>OX422211.1:660944408-662144408 GCA_949130495.1 Sambucus nigra | reverse complement strand
CTCTAAACAGTCCCACAAAATCAAGACAAGACCTATGAGTTATTTTCCAATCCATCCTCAGGATACTATCGTACTCCAACGTTATTTATGCACATAGATCTGCCACAACAATAGGGCTTCCCAAGGTAATCTCTATACCTTTACACACGAAATAATGTATATGCATGTCCTTCAGCTTACGGGTGAAGTAATGTAAAGCGCTATGTCAAAAATCTTAGCCCACCTTCCCCGATGCACTAACAGGGTACTAATATAAATGGAGTAATATGCACTAATACTAAACTAAGCATGTCATGCGAGATAAAAATTTGGTAACATACTATTTGTTATCTATGTTGGCGTAAGTCCCTCTCTTGGTGCAATGGGGTACACATGCCCATACTATAGTTGCAGATGTTATCCCTAAGGTGGAGCTAGTAATGCTAGTAAGGATGGCACTACCGCCAGTGGCTGGACCTGCATTGGTTGGCACTCCCCCTGAGGTTCCCCGTGTCCTCATTTCCCTTAGCTCTTGTGCTGCCCTATTTCCCTGAGGGCACTTTCGGGAGAAATGTCCCTTCTCACCATAAACATAATAATTTCCTTGGAACTGGCGTCTATCGGATTATTATCCCTGTTGGCTCTAACCTCTCTGTTGTAGGCCCTGCTAGCCCTGACCCTATTGGCTCTGTCTCATCTGATCATCAAAACCTCTAAATCTCTTATGCAGCTTTGAAGATTCAGGATCCTAAAATTGGTGGGGCCCCTGGCTATTACTCCCATTTGCCTTTCCCTATTGGTTCGATGTCTCGAACTGGTGTCTCTTTTCCCCTCTATTTTTCTAGAATGCCTTATGGTCTTGGCAATGCAATAACGCAACATTCATCATTAGGTTATAGGTACTGAATGCCATATTTCCCAATAATGACTGTCAGATGTACAAGGTTGTCCCCGACACAAACTTCTCCATCCTTCTCTACTATGTGTTCACCTCCTCCTTTGCAAAGTAAGATAAAGTGGTGAACACCTCCTCGTATTCCACCACTATGCAATCCCCATGTCTGAGATCCATGAATCGACTCCTCATCCGCCTGACGGAAATACTTCCCTTTGAAGCTCTCCCTGAACTTGTCTATTGTTAAACTATACCTCTCTATGTTTGAAGTGACGGACTCCCGCCATTGAAGTGTTGTCCCCATAAGTCAAAATGAGTCCAACATCTACCTCTGAACTAGATTACACTCTGCCATCTGTAGGTGTCACTATATATCCCTTTTCCACTTGCTCGCCACTAAAATGTCTGGATTGCCTGTATTTTCTGGAGGTTGGACCTTTACGAAGGCCTCCCTGGCTCTATCCTAGACTAAACCCAGTGCCTGGGCTAGTACTTCCACTTCTTGCGGTGGTGGTGTTGCCTGCTGTTAAGCCTCTGGTGGTGTAAAGTGATGGAGCATGGCTTCCATCGTGATGGAGATTGCCTGGGTCACGATGGTAGCGATATCTATTGGAGTGATAATAGGTTGCCCCAGTGGGGCCTGAGGTGGATACTGTGGTTTTGGTTGAGCATCCTCATCTGTAGTGGATGCGACTATGCGCCTAGGTCTACGCCTACTTTCATTTTCCATCTGAAAGCAAACACGGTTCGAATTAGTACAAATCATAAAAATACAAAGAATCCTAATTATTGGCTTTACATATCAAAGAACGCAACGCAGAATGTAATGGACGCAACACATATCCTAAGGACACTAGAACCTGGATGCTCTGATACCAACTATAACAACCCCTATTTTCTCACGTAAATCTTGGCCAGACATGATACGCCAAAGATTGGGCTTGTTATACAATCTATATCATTCTCATCATGAAGACTATAAAAATATTTATTTGCAAACCACAATTGATTTAAATTGGAATTTAAAAATATGGCCACACACAATTAAAACCAATATCCAGAGTATGAATAACTAAATAAATAGGACTCTAACATAGTCTAATATCTCAACCCAACTGAAAAGAAATAAACTTAGGGCTTATGCCCTTACAATAATCCAGAATGAAATATTCAAAATGAAAGGACAACCTAAGATAGAATCAAAAACTGAAATCTCTTAAATGGAAGCAACGGAAAGACTAGCCTCCTAACAATCCTGCCATCCTTGCCTAGGCACACCTAGGGGGAGAAAACATTTGAATTTTGGGTCAGCACCCTAAAGTGTGCAAAAATAACTTACTTATTTTAAGGGGGCAAAAGTACAGTGAATTCAAAGTGAGTGTTCCCATTGTCACTCTCATGAATAATATTTCTCGCCCCTCACCTAAAAGCAGTACTACTCAAATGCCACCCATAAATTGATATGGACACAGAATATGTCTAAATGGTAGTATAAAGATCCATCTAGTAAGATAATGTACTAAGTTTAATACTCTCAAGTAATTGTTTCCCAATTTATCCACGATATACTACCCATAAAGACATAACATCTAATAGCATTCATACTACGTAGTATTGGGTCTGTATATTTAGTCCACGGCATTAGACATAGGAATTATTTCATTTATTTCAATTAATTCCATATATGTCATTACATATGCGACACTAAGGCCTCTAACTACAGTGTCTCATTCATGCTCTATCGGTGAGTCTGTATGAGTCTCTTATCCAAAATGGACAAAAAAACACAAGCAAGTGGGCAGTACCTACGCAGTTTCACCATTGCACGGCCCATACCAATCGGTGTCACATGGATTCAACATCAACACACTCTGATAAGTGGAACTGCCATGTAGTACCTAAAATATGACATAACCCTACACCTAGCCCACTTGTGCCGACGTGTGCTCCAGTCCCGACCGTGCGTTCCCCAAATAATAGGACGGTTCACGAACATTAATATGTCCACACAAAAATATAATTACATATTTTCATATGTAAAGGTAATTATCCTAATAATTACCCCCATAGGTACCCAAAAATAATATTCCAAATTATTCTTATTTAATAATTTATTAAAATGTTAATCATTAAATAGTCCCTCTTTATAGGGAATTATTAACCATCTAGTTAATTTAGTCCTTCTCTGATAAATAATCATATGTTTCCATTTTTTATAAATTCCACGAATTCCCAAATACAGTTCTACCAACTCGTATGAACTTTTAATACTCACCCGGACCCAAAGGGCAGACCCCGCGGCCATGCCCCTTATAATACCCCGTGACTTTGGGACTGAGAAATTAAATTTTGGGGAGAAATAAAATTTATTCAAATTGGAGAATTTTAAAATTTAGAAAGTGAGGTCCAAAAATTGAGGACGTTATAAAGTATTCCGGATGATGATTTTGAGTGCGTCATTGATCCCGGATGGGTCGAGATAGTCAAAATGACTGTCATTGGGTTTTATTTCGGCTTCCAAATATTTTTAAGTTAGTTTGACTCGAATTGGAGTAAACGAGTCATTTAAAGTTTGTATTACCATTTAAACTGGGACTTATGTTTTAAAGGTTTAAGAGGCTTACGAATCAAGTCAATCTCATTTGTGAGAAAGAGAGAAAACCCTAGAAAGAGAAAGAAAGAAAGAAAGAAAGAAAGAAATAAAGAGGAGAAATCTTGAAGATTTTCGACCCGTGCGCGATTTCGGGGATGATTCCACCTCTACAATTCTGAGGCAAGTGTTTAATCTTGCTAAATATTTCATTTGTGTATTTCATTTCATAATTTGTGGATAAAAGAATTAGATTTTGGGTATTAATGTCAAAACCTAGTTTTGGGTATTTTATCTTGCATTTGATGTTTATGCATGGATTTGAGGTTGTATAATGAGTGGGGTTGATTTCTATTTGAGTTTTGATGTTAGAAACCTAATTGGGTGGAAGATAAATGGTTGGAAATGGATAAATTTGGGTGTTTGGAGAGTTAGGGTTCATTCAAAAAATGGAAAAAGGGCCAAGACATCTGGTATGGCAGGTCGATCGTGTCCAGGGGACCGATCGATCGCGCCTCAAGGGAAAGGCCTACTGCATTCTTCGTAGGGAAAAATTTAAACCCGCGATCGATCGAGGGTCTGGAATCGGTCGACCGGTCCTCTGTTTTTAGCCCAAGAATGGGATTTTCTTTTAACCCCTTTTCTTTTGGGTTTTATTCTTAGGGTCCTTCTTAATGGGCTTATTATGGAGGGTTATGATACTATGTTAAGGGAATAGGTGCCCTAGGACGAATAAGGGCTTTCGGACCTATGTAAGAATTGGATTTTAAGGGTAGGATGCCTCTTTTAGTAATGAAATGATTATGGGACTGAATTGATTGGCATATTATCTTAATATGATAGGGGTGGGCTATCATGAAATGGTTATAAATGGTAGAGATAGTCCCTTTTGGCTTATGTGAGTTTGAAGTCAAGTGGTATTGCGGTACATGCCTTTGATGATTATCGAATATAACTGTTATGTGTGTACTTATAGCCGAGATAGTTATTACCCATTTGTGTGCAATTAATAATAGATATTCCAGGGTATGATGATGGATATGTAAGTTCGATGTTAAGGTTTCATAGGAGCAATTGAACCGTAGGCGGAATGGAGAGCGATTGATCATACTATCAACTAGAATAGCATGTGTGGTAAATCTAGTCGGGATAGTTGTTATATATATGTGTGTATGTGTTTAACAATGGGGGTTACAATAATGGATGGGATCATGTAATGAATTTAGGATTGAGGTTGAGGTCTATAGACCCTTAGTTATGTGCACACCTATAGTCGGTGTTATTATTAGATATATCGAAGTGTATTCGGATATAGACAGAATGTATAGTGATTGTTATATATGTTAAACTTGGGAGTTAGTAACCTCATTGTTATATCTATTGGAATACTATTCATATCATAGGGGTAATGGATGAATATGCTTCAAGTGAGGGATCGTACTTATATAACGAATTAACTTATTATGCTTGGAGTGACAGCTAGTATAATGAGGACTATGTACACCTATAGCTAAGTTTATGGATTTAATACATGAGTAGGAGAGATAGTGTGTATGTATGTGGATATATATCTATATAGATATGTATATATGTGTGTACTTATGGCGTGAATATCTATACCGTGCGTGATGGTTTGATTATATGATGTGATCATATGGATGTATATATATAGTGTGTGAATGATATATATACTTATGGTGTGAAGCATACCCGGCACATGCTATCATGGGAAGTTGCGCGATGAGGGTGAGCACCCTGGCTTGAGGAGCAGGGTGTGGATAGTCCCCAGGTCATAGTCGTCCATTTTTATTTGTGTGATTTTATGTTTTGGGGGTGAGAAGTCTTGGGTATGGGTCGTTCTCACTTCCCGATTAGGAACTATGACCGCTTCCCATACATTGTGATTGATTTTGTCGCCATGGCGGTGTGATAATAGTCCGATAGGTGGTGACCCCGGGAGAAAGTGAGTAATTCCTGGAAGATGATAGCATGGTGCAGTATTTTGGCATCCTATAGCCGTTTACGTTATGTGTATTGCAAAGTGTACATTATGTGTGTTATGTATACGTGGCTATAGGAATGAATGATTGCTTGTATATATTTAGAGTAAATATATATTTGTATATACTATATGTTAAGAGGATATGAAGTTTCTATGATGTACATCTTGGTTGATTTTGGTGTACTAGTTCATTAGGGTCGAAAGATCGTACTTAGAGATAATTGCGGTATATCGACCCAAGGATTTCAATAGAGATTAATTTATGTATTTAGAGATGGTATTCTATATTTATAGTAGTTGCAGTAATAGAATTTGTGTGGATGACATAATGGATCCCTACGATCAACATTGTCAAGGAGTAGTGTATCGGGGGGTTCCTTATTTGGATTTCCCTTTGCAAGACGCCCCACGCACGAAACGCAGTGCAATGTTGAGAGTTAAGAGAATTTTTGTCCTTATTAACTATATTTATGTTATTTAGATAATAAAATCTTATATTGATTACTAATGTTAATGTGTGATGTGGTAAGACTTATAACTGGCTTAAGTTAATAATTGGAACCACTAGAGCCAAGTAAGGCATATATGTGTATATTTATTTTGGTGGGATTATAATGGAAAGGATTCTTGGGTTATGTTAGGATGGCAGGTCACGCGGTTATAGGTCGTGCCTATTGTAAGGTAGGTTGTCCTCATATGGGTGGGGTAACATAACTAAGGTTTCAGGACACGCCTAGGTGCGCGCTGCAGATGAGAGGTGAGTTTGGGGTTTCACGAGAGTGCGACTCCACTTTAATTATGAAATAGTGCATTTATATTTATTATGCACGGTTAACACACTTGTTAAACATTTTTACACCTCGGGCTCTGACCCGTTTATATTTCTCTCCTGCTATATATATATATATATATATATATATATATATATATATATATATATATATATATATTGTACTACAGGTGTCCTACTGCATGGATACCGGATGCTTTTCTATCCAGAGTCTTAGGAGCCGTAGCAGATGCGGACTGTTGTGGGATTTAGATTATAGTCGCTTTCTATTTCTTTGCAAGTCTATATAGGGCTCTTTTGTATATCGGGTTTACACCCAAGAGTTATATGTAGTGATTTATATTTCTTCCTTATAGATGTTGTACTGTCTGTGACCCGACAGCTTATTCAGGTATATTTTCCTAGTATGTACTCATCTCATTTTATTCTAGCACTTTATTTTATCATGGTACTTGTGTACAATTTTTCCTTTACTAGTAGTTATATACTGTTGGTTTGTAGTCCGTTGCATGTTTCATTTAATTTTTGGCATCCGCTTTTGTAGTTTCGGGTAGTTAGTCTTATCTATTTTAGTATAGTATGTTGATGCTGAGAATGAGCCATCTGAGATTCCTAATTTAATGTAGTATAGGGTTGGCCACCCATTATTATTTTAAGTGGGGTGTCAAACCCCCAAGAGCCGAACCGGTTCGTCCCAGGAGCGAACCGATTCGCTCCTACGGACTCCGTTTTCACAGTTTTTCCTCTATACGGAATTTACACTATCGAAAGCAAAATCTAATTTTCTAGGTTCTACCAATGTATGTTCCACCAAATGAATCTCTAATAATTAGTTCACTGACCCATGATAAATAAATCATGTATTTTATTAATGAATTTATATTCCAAAATCCCAGAAATTTGAGTGACCGATTTATGTTCATATCAATTCAGAATATCCCCACAATAAATAATCATCATCATTTCAGTCCTTATAATATGTGTAAAAGTCTTTTACATATGAATCTACAAAACTATTTCAATAGGAGCCCTAAGTATGATTTCTATTCATTTAATCCTTACAATCGAACAACCCTAAATTCTAGATTCCCTAATTACTCATAATTGTCGCTTATATCATAAGTATATTAAATTTTCATCATCAAATCACCAAGATACCTAAATTTAGAATTTCTACATGGAGCACAACACACAATTAATAAAGAAGTAATTTGAACCAATAAAAATTAAGCAAGAAAATTATTGCCTTAGATCTTGGATGTCTTCTTGGTTGATTCTTGGATTATTCCTTGGATCTTTCTCTCCCAATTCTCCTGCTAGGGTTCTTACCTCTTTCTCTCAAAGAATGTTCTTAGGGTTCTTGGATGTAAAGTGGTAGGGAGTTATTAAACTCCCAATTTATATAACTAAGGCTCTAATCACGAGTTGGGCCTTAGGCCACAACTTTGGACCCTCAAATGGACCTAAATACCTAACCAAACTAGCCCAATAACCTCCTAACTCATATATATATATATATATATATATATAAATCCCAGGACCATTTTTAACCAACTAAAACACCTAAACTAGTCCATAGAAACTCCAAAAATGCGTCCCGAATATTTTTATTTACCATACCCATTTGTATTGTGTTTAATTGACTCCCAACCTTAATTTAATTACTAGATGATTTATTTCGCAAGATTTAACCCATCGATTTACTCATTTCAATTTAAATTCCCCTGATTTAATTCATTCTCGAATTTTATTCCAAATTATTAAATTAATTTCTATCATAATATTTCATTCTGTAAATACGGGGTATTACATCCTAGCTAATTGTCCAATATCTATTGTAATATTGCGAGTGGTGAACTCTGTGTACCAGTCATTGAAGATCTTTATAGGTCTTAGAGATGAGGATCTTATCATGGCTACTAGGGAAACTTCATCACGATATAGTGCGGGTAATCCTCATTCATGCTCTGGCTCGAGGACCTTTATGTCTTCCTCAAAGACCCATGATATGTTGAGCTCATCCTGGATGACCTTGTGGATCTTCCCATAATCTACGTATAGTCCTTCCTAAAGGATATCCATCCTTGGTTGCAAGAATTTATTTGCTTCATCTCACCATAGTTCAGGAAGTCCGTGATAGGAAAAGGCTACACGGGCAAATTCACAAATATAGGCAATTTGTATGCTTTGGCGTATTTTGTGTTTGGACAAAACTGTTTGAGTCATAGTTTAGGACTTGAGTGTGTTGGCCTTTCACGTCTATGACGTGATTTTTTGAAAACGTAACAATCTACTTAAAATACCTAGATCATGTGTCGTGTTTAGTTCCATGTTTCATCTTCAAATTTCGAGGATCTCTCAGTTATGGACGCGTAAATATTTTGATCCTTGGAGATTTTATATTTAGGTGATAGGATTTTATAAATTAATTTTAAAATATTTTAAAATAATTTTATCTTATTTTAATATTTTTTATATGAAAAATATTTTTTTTTGAGGTGATTAAAACGACATTAAGTATGTCATCTAAACAAATATATTTAACTCGTTAGAACACCTTTTCAACGACACTTCCAAGTAGATTTCAGCGAAGGGTAAAAATGTCTCGTACGAAGTTTCGTTGGAATATGTTTTAAAGAGGGACATCGAATCGTTTGAAGGACATACCTAATATCATTATAACAACCTCACAAAAAAAATATATTATTCTCTTAAAAGATATTAAAGAAAATAATATTACTTAAAAATAATTTTATAAAATCCTAACACCAAAATATAAAATCTTTAAGGATCAAAATATTTACATATCAATGCCCGAGAGATCCTCGGAATGTATAGACAAAATGTTGAACTAAACACGGCACAATGTAGATTTTTAACGAAGTCTTTACTTCTTCAAAGAATCACTTCATAGGCTTGAAAGGTCAACACACTCACGTCCTAATCAATGACTCAAACAGTTTTATCCAAACACAGAATAAGCCAAAATATGCAAGCTGACTCTATTCGGAAATTTATCCTTACAAATCTCTCCCTTTGGCTATTTCGGAACAAAACCAAAATTAAAAAGGCATATGGATCGTCAGTATCATCTAAGGCTCAATCCCCAACCCTAAAAGGAAAAATTACAACTTAAATGACTAATAAACTTTGAGTGGCTTTGTACGCTTGTAAACTTTATAGGATGTTGTAATCTTGTGCACTTAAATACACCTTCAAATACAAAAAGAATATAACAATACATAACATATTCATAAGAATAAACTCTCCATTTGTCTGATGATCCCCACCTAGGTAAGACATCTCCCCCAAGATAAATATATTCTCTTAAAACTAATTTAAAGATATCATTTCTCCCTCCGTTTGTTTCGAAATAGACAAAAAAAGAATGCATAATAAACTATTTCTCTCCCATAAACCATTTCTCCCCAAAGTGTGAGAACGTGTAATACCAATTGTAAATAGAGAGGAAAGAACAATATCATGCAATGGTGTAAAGTGCGACAAACACAACATGGAAATATAAGAACAAATAATATGTCAATAAATACTAATATTGATACAATGAATGATACCAACTTAAATATACAATGAAGCATGAGATACCAATGTAAACAGGCAACAAGAGATACCAATATGATCATATAGCATGCTAATTTGATTAAAAGATACAGCACATGGCAATATGGATTAGATGCAAATGCAAAGACTCAAAATAAACGATACCATATATATAAATATGAAAAATGTACCAATGACGCACATGCAAACGCACATATATATAGGTATAAACACCACAAACACGACACAAAACCAACTAGTATAGCATCTATGTATCTAAATAAGCATGTGGTAAATGGAATGCAGGGGCATGAACTAAAAACAACATAATTATAACCTAATCTCTCAAAAATATCCATGGAGTTATATTTGAACAAATTAACTTTATCAAACAAATATTTAACCTCATAGTGACAAATAAATTGAACTCATAATGGACAAACAAGCACAATGCACACTAGCATAAAAAATATTAATGATTCTCAAATCAATAGTGTCAAATCTTAAGAAACTAGGACTCATTGTGCAAGTCCATTGATCTACAACTTATATCACCCTCAAATTTATAAATATAGCATTTTTCACTCTTATTTTGAAGATACCAACATAATTGAAGAATCAATTAAATAAAATTTGACCTTGGCAACATTTTTTTTTTCTTTTTCCTCTTAATTTTTTAGGCTCTTGCTAACGATGGCCTTTCACGCAAGGAAGATTTCTTCCTTCATAGCCCTTTCCCATGCACACTCATACTTTCAATAAAATCATAAACTCATGGGAAATGGTTATTACATACATAATTCCCCCAATCAAATATATGTGTAGAATGAAAAGATTGTTAGGAGAACACCTCACTTAGCTCATGTAACGTATGAAGTTAAAATCCAAAAGAGATCGTGGAAGTATTTGAGGAGAACTATGCAATGTGAATCCATTAAGCAAGTAATTTTTAAACTACTCCATGCAGCTTGATAAAGAAGACTATAAGCATTGAAATTCATAATCGAATTTCCTAAATACATGGAAACATGGAATGAAATGGATTCAAACACACTGATATGCCACACAAAATGTTTAAAACTAAAATTACACATAAACAAAAATCTTTTTGATTTTTCAAATGTTTTATGACACCAAAAGACAAACAAAATATTTTTGTACTTTCCAATAAGGCCCAAAAAGGAAAATTAAAATATAAAAGACTCAAACACCATACAACTAGCAAACACATATATCATGAAGAACAAATGTTAATGTATGAAAACATGCAAGCAATCACCCATAAGATATAGCATCTGAAGAATCGTGAGCAATCATGCGAGAATCAATAAGTATAACATTCAATATCTCTAAAAACTATTTCCTAACCCAAATACATGAATACCTAATGCCTAGGGATTTAGAAATCATGGTGATACGGGATCTAGACTTCTGAGAACCTCTTATAATATCATAACAAAATGCACTAAGGTGGTATTTCCTACCACAATGCGAACATGTGTAAGCCTAAGGAATGTTACCTATGGGTTGTCCTTGTCTAATGTCCTTTGCAACGGTTCACATTCTAAAACAAATGTTAGCATTGGCTTTAGGTGAGAAAGAATTTTAATTATCGAAGCCACTACTAACACTACTTGAGTCTCTTAGATCATCTTCTAACTTCAAAATTCTAAATTCAAGCAAAAATTAGACTCTTAAATATTTAGGGGCTCTTCTTCCTATTTTCAACTATTCTTAGAAGGTTATCTCACTCCCCCTAAATATAAACAAACTTAAACCTAAGAGTCATCTCACGTGACCTAAAATTTTTAATCAATTTATCATTATCCTCAACGGCACGTTCATTAACCCTAGTCTTAAAACTAGGATTTGGCGATCAATTTGGTATTATTGATTTGAAAAGCATTGAAATTCATGACATTTTATATGAGCTGACTCAATTTTATTTTCTTCAAAAATTTTATACACAAAAGTTTGAAATAAGTTCTTTCTTTAAGAGGGTCTCTTTGACTTCTTGCACCATCGTTATGTATACCTATGTTGACTTTTCAGTGCATTAAGATCACACCCATTCATTCCATATCCATGATTCGAATATTTTCATGCTACTCCGTGGTGTGATTATTTGTATTTCTTTATATATTTTTATATACTCAAAAATGTCAAAAATAACTTGTTAGTTTGTTGAACTTTCATTGCATATACTTAATCTTCTATCCTTTGTGATGATATTTCAGATTTGTTTCCTCGTGATATTAACCTTATAGGTTTAGCTTCGAACCATTTGTTTATTACGGACAAAAAGGGGGAGAACATATTAAGGGAGAGTTATATTTTTTTAACTCCATGCATCACGATGCTTCCTTTGTTTCATGTAAAGGTTTTTCCCACATTGATGATATCATGGACTACAAGATGAAGATTTCCAGTTGAGACAAAGTTTCAAGTGAATTTTACTTTCTGTGTTTGCGAGGGACATTAGTTGAACTTATCTTTGGGATTATTTTTTAATTTTATATTTTGTAACGAAATATCCAGAGTGGGAGATCTCTAAAAGCAAAATTTATGATTGCTCATTATGTTTTTAGCTTTGCATTCTTCATTATACCTCTACATCATCATATACATTCTCAAAAGCTTCAATCGAATTCAAGTTATTGATCGAATGCAACAATCGAAGATCAAAAATTTGATATCCTCACTACAATCAACAGAGAAGGTATATGAGGTTGATTTTGTATAATCTTTATATTCATTGGTATTTTATAAGTGTTTGAAACAATAAATATATTTCACAAGTTTTTATTAAACAAAAAAATATTGTTAAGGCATCTCTTTAGAACGAGATATGAAGGGTCATTCAAACGAGTTTATTAATATCGTTGGATATTTACTGTTCGAATGAATGTTAAAATGAACCATTTTCCTCATCTCGCTGGAATCTCGTTCGATCTATCGTTTTATGATGTTAGAAAAAGTTTGCATAGGTTGTTCAAACGAGGTCCACTTCATTCAAATGAGCCTTTGAATAATTATTTTTTACTTCGTTTCGAATGCAATATTTTCAATTCAATCTCTTCGAGATTTTTATCCCTATTTAAGAGATACGAACTTACACTTCTTTACAAGCCTTTTTCATATATTATGTGATCAAACACTCTGGTTGTCCAAATCCAAAACCCTTGGATGTTTTATGGTCATTTTATCAAAACATGAAAAACACATCCATGTTCATATCCTTGTAGAGTTGATTCTTCACTGCTAAAGATAGGGAAGGAGTTTTTTAAGGCTGATCGGACGACACAAAGGTAAGTGGAGCTTGTATTGAGGCGTTACTGGATCTCAACTTCTTTCTATTATCAATAAGTAAGGAGACATAACTGATTTACTTAGTAGATTTTAAATTCGTCTATACCCTACTGTAATACCTTAGTTATAACATTACAGAAGAGGATTTTTTCCCGAAAGGGTTTTTTCCTCATATCATGTATTCTTTTTTGTTGCGTAAAATTTAGCTTCAATATCTTGCATGTAATACCTTAAATTTAATTTGGCTTGTTTGTGTCCTAATCTACGGATTTTACTTTTTACCATATAATCAGACCACTCTACACGACTTTTCGAATGAGATGTATGACTTTGTTTGAACAAGATGTACCTTGTTCGAACAAGCTGGCGAATTTTTTTTAATTTGAGATTTTACAAATTGATTTTTATCCTTATCTCGATTTTGGAAAACCTCCTATGTGTAAAGCAACAGTTTTACAAAAAAGAAGAACTTATGTTCTGAGACTGTTTTATCCAAACCCTAGTTTACACCCAAACTGTTTTAGATTTAATTTTCATCATATTATGATTTCAGATCTAGTTTATTGTCATCGTTGGTTTATTATCTCATCATCTTAATAGATAAATATTTTGTGCGATGGATTCCATGCCTAATTTGTTTCCATATGATGGACATCGTATCATGTGACGATTGCTAAAGTTATTTAATGGACACCGAGGCATGTGTGGACTCACACGTAGTGGTAATTACGTGGGTGGATTACTATGTGTTACTATGTAGGAGAGGTTAAAAATCAAAGACACGTCAACGCTTGCGAGGGCATTAAGTCGTTGTGTAAGTCATGTGTCGACTTATATAATTCCTTATTATAATGAATGTGTGCGGTTAGGCCATCCAAGGTTTTTTCCGTTGTGGTTTGATTCACTTATTTTATCCTGCACTTACCTAAATGAATGTTTAGGTTAAGAAAAAATGGTTAATTTGTTTAATAACAACTTATTTAAAATTGATGCAACGTTTTACTTTGGGTTAAATTGATTAAGTTTAATATTTAATTTGAAAAAATTAAAGTTTATCTTTTGTTTAGACCATTTCGTATATTGCGCACTTCGAAAGTCCTCTCTTTGGAGAGGACCCTCGATGGGGGTCCTTACGATCGGGGGATGGATCTTTATTGTTAAGGGTATACCTGAGACTATACTTTACCTTCTGTTCACAGGTTATAATGGCTTTGAGGTTTCCTTATTGAATCCTTCCAAGGTTTAATCCTAGAATGTATTGCATTTTTTTTATTATTTGAACAACACTATAAATAACTGGCTCTTCTTCTATCATATGAGAAAATGGGATAACTCAAATTCCACTGAGGTAGATGTCGCTACTGTCGTGGTGGGTATCCAAGAAGGGAATGGTACTAGTGTTGGAAATGGTGGCCCAATCGTTATCTCCATGAATTATGATGACCTTCGTATCAAATGGAAATATGAATTTCATAAGAATTGATGACGATAATGCCCCCATGGGGTATATCCAAGATCTTACGACTAAGAGGTTAAAGTTGACTTAGACATCGAGTACTCGAAACTACACATCACAATTATGAGAGCAATGATAATGGCCCCTAATACTTCTCGATGACTGATATCATAGACCCTGATGGTCGAAGATAATGGTGTATATTCTGAGGCGGTGTATCACAGACTGGTGGGGATGCGGAGAGGGCATACATTGATGGTGAACCTGTTGTCTATCTATAGGATGGGAAACAATTTGTCCATAGGCCTTAGTGGCTATGTGAAGTGAAACCAGTGGCTGAGGCCTTGCATCGGGAGGTCCTCATTAGAGAAGTTGATGTTCTGTTGTATGGTGATGGGATGATAGCTAACATCTCAGCTAGAGTTAGGTTTGTAGGCAAAAAATATTGAGATAATAGATGGATGAGGGCGGATTGATGCTCTTGGGATTTAGCTAACAACTTCCATATGGTGATGTTAGCTAATTTCCGATAGAGTTATTCCTGGATTTTATTATTTTCTCGAGGATGCGATGTGGTGACTTTTTCAAGGGAACCTCTCTCCTAACTAATTGGGTTCGGAAGAGTGGAGTGTCGACCCGACCTGGTGAGGAAGTCGACCTCTTTGTGTGGAAAGAATACGGGTTTGCCCGGGCTTTGAATTTAATGTTCTTTAGACGAAGTAGAAGGTCAGCCAATGATGTGGGTTTGGCGACAGACAGTGTTGCTTTTGGGGCCATCACTTCAGTCCAATCCAGGAAAGTGGCTAGTTTCGATCTTTTAAGAGCCTTATTCTGAGTTTTGGATGGAGTTCGCCTAGAGAGTCATCTGCCCAATGTATAGTTATGTTCGAGTTTTTGGTGGGTGGGGATTTCCACCACCATTCAGGTGATGAATCCGTATACGTGATCCTGATCATATGTCATTATAGAAGGTAGAATCCTAGTGCTCTTCCATGTTAGAGGAGGTTTTAGGTTCTTATGGGTTCATATTTCTCATAATGTTAATGGACTCACAAAATATGTCTCTGTAATAGTATCGATATTCAGTGTACTTTGGTCCCTGAGGTGAGATCGCTTTGAAAAATCTGGTGTGGGTTAGTGCAAATACTACATATTGTAGGCTGTCAAAATTTGCCCGTGCATGGTCATGGGAATGAACCAAATAGGAAAAATAAATATTTATAGAGGTTGAGCGCCATGACAGATCGGTTAAGCACGCGTTTGCCCAACAAATAATGCACGCGTGTCACCGACCAGTCATGCGTACGCATGGTCGATTGGCCATCATCCCTCTTTTAAGCTAAAAACCTTCTCCGCTGAGTCAACGTCTCCATTTTTAATAATCATTCATCCCCTTCTGAAGGCCTCAATATTCAAAGAGAGCTTCGCATATCTCGGTGTGACGATATATAGTCCGTTCCCATGTGTGACCTTAAATAGCTTCATATGTCTCGGTGTTATGAGAAATAGTTTGGTCCCATATATGACCTTAAATATCTTTCTATGCCCTGGTATGGTAAAAAATAGTTTGATCCTCTGTCTGACCTTAGATAGCTTCATATGCTCCGATGTGACGAGAGATAGTCTGGTCCCATGTGTGACCTTATAAATCTTCATATGTCCTGGTGTGGAGAGGGATAGTCCAATCCCATTGTGATCTTAAATTGGGTAAGAAATAATTCGATCCCATGTTTGACCTTAACTATCTTCTTATTCTCTGGTGTGGTGAGAAATAATTTGGTCCCATATATAACCTTAAATAGCTTCGTATTCCCTGGTGTGGCGAGAAATAGTTTCATCCCAAGTGTGACCTTAAATAGATTTTTATACCCAGGCATGGTGAGAAATAAATCGGTCCCATATGTGACCTTACATATTTTCATATATTTTTATGTGATGAGAAATACCTTGGTAATATATATGACCTCAAATAGTTGTGTATGTCCCAGTGTGACGAGAAATATCTGTTCCCATACACGACTTTAAATAGTCTATGTGCTCACTCCCAATAACATGGCTAGACGAATGTCGTAATACCCTTTACAATAACTTCACAGAAGTTTTCATCAATTTGAACTCCTCAAGGAAACGTATTCCCAAAAATCCTATCCAAAGCAAATAAAAGCCACCACATCACCCACAGTCGCAGAACAAGCATCTCTCTTTATAACAAGATTTGTCAAACCTTCTCACCCAAACAAAGCCGAAAACCTTAGCCACGCCAAGGATGGCCCAAACAATACCAAAACAAAAGGCCCAAAATCCTTAGAATGCCATAAAAGGAATGATCAAAACAACCCGAAACAAGCCCTGAATTAGACCCAAAATAGAAAACATATGCCCATAATCTATCGATCCAGGGGTGCCCTGTGCCATGATCGATTTCTTGTCAGAGGACGTGTCGGTCATGAGTCTATACATTTTTCCTATTAAAGGAGCCTCTCACCTACGAGTTCAGGAGATAATAACTCTGCCTCTTAAATGTTTCCATTCTGGTTTGAAGATATTTATGTCTTAATAAAAGGCTCAAAACTATCTTATTTTAACTTCCAACCCCCTTTCAAGCCAAGATCTAAAGCCATAACCCAAATTCCTAACTTTATTCTTCTCATATAAGCCCAAAAGAGGCTACATAACTTATTTTTTCTCTTTCTTTCTTATTTTTTTCATCTAAAAGGTACTTTCCTTTAAAGTAAACATAAATCTACACTAAAAAAGTTGGTTTCAAGATGGAACTCTTTTGAAATGGAAAGGTGCATGCATAACCTCACAGGTACACTTCTTCTCTCTTTTATTTGGAAGTCTAGACCTAAAAGGTTGGTGATACAACACCACCCAAACCCTTCTTCTTCTTCATCTCTTTCTTATTTAGACATGACTTTTCTCTAAAGGTTATGTCCAAACTACATCTACTTTGATACCACCTATGGTGGATACGTAGGCATGTTAGAGCAACCCAATCTCTAAAACTCAATCCAGAACTTATACATTTACACATTTTTACTCTTTTTTTCGTAAGTATTCAAAAACTAAACAAAGTTCTTCAAAACCGTGATACTCTCATACGGGTTTAAGGGACATTAACTTTAAGGATTCTCCCTCTTATTTTTTTCTTAATATAATAAGTCTCGATATTATTTCATCATCAAAGTAACTTTATGACTCAATCTATCTCATTCAAGTTCTTTCATGAACACAAATCATTTACATCTTCAGATCCAGTCTTATTTACTCTAAAACGCCTTGAAAGATAAAAGAAAATTTAGATTTATTAAATCGAGCCTCTATAAAAGTTATAATCTCTCTTGTCTTCACACGAACTACGTGGACTTTGAATCGTTTTATGTGAATACGTAGTCCTCGGACCACCATCCAAGTGAACAAGTCCAACTTTGTATATATTTATTTTTTATCTATATTATCTACACACACATCTCACACTACACTACATAGTCTATTTATATATTAACTATTTTCATTTTATTGTTTATTTTTACACCATAAAATGCTAACACGCATAATTTATATCTACATTTGAAATCGAGTGGGAGGAGAGGGTGCTTAACACTTTCCCAATTTATAACCAGTACCCAGTTCTTTGACTCTTTGGTTAAACACGCAGCCCACTTGCCTTCACTAGGACTATATGGATGCTTACCCCTTCTTTTGTCTGTTTTGTGTAAAATAGACTGATGACTCCATTCCTTTCAAAAGAGAATAAGGTGATGACCATGCATCACCGCTAAAGAGGCACCTTTATCCACATTCGTCCAAGAGGACGAGGACAGGGACAGGGAGAGGCGCGCCGCCTCAAGTCTTGGTTTTCACAGAACTGACTAATTGAAGCCAAAAATCAGCTCAATAAGCATATAATGCATTTATTATCAGATATCTTAAAATCCATAAAGTTATCAATGAGAAATTTTTTTAACTTGACTATTCAATGCCACTTATTGTCCAATGCAATCTACAATTCAATTGAAGTATAATGTTTCGATGTGCATTATAGGCAGAATTTCCCAAAGCGTAAAATATATGAACTCTGTATATCCCTATTTTTTCTCGTCTCCTCCAGTTCTTTAGTATCGTTTATTTTTTCTTCTACGTCAATTCCAAAACATCTTCAAGTAGATTAAAAGATGAAAGGTAGTTAAAAAGAAGTTCACATTGTCTTATCATTTGGTAAAACTATCTCCATCGAAATGTTTTAGACGAATGAAATATTAATTCATCACTTGAATGGACATGCAACCAAAGATTGCTTCATTTACAATGTTTTTTTGAAATAATCAAATTCAAATCCCCGAAGCTATATTGGTCAATGTTTATCTTATGTAAATTATTTCTTTTAGACCTCAAATTTCTAACAACTTGATCCACCCAGAAGCCCAATGTTCTTCGATTATCTAAACCTCTCTCAGCTAGGAGACAACCATTGAAGCTACATCAATATTGAAGAATAAGCCAGTCCTTGTAGTATATAGAATCCTTCTAAAATAACCTATTGAGGAACACTAATCACCAATTTTGATTGAAGATCTAATCTGTGCAATTCTAGAACAATTAAGATCTTCAAATCTTATATAAGTTAAGATTTAATAAGGTTGAAAAATTCAAAATTATGTAGAATCCAGACTGGAAAGTGGATAAATAATTTGCATTTTAAAGACAGATAGTAAGAAAGGAAAATATTTTTGAGATCACAAAGTCATTATTACAAAAATGAGAGAAGTGGTGTATCTCTTAAATGAACTTATGGGCCATGACCTATATACACGATTTTTCTGTGCGCACGCAGATAATGAGCTAAAAATGCCAAGAGGCCGCAGCTAATAAAAAGACCTTGTAATTTTACACATTAATGTGAGACCAATTACTATATTTATATAATTATTAATGTTGGGGGCTAATGTCATTTTAATCACCTGCAGTTTGGTCAAATTATCACTTCAGTCCTTAACGTTTCAAAATTGGCACATAAAATCCCAAAGTTTGCTGGTTGAATCACTTTAGTCCAAAATGTGACATGATGTTAAACTGATTAATGAGAAGCCGTGTGTCTAGTGCACATGCTTCATAAGTGGGATATTTTCCATTTAATTTGATATTTGAATCATTTGAAAACACATAATTTTTATATAAAATTCAAAGAATTGTGATAAAAATACCATAGGGCTTGTGTGTCAATTAGATGATTTTTGTATATAAATTTATGAAATTTTAAATATTATTAATATACTTTGTATTTTTGGCATGTAATAGTTAAAGGTCACCATACACTACATTATTTGTTGTATTTTAGTTCATTTCTTTATACTAACATGTTATAATCAACAAATTTGTATGATTGAAAGAAAATATACACTATGTTAATTCTAGTGTGTATTAGTTATGATACCTTCTTGACAAATTTAAGACATGACCATTTATGAAATATGCTTATTATTATCTAGAGAGTTAAAAATATATTTTTTCTTATTTATTTTTTACTTAACTATTCTAAAACATGTAGTTTATAATTATTTTTAAATAGCTAAAATGCCATATATATAATGATGGGTATTTATATTATATGTATAATTTAATAATAGTTATTTTTAACTATTTAAAAATATTTATGTATTATATTTTTAAAAATAGTTAAATTATATCAAATAAATAATTAAAATTTTGAATTTTATAGAAATTGTGAGTGTAGAAATCACAATTAAATATTTCTTGAAAGCAAGGGGATTAAAAGAGTAAAGGAAATGGTCACAACACACAATATTTACGTGGTTCGAAAACTGCCTACGTTCACGCAATGGTTTCTTAATTTTTATTAATTTCTCACAGGTTCAGAAATTACATGCCCCCTCACCTCGGGGTGAGGGTGGTATTTATAACAGTAAAAAGTAGTTGAGTTGTATAAGAAACTCTCCTAGCTTGTCATTGTCCCGTTGGTGATTCATGTTTATCTCGTCCGAGAATATAGGTAACCAGTTGATTCCATAATTATTTATATGATAAGCTCTTGTGTTATCTATACAATATTAAATTTGACTAGGGCAGTGTGTTGGGCCTATTTGGGCTGCTGAAAGTTGGGCCCCTATGGTTTGGCCCACATAATTGCCCCGAAAATTCTTTACTAAAGATGGGCAAAAGAATTTTAAATCCTTTGTAGGCCTAAATTGAACCCAAAGTCTGAGGTGCATGCTCGGATATGTTCGTGATTATTTGATATCGGTAAGAAACACTGTACCGTCATTTTACCCTCTATTTCTAATCAAAAGACTCTTTAAAGCTTCCGTTCTCTTAATTTAATATGTAAGTTATCTTTGTCTCCTTTTGTTTTTCCATCTTCATAGTTCTTTTCTGCTTGCATCCATTACATATTCTTTTTTTATTCTTCTCTTCTGTGAAAATGGTTTATTCTCTTCATGAGAAAAACTTGGAGGATTTTTAAAAAAGTGTTTTTATCCCTTCTTGGTTCACAATCGAGTGTGCCCCTAAGAGAATTGTTGAACATGGAATTCCTCAAACTTTGATATCAAATCACGAACCACATGTAGGTATGTTGCCATCCTTTTATCCTTGTCATTGAAGTATTAAGTGACTTGGTTGAATACCAACATTGAATCACATTACACTTGAAGGTGGTTTTCCCCTAACAAGTGAGCTTTACGTAGTCCAGCTATGGGGGCTTAGTACTGAGATTCGTTGTTGGAGGCTTCAAAACCCAACTTGATTCTTTGATCGATCATGGTGTTCTCCGGTACGACGAGCACAATCCCTACCATAGCTCCTTTAGAATTGAAGGCGCAATCGATATACAATATCCATCGCCTGGATTGGTTAATCCCATGATCTTTTAACTAGTTGACAACCTATTGATCGTTGAGCACTTCTTCTCCCATGAATTTAACTATCAAATCAGCTAACACCTGCCCCTTGATTGTTGTTCTTGGCAGATAGTGTATATTAAACCTCTCGAGTTTAATTGACCATTTGCACATGTGCCCAGATAGGTCGACTTTGCATAGAACAGCTTTAAGGGGGAAGGAGGTAATGAATGTGATAGAATGGGCCTCAAAGCAGTGCTTGATCTTTTGAGACGCGATGATCAAATAGTAGGTCAGCTTCTCTAATGGGAGGTAACACTACTCGGTATCTAGAAGCATATTGCTGACGTAGTAAACGGGGGGCAGTTTCCTTCTTTCTCACAGACCAAGGCCTAACTAACTGCATGGCTTGAGACCACTAGGTAAAGATAAAAAGGATCCCATGGATCGAGAATGGCTAATAGTGGAAGTTTGCTCAAATAAGACTTGATCTCTTCAAGGGCTTTGAGCATTCGTTGTTCCAGGTGAGGCCTTGCTCCTTCTTCAGCAGTTAAAAAAATAACCTGCAATGTTCGAATAACTTAGAGATGAAATGTTTCAGGGCTAACAACATCCTAGTGAACTTTTGAATCTCTCGCAACGTCCTTGATGGATGAACATTATTGATCGCTACTATCTGATCAGGGTTTGCTTCGATCCCTCTTTTACTGACCAGGTAGTTGAGAAACTTTCATGACTGGACTCCAAATGATCATTTGCTCGCAGTGATCTTCATTCGATAATGCCTGAGGATTTCAAAAGTTTCAGCTAAGTTATTAAGGTGGTTGTCCTTGTATTTTCTTTCGACGAGCATATCATCAATGTACACCTCCATTATCTCTCTTATTTATTGTTTGAACATCTTAGTAACCAATCTTTGGTGTGTGGCTCCAGCATTTTTTAGGCCAAAAGGTATAACCTTGTAGCAATACAAGACAAGTGGGGTGATGAATGAGGTTTGTCTTGGTCGGGGACGAACAGTGGGATCTGGTGGTACCCCGAGTAAGCTTCCAGGATGTTCATCTGTTTGTGGCTGTTGTGGCGTCGACCAACTGATCTATCTTTGGCAGAGGGAAGCTATCTTTGGGACAAGCTTTATTGAGATCAGTGAAGTCCACACAAACTCTGTAACTTTTATCACTCTTCTGGACCACCACTGGGTTTGAGAGCCATTTTGGGAATTAAACTTCTCCGATTGACGTTGCCTCCAGAAGTTTTCCTACCTCCTTTTCCACTGCCTTGGCCTTCTTTAAGGCAATTCGACGAGCCTTTTGTATGATTAGCAAAAATTTTGGGTCCACGTGAAGTTGATGGAAAGCGACTCTGGGATCAATCCCTGGCATATTATATGGCTCCCATGCGAAAACATTGAGGATCTTCTTTAGAAAAGCAATTAACTCCCTCATTTATTGTTCGAAAAATATGGTGACGATTATAAACTTCCTCTATGGTCGGATCTCATCGAAAACTACCTCCTCCATTTTTTTCACAACTTTGTCTATAGAGTGGACTCTTGTCTCTTCTACCCCTAGTCTGCCATGATTTAGCTGCTATTCGGAGCGAGTGGCTCCATCCTGAGATGTTTTGTGGATGACTTCCTTTCTTTTTTCTTTTCTTGTTTGGGCCTGATGGCAGCGATGTATCATGAGAGATAGCTTATCGCCCATGATCTCCATTATTCGCCAATCTATAATACGTTTGAGTTTTTGGAGGTAGGTTGAGGGAACTGCCCTCATGGCGTGCAGCCACCCTCTCCCAAGGATGGCATAGTAGGGTGAGTCGATGTCTACGACTAGAAACTTAATGGGTTTGGAAATGTTCCCTGCCTTTATAGGCAGAACTACCGTCCCCAGTGGCATTGTCATTTTTTCGACGAATCCGACCAGTGGGATGGTCTCTTCCTTTAAGTTTTTCATCTTCAGTTTGAGGTTTTGAAAAAGTTCCAAGTACATGACTTTCTAAGAACATCCTTGATCCACTAGGAGCTTATCCACATCATAATTTGCAATCCTGAGAGTGATTACTGGTGTATCGTGTTGTTGGGTTCTTACCCCGATCAGATCATCCTTTGTGAACACTATGTGCTTATTGTAATCCTCGTCTTTGGTCGCCTACGTTTACTAACTTGGATTTTAGCAGGATCTATTTAGAAGGCCTCCATTATCGATGTGACCTTTTTAAGTTTCGTCCGAACTACATTGCCCAAGATCTATTTAAGGTTGGATGCCCCATGTATAATGGAAACTGATGCCCTGCTTCGTCGCCGAGCACATTATCTAGTTTTGGGTAACCATTGGTGGTGACGTGATCAATTTTTTTCTCAATATACTCGTTCAGATGCCCTTCTTCAGTTAAATCCACTATGTGGGATTTTAGGGCCTTATAATTTTCTATTTTGTGTCTGTTCTCCTTGTGGTAGGCGTACCTGAGTGTGTTGTTCCTCTTGGTCAGATCACATCCTATCTTCTTTGGCCACTTGAGATACTATTAGTTCTTAAACTTTCCCAGGATTTTATTAATGGGTTACGTGAAAACCGTGATAACAGCTTAAAATGCCTTGGATGAGTCTTCCTGATCACCATTCTTTGCTCATTCATTTTTCTTCTTGTTCCCCTTCTTGGGGGTATTCTCCTTATCATTTCCTTATCCGCTTTTGTGCGACCAGTTTTCGCTTGGCTGGTGTTGACCACATCTTCCACCTTAGCGTACTTTTCAATACGCGATATGAGATCATCAATGGTATCTTCTTCCTTCTTAGTGAGAGACTGGTGCAACATGGATGTAAGGGCAGACCGATCTTGAATAATGATACGGCTACTTTCTCAAGCAACTTCCACCTTGTTGAAGGTTTTCCAGTAGCGCTTGGCATATTCCCGTAAAGGCTCTTGTGGATTTTTCCTCATAGTGAGTAGAGAATCCATCCTCTTCGGATGTGAGTTGTTGGTTATAAAGTGAGCTATGAAGGCCTCTGCAAGGGACTTGAAGCTCTTAGCCAACCTGTGGGGTAGCCTCTTAAGCCATTTTTGGGCGGCATCTCCTAGGATAGATGGTAATATGCGGCACATAAGGGTGTCGTTGTGATTCCATAAAGTCATCGCTTGCCTATATTGACGAACATAATCTATGGGGTCAAACTTCCCATCATATATCTTAAACATTGGAGCCGCAAACTTATATAGTGGTTCCTCCTCCTCGATTGCCCTTGAAAAGGGGAATTGCATCTGCGTAATAAGGTATCTCATTGCTAGATCTTTAGTGCACCTAGCTCCACGATGAGTCGAGTGTTGATCCATCTCTCTACGGACAAGCTCCTTACATCTTGCTTATGACGCTCCTCATTTCGACTTCATCTTACCAAATGACTCACGTGCTCCGAATGGCCTTGAACGCGTCTAGTACTCCTTCCTCAGCTGCGAGTTTTATTCTCCTGAGGGCTAGGGGTCCGACAACGGCATTTTTTATTTCCCTAATAGAGTTTTTTCTCCATTTTTTCAGTCGGCACTAGAGGCGTGCATTCTCCTCCATTTTGAGGTGAGTTGCCTCCTCTTTCTAGTGGAGTCGTTCTTCATAAGCGTCAACCATCCGTGAGGTCTAGGTTGATCTAGGTTGCTTATTACTTTGCTCGAAGAGCTGCTTTTCTGGGTGAAATCTAGGGTTCTGTCTTAACAAACTATAGATCTAATTCTCAGTAAAGCCATATCAGCTCGTACGTCGCCGGCGAGTCGTGCGCTGTTTGGGTGATGAGACATTGTGTTCACTCTTTGGTTCCAGGTTGCTTTATAGAAAAGAGAATCGTTTTCCACAGACAGCACCAATTGTGAGTAATAAATCATAATTAAATATTTCTAAAAAGCAAGGGGATTAAAAAAGTAAAGAAAATGGTCATAACACACAATATTTACGTGGTTCGAAAACTGCCTACGTTCACGGAATGGTTTCTTAATTTTTATTAATTTCCTCATCCCGGGGTGAGGGTTGTATTCATAGTAAAAAAAGTAGTTGAGTTGTATAAAAAAACTCTCCCACCTCCTTATTGGTCCGTTGGTGATTCTTGTTTATCTCGTCTCAGAATGTAGGTAAGCAGTTGAGTCCTTAATTATTCATGTGATAAGCTTCGGTGATTATCCATGCAATATTGAATTTGACTGGAGCAGCATGCTGGGCCTATTTTGGCTAGCAAAAGTTAGGCCCCTATGATTTGGCCCCCGCAGAAATAATAAAGATCTTTCATAAAGAGTCGAAGTCTCAAATATCCCAAGAAAGTAGTGTAATCAATATACGCTAGAGTTAAAATTGTAGTGTAGAAATTCTTATTTAAAATTACAAATAAAATTCTATTTTTCTTTCAAAAATATCTATTTATTGGTTATAACACGTTAGTATAAAAGAATGAACCAAAACTTGGTAAATAATTTAGTGTATGATGGCATTTAACTGCCAAATATACAAAATATAACAAAAATATGTCAAATTCAAATTTATATATCAAAATCATCTACGCGACGACATGAGTCCAACGTCATTTTCCTCATTATTTTCTAAATTTTACGTAAGAAGTTACGATTTTTCAAAAGATTTAACTATTAAATTAAATGAAAATATCTCACTAGGTGCACATACTTTTTACCGTTAATCAATTTAACGGTTTGTTACATTTTGGACGGAAGTGATTCAACTTGAAAATTTTTAGTTTTATATGTCAATTCTGAGACTTCAAAGACTAAAGTGATAATTTGACGAAACTTTGATGTGACTAAAATTCTAATAACCTAAATTTATATTGCAAAATAAGTATAAATTTGGGGTCATTGATAATGTCTCCGTGGACATTACAATACTTGGTCGCTAGAAATCTTTATAGAACTTGGAAATGAATGAACTTATCAGGTGACCTTCTTTCGTAGTAGGTCAAGAAGGAGCTGCATCAGTCTCATGTAAGGGCCATAGTTTAAATTCTTCACATATTAGACTTCAGGTTTTTAATTGTAAATTAATCAAGTAAGACATTTCTAAACAACTCCAGACTTTATATCTCATTTGAATTTTATCCTGAAGTCATATTTAAATGTACATACAGCATAAATTTACATTTTCTAGAAAGATTTAAGAGCAACCATCCCATGACTTTGTGAAACAAATGACTCATTTTTCAAAAGAGAAAAATACTCTTAGGTCCCTCGCAAATAAATTGTAAACACTAAAAAAATTTAACAAATTTTAAACACTTAGGTCCACTAATTCTCTTCTTGTAAAAGTCTAGTGGTATAACAAGTGGACTTAATAGCAAATTGTCCTTAAATATATAAAATTTGTTAATAAGGGACCTAAGTGTAAATTACCTTTTTTTTAAATGGCCGAAAATAATTATTTTATTTAAATTGGAGATAATTTCTATGGCAAAGAAATCATTAAAAGATTCAGCTCAAAAGTGAATAAGATACATTAATAAATATGTGCATTCTAGTTATAGTCATCTCTCACCTTTTTAACAATTCTTTCTATAGATTATCCCTTAACTATGGAAACCATCTTCACCAAATTTTATATAAAAATTCATTTTTATAGTACTTTAAGAAAATTGACCCATTTTTTGAAGTTTGTTTAAGAGATGTTATACGTGGGGAAGTAACTAAATATGGAACTTTTGTGAAAACAAATATTGCCAATAATGTGTAGGCAACATATTATCAAGGTTAATTACACTTTGCTCCAATTTTCATTCACTACCCTACCTTTAATTCAACACCCCCCACCCCAACCACCCTACCTTTAATCCAAATATTTAACAAGTTAGACTTAGAGGGTAATGTGTAACGTTTTAAAAAGTTAGGTTAAAAAGTTAGGAGGGCTTACTTTAGAAATTAAAGCTAGGGAGACTTAGTTTAAAAGATTGATACAAAAGTGTAATTAATCATAAAGTTGTTGTCTCTTTGAAAGAAAATAAAATATAATCAACTGAACCGGTCAAGTTAATCAACTGCAAGGGGCGAAAAAAAAAAGATATTGTTAGCTGCCAACGTTCTCTTTCAAACCTAACAACTAATTATACATAGACTTTGTCTAATTTTAATTTAGCAGATTCATCAAAGAAATAGGTATTTGCCATGGTCCTTTCATCTTTTTTTCCTTCCATCCACCCAAATAGACCTATTCATATTTTCTAAGTTTTTATATTGATAAAATAGAGAAGAAATGGAAATGAAGGTTATGCAAAACATAGAATTATTTGCGATTTTAGAGAAGAGTAAAATTTGCACTTATAGAGATGAGAGAAGATTTAGGTTTTAGAGAGGAGTAATTAGCAATTTAGACATTTTTTTTTTTTGTAAATGGGTTTCCTAGAAATTTTTTATCAAATAAAGGATACTTCCATTAAAGATAAGAAATGAGGATAACCCTCTAAATACAAAACCATAACAATGCATTGGTTTCTAGAATCGGAAACTTTTTTTAAGAATAACATTTTAGAGAGACTCGTCAGGATAAAGCAAGTAGCATTTTAAGTAGAGAGGATTCTTAGCATTTTTAGAAAAAATCATTTTGGAGAGATACTTATTCGCAGTTTAGAAAATGAACCCATTCTAGGAAGAATTGATTAGCATTTTATAGTGGCTTTTAGAGAGTTTTTTCAAAGAGAAATTTTGTTTGGAATTTTACATTTATTTAAATAGAGAATTAAGGTAAAGGTCATGTGTTCTTTCTATATTTGAATTTTTAGGGCAATGCTTTTCAAATTTATAAATCTAGTCCCTGTGGTACAATAGCATTTATAAATCTAGTCCCTGTGGTGCAATAGCATTTTTTTTTTGTCCGCGCCAGCGGCACTATTTTTCACCATTTTACATGGAATTTTTTGTACAATGACTAAATTTATAAAATTATATGGAGTGTCCTATTTTTATACACTTTAAGCATTATAGGGACCTTTTCCCAAAACCCTATTTACTAAGTATGTATTCAAATAGATTTGAAAACATTTTTGATCCAACATGTCCAATCAGAAAATAGATATTAAATATTTACTACATGTGCAATTTGTGCGAAACAAATGGTAAATATGCAACGTAATAGTATTTAGGGCATTTACTGTTTGGGATACATTTATTTACAATAATTGAGGCTTGGAGTATACTAATTTCTATTATAATTGGTTGGGTGTTGTTTTAATAATTTGCCTAATAGCGATCTAACAGTTGTACCATTTTTTGCCAACTACCTGAAATACTCTTATATCTAAATACCCTTGTACCATTTAAAACCCTCTCTCTCTCTCTCTCTCTCGTCTAGATATTTGAAGTAATCACAGTTCGGGTTTGGATGTCCGGAGGTTTTTCACGACCAAAGGTTTGTTGGCCGGATATTTGGAATTAGAGTTCGGATCGGAGGTTCGTTTTTCTTTTTTTTTTAAATTATTTTGTTGGCCGAAGTTCGAATCGGAGGTTCGATTTGGAGTTTGGGTTTTCGATTTTAAAAATCATTTTGTTGGCCGGAGGTTTTCCTTTTTTTTTAAATCTTTTTTTTGACTGGAATTTTTTTTTGGGAAATATATTTTTTGGGGTAAAAATTATTTTCTTTGAAAAACGTTTTTTCCTAGAATAAATTTTTTAAACGAAAACAATTTTATTTTTATACTGGAATTTATTTTTGTCATAGTTCGAAATCATTTTTGGGAGGTAGATTTTTTTCCTTTTTTTTAAAATCATTTTATTAAGTGAGAAACGTTTTTTTTCCTAAAAATATTTTTTGTAAACTGCAATCAGTTTTATTTTTATATTTTTTTGGCTCGAAATTATTTTTTCTGGAAATATATTTTTAAATTGAAATCAGTTGTATTTTAATATTTTTTTTTGGCTAGAAATTATTTTTTTAGAAATATATTTTGACTTAAATCAGTTTTATTTTTTTATTTTTATGCTGGAATTTATTTTTGGGTTATGGAAAACATTTTTTTGGCTCGAAAAAATTTTGTTTTGTTGAATATTTTACTCTTGTTTAATATTTTTAAACAGTTAAATTGTGCTTGTTTAATATTTTTTTATATTTTAACTACTTTTAATAATAAAAAACACGATTTTACAGTTTTAACAACTTTTTTAACTGTTTTTTTTTTAAATACAGCCTAAATTTTTAGTTTTGAATAAATTTTTTTGACTGTTTTTTACAAAAATAGAAAAAACTTTTAAAAAAAATCTTTTTTTTTTCAAAAAACACTTTTATTTCTTTATATATATATACAATTGGAAAATAATTTTATACAAAATATTTTTGTCAAAATTGTTGACCGAGATGAAAGAACAAAAGGGCAAATAAGTCATTTGGTAATTAAGTGACAACTAACAAACGGAGGTTTAACAACTTCCGTTAAAACAACACTCAATTAACTATAATGAAAATTAGTGTACCTTAAGTGCCAATTATTATAAACAAATGTACCTCAAACAGGAAATGACCCTAGTATTTACTATTTGTGCAAAACATGTCTTAGGAACTATTGGGAAAAAAAATCTTTCAATGGGACCAATTAAGAAACGTATTATGTAAACATAACTTACTTGTCAAGCTTCCATTTTATTTGTCCCCGACTATTTTAAGGATTGTAACAAAACTGAGAACGGTGTGAGTTTTACGACAACTCAAACCTGAACCATTAAGAAACATACTAAATTCGAACTCAAAACAAATCCTATTTTTCAACACCTAAACCCGCCCAAAAATTATATTTATAAAACTCCAACCTGCCCCACCCATTTTATTAGACTTGTGTACATTAATGGACTCAGATTTTACCATAATTAAAATAAGGGTTAATTACAAAAATAAATAAATAAATAGAAGTTTGGGTCAAAGTTTCAATTTCTCTCCTGTTCTTTGAATGTTTCAATGTTACCACCAAATTTTGGGATCATATCAAGTCACCCCTGTATATATTAACAAAAATAGGCTTCAAAAGGGTGATTTGATATGATTTCAAAACCTCAAGGATACAGATGAAACATTAAAAAGATAAGTGGAGAGAGAAAGTTGACCAAAAGTTCAGTTTTTCTTTGTATTTAACCCTTGAAAGAAATTACAAGTTTTTGCTACAATCATTGATGTGTGGCTATTTTATATTTTTTATATTATGCCCTAATGGCACACGCTTAGAACTCAAAAATAGTAAAAACAAACTTCAACATATAATTAATTGGACATAGATATATTCATATGAAACTTTCATACTTACTATTTTGACACGCAAAACATATTAACATTTTTCAATATTCATGATATTCTATGAAGTGATTTTACGAGACTTGTGTGACCATTTGCACTACTCGTAGAGAGTGCAATGATAACAAAGATTAGTGTGGTTAAAAAAATGGTTAAAAAGCGTGTGGAATTTTTTTAATTAATGTTAATCTATTGTTAACTTCATCAATAAAGTTGTAGTTTGTTAATTTTGAAGATTTATTATGAATTTTAGAATAAAATATAAAATAAAAACCACCTAAACTTTTTTAGATTTATTATTTAGTTAAAATATTGGTGATATAACTGTGTATTCTAAAATATTTAATGAGTTTAGAAGGAATTAATAAAAGGTAATATATAAACATCTCTTGTAAAAGCAGTGCACTATAACCGAACCAGACCCTGAAAACTCTTCCCAAACTAACCCCATTAACAGAGCCGGGAAAGAGCTCCACAGGTCAAAACAGTCCAATTCTACATACGTTCTTAATCTCTCTTGGAGTTCAAATCGTGGAATAGAACTACTATTTCTAATTATATATTTGGCATTTGGGAACCAGACAATATAATTGGAATTGAAACCTTCGATTCTAATTCTAAGGCATGGTTCCCAAACACACGAGTGAAGGACATTAAAATTCATACAATTGTTTTTTGTTTAGATGAAATTTCACTGTTTTGTGTGGGTGTTGGGGGTGGAGGAGTGGGATACATTTACCATAGAAACGTCGCACATATTTTTTGTCATCTTTAAACATGTGACAATAATACTAGACTAGAGCATGGGAACCATGGAATGGATTTTAACATGAATAACAAAAAGAGGAACACAAATTAAAAAAGAGGGTGAGGATGATATTTCAGATGCACTAGAAAACAATCCAAAAGGAGGAATTCAAATATGCCTAAACTAGCAAAAGTATCAGCTGCTCTTCACAAAATGCTGGGATAATAACCTGGCAATCTCCAGAAACCCAACCTCATCCTTCCCATCAAATATGCTCTTCAACTTCTCATCACAATGGATCTGCTTTTTGTTTGCTGGGTTCTGCAAACATCAAACCAGAGTTATGCCACAATATAACTATCATACATACATATATATATATACATATACATATATATATATATATATATATATATATACAAATCATGAAGTATGCAAGATATATGTTAAGTCCATTTGCGCTCAAGAATGGAAACCAAATGTATCTCAAGAATGAGAACTAATACATCTCAATTTCACGAAACTAGATATTATGAGTTCATATATATGTTAGCTTTTTGTGTATACGCTAAAATATAATGTATACACTACGGGGGAAAGACCTTAGTGCCAAAAAATATGCTAGTGGGCTTAGATCTTATTGGCCAGGGACTGAATTTGGAAGCTCCCAATCGTGTTTTTGAATGTTACCTCCATTTTTCAAAGCGTAACGCTATACTATATGTACCAAGTTTGTATCCCAAGTGCATTAAATGCATAGAATTTTCCTTTTTTAAAACTTGAGTGCTCGAAGCTGTAAAATATTTTCATGTCTGTATTATGAGTGTCAGACCTAACGGTAAAGTGCCAGAAACATTATGTATTCACAAATATATCTTCAATTTGGGATCTGAGCCTCATGTCAACTCAATAACAACACAGCCAATGAATCAACTCAATATTATGGGGAAGATATGTAAAACACAATCAATCAATTACATGGAAAGAAAAGTCCCTTGAGAATATTCTTAATTGAGTGAAGTCCACTTTATTTGACTTCATAAATATGTGGTCACTCGACGAATAGGAATAATTTGGATACTATCTCGATACTTGACCAAAATCACAAAAACCTAATAGGTTAAAGTATCTAGGCTTGTTGGCCTAACTGTGAAAGACCCATAAATTAACCAGAAATCTTGCTACACGCATATCAGGTCCAATTAGAAGCTCAACAATCAATATAAATGAATTGCAAGCAAATTGAACTATATGTTACAAGACACAATTTAAATCAACGTGATCTTGATTATAAATTTAGAACAAAAAAATTTCTACAAACTAAAATTAACAGCACAGCATATTAAATCCAAAACCTTGTGAGGAAAATCAAAAAACAAGCTTTCAAATCAGCACTCAACATCATAAGCATAATTAACAGATAGACGAATCTATTATATTTGAATAATTCTATTTGTACCAAATGTTCAAACCAAATACAAACCACATGTATATGTGGCAAAAACTTGAAGCTTCTTGTGCCTTAAAATGTGAGGTTCCCAATGTTGGAGTCATGTGTATGGATGACACATACACTATGCGGTTTGAATGTGGTACACAAATGCGGTCCAGGTAGAACCACTCGTTATATTTACGTCACAATTCCAACCTCCATCAAACAAGGGGATTCTAGTCCAAAACATTGACAATCAATGCCCCGGCCCTATTTTGCTATGTTAAACCATAAAATAAAGCAAATACATGTTTTCATGAGAAACATAGGACTAAAACAGATTTGCATAGATACACACGTGTTAGGTTTAATAAATTTGAAACAAGAAAAGAAATTAAAACTTTGGCGAGATACATCGATATTCCAACATTGGAAACTTCAGCAATCAGCGTTCTTAAAACTCGAAACAATCCTACAACCCAAAGAGGAAAAGTCTCTTGGTTTACTGTTAAGGAGGACCTCTTTATTATTAAGATGATGTTTTGCTTCAAAGTAACTTGAATAGAAAACAATATAGATGTAAATTACATGAACAATATCCAGATATTTGAAGATGAATTACTACATTTCGAATTGTTAAATTACATCATGCCACCATCTTTCTTATTTTGATACCCCCTAAAGTCAAACAATAACCCAACTGACATTTTCTGGATGATGTGTGTTACAAATTGAACTTCTTCGTCCTTCCTCTCTTTAAAAAAAATTTATCTTTTGGGAAGGGGTGGGGTGGGACACCTTTACCAAATAAATTGGAACACAGCCAGAATACGACTGTAATATTTGCTCATTATATTCGTGGTGAAACAAATCACAGTACAGTATGTCATCTAAGTATCTTGTAAAAAAACGTTTTACAACATTACACAAGTAATTGAACTAACTATTTAAGCAATCAGGCACCAAACCAACATCTAAGCAAATTTAGACAAACAAGTTAGAGGAAACCTTGTGCGATGGCAAGTCTCGTCACCCAAGCTACGGTTGATCTAGGGTTCGAGACATGGGAGCAGCATCTCCATATATGGGGGTAAGGCCGGCCGACATCCGCCTCTCCCAGACCCTACAGTTAAGCGAAGCCTTGTGCACTGGGTACGACCTTGTTAAGTCGAAGAAAACCTCCTATTTCATCATTTTGTGGAGAATAATTTGGAATGTAATATTTGTTCTTAAAATGCTTTGACTTTCAAACAGCAAATATTATTTGGGATGGAGGGAGTATAACATTATTTAGTTGGGAGGTAAAAGTAGGAAAAGTTTAGAAGGATTTAAATGGAACTTCAGAATTCAGAAGATTTACAACAATATGAGGGCATCCTACTTTCAGCCTTCGACAGTATCCCTCCACGAAATGACATGATTGTAAACGAATATTTCACTCACTCCTGGAGGGAAATGATTATCAGCATTAGTTTCCCCCACCCCCAGAAAAAAGCTAGTCCAAACACAACTTTGGTGGTTGCTCTACAACTCTACAAGCAACCAGTTTGCTCTAACAACGGGTGTCTCTACAACAGTGATATCCTAATTACCTTTCCAAACCTCATCATATAGTCCAAGTGTATTTTTCTAATATACAAACATATACATAGTACATGTATACGCAGTGGCAGTGCCTTGGTGTGATGCTGAATTATTAATTCATGTAATGTGTGCATGTATAAGGTGGTTGTAGTCCCATGGTAATGGTGATGGCAGTGCCATGTTAGTAGCTTGGCTGTAAGGAGATCTAGGATGGAATAATCATTTTGGATTTCCTTCACTTTATAATGGAAAAGGAATTCCAAACTAGGAAAATCCCCTTTTCCATAGCACCTTGAAGTTTTCCTCATTAACTCTAACTTGATGCTAGAATCCTAAATATGATGAATCAAGAATTTAAGTAAAAGACTTGGGAACTTCCAAACCACTGCATTATACTAGAGTGGGAAGGAAACCAAAAAGATATAATATGAAACAGGTATAATGGAATTTAAGTAAACCACTCCAAGTGCATCTCCTTCTTTCAAACAAGTTGCCCAGTACTTCAATAGAGACACCATTATAAAGTCATAAACTTCTTTCAAAGGCCCAAAAAACAAAGAAAGGATAAAACAAGTAATTACTGATATATTTCTAGAGTACAAAACGCCTCATGCACTATTAGGCCATCTCCAACAAGGGTTTCCATCAACCCCGATTTCTACGGTAGAAAGAAAAATAAAGAAAAAAACCTCTCCAACCCAAGTTTCTTATTCCTTGTAAATCTGAGTTGGCTGCTGAATCATATAGAAATTTCCTTGGATCAGTTAGAGAATCTGACATGTCAAATACCACATAATCCAAGTTTTCAACCGCTCTTAAAATTACAGTAGAACTACCATTTAGAAATAAAATGTTGGAGAAGTCATTCCATCAGTGTTTTAATTTTGCAGAAAGAAACTACAACTCGGATAGAACCATTTCTAATATTCCACTGCCAACTAGGATTGAAAATCATTTTAGAAAAATAACATTGGACATGGCCTTATGAACACGGAAGTACTTCCAAAAGCCAATATTCAATGTGTGATTGAATCAATAATGACATGTTCGTTTTGAATCATCTCATCACTTTGTAACCCATCCGTCTAACATATTCAAATAACTCCAAAGGCAAAAACCCGTTTTCACACAGGAACTCAATAATTTCATCACCGTCCAAATGAACATAGTAACTCAATACATTAAACTGTAATAGTTAGAAAATTTCCAAAACATAAGCATAACAAGTGATAAATGCCATAATAATCACAGTAATTTGTGAGAAAAACATGTACATGCTTAGGCTCTGTTTGGTTTTTCAGTTTCCAATCTTCCAAACAGAGCTCAACAATATAAACTACTAAACTACTGCTAAAGATCAGAAAATCAAAAACTAAGGGAATGTTTGTTTTTACCTTTTAATTCCGAATTTGGTTCCGTTAAGCCTTAGGAGGTAATATTGAGTGTTTATTTTTGGCTCTTAATGCTAAAAGTATTCAAAAATCAGCATTCAGTATTAAGTGGCAACAATTTGAATTCTTTTAATGAAATTTCATTACAGTTTTACCCCAACTGTATTTAACCCTTTTCACGTGCGGCCCCTGGTGTTATATAACATTATGCGGTATCCCTAAAAACCAATATATCATTGCGCAGTCCATGACATTGTTATATCAGAATTATTTTTTTTGTGATAAAGAGATCACAAAACATGTTATATTAGCTACAAAACCGGAAGCACACACAAACACTTGCTTTTGACAAGATCTCTAAATTTTTCATAGCAGCACATGCATGTATGAACTAAAACCCTAAGAATAATACCCAAAACTTGAACTTCAAATTAAGCAAACAGAAACTGAAATAATACATACATACATACATACATATATATATATATATATATATATATATATATATATATATATATAGAGAGAGAGAGAGAGAGAGAGAGAGACCTGGAGATTGTTGGTTTTGATGTATTCCCAAACTTTCTTGACAGCTTCGGAGCGAGAAACTTGGGGGGATCCGATGAACTTTCCGAGAGCAGGTGAAACTGGAACTGGCTTTAGTATGCCTGTTTTACGAACAACCTTTGTTGTGGTGGTGGTGGTGGTGGCGGCGGTGGCGGCGGCTGCGGGGGAGGGTTTAGTGGGGGTCTTGGCGGCGGCCATTAGAACTCTGCAAGCTCTACCAAAAACCCTACTTGACGAACCCATGATGTTGTTTTTTTTCTTTCAGTGAAGGCAAAAAAGAGTACACTTTGACAAACCCTAGAGAGAGAGTGGACGGAAATGGACAAGGGTTTTGTATTGGGGAGAGAGGATTGATGTAGGCGGAGCGGAGTAATTTAGAACATGCTAAATTACACTAAACGCCCTATCACCACAAACTTAAGTGGTGTTCCACCTTTCATACTTAAAAGAAAATAAATAATATTTTTTTTTTTTTATGATTAAGACGTTAAAAGTTATATTTATCTTTCAATGATTGAGAAGTAAAGTTACATTTGGAGTTTGAATTAATCTAAATATATTTATAAAAACAAATATATTTTCAGACTTTCGTTTGGAATGAACTTATAATCATGGAATCGACTTGATCATCAGATTATAGATTATGAGTTCATAAAACAGGTCTATTAATTATTTGATCCCGGTTAGTAAGAGGGATCTAAAACTAAGAAATAGACCCTAGAAGATAAAAAAAAAAAGGATATCCTGAGCAATTGTAATAATCGGGCCAAATTCAGTCTTTAGATTTCAGATTCAGAGTTCAAACTCGGATGAAAAAACAAACGCAACCCGAGGGATGTTTTGTTTTTACCTAATCATTAAAATCTCCTTTGGTTAAGAAAATTTAGGACTCCTGAAATTTAGAATTCTTCTCATCTAAAATTACAATGTTTGGTTGTAAATCTAGTGGGAATGTACAATTTATTGAACTTAAAATTCCCATAATTCTTCTTTTCCCTCTAAAATGGAAGGAATCATATATTTTCGAGAGTTCTAACTTAAGTTTTATAATACCCCGTAATTTTAGAATTAAATATTTCGAGTAATTTAATGCGTTAATTTAATATTAATTTGAGAATAAATTAAATCGAACGAATTTAATTCTATATGGGTAAAATTTAAAACAAACGATTATTCGTGATTATAGATATATAAAACTCAATTGGACATAATGGGCTTACGAGTGAAAAATAAAATCACACATAAATATTTTTTTGGACGCGTGTTGTTTTAACATAATAAAATGTCCAAGTGAAATAAAAAATAATTGGGAAGCGTTTTTAGGAGAGTTGGAGACTCGGTTTAGTGTTTTAAATATTTAGAAATGGCCTCGAGTCATAGGCATATGAGTTGGGGAGTTTTGGGGCTAATTGGGATAAGGGTTTGGGTCCATTTGAGAGTCCAAAAGTTGGGTTTTAGGCTCAACTCAGGATTAGCCATTAATTAAGTGTTTAAGTGGGGGTAAACCACTCCCTCACTATCATTAGAGAAAACTTAGATTAGTAGCCACATGAGAGAAAAGCGAGAAATACCAAAGAAGGAAAAAAAAGGGCAAGAGCAAAGGGGAATTCAAGGGAGTTTTCAAATGGCTTCTCTTCTACAAAAATTAAAGGCAAGAATTTTCTTGCTTAATTTATATTTTCAATTTATTTCTTGATGCATATAATTATCCCCTTTAAATTTCTGGGATTTAGATTTGAAAATGTTTGATTTGATGTTGAACAACACACGTAGAGGACTGATTTCTTATGTAAATTTGTCCTAAAAATTTAGGTATCAAAATTATGAATATTAATGTTAGATTCCCTTAAGTTTTTTATAGTTGTTTGGGGATAATTGGATAATTAATATGGAGATTATTATTGTTAATTAATGGGCTGGAAATCTCGATGTAGATCCCTTAATAATTACTCCTTGTTCTGAAACGAACCTGATTGAAAATTTGAGGTTTTAAATCGTTAAAATCTGGGAACGGTAATAATTTTGTTGGGACTGCTTGTGAATGTTGCAAATATAAAACTTCGGGTTCGTATACTGTAAGGGTTTAGACATTTGTTTCTGAGAAGAACAAGCACTGCGAAGGAGAAGCGTGGGGAAGGAGAAGATGTCGTTCAAACGACGTAACATGTCGTTCGAACGACATGTTATGTCACTTGAACGACCATGACATTCGTTCGAGCGACATATTGGGTGATTTGACAATTCGTTTCTTTTGGCCTTATCCTGAATCCAAATAACTTGTTGAAATTTGTTTAGCAACACAAACGTAGAAATATGAGATATAATAAGGAACAATATTATAATGAGGAAAGGGACTTATATTGTGTGGGTTAATTAATTTATGGAGTAATGTTACACCCACACTTAAATCAATAATATTATAATTAACTAGTTAGTTTAAGTAATTATTTTATGGATTGAAATTTATAATTTATGAGATGGAAGTTTAATACCTAGGGTATGGGAAGATTAGGTATTAAGGATTATATTAACATTAATGAGGGTATTGGACGTGAGATTTTGGTTGTGAGTATTTTTATGAGTCCAAGTGAGTGAGTGGAACCGGGTTTGCGAAAATAAAGAATTTATTAAAAATACTATTCTGCCAATATTAAATAAAGAAAATTATAATTCACTAGATGGCTAAGTATGCTACCAAAAAAAACTAGATGGCTAAGTAACTACTTTATGGGAGGAGATTTAATAATTTATTAGATGATGAATTATTAATAAATGGAAAAATATTTTGAACTTTGGTTGGACTTTTATAGTAATTATGGAGTACCACACGTAGGCGCAGGTGGGCTTGACGATGTGTAGGCCATATAGGTACTACGTGGAGGGTCCAGCCACGAGAGGTAGGTGTTGGCGCTGATTGTTCCTGTATCACCGCTGGGTATGGGGAGTGTAAAGGTGTCTTGCGTAAGGACCACCCCCAACTTATGTGTGTTTTGTGATGTCCGCTTAGGATAAGGGATTCATCCGACTTGCCGATAGAGCACAAATCAGGCACCAACGGTAGATGCCCTTGTGTGTCATATATATATATATATATATATATATATATATATATATATATATATATAATTGCCCAAGTTTTATATGAGATAAACTGAAATGTCTAAGAATGTGGACATAGATTAAAATTGTGATCATTTATTGCATAATAGATGTTTATGCTTCTTATGTGAAAATTATGAGACTCGGAAATTATGGAAATTCATAACTAAATGCAGTTACTTAAATCATTTAAACATTTTATTTAAATTAACACGTAGTTGTAGTTATTATTTGGGAACCTTTGGGATGCAAGACAAGTCACATTTAGATGAGGGGTGAGGTGTTATATGCATGTGAGTGACGAAGGAGGAAGAGTTATTTTTCATTGACTGTATTATTGCATCATAAATTAAATAAGTTAATTCTTGAGCACCTCGGGCTCTAACCCAAATTTAAATATTTTTCCCCAAGTTATTTTAGACAAGTATAGCAGTACTGTTGTTGTACCAGCCTTGCGATCTATCGGTGCCTAGCAGCTTTCTAGGTTATTGATTCTAGCCTAGGAGCTTTTCTGCCAGAGTTTAGTTATTTTATGTGGGAAACATTATAAGTGCATAAGCCCAAGGTTATTTATTTATTTACATTGTGCTTAAGTTGTGTTATTTACTTGCTATTAAATTTATTATTTAGTTGGTATTGGTTGAGTTTAATTATTATCAGTGAGATATTCATAATGTTTAAAGTATTGGCCTTTTTAAATAACAATATTTATATTACGTTGTGCTGAGAATGGTATTAATTGATCGACAAGCCCCATCTTTGGTGTATCGTGCCTGACCAGTCTTTACGTGAGAAAATTGGGGTTGTTACAATTTTATGGTGAGATAAAAATAATCTCTTGCATAAACTCTCACATATACTCCCTCTCCCTCTCCCTCTCCCTCTCCCTCCCTCTCTCTCTCACTCTCACTCTCACTCACACACACACACATACCTAAATCAAGTAAAATGGTTTTTTAGTTAAATGATATTTATTCCTAATATGGGGAAGTAGTTTTAGATGCTAGGAAAGAGAATTCATGTTTGAACCAAATAATGGAATAAATTCAAGGCTCCTGGGATCAAGAATTCCCATTCCATTTCCAAATCTCGAACCAAACGAGCCTTAAGAGTCAAGTACCCCTCTGAATGCTTAATGCTGATTTTTTTTAATGAAATTTCATTACAGTTTTACCCTTATTTTATTTGCTAAACTACACTAGCATAAAATAAATTAGTAAATTATTAATAATGGCAAAATGATCAAATTAATTGTATTCAGCATACAGAGTCAAATAACTCCAAACAAACAACATACATTCAGATAAAAAAATATAGTTTTCAACGTTCAAATTTTCAGCATTCAGGGGCTAAAAGCATTAAATAAATATTTGTTTACCTTTTTGTCCCCGTTTACATTTTTGGATGCTATAGTATTTATTGTGGTAATTTAAAATAGTAATATTATGAGTACCAAATACATTTTCATACCATCGACAAAAATGATGGGGTAAGCCTATAAAGTGTTATACTATGTTATTAGAGTAAACGAATTGAGGGATTTATTAATTATTCTTTTTAGACGGTGAGTTCCTCAATTTAATCTCAGGTATATAAGGTGTAACACTATTTTAATATGCGTTATACTTGTTGGGTTATTTTTTGAAAATTCACTTCTTAAGTAACTTTTATATGTGTTTTGAGTATTTAGGAAGAGTAGTATAAATTTGAAAAGAGGATATATTGAAAAATGAAATTGTTTTGTAATAGAAGCTTTTGGTTATTGTCTCACTTTCTTCAATTCAGTCGTATCGTATAGGTGCAGTAATTCGTTTGGATTGTAAAATCACGGTTTAGAGTGTTTCTGTTTAATCTGTATAAAATCAAATACGTATCAATTGACTTTTTTACTTTTGTATATGCATTTTATGCGGCGATCTGTTTTTTAAAGTATGCAATTTGATTAAAATTATAATTTATTGATTTTAGGTAATGTGTTTGTTTAATCTATTTAGAATCGGTGCCTATCACATAATGGTTTGTTTTGCACATTATACGCAAGTAGGGGTGTTCAAAAAATCGACTAAGCCGACGAACCAAACTGACTCTTTTTTTGGTCTTTTTTCTTAATCGATCCTATCTCGATTTATTTTTTTTGGCGTTAGGACCAATCCGGACCGACTCTATATAGAATAATATATATTTACATATATATGTATATTTATAAGATAAATAAATAATGAATATATATATAAATATTTTATTAGTTTAAATTTATAGTTTAATCCAATAATATGTGTGTTTTAATTGCAAATTTTGATATTTTTAGTTTTTAATATTTGGAAAAAATAGACTTGGGTATATTTTTATTATTATAAATGACGTAACTCATTAATGTGAGGACCGACGGGTTAGACCAAACCGACCCTATAAAAAATCGAATTAGGGTCGATTAATTGACATTATCGGTCTGATCTCAATCCATTTTTTAGAGGACCGACAAAGTCGGTTCGGTAAAAAAAACTCAAAATCAAACTGGATCGGACCGTGAAAACCCCTATATGCAAGTTTTAGTGTTGCATGTACATTTTTTGCCTTTATATTTATTGAATGATTATGTAATTGACCTGGCATCACAGATAAGACATGTGACAATGTTCTTCCAAAATACCCCTAAAAGTAATTGATCGCCCCAGAAATGGGATAAATATAACTAACGCGGCCAACTAGAGGCAAATCACTCCAAATACCTATATTCCGTGTCAATCCGAACATATAACCACCGATAACTAAAGTTCTACTATAACTTTAGTATACTAGTGAAGATTGAATCCAATAGAGATACATCATTGAGAGATTACATAATTCAACAATTATTAAGAGTTAGGAGTACGCAAATGTATCATAAGACCCTCTATAGTGAGGAGGACATATATTGACAATACATCAAATCTTACACTATTGTAATCTCACCTTAGACTATCAACTAGCAATCCAAGTTTGTTCGTCCATAATAAACACACACACACACATGTGTGTGTGTGTGTGTGTGTGTGTGTGTGCACGCGCGCGTGCTTTCAGGTATACGTAGGCAAGGACGACTTGCTGAATGACATTATATTCACCGTTATTTCATATTATACAAAGCACTCTAGGATAAATAGGTAAGTTATATTGAGCAGACTCAACCCCTTTATTATCTGGCATTGTTTATGGGAAATTGTCATACCTACTACCTACTTTGTCATATTTTTCAATATAAGTGATAACCAATCACCAGGTTCCCATAGAAGAAATCAGATTTGATTTGAGATCGAGGTCAAAAGATGAGATCATTCACATGCAAGTTCCTTGCCTTCACCAAGTGACGAAAGGTATAGAGGATGTTCGCTTAACCATTATGGGCCAAATTGTTGTAGTCGTCATCATTATATGCCTTCTAAGGATAAATCAACCAGGAATCATGCATCACGATTGATTAATCGATATGAGAAGTAATTATTGGAGTGCGATAGGGAAATTCAACAGTATGTTATCGAGAATGTTTATTCAAGGATATAATTAAATGGAGACTTATAGGGTTGCAAGTCAAGCTCTCATGGACCGATGTCATTGGAAAAGAAGAATTTATTGACCTAGGTCCCCGTTATCTCATGACAATGGAATAGCCTTCGGATCTAGGAGAGAAAATAATAATCGCCCTGGTCCACGTCATTAGAGAAATCCGTTTATGCATCAATCAGTCAAAATGGTTGATCACCCCATTGAGAGGTCGAGAGTTGTTATATATTTTCTATAGATCCTCCTCCCCCACCAACTAGGGTACCAGATCGGGCGAATCTATGAGTGAAAATGCGATTATATGTGAAGGGATATTACCACACACATACAATTTTTTTAATCTTTTCAAATTAATTAAACTAGTTTAAACTTTGCATCAATTAAACTTATGTTGATAAAATAATTAGCCAAATTTTATCTTGCACTAAAATATGCATATAGGTGGTATAAGCAAGGGTAAAATTATGACGATGTATGAGGAAAACCAATAATGAGAAAAACCTCGGATGGCCTATCCACACAAATTCACTATGATATTACAAAAGGATGATAGATGACTTACTCAACCGACTCGACTCCTTTGAGCCTTGATGATATCTTCATTCCTTTAATCTTATTCACGGTGACACGTAGGAATCTTCCCATGAATTGCAATAATGCATGCCCCACACACGTCTCGGTATCAACGGATCTTAGCTAGCAAACCATCACTGAAACATAGAGTCCACCACATCAACCCACAACAAGCACGAATCCACCACACACAATAAATAATGGAATCCTCTGTCAAAAGATATCTCTCAATGAAGAGAAAAAACTCATGGTGCAATACAAATGAGATCGCAAATAGAAATATATGAATGATTCTTGGATCTCAAACAATTAGGTATAAACAAGGGTTTTGGAGGCACAATATATGTTCTTGGAAACTATTTTTGTAAAGACCTATTAATAAAAACTCTTGTGAGCACTCCTATTTATAGAAAACACGAAAATAGAGGTGGGACAAAAATCGAGAAATCTCATTCGAACGAAAAATATAAGGTCGTTTGAATGAATTGTGCAATCGTGTTGGAACCAAAAAAATGCACATTCAAACAAGATACCCGAACTCATTTGAACGAATGACATCCCACTATAAGATAGAAAAATCTTGTTTAATATTTATTTGATGCTCGTTTGAATGAAACACTACTTCTAGTTTGAACCAGTGAAAACCTCATTTGAACAACTTTAAGAAATCCATTTGAACAAATTGAAAATCTCATTCAAACGACTTTTAAAAAATCTTAAAAATTATTTTTATGAAAATGGCCCTTAAACATTTTAAATCTAACACCTAAATGTATCCAGGCATCAAACTTATGTACGCATTCATACCTTAAAGATATCCCTAGAATATTGTAGACGGAAACTTGGCACGAGACATGACACCTTGAAGAAGTTACTTTATTTGGCCACTACGATCTTCAATCACACATCATAGGCTTGAAGTATAAACAAAATCAAATCTTAACCTATGACACAAATAAGTTTTGTCCAAACGGAATAAAGCCAATATACATACAAATTGATTTGATTGGAAATTTTTACTTACAAATCTCCCATTTGGCAATTTCGGGACAAAAACTAAAAATAAATAAAAAAAACAAATGGGCCGCCAAGCTCTCATAAGACTCAATCCCAACCCCAAAAGGAAAAAGTATAAACATTTGATCAACAAAACCTTGGAGTGACTTTTCTCTTATGAAAGTTTACCGCATCAATGCTAAACTGGCACACTTAGCACACCTTTCAAATGTAAAAAGAATATAACAATGTACAATCCGTATATGAAAAACAAAACACCCATTTTGTTTAACACCCCCTAGAGTATGCATCCCCCTTAGGTTAGACTTATATCCCCATGGGAATATTTCTCCCCCTTTTTATTCGAGAATAAACAAAGGTCTAGTAAGACAACATAAACAACTTCTCCCCTAAATGTAACACACGTGACCATAAATGAAAACAAACAATATCATGCGATGATGTGAAGCAAAACAACAATGATAAACAAACTCGACAACACAAGCACAAATAATCCAAATAATGAACAAATGATACTAATGTAAACAATGAAACAAAGGATAGTAATATGATCACATATGATGTAAATAAGATACAAATATGAAGCATGTGATAAAACATGGATTAAATGCAATGCAAAAACTCAAAATAAACATATATGACAAAACATGGAAGGCTCACTTACATCATCATTATACATCACACCTGGTTCTAGGCCCTAAAAAACTTTTTTTTCATTTTTTTTAGTTTTCTCTTGAAATTAACCTTCCAATCAACCCATATTCAAAAAATTATGTCAAAATACATTTTATAGCTATTTTTAAAAATTCAACAAAAAACTGTCGGCACAAACCCTTATAAATAAGGTATTTTGAGCAATTTTTTAAAAATAGCTACAAAATGTATTTTGACCTAAAGGGAAAAATTAAAAATTTAAATTTTTTTTAGGGCCTACAACTAGGTATGATGTATAGAGCATGATATTGCTACATATATATATATATATATATATATGCAAAGATACCAACAACTCACAATCATATATAGGTATAAACACCACAAAAGATACAAAAGCTTTCTATACTCGTATGGTATCAATGTGTTTGGATCAAATGTGGTATGGACTGAAGGGCTGTGAACAGAAAATAAAAGAAATATATCCCAAACACTCAAGATAGTCCAAGGAGTTCTATTTGATCGCATTAAATTATAAAACTTCGATTTAGCCTCAAGTGTCAAATAATGAACTCATAATGAACAAACATACACAATAAACACTAACCTACATATTTTGATGATTCTCAAATCAATAGCATCAAACAATTAGATTAACTATGACTCATTGTGCAAACCCATTGATATTCAACTTAAGACCCTAAAAAGTATAGATATTTAATTTTTTTCTCTCTCATTTTGAAGATACCAATTTTAAAGCATCAATTTTGAAACATGGCCTTGGCAATATTTCTTTTTCGTTGCCTCTCTTTTCTTTTAGGATCTTTCCAATGGTGACCTTTCACGCAAAGAAGATTTTATCCCTTTGTATCCATTTTCCATTGCACACTTATATTTTTCAAACAAATACAATCTCTTGGGCAATGATTCTTACATATGCAAATCCCTCAATATATATATATATATATATATACTATAAAATGCAAAACAAGGTATTTATGAGCATTTAAGACTCCTTCTCATTGAGAGTGTCCACGTGGCACTCTATATTTTATCTCTTACTACTATAAACAAGACATTTATGATTCCTTACAATGAGCCTATCCACGTGACACCTTAATATTCTCCTTTAAGATTCATGAACGGTACAACCGTCCCTTCATTTACCCATCCACGTTGCATCTCATATATACGCTATTTTCCTCAATCCACTCAAACGCCCCCTTTTTATCTCCATGTACACACGACCCCACCCTCTATATTATTTTTTCCCCAAACTCTTTTTCCTCTTACTAGCTTTTTTTTCTCCTCTTTGTTCATATCTCTCTCTCTCTCTCTCTCTCTCTCTCTCTCTCTATATATATATATATATATATATATATATATATATATATATATATATATATATATATATATATATATATATATACATGCACCCAGTAAGTCTCTTTGGGCTGAAAAAAGAATTCGGAGTAAATCTCATACAAATAAATAACATCATCTATATATACACCATCCGTCTCTCCATCCCTCTGTCTTCTTTATCACCCATATATACCAAATGACGAAAACCCATCATCTGAGAAACCCATCGTCATCAAACCACCTCTCAGCTCTTAACCCACTTTAGATTCGGTTTGCAGATTCGTTTGAGGAGAAACCCATCACTGGAGAAACCCTAAAACCACTTTAAATCCACTTTATATTCAAACGATTTGAGGAGAAACCCATCGCTGGAGAAACCCATCGCGTGACGACGAGGTCGTTTGAAGATTCGATTTGCAGATTCGTTTTGAAAATAAAATCCAACTGATTAACCATGTCTTACCCATTTTAAAATTCATTTTTTGGTGTTTACCCATTTTGGAGATGGCTTACCCAGTTTCAAGTTGTTCCCAACCTGAGAAGAGGTTCTTTGTCTTATTTTTTTCTGCTTACCCATTTTGAGAAGAGGTTCAATCATTATATTAGTGTTATAGGATCAGTCATTATATTATTGTTATGTTTGAAAGGGTGTTTTGTTTTTTTCTGCTTACCCATTTTGAAAAGAGGTTCAATCATTATATTAGTGTTATAGGATCAGTCATTATACTATTGTTATGTTTGAAAGGGTTAAAAATTGTTTCGATTTTAATAATATTTTATGGTGGGTAGACAATGATGGTGAGACTAAGGGGAAACCCAACAAAATTTTCAATTAAGAGCACAATTGCTTGAGACGTCCAACTAAAAAGCACTGGCACATCATATAATTCAATAGGTTAATAAGAATGAGATATCTAAAAAGTAAACTTGGTCTCCTTTTCTTGATTTTTTTTTATATTTCTTATGATGAATCGGTATATGTGGGTGCATTTGAAGTTTTAAGAATAAATCTAACACTCTCTTATTGTATTTTGCAGGTTATGATAAGCCTTTTGCATGTGAACAGAGCTATTAATTTTAATGCATGGAGTGGATCAAGTGAACCGAGGTAAGGCTTCATTTTCTTTCTATTGATAAAGTTTGACCCGCGCATTGCGCGGGTTTTCAACTATATATATATATATATATATGACAAGATTGATAGGAGAACACTTTACTTAGATCATAAAATATATGTAGTAAAATCCAAAAGAGCTTGTGCAATGTGTGTGCAGAGGCATATACAAAGTGAATCCATTCAGAAAATCAAAATCTAACAACTCCATGCAAGAATGATCAAGAAATAATCCAAAGCATTGTATAAAACATACTCTAATGTCCTAGGCACATGGAAAACATGGAATGAATGGGATTTAAACACGTCGATATTCTACCTAAAATGTGTAAAACTAAACTGCACAAACAAACCAAAAATATTTTTGAGTTTTATTTTTTTTTCCAAATGACTCAAAAGGCGAACAATTTTTTTTTTGTATTTTTCTCAATAATACTCAATAAATGAAAAGTCAAAATACAAAAGACCCAAACATCAGACAACTACCAATAACATATAACATGAAGTATAAAAGATATCATATGAAAATAATTCAAACACAATTACTCGTAAGAAATAGCATGTGAAGAATAATGTGCAAGCATGTGAGAATTAATAAGTTTAAAGTTCAAAGCCTTCGAATCGGATTTTCCAACTCACATAGGTGTAACGTGACGAACTTGGTTTTTTGGAACCTTGGTGCTCTAGACTTAGACTTCCTAGGAAATTTTCGAAGATCATAACAAAAACGTCTAAGGTGAACTTTCCTACCACAATATGAACATGTGTATATACAAGAAATATTACCCTTGGGATGACCTTTTCTAATGTCTATAAGGACATATTTTCCATCTTATTCCTAGTACCTAGTTTACATCATATATAGCATATTCGGTTCCAAACGCCAAGGCAATTCAAGTTCACACATTCAAGAACGGATCCGAATATCAAGCTACTTCAACAATGTTCTACGATAAGACATAATGGTGGTATGGATTTTGTTTTGTGTTGATTAGATTTTTTACTAAGTATTGAGATATTTTTATAAACTGTTTTTCACAAAACGAGGTGTTTTTCAAACTTAAAATATTTTTTGAGTTACATGTAGGCGGAGGTTTAAAAAGTCGCTTAAGTCGTTCTAACGACTTGACAATATCGTTCAAACGACATGTCAATGTCATTCGATACCTCATTTGAATTCTCATATGGCTCATATGAAGGCGTACTGTTTTAGTTTTTCAAGGTCGTTTGAAAGGGTTGTTCGAAGCCACTTCTAATGAGATGTCAATCTCGTTCAAATGACATCAAGATATTATTCGAACGACTTTTCGCCGCCTCAAATATTTGTTGGCCTATAAAAACCTGCTTTCGTGAAGATTTTTTATTAAGACTTTTCATTTACGCAAACTGTAGAACAACTGGAAAATATTCTTCACTTTTTAGGACTAAAACACTTTTTAAATTCACACAAATCATCCTAAATACTTTTGGATCTTCTTTGGAACTCAGACACCTCTTTATCGAAGTTATTCTTGCAGAGAGATTTCTTCACTGCTGATCTTGGGGATTTTCGAGGGTATTCACTACTAAAGGAGGAGGACCGAGGTTCTTATGATTCTCGAGGGAATCATTGCTGACTAAGGGTTGTAGTTTTTTATGGGTTCTTGTGTGAATTCATTATAGTATTTCTCTAAAGTTTTGTAAGTTGCGATTTTCAAACTTTTGTGAAATAAAGGTTTTTCAATACGAGGATTTTTTTTAAAATTTGATTTCTTTGCATGCTTGAATTTAAATAGCATAGTTGCATGTTTAGGGTTTAATTAAAATTGGAATTTGTTTGAGATTGACATCTAGTTAAATAAGTTTAATCCATTGAAATATTACGAACTCTCAAATTGATATCGCACATTCGCTTTTACAAATTGGTATCAGAGATTTTAGCTCGTTTTTACCTTTACAAATTGATATCAGAGCAGGTTTTACCAAATTATCGTGAGATCCTTTTTTTGCAAAAATTTTTGTGATATCAATCATTTTGAAAATTTGAATTTTGAAAAAATTACAATTTTTCTGATGGATAACTTATATAATCGGGTGCCCATCTTTGATGGCACAAATTATGCCTATTAGAAAGTCTGCATGAGATCTTGTTTAAAATCCATCAATGAAAGAGTCTGGCTTATATGTGAAAGCGGTGGACTCTTTATAATACCCCGTATTTTTCTAAGATAAATAATGAAACTATATTTTTGGGATAGAATAAAAATTTGTAGAAATTGGATTAAATCGGTGAATTTAAATTATTTATTGCGAACAAATAAATTGTTGTTATGTCGTACTTATGTGTGATATATTTGTGGTATGTTAATGTTTATAATAATTACATGTATAGTAAAAAATTCAGAAATGAAGTGTGACACAAGTATAAATATGTAATGTTGGGATACAAATAATTAGAACATATTTATGGGAGTATACGAGCTCGTTTGGGTGTTTAAAACATTTAAAAATGGTCCCGGGGTATAGGTATATATGTTGGAGAACTTTTGGGTGAATCTGGATATGGGTTCGGGCTCATTTGGGGGTTCAAAATTTGAGATTTTAACCCAACTCGAAATTTGGGGATAATATATGTTTAAGGGCAAGGTTAACAACTCCCTACAACTGATTAAAAACCTAAACTTAATTGCTACACCTCAAGAGAGAAAAGGAGAAGAACCAAAGGGGTAAGAGATAAGAAATTGAAGGTGAATTCAAGAGGATTTCTTCAACTACATGTTAAGGAAAGAATTTTCTTGCTCAATTTCATTCCAATTTACTTCTTGATGCATTGTAATTACCCTATGTGATTTCTGGGTTTTAGGTTGAATTTTGATGATTAAATGTTAGGAATTAATCTTATGCATGTAGAGGATTAATTATAACATAGATTTTTAGCCCCAAAACCTATTAATCGAATCATGGAAATTTAGTGATAGAAACCTTAGGGTTCTTATGATAAAATTTGGGAATTCTTGAAAATCACATTTAGAGGAATTTAACATATGTTATGATCTATATATCCTGATATAAATTTCATGTTATATACCCCATAGATTGAATTACATGTTGTTGAGATTGTAGAAGAAATCTGGGATTAAAGATCTTAAATTCTCATATAAAATATGAGCTTGGGGGGTAACAATTGATTTGATTATATGGAATAAATTTGCATTTGATGTATAACTAGGTATTAAGTACCCATTCATGTGTTTATAAAATTGAAATCACGGTTGGAACGAATCTTGGAGATGAAATAGTTTGTACTTAAGTAAACAAGTAGATCTGGGCTACTGCATAATTTCGAATCGATTCGGCCAAGAACCGAACCTATTTGGCCCTGGGGGCTGAGTGAGTGTAACAACCCAGACTTTTGAGCGACTATTTTATATTATTTTGCCTGATAGGCTAATTTTATAAAATAGAGAAAGTTGGAGTAAATATTATTTCCCGTGAGTTAAGGGGTAATATTTACCATGTTTTGCCTATTTACCGTTTGGAGAAGGTAAATGGCATTATATTGTGTTTTCTTGCGTCGCGGTACCTTAATGTACTTTAACCGACGGTTATAACTTATATTTAAATTTGAGCATAATTAATGAAATAACATGACGTAGGAACGCAAAAATATTGTACGTTACTCCGAATGCCAAAATAGGGGGTGCGGTTGGTTTTAGAATAGTCAAGATAGTCAAATAAGTGTCAAGTTGTATTTTTGAGTTTCAGAAATTTTTGACAGGTTATGACTCAATTATGTAGTTACGAGTCATTTTAACGGTGTATCAACATTTAAAAGAGGGAAATTATGTTTAAGACCCGTATAAGTCTTCCAGCCCTATTATTTTTCTCATTTCATGTTATAAGCCAAGAGAGAGAGAGAGAGGAGATAGTTGGGAGAAAATGGAGAAAAGAGAGAGAAATGGAAGATTTGAGCTGGAATCCGTTGCTACCGGAAGAGAATCCGAGACTACGAACTTGAGGCAAGTTTCTTACTTGCTAGATCATGATTTAATGTGATAAATTGAATGTATAGTTAGTTTTGGAGTTTTAAACCATAAATGGGTTTTTGATGTATTTCGTGCTTAAACCCTAAATCTTTTAGTTTAATTTGATTTGAGGAAAACAAATTAGTTAGTTGTTGTGTAGGATTTTTTTAGTAGAATTGGTTATTGTTGATGTTGGAGAAAATTAAAAATTGAAGGTTTTGGGATTTTAGGATTCATACAACCCGTAGCCCAAATTGGGCAAATCTGCAGGGCCGAATCGATTCAGATAAGGGGAAGGATACAGGTCTGGCCGAACCAAATCGATTCGGGTTGGGGCCGAATCGATTCGGCTAAGATAGTATGTTGGATTTACTCACTGAATCGATTCTCTTTTTGGGCGAATCGATTCGCAATCAGGGTCGAATCGATTCAGCCCTAGGGCGAATCGATTCGGATGCCCTGTTTTTGTGAGGTTTTTCTAGTTTCATTTTTATCCCTTTTCTTTTAGGTTCGAGGTTTAGGAACCTTCCTTTGGGAAGTAATGAAGAGTCCTAGAGGGTTGTGTTGGGTAGACAAATGTCCTAGGCTAGCATGGGAATATTTGGGCTTATCCCAAGGGGTATTTTATACAGGTTAATCTCTCGTTTGATATAGGATGTTAATCGAAAATCTATCGAACATAGAATCATAATGTTGGGACTTTTGGGAGACTCACTTTGATGATTTATGATATTGTGTTGGACTCTTGGAGACTAGTTTGAGGATAATGGCACTTTGGGTCATAGGTCATTAATAAAACATGACTTAAAGAATAAGAGATGAATATTCTAAAATTGGTATTTAATCATTGAGAATAAATGATTTTTGAGAATGTAAAAGTGAATGATTTCAAAATGGAAAAAGAAATGATTTTCATAAATGGTAATTTATGTAAACACACCTCTCTAAATTGCTATTATAAGGGAAGTTGCGCGCGTGAGGTGAAGTCCCTGGCTAATGAATGCAGGGTGAATATAGTCCTTGGCCATATGACCGCTTATTATATGTTTATTCTGCGCTAGTGAGGTAATTTAGGGTGTGGTTATGACTCACTCGCATATATATGGCTATTCCCGACGTTGCTTTAGGATCCCAGGTTGTCTTGGTGATAGGCCCTGGAAGATGATAGCCATTTAGGGGCGCGCACAATGGGGAAACCCGGACGGACGGTCTTAGAAACATTATATGATATGATATATAACTATTTGAAATAATGTGGGACATTATTGATGTTAAAGCATTTTATGATAATAAAATGGCTTTAAATACATTTCCTGGATGGAAGAAGGGAAATTGAGAAGCTATGATATGAAACAACATTTTTATGATAATAAACCTGCTTTAAATACATTTTCTGGATGGAAGAAGGGAAATAGACTTTGTAAAGAAAGTTATGCGATAAAATTTAATTGGTAAACATTTGATAAAATGAATTGCCATATATGTATTCCCTAATGAGAAAAGGAATTGTGCACTTATATTGTGAGTAATTGAAATGATGTCTCCTTGAGTATATGTAGATGAGTTCTTCCATGCTTATATGATCATTGATCATTAGCTATGATATTGCGCTAGTTTGTGCTTTTAGAATGAGAGGTGAGAACCTTTATGTTTAATTGTGAGAGACAGTTACGTTCATAACTATCATGCATTTTAGTCACATGGTAATCATATCAAACCGGGCCCTGACCCGTTTATATTTCTTTGTTTGCATACAACTCTTTCTCCGTTCAGGTGCTCCTCCGCAAGGACGCCTGTATTGGCCTCTCCATTCTAGTTGTCTTGGAGCTATAACATTTTACGGATGTTGTAGGATATTTGTTATAGACGCTCCTTTCCATTATACTCTAGTTATGTTCAGTATATTTATTCGGGCGTGTTGCCCAAGCTTTGTAATCATTTATTATACTGTGATATTTAAATTGTAATACTCGGTGTAACTTATTTGTATTAGTCTGTTAACCGACAACTTATTCGATTATTTCTTTATGCCTATTGTATTCTTTTACCCGTTGATTTTTGGTATCCACCGATTTTGCAAATGGGATTGTCTAAGTGTTTTTCTTTTACTTATAAAATTTAATTTGACAGTTTGTTTTCTAAAATAATTGGTGGTTATCTCGTACTATTATTTTAATCGACAGTGATGCTAAGAATGGACCATCTATGATTCCTGTGATTATTGGAGTATCGGGCTGGCCACCTCTTCTTTTAGTAGGCTGGTTGTCACAGTGAGCTAGGGCCATGGTTATTTCAAGAATATTTTTAGAAATTCGAACGATTTGGTAGGACGGTGTTTAGGCCAACAGGGAATTTATTAAAAATGTAAACGTGGTCCACATGTCAATTGAGATATTATATTTAACTAAATAGTTAAATAAATTGTTAAAGAAGATGGAATTAATAATTAACTAGATGGTCAATTATTAATTTAAGAACAATTGCGGATATTAGGTGGGTAGTTTAGGTAATTATAGAGTAGTTTCCCATATATATTATATGGGAATAATAATGTGTACTTATGTGTATCTGTGTGGACATATCAATGCTCGTGGACGGTCCTATCAGTTTGGGGTTTCACGTGTTCAAGACCGTAGCACACATCGGCACAGGTAGACTGTCACACCCTCGCTAAATTCTGGCGTCGGCCGTCACCAAAACTAAGTCGGGCGCGAGTAAATAAAATACCATTCTCAGCATGAGACAAATATGAGACATAAATAAATCAATTCACATGATAAATAATTGAATCAATCCCAAATGATAATAACCAACTGTACGATAAGATAGCCATCACATGCTAAAACTCCAAATAATAATCGAATCTCCAATAATATAGAACTGAATAAACTCCAACTGAATCCATAAAGAAATCTGAATAAAACCCATAACTTTGGAACCGAATGGCCCAATCAAAACCATAAACTGTGTCTCAATATAAATACGACAGAAAGGAAGCTAAACTAAACTACTAAGCAGTAATATAAAATAAACTCCAGCTGCACCTCCAAACGATAATCTCCAAATAATCCTATGTAGCTTCTCCAGACTTATCTTGAAAAAGTTAGTCAACGCACGAGGTCAGAGCCCTGAGCATGAATACACAGTACTTCCCTCAAATAAGGTCCGCGAACCCAGACAGTAGCATTATACATGATAAATATCACAATGGAATATCTTAATTACTACGAGATAATTAAATGCATGAAAGGTAAATTACTAACCACCCCCAAAGGTTCTTATAAAATCATACCAATATCATTTTAAATATCCCATAGTCCCCAAATTGTTAATTTAATTAAATTAACCCAAATTATCATTATTCTCACTTTTTATTATAGCGGTCCTCTAGCCCCGGGTGGTAATTTCAACCAAAGTTTTACACTTCCCCTTACCAAAACGCCAACCGAATTCGTTTAAACTGTCGATCCCCCGCAATTTAAAAAGGTTCCACATATAACACGACATAAATCGCCAGTCGTCATGTTTAAACTGTTAGCTCCCGCACATTATGTAGCCACAAATTTTAATAGCCGTTTTTATCTTAGGCATTAATTCTAAATTCTCAATTTCATAATTTTTCAAATTGCCCCATCCTTTTAATTGATGTGAGATCCTCAAATTACCCCTTAGTCTCGTACCTAAGGGTCCCCAAGTACACATACATCCTATCCTATATATAGGATGAATCACCAACATAAAACACGTCCTAGTCTCATGCCTAGCTTAACGAAATGACGATATAACGTAAAAATCTGTCCCACCCGAAATATCAAATTTCCACGAATTTACACTAATTAGTCCCATACCTAGTAAGCATAAATTTTAACCAAAGCCTACCCACTAGTCACATACTTAGTAAGCATCCTAAAAAATAGGATTGATCAACATACTACCCAAAATCCCTCATCCCCGTGATGGAAAAAATTATTAAAACAAATCACACAATACACAATTAAATATGCACAACATAGCAATTTAATCATAAAGGTTCCAATTCAATTTAATTCAATGAATAACACTGTTGATGTAAAAAACTAGATGCAATAGATGCAATCTAATTAATTAATCACAGATAAAAATGAACAAATAAATAAGACAAGGGATTTTTAAAGTGATTCTGCTATCAAAATGGCCTACGTCCATTATTCTTGTATTGCTGATTATTTGCCTTGAATCTCGATGGTAGGTTCCCTAAGAGATCCAAAAGTCCCCTTCTCATGAGGAGGTTACAATGTATGAGGTTGTACATATGAAAAGGTAATGCGCTGTTATTTAATAGACATATACATCTGTACAATAATAACGCGCATTTAATGCGTAGTCGCCCTTTGGTTTTCTTGATTGGATGCTCTGCACACTAAGTAGCTCGAACCGCCTAAGTTGCTCGGTATGCTTAAGTAGCTCGGAACGCCTAAGTTGCTCGGTGAAAGTATGTTGTTCGTTGAAAGTATTTGTATTTGCCACGTAGATTGACACTTGTGTTCATATGGTTGGTCCACGTCAGCTGACTAAATTTGGTATCAACAGAAGCCCCCAATGTTTCAAAGTTGAGGTTGAAGAAGATTGTGGAACATTTTTCTTGAAAGCTGCTCGGATTACTGGTCTTCAGAGATAAGGAAAATTTTTATTGTATATAATTCCTTTTGGGCGCATAATATCAAACGTCGTAAATATTTTGAATTTTTCAAGATCACTTCGATATTTGTGCCTTTTCCCTTTTTTAGCCGTCGAAAACGCAAACGTCTTCCCTTGTAATCATTGCTTTTCTCTATTCCCAAGGTAAAGTATTTAAGTGCGACAGAAATCCAATCATCTTCTACTTTTCAAATCTGTATTTCTGAACTCTTCACTTTCTCTCCTTCGTTCTTTCCATCATTCATTGTCAATCGATCTCTCTTTCTTTTGTAAGATTTTCTTTCCTCTTCTTTATTTACTTTATTCACCATGGTTTATCTTGTTGAATCGTTGGATAAATTTCGGTCTGATTTTTCAATCCATTCGCTGGTTATTTTGGAAAAACTTTCTTGTCCTTCTGATTTATTTTCTTTGGCGGAGGGACACTGGTTTCCAACTCTTTTTGTAGCTGAGTGTGGCTTTTCTTTCCCGCCAAATCCCCTGTGTTTGGAGTTTTGCCAATATTTTGATATTGTACCTGCAAGAGTATCTCCAAATACATGGAGGGTAGTTAATGGCGTATATATGTTGAATCAACTTCATGGAACTCTTTTGGGAATTCCAGAAATTATGTATTGTTATAGATGGGTTACCAGTGACACTACTTTCTATTTAAAAACTAGGTTTTCGAATAGAGCTTTAGTTGTCAATCTTTCTGACGGCAATTGGGACTACTTTGATCATGGGGTTGTGATGAAAAATTGGCAACACCCCCATTAAATGTAAATGATATGTACCAAGGTCCCAGATGTCCGCTTTATGGCAATGGGATAAGTTATTTTTATTTTTTGATCTTATTTTCTTTGTATTGGATGAAATTCCTCACTGACATTAATTTTGTTTGTTACAATTGACAGTAAAAGGAAGCCCCCAAAAGAGATTGATGTTAACATAAAAAATTTAAAACTTATCTGGAGCTTGCATCAGTTGATCAACGGAGAGCACGTGAGGTCCGCTTTATATTTGCTGAGATACAGAAGCTCCACTTCTTCTTTCATTGCTCATCATGTGGTGGTTAATCTTGATCGGATACCAACTTTTGAAACCAGTGTGGAAGGATCTTCTTTTGATTTAAGTGCTCCTATTACTGATCTGATGAAGAGGAAAGCTCCCGCATTTTTTGACAAGTCTGCCCTTTCTACTAAAGGGGCAAAGAAGAATAAGTAGGATGCCCCAGATAATGGGACAAAGAATGTAGATATTACCCCATCTACTGCTGCTAAGGAAACTGGCAAGAAGCCCCCTGTGCCTCCAAAAGAGGCAACACCTTCGATTGAAACTGTTTCCATCTCACAAGGAGAGACAGCATCTTTAATTGAAAGTGCTCCTCTGAGGAGATTGAAAAGATGTCCTACTGAGAGACTTGTTGACTCTGTTTCTCAACCTTCAAATACTGAGGGTAATGTTCCAGCTCTTATTCCTTTGAGCTCTGCTATGGGCTTGATCAAATCTTGGACTGTCCTAAAATTCCAAGGTATTGAAGACACCTTTTTTCGTGAAAGAATTACTACTTTGGCTGCTCAACACATTGCGTTAGTAAGTATCGTTAGCCTGAGTCTTTTATCCTATAGTGCTATATTCATACGCTGAATTAAACTTCTTTCTTTTTTCAGCTCGTGACGTGTTTTAATAGTATTTTAAAGAAAGATGAAGCCATCAGGGCTTCCACTTCCTCGGGTGGAATAGAAGAAGCTTTTATTAGATTAACTCAATCTTTGAAGGAATCTCGTCAGAAGTATGAGGAAGACAAGAATGCATGGGAGAAACAATTCCAGCTTGTTGAAATAAATCGAGATTAAGCTGTAGCTGCCTCTAAAGAGTTGGAGAAGAAATTAAAGGACGTTGAACAACGTGAAAAGGAGCTTGAAGTCAAGCTTAAATCTGCCGAGGAAAATGTTGAGAAGCTTCAAGATGCTGAACGACGTAAGACAGAGGTAGAAGAAAAATTAAAATCTGCCGAAGAGCTCCTTAGGCAAAAGACTTCCTCAGATAGAGCAAAAAAGAAAGTTATTGTTGAGAAATCTTTTAGTGCTGGTTGGGAAAAGGGTTGGAATAAGGGCCTGGATGTTATGTCTTCTCAAATGGAGTATGCCAGTGTTAAGTATTTTAGGGATGGATGGATAGCAACTTTGAAGAAATTGAAGATTGTTGAAGATTCTGAGTTGTTCCAGGAGCATACTCATGGCCCTCCTCCTTCTCCTGGGGAAGAAGAAGAAGAAGAAGAAGAAGAAGAAGAAGAAGAAGAAGAAGAAGAAGAAGGTGAAGCTGCATCAGATGAGTCTTCTATGATTATAGGAGAGCAAGTCCCCGTTATTGCTATTATTCAACCCTCTGAGCAAGTCCAACAAGCTAGCACATCTGCCGAGCAACTGCCATCGCTTTTCGAGCAACCAACCCCTTCATCTAAATCATCCGAGGAGGTTGTAGGAAATAAGGAGAAGGTGTAAAGTTATTCGGGTCTTTTATTGCGTTATTTCTTGGATGTAATCCTAAAATGTATTTTCTTTTGTTGTGATAAATGAAAAATGAACTTTTGTTGCTCGTCTTGAATTTTTCTCTTACTTGCTCTGTTCATATCATTGTTGATTTTATCTTTTATTTTCTCTTTGCTACTTTGTGGCCAGGATGAAACTTTTATCAACTAATGATACAGAGTTGATGAAGAAATGCAATGATTATTTCCAAGATGGTCATACAGACTTTACTGAGGCCCAAATAATTAACATTCTCGGATCAGATTCCTCTGAACGAGCAATTGACGCCTACCAGTACTTGAAGCGCTTACTTGATCGTGCTGTAGCCAACAATGTGGCTTATTATGAAATGATTGAAGATCTTCAAGGAACGATCGAGGAACTTCAACAACAGTACAAAGAATCCAGTAAACTCCTACATGAGGGTTACGAGCAAAAGTGCCAACAACTGAGTACTGATCGGGGTTATGATAAGTATCTCTCTGCTCATAAGAGAAGAGAAAATGTTCTAAGTCGTGAGGTCGAAGAACATAGGCACATTGCTAGGCTGTTGGAAAAAGAAAATGTTACGCTGTAAGAGGAGCTAAAATGACTTAAAATTATTGCCTCTTCTTCCTCAGGAGCCTTGGTTCCAGTCAACGATGAGGGTTATTCCTTTTTAGAGGTTGAAAATGCTGCCTTGAGAGAAGAGCTGGAGATTTTGAAATGAGCTAAACCGACATCCTCCTCAAGGGGTAGAGGTAGAGCTGTTCGAAAAAGTGTGGAAGAGACGAGGACTGACCAGACTTTATTAAATCAAGCCACTCAGATAAAAGTCAAAACTCAAGCCTTGGTCGAAATGTCTCAAAAAATGCAAGCTCTCACCGACCAACTCTCCAACTAAAATTCATTATTGGAAAATAAGGATCTTTTGATAAAAAATCTCCACGAGCAACTTGATAGATTGACATATCAATTTCACAAGCCGCCCATGGAGTTTTGGATGGTTGGGTATAATGAAGCTCTGTATCATCTTGATGCTCGTTTGCAGCAGTCGAGCAATGAACGATATAAGCAGGGATGCTTGAATGCCTTATGTGTTCTGAAACTGGAGCAAGGTCATTTCTTATTGGATTAATATGAACTTGGAGTTCTTAATTTACCTGTGCCTCCCTTCAAACTTGAACTTAACTGGATTCCAGCCCGCGCCATTCCTCGAATTTTGATCTCCAAGTATCTCGGTGATTATAGTCTTCATTCGAATTTTGAGATATCTCGTCTAGAGCACTTGCTTGATCGACCATCCATAATTAATGTCAGAATACTGCGAGATATGAACTTTATAAACTCTCCTTATGCATTAGATGATCCTCCAGCTGGGGTGGAATCTCTTTCAAAAGCAGAGGGAAAGAAACCCATAGAATATGACATTTGTATGTAATGAATCAAATTTCATATCGTATGTAATCTGCTTGGTTTTAATAACGAAAGATTTAGTTTCTTTTACAATTTCATTTCCTTGGAAATACTTTGTAGAATGTCTTTGTTATTCGTTGGTGAATATATATATATATATATATATAGAAGGACGGAATATCCTGTTTCGTTTTTAGACAATGGAACTTGTCCCATTTGTTGTTTGATTATTGTGACTTGTGACTCTTTGGGCCTAAGCAATGGAATGATTTTCATCCCATGTTCCTGCTTAGTTGTAGTAATCTTGTCAGGATTACCTTGTTGCCTAGACAGTGGATGCCTCGAGAGGTCATCCATCTTTTTGCCTAGTTTGGGGTGTTCCTTAAGATCACCCGTGATCAAACAGGCCTTTGCACTGCATGATTTTTATTTACCAACCAACCGGAGTTGATGGTTATTAAATTATCGACCAACCGGAGTTGGTGGTTGTTAGTTTGTTGACCAACCGGAGTTGGTGGTTATTGAATTATCGACCAATCGGAGTTGGTGGTTACTGAATTACTGACCAACCGGAGTTGGTGGTTATTGAATTGTCGACCAACCGAAGTTGGTGGTTACTGAATTGCCGACCAACCGGAGTCAGTGGTTACTGAATTGCCGACCAACCGGAGTTGGTGGTTATTGAATTTTCGTATATGTAGTGTATTCCGAAGAAAATTCAACAAAGAAAAATATGGGCGAAACACCACTTTATTCATATTGAGAGAAATGTATTACATATGGATTTTTATTACTGATAATACTTGCACAGATGCTCTGCATTCCACGCGTTCTTGAATTCTTCTCCCTCCAAAGTTTCAATTATGTATGTCCCAGGATGAACAACTTCAGTTACTCTGTAAGGTCCATGCCAGTTGGCCTCCAGTTTGTTATGCTTTTGGATCACCTTCTTCAGCACATAATCCCCCTCTTTCAAATTTCACTTCTTTACCCTTTTGTTATAGAACAAGGCTGTTCGTTATTAGTATGATGCATTCCTGATTGCTGCATCTTCCTTAACTTCTTCGAGCATATCTAGGTCTAAACGTATCATCAAGTCGCTTATAGGAGAATTGAAATTAAGCACCCTATGTGTGGGTAGGCCTAATTCAGAAGGTATGACAGCCTCACTCCCGAATGTTAACATATAAGGAGATTCCCCAGTTGCTGTTCGCGGTGTAGTGTGATAGGCCCACAACACATAGTGTAGATCATTAATCCAGTTTCCCTTTGCGTTATCCAACCATTTTTTAGACCATTCAGTAAGGTTCTGTTTGTCACTTCAGTTTGCCTGTTGCTCTGGGGATGGCCTAGCACAGAATGGATCTTCTGTACATTGAATTGATGACAATACACAGTGAATTCCTCATTGTCAAATTGGGTTCCATGGTCAGTAATGAATGCGTGTGGGAGACCATATCTGCAAATAATACTCTTCCAAATAAACTGATAGACCTTGTCATACGTCATATCAATGAGAGGTTCATCTTCCACCCATTTGGTAAAATAATCCACAGCAACTACGAGGTATTTGAATCTCTCTTTGGTCATTGGAAGTGGCCCTACCAAGTCTATGCCCCACATGGATAATGGCCAATGGGACATAATGGGTGTTAACAGTGCTTAGGGAGTTCTTCGGATGGAAGAGAAACGTTGGTATTTATTGCACTTCTTAGCATAGGCTGCACAGTCAGCTCTCATCGTTGGCCAGTAATACCCTTGTGTTGTTATCCTCTGCAAAAGCGTCCAACCTGCTACATGAGCTCCACAAGAGCCTTCGTGAACCTCTTCAATCAAGTCTTTAACTTCGGACGGATGAACACATCTCTATAGTCCTGCTATAATGCCTCTTCTATACAAAATGCCACTAGTCAATACGTAACGAGCAACTTTAAACATCAGTTTCTTAGCTGCGAGTTTATCAGTTGGCACAACCCCATCTTCGATATAGGACCTAATGGGATCCATCCAGGATGGTCCCAAATCGAGGGCAATGAAGTTCATCATCAAATCTTCGTCTACACTTCGATTTACCAGGATTTCTATTGGGATTGTTCTTCGTAGCTCGGTGCGTGTTGCTGATGCCAACCGAGCTAGGGCGTCGGCTCTTACATTCTCCAATCTCAGTATTCTGATCAACTGAACTATGATAATAATCGAGACAACCTCCATAGATTTTGCATGATACTTGACCATTAGTTCTCCCTTCGATGCATACAACTCGAGAATTTGATTTATGATTAATTATGAGTCATTGAATACCACGACCTGCTCTGCTTTCATGGTTTTGTCCAGACTTAGACCCACGATCATAGCTTCATATTCAGCTTTCATTATTAGAAGCCTTAAATTGAAAACATAGAGCATAATCCATATCAATTCCATCAGGACTATTTAAAACCATTCCTGCTCCGCTACTAGTGGCACACGAAAAGCCATCCACATATAGATTCCATACAGGTACTTCGTTATCAAACTCTTGATCAGATAAAATTCCTTAGTGGAATATTTGATACTTCCTTTTATCTTTCCCCGGCACTTCTCTCTAATCGTTAATTATCTTCTCTTGCTTATCCACAGATGGAAGTTGGTCGGGTGTTATCTTCGATGATCCCGTAACATCCACGGGTTGGTCTTTATTAAACTCCTGCTCTTCAGATGCATCAGAGTGAGTAAACTCTACAATAAAATCCGCTACTGCCTGCTTCTTAAGTGATGACCTAGGTTCATAAACTATGTCATATTCACCAATTTCTACTTCCCAGTACATCAATCTTCCCAATTTCTCTGGTTTATGCAGAGCTTGTCTTAATGGCATATCAATATACACTACTATAGTATGGGCTTGGAAGTATAGCCTCATCCTTATGCTTGCTTCGATTAGCGCTAGTGCTAACTTCTCCAATCTTGGGTATCTGATCTCTGCTCCTCGGAAGGCCTTGCTGGTGTAATATACTGGTTTCTGTACTTCATCCTCCACTCGTATCAATGCTGAGCTAACCGTGTTATCCGAAACCGCCAAATACAAGTACAGCCTTTCTCCCATCACTGATCTAGATAAAAATGGAGGTGTCCCCAGATATTTCTTTAACTCTTGAAAGGCCTCCTCGCATTCCTCATTCCACTCAAAAGTTTTTCGAAGTGCTTTGAAGAATGGGAGGCATTTTTCTGTTGCTCGTGACACAAATCTGTTAAGTGCTGCAACTCGCTTTGTGAGACTTTAAACCTCCTTTTTCGTAGCTGGAGATCGTAGATCTAGTAGGGCCTTGATCTTTTCAGGGTTCGCCTCGATACCTCGTTGGTTAATAATATATCCAAGAAACATACCTTCTCGTACTCCGAATATGCATTGGGTGGGATTCAACTTTATTTGATATTTCTTTTGTTGATCAAAAGTCTATCCTAGGTCAACTAAATAATTAGCAGCTTTCTTGCTTTTCGTCAGCATATTGTCGACATAAACCTCCATGTTATGACTGATTTGCTCTGTAAACACCTTATTCATCAGCCGCTGATATGTTGCACATGCATTTTTAAGTCCGAAAGGCATAATATAATAGCAATAAGTCCCCCTTGGGGTGATAAAAGAGGTACTTTCCCTGTCCTCAAGTTTCATTTTAATCTGGTTGTAACCAGAGTAAGCATCTATGAAACTCAACAATTCATGCCCCGATGTAGCATCCACCAGCTGATCAATTCGGGGCAAAGGAAAATGATCCCTTGGGCAGGCTTTATTAAGATCAGTGAAGTCCACACACATCCTCCACTTATTATTTTTCTTATTTACCATCACCACATTTGCTAGCCAATCAGGATACTTGACATCGTCAATAAAAAAGTCTTTCTGTAGTTTCTCTACTTCTTCCTGTATAGCTTGGTTCTTTTCAGGGTTTAACACTCTTCTTTGCTGCTTCACTGGCTTGACTTCCTTATTAATGTTGAGCTCGTGGAACAGGAAACTCGGTCTATCCCTGGCATGTCTTCATGACTCCATGCAAAAGTCTATTTTTTGTGCCTCAGAAATGCTACCAGGTCTTATTTTATCGATACATCTAATGACGCACCAATTTAGGTTGTTCGTTCTGGGTGTTCATCGTCCAAAATGATATTTTCGGTGGCTTCCATGACCTGACCCTTCATGAGCTAAGACTCGTCTCTGGGGTCTAATGTTTCAATCTCTGCATTTTCTGTTTCATCCACTTGATATGTTGTAGTCTTCTTCCTGGATTCTTCTCATTCTTCCTGCTCAGCAGATGAATAGTAGCATTCCCGAGCTACTTTTTCGTCGCCTTTCACAACTCCCACTCCGAAATTGGTTGGGAATTTTAAATATTAATGTATAGTAGATGATAATGCCTCGAACTTCTTCAGACCTACTCTCCCCATGATGATGTTTTAGGTTGATTAGACATTTTTATCCATTACGAAAAAGCATACTCTTTCTGTTCGACAAGCTGGCCATGTACCAATAAGCATGTCCAACTTGATCATCCCAAGTGGAAAAACCTTTTTGCCAGTAAAATTGAGGAGGGGCCTATGATATGACTCCAACTGGGCTAACTTGAGATTCAAACTGTCAAAGCATGGGTAGAACACGATATCTGCAGAGCTACCATTATCCACCAGTACCCGTGAAATCACCACCTCCTTCATTCTCATCTTGATCACCAATGGGTCATCATGAGGATATAGTACACCTGCTAGGTCGTTCTTAGAAAAGTTGACGACCAGTTTATCCCTATTCACCTTCCTCTGGCGATCGTCTTCAGCCAAATTTATGAATTGTATGTAGGATCAAGCTTGGGCTTCATTGAGGTAAGCTTTCCTCTCCGCAGTAAGATCTCCACCTGTAATGATATTACATTCAAATGATCCAAAATTGATTGAAAATACCTCACGCTCAGGCTGCCTTGGCCTTTTGGGGAGATCGAGATCATCTTCTGTATCGTCTTCATGATCTCTCTTCTTGTCATCTTTTAGTTTGCGAGGAGATTTAGATCTTTATCTTCCTCGATCGTCGGTCTTTCCACCATTTTGGCGATCAACATACTTATCCAATTTTCCTCGCCTGATGAGTGCCTCAATTTCATTCTGGAGAGCTATGCAACGTTTGGTCGTATGGCCATGGTCTTTATGGAACTCGCAATATTTGGACTTGTCCCTTTTGTCAGGGTCTGCCTTTATTTTCCCTGGCCAGGTTAACTCCTCGCTGTTCTTGATCTCCTCCAGAATGTGATTTATATCTACATTCAAGGGAGTATAATTTCCATACTTCCTTATCTGCTCCAGCATTTATTTACCTTTTGACTGCTTATTGCCACCATTGTTCTTCTGATCCTTCTTCTCGGCTTTACTAGCCTCAACCTTGGTCTCCTTAGTGTCTGTATTCTTCTTCGCAGTCATGGCTTCCTCAGGGTTCATGATCTTGGTTGCCTTTGCCATCAGTTCTGCTATAGTCCTAGGCGGATCTTTGGCCAAAGTATAGTACAACTTGTCTGGTAATAATCCACTCATCAGAGCAGTAATTGCTGTCTTCTCCTCATAATCAATTACCTCAAGTTTCTCGTTATTAAATTGAGTAATATAGTCCCTGGTACTTTCTTTTGTCTTCTTTCTAACGCTCAGTAAGTGTGTTACTCTTTTAACTAGTTTCGCTCCAAAATAGAAATTCACTATGAAAAGCTCTGCCAGTTGAAGGAAAGTTGTAATCTTCCCCCGAGGAAGGTTGTTGTACCATATCTGAGCTGACCCAATGAGAGTTCCTGAAAACGCCCTGCATCTCATCTCATCTGGAACAACATAGATATCGACAGCAACTTGGTATTACTATATATGGAGGACATGATCAATTTTTCCATCATATTTAGGTGTCACCATAGGAGCTTTGAATTTTGATGGTGTGGGAAAATCCACAATTGCCTGCACGAATGGTGTCCCTTGGACAAAAGTTCTTTGTAGAGGATTTTTGGCCTTATCCATTTCCCCTAACCTGTCTTCCAACCTTTGAATAGAGCCTTTCCATGCATCATTTCCCGCCTCGAGTCTATTTGCTCGAGCAATTAATCGCGTTGAATTTTCCTCTCAGGACATTTTATTACGAGTTGTTGGGCGTGATTGGGCAGAGCCTTCTCTTAGATTGGATGGATGTTGAAAGTTGCTCGACGTGATCCTAGGAGGATTTTTATTCCTCCTGGGGCCCAATCGATCAAAAGGAGAGACTCTACTCAACCTTTCCAGAGCACTGGTCCGTTCTGGAGTTAGAGTGACATTCCGTTGAGAATATGTAGCTCGTACTGATAAAGTCCGGCCAGGTTGATACGAAGGATCATTAGTCCTCTCAGTACGATATGAGCTAGTACGTCTAGATTGAGAGACCTCTGGGAATAGTGTTCGTCTAGTTCTTGAAGATGGCAGATGGGTATTTCTCTGAGCACTTCGTTGTCCTGATTGAGCCGGCAATCCATCTCGAACAGTTTGTATAAGTTGACGCATGGTTTCTTGCATAGTCGTTTGCCTTTGGGCTAAATTAGCCATTATGCCAGCCATATCTTGAATATTGGATGGAGTAGAGGGCTTTGGAGGGACCCCATTGTTTTGATTACTGGATTCTGGAATCTCAGCCATAGATGATGAGTTGTTTGGTGAAAAATGCTAAGTACAGTCGTTTTCCCACAGACGGTGCCAATCTGTTGATGTAAAAAACTAGATGCAATTGATGCAATCTAATTTTATTAATCATAGATAAAAATGAACAAATAAATAAGACAATGGATTTTTAAAGTGGTTCGGCTATCAAAATGGCCTACGTCCACTGTTCTTGTATTGCTGATTATTTGCCTTGAATCTCGATGGTAGGTTCCCTAAGAGATCCAAAAGTCGCCTTCTCATGAGGAGGTTACAATGTATTTATAGCCTTGAGGCTGTACATATGAAAATGTAATGTCCTGTTATCTAGTAGACATATACATCTGTACAAGAATAACGTACATTTAATGCGTAGTCGCCCTTTGGTTTTCTTGATTGGATGCTCTGCACGCTAAGTTACTCGATATGCTTAAGTAGCTCGGAACGCCTAAGTTGATCGGTGAAAGTATGTTGTTTGTTGAAAGTATTTGTATTTTCCACGTAGATTGACACTTGTCTTCATATGGTTGGTCCACGTCAACTGACTAAATTTGGTATCAACAAACACTATCGTCATTTTCAACATAATTATTTGTTTTCAATAATTTTAAATTAATTAACATGTGATAATCTTCAATATGACATCATCGTTCTCTTTTTTAAGTCATCTAATTTTTATAAGTGTGAACGCGTCCCATTAACCACATAAATAATTCCATAAAAATTCTACATGAGAACCTACACCCAAAACCATAAAAACTCAAAAATCTAACCTACACACCCAAGGTTTTTAAAGATTAAATCATATTCAAAATTTTCATAAAAACAGTCCCAAAATTTAGTGTCCACTTTCTCTAATTAAGTTGCTAATTGATTTTAATCAAAATATATGATTAAGGGTATAGGCGATACTTAAAACGAATAATACTAAAGAAAATGAATAGAGTATTCATGCATGTGATTTAGATGAAGAATATCTGAGTTGACCGTTGGATTCCTCTCAAAAAATTAGCAAAGAGTCGTTCTTGAACAATTTTGTGAAAACACCAATTAAGCCTTCAAATATTGAGTCAAACACTTGATTAAGTTTGGGGCTAAAGTTTGTAGACGAAAGGGAATAATATTTGAGAGATCTTCTGGTTGAAAAGTTGATGAAAAAGTGATTTGAAAAGCCAAGCCACGAATTTGTTCTGATATATAAAGGATGAAGATTTTGATTAAGAAAACAGTTCTAATGAGATACAGACACTAAAATAAATATTTCGAAATGATCGGACCGTTGGAATTGGCTGAAATGTTGGGGCATAGTAGCTGAAGACGAGGAAGATGCACTGAAAATTTCAACTCGATCGGACGGTCGAATATTTATATATATATATATATATTTTCTAGAGAGTTTTATGTTTCGAGGACTCTTAGAGAGTTTTATATTTTGAGGACTTTTCTAAACGCCCCAAGACTTATATATACTCATATTAGGAGTCTTTTAAGATATATTTCCGAATATAAAAACTAATATATTTAATTATTAAAAATAATGAAATCCAAAATTTTATTTTTCTCTAATTTCTGAATTAATTAAATTATTAATTAATAAAAACAAGGGGCATTACATGGACTAGGTGTTGTGTAGGTCATTTAGTACTACATAGTAACGCCATCTACGAGAGGTAGGTGTTGATGTTGGGATCCTTTATCACCAGTGGGTATGGACTGTAAAGTATTGTACTACGTAGGGACCGCCCCTCTTATTTGTATTTTGTGATGTCCGACTTGGATAAGAGATTCCTCCAAACTTACCGATAGAGCACGAACGAGATACTAACAGTAGATGCCTTTGTGTGTCGTATATATATATATATATATATATATTACCCGGATTAAATGAGATGAATTAAATTGTCTAAGAATGTAGATATAAATCCCAGACCTTTACTATGTTGTTCATAACAAATATTTATGCCATTTTTATGAGATATACAAGGTTGGGATACCTTGGGATCTGGTAATTAAATATAGTCGGCTTAGTTGTAGCAATTGATTTTAGTTAATTTGATTAATATTAAATTGGTACGATTGTCACTTATGTTATTTCATAATTGTTGGGATACGGGTAACATCACACTTAGATGAGGGGTGAGATATTAATCGCATGTGAGTGACGATGGGGGTATTTATTTTTCATTGACTGTATTTATTGTAATTTAAATCGAATAAGTTAATTCTTTCACATCTAGGGCTCTTACCCAAATTTAAATGTTTTCTCCCCCAAATGCCCATAGACAGGGATAGTGAGACTTTTGACTTGGCAGCCTTGCATTCTCATTTGCTACTCTGGCATTTCAGATTAGTTAATTCTAGCTTAAGTGCTTTTCAATACTTATTTCCATTTGGTATTATTATATGGGCATAAGCCCCATACTTATTTACTTTATGTTGGTTTGGGCATTTATTTTTATTTCGGTCTTGTTACACTATGCATGTTGGATCGGATTTCTTTATTATTGAAATGTTGATTCAAACCAAGTTATGGGCGTTTAATATATCATTTATACTATGTTGATACTGAGAATGGTATTAATCGACAGACAAGACCCATCTTTGACGTATTGTGCATGGCCAACCTTTACGTGAGAAAATGGGGGTCATTCCAGTTGGTATCAGAGCATCCATGTTCTAGTGTCCTTAGGATCTGTGTTGCGTTCATTGCATTCGGCGTTGTGTCTATTGATATGTAGATACTATGTTTAGAGTTAATTTTATTCTTATGTTTGTACTAATTCTAACCTTGTTTGCTTTCAGATGGCAAACAAACGGAGAGGTAGGTCGAGGTGCTTAGTCGCACCTACTTCTGAGGAGGAGGCTCAGCCAGAGCCATAGTAGTAGCCACCAGCCCCACCAGCCCCACAGTTGATTACACTAGCATAGATCACCACTATTGTGTCTCAGGAGGTTTCCACAGCCATGGCGGCCATGCTTCAGCATTTTCCACCACCACTGGCTAAGAAGCAACCGCTACCACCACCAAAGCTGGTGGTCGTACCATCCCAGGAATCGAGGTTAATTTGGGATAGGGCGATGGAGGCCTTCATTAAGGGCCAACCTCCAGAGTTCTCGAGCACTCCATACATACTGGTGGTAATCAGGTGGAAGAAGGACATACAGAGACACTTATGCATGGTAGAGTGCACACTAGTACAAAAGCATATGATAGTTTCATTCTAGTTAGTAGGGGAGACGCTCCAGTGGTGGGAGTCAGTTACATCGGTTGCAGAGAGGATTAACCTGATGATCGATGAGTTTTGGGAGATATTTGAGGGGAAGTACTTTCCCCAAGCTATGGAGTCTGAGATGAGGAGTAAGTTTATAGAGCTTAAGCAGTAGGGGAGTACCATGGTCAATTATGAAGAGGTGTTTATTTCCCTTTCGTACTTTGCAAAAGAGAATGTTAATAATGAGCAGATGAGGATGGACAGGTTCATAGCGGGATCAGCTTGGCACATCAGGAAGGGTATTTTGGGGAATTTGGCCTTTACCACGTATAATCAGTTGGTGAATGCTGCACTTCTACACTATCAGGACCACCAGACTTTTCAAAAGATCAAGGTTGAGAAATGGCAAGGAGTATAATCGTCGAGCTAGCAGGGCAAGGCGAGTGGAGGTAGCGGATCCGAGACCCAGCAGTTCAGGGGCACCTCATTCGCAGATCAGAATAAGAAGTTCAAGGGTTTCGATTACCATAAATAACAGGGCTAGCAGCACACAGGCCATTAGGGCCAAGGACAGTAGGGTCGAGGCCAACAGGGCTGAGCGGCGCCCGTTCCACGAAAATTATTTTACATGCGGAGAGAGGGTCATACGATATGTAGCCTAGACAAAATGCGAACGTTCAGGTCTAGCGAATCAATTCGGCTAGTTAAGCAAATTGATTCAGTCAAATCAAAACTTCGGCAGTTTGCCTGCTCTAAATAGAATTTGAGTTAGATTAAAACTCTATTATTTCTTAATAAAAATGCAATTCATGATTTGTTTTTTTAAAACTTTTTCATAACCCTAAAAGCAGAAGACTCTCATCTCCTTCATCTTCATCTTCTTCTACCTCTAAACCCTAGCCCCATTATAAATAAACTTTCAACTCAAGATTGGCCAAGATAAACCAGGTTTTCTCTAGACGATCCAAGAACGAATCTTTGACACCTTTTCACGAGGAACACATCTTCAAAATCAGATTTCTTCAAACAAATCTCAAGCATGGTTACCTCTATTGCTTTTTCTCAGTATTATGCGTAGTAATTATGGACTACACACTAAATACATGTGTTTTTTTTAACACAAACTAGAAATAATAATTAGGAAAAGTGGAAGATAATATGGGACTGTTTTCACAAAAATTTTAAATATAAATGAAGACCCAAAACCTTGCATGTTAGGGTAGATATTTGGGTGCCGTAGACATTAAGGTGTTCGAATGTAGATTTTTAAGTAGGGATGTCATTTAAAAATTCGTATGATGTTAATTAATGGAAATTGGTGGATGTCGCATAGTAGAAAATCCTCGTTGTATGAACTCTATAACATGCATCTGATTATACATTAAATGTTTTGATGAGCAAGTGTGGTTTAATTAATATTATGATTAAACGAACATTAATTGATTAATTAATGGTGTGTGGATTAAATTAGTAAAATTAGTGTGATAAATGGAAATTTAGCCTTATGCCACTTATTTATTTCATTAAGTTCGACACTGCGGGAACGACGGGGTTATGGGATATATAGGGTGCTCACCTTTATTTAGGTGTTTTCTAGGTATGTGACTAGTTAGTAGACCTTTGAGTATTTATTATTTTCTAGGTATGGGACTAGATAGTTGTGACGGTTTACGGATAGATATTCTGGGGTGGGACTGATTTTTAGGTTATTCCTCAGATTAGCGAGTCGAGGGGTGATGCTAAGTGGTGTTGGTCAGTTGGTTTTCTTCCTAAATGATAGGCTAGGAAATAGTTGTGTATCGGGAACCTTTAGGTATGGGACTAAGGGTTTTTTGAGGATTTTATGTCGATATAAAGGGTGGGGCTAATTTGAGATAAATGAGAAAACTTGAGAAATTGAAAATTAATGCCTAAGATAATAAACAAGTATTAAAATATATTGGCGGCGCAAGTATATATAGGGTTGATAGTTAAACGGGTCGACTGGATATAGTGACGTGGGTGTGTGTGACGTCACGAGTATGTACGAGTTAACAATTAAATGGGCTGACAATCTATAGTGACATGTCATGCGTGGAATCTCACGAGTGTATGCATAGCTGACAGTGAGTCAGGCTGACTGGCCATAATGAGGGAAATGGTTTTGGTGTGGAACTTTAAGCGGGAGTCCCACAACTAAAAATGGTGTAAGATTTACATGCAGGAGCACCGCAACTGTTAATAATAAAATGAGTAAAATAATAAACTTGAGTAAATTAATTAAATTAATAAAATGAAGTTATTAGAAATTAAATAGTGGAACTTGGGTTTTAGATGGACTTTGGTGTGGGTAGATAGTGATTTATTTCTATCGCATGTTAATACATCTCGCTTAATTTAAAATATTCTACTATTGTGTTTATTGCGTATAATGCTATTTTCTGGGTTCAATGACCCTAATTGAGAGGGGTAGCTGGTATCCATGCGGTGGGATCTGACCCATTGCGTTGACTAACATTTCAGGTTTAGCATTGGAGTAGTTGCATAGGAGTTATTGAAGATCATTTCTGAGGTGTGGTTGGAGTTTTATATTATTTACTTGCTTTAGTAGTATAGGTTTATTTCATTCAGTCGTTTTTCATTATGAGACTTCATTATGGATTTGATTGGGTCATTCGATTCCAAAGTTCTCTATGGTTTCAGTCAGTTACTTTATTAGATTACTTTCATTTGGAGTTTTAAATAAATTATGGAGTTGAATTATTTTGGAGTTTAGCATGGTGATGGATTTTATTACAGCATGGATGATTGTTTAATTGGATATTTATATTGTGAATGAAAATTTTATATGTCTCATATATGTCATATGCTAAGAATATTTAATTAGTAACGCCCGACATAGTTTTGGTGGCGGCCAACGTCAGAATTACGCGGGGTGGTACATATGGTATCAAAGCATGGACTTAGGTCTCGTAGGCTGTGAGTTCGCTTTAGTTTTTACATTGCTATCTTTGATTCCTTTTGTTAATGTGTACTCTTAGTGATTCTGAGTCTGACGTTGTTTTTGTTCCATGGAGAACACTAGGAAGATTGGAGATAGGAGAGAAGGGTGGTCAACTTATGGTTTCGCTGGTCAGGTAAGGCAGAGGCAGTTTATGTTGGATGCCGATGAGTTAGCGGCGATTCTGCAGGAGGGCACGACTGGCGGTATTAAGCTAAGGAGACAAAGATGGTTAACTCTAGAGGCACAACAGCAGGGTACGCGACTTAGGATAAGGTGAGGTCCATCTTCCACAAGGGAAATCCTCTCACCTTTGCAGGGGGATCTGACCCAACGGTTGCTCAACAATGGAGGAGAGACATGGAGCAAAATTTGAGGATGGTGGACTGCAATGATGTGTAGAAATAGATGTTAGTGGCATTCAAGCTGACCGGATATGCTTTACAGTGGTTGGAGAGTGTCACCACATCGGAGGACATGGATCGATTGAATTATGGAGATTTTCTGATCATGTTTAACAATAGGTATTTTTCGTATGCGATTAGGTCTGCAAAGAAAAGGAAATTTTTGAATTTGATGTAAGGATCAAAATCACTAGTCAAATACGAACAAGAGTTTACAAATTTATCGATGTTTGTGCCGAAGGAGGTCAATACTGAGGCAAAGAAGATGGAGTGTTTTATCAAAGGTTTGCCATAGTCTATCAGGCAGAAGGTGTTGGGGAATCCGGTGTACACTACATACACTCAAGTGATGAACGTCGTAATGTTGTTGTGGAAGGAGAAGGTAAATTACTAGAAGAGGTTGGGAAAGTGGCAAGAACCCAATGGCCAAGGAGAAGAGAATAAGGATCGTAATAACCAAGCGTGTAAGAGACAAAGGACATGACAAGAACAATAAAGTAGTAGTATTCTGCAGGGCCCTCAAGGGCAGGGGCAAGGACAGTCAGATGAGCGAGCGCCGAACAGGCAGTATGGACCTTTCAGAGGCGCGTGTTTCAATTATGGGGAGATAGGCCACCGATCATCTAGGTATCCAAATCCCCAGGGCCATTAAGGCCAAGGTGCACAAGGCCAGAAGCGCCAAGGTGCACAAGGAGAACTGGGTCAAGGGACAATAAGGCCAAAGGCTTCCAGCACTGGCAATGACAGGTGTCCAGGGAGTGCCAGTAGCACCAGCATCGACCGAAGTGGGTAGGTGTTATTTACTTCAGCCTCAGGTCGAGCCAGCTCATCAAGAGCCACGAAGTGACTAGTAGAACAATACGTATTACTTTCTAGATACTTATATATATAGGCGATATATACGATGTATTTTATCATGGGATACGTGCGGGTAGGATTGGTGTATGGGTGCCTAATCATGGCATTTATGGGTAGGCATATGTGAGCCTTATTTTTATTTTGTGCATTTATGCTTCGTCAAATTTCGAGGAAGAAATTCACGTGCTAGTGGAGAAATATATAACACGTCGTAAATTTAAATTGGAATTTTTTAAATTATTTATGCGGGTACCTGGATTTGCCATCAACAAGCCCAGACGAGTAGCCCAATAGAAGCGGCCCAAAGTCTGGGGCCCTCGCATCTTTCTGAATTCAGATACGACTTAGTCTACTCCTAGAATCTTGTAAGGAGATATTCTAGGAGCATAAGATGGACGTGGGGGAGTCCAAAACCCCCACTCCCCGAGAATAAACATGTATATAACAAACCCTAAGCCTGGGGCAAAAGGCATGCAATATATTCTCTGTAAAGCACTCTCCGGAGCATATAAAAATAATATTGAGAACACCGCCGTAGACGTAGGCATTCTTGCTGAACCGCGTACATACTATGTTATGTGATTGGCATTTTTTACTCTCTATTTTCTTTGGTGATTGCGCTTTTCTCATTAATCTGTGTTGAATATAATTGTAACCATAATTGGCACCGTCTGTGGGAAACATTTGTCTTCCTTGAAGAAAGCCCTCACCAATAAAGAAGCTAGAATATCTGGCCACAGTAGCAACGCCCCTCAGGCAGGGGATATCCAAGAACATTCCGCACCTCGCAGGATCAGATCTGAAGTTCGGCGTTCAGATCAAAGGGCTCTCTCGGAGAGGCCAGCCTCAGAGGAGAGCCAAGGACCAGCGAGGTCCACACAAATCTCCAGATTGATTGATGCCTATGAGTCAAGGCTCCAAGAGGAAAGGGATTCCGCTCGTAACCAAGTGGCTGAGAACGCTCACCTCAAAAGGACATTAGAAAGGTTAGAGAAAGAACTCCATCACATCACTAGGCGACATCCATAACGCACTCCTAGCCCTCAAGCTAGCAAGTCTCGCAGCCGAGGAAGGAGGCCTAAATGCGGATCCCATAAAAGTGAGAAGCTCGAGTCAAATGATGACTTGCTTGAGCAAGAGCGACCAGCTCGTCGTTACAAGAGCCTAGCTCGAGGTGGTGAGGATATACAAAATTTGGTCCGAAGAGAAATGGACAAACACCTAACACATCGGGGTGCCAGATCAACCAGGGAGCTTGATCGGAAAGCTCTTAAGACCCAGATGAAATCTCATTTCTCAAGGGAGATAGAAGAAGAGGAAACCCTCAAGAAATTTTCTATTCCGAGATTCAATATCTATGATGGAAAAACTGAGCTCATCGATCACATTAGGCAGTACATGCAGGCCATGACTCTCTGGAACCACAGAGATGCACTAATGTGTCAAATTTTCCCCTCGAGCCTGCATGACGTGGCCCAGAAGTGGTTCGAGAGGCTCCCTCACAGGTCCATCAGGAGTTTTGAGTCTCTGTCTGAGCTCTTTATGGCTCGCTTTATTACCAGTAGCTCCCATCCGAAGAGGATGGAAGCTTTACTGATAAGGAAGAAAATGCCTTAAGAGAGCCTCCGAGACTACACGAAGAGGTACTGGGAGTTGTTCAACGAAGTCGAGGACTGCTCGAAGCAAGTAGCAGTGGCCTCTTTCAAGATTGGCCTACCCAACTCTTACCTTCCGCACTAATCCCTGATAAATAAGGAGGCCACAACTATAGATGAACTGATGGCTCGCATTGAGAAATACGCCAAAGTGGAGGATATGACCCGCCTCAGTACGGGGGAACGATCGAACTAAGCTCAATGCTAAGGGAAATGATTAGATTGAAAACCATAAGAAAGGAGGCAAGAATGGGGGCAAGAATGGCTCCAAGAACGGGGGCAAGAACGATGCTTTGAAAGCATTTCAGGCATTGAACACTGTCTTTAAAGAACCAATCTACAAGATCCTTGCGAAGATTAAAGATGAGCCATTTGTTAAGTGGCCCAGAAACATGAGAGAAGATCCCTCAAAGAGAAACAACGCGTTGAGATGCGATTTTCCCAAGGAGGGAGGACATAAGACTAAGCATTATAAGGCTCTTAAGTCTTACCTCAAAGAACTGGCCCAGACAGGACACCTGAATGAGTTTGTCTAGAAGAAGGCAGAAAAAGTCGCTGCCAATGTAGACACGAGGCTCGATAATGTACTCGAGGATGATGCTGGCCATGAATTTACAGTAATTTATGGGGCATCTGATATGAAGCAGATTCAAGGGAATTCAGCTCGGATGGAAGTAAAAAAGCTTACAGTAGTAATGTAAGCTTTTCAGATCAATCCACCAATGATGTAGTCAGGAAAGCGTCGACGAGCAGATGGCGTCGACTATAATAAACACATCGTATTTACGGATGAAGATATAGTGGGGGTAAGAAACTCACATCATGACGCCTTGATCATTACGCTCAGGATAGCCAACTATGACGTCGATAAGCTACTCGTCGACCAGGGAAGCTCATCCGAGGTAATGTATCTCGACCTATTCAAAAAGTTAAAGCTAAGCGTTATCGACCTGAAGGAATCCATTGTCCCTCTAGTTGGCTTCGCCGAAAAAGTGACTATTCCACTAAGGAAGATCGTACTTCCCGTAAGGGCGGGAAGTGTCTCCAAGATGATCGAGTTTCTGGTGGTCGACATCGACTCACCATATCAAGCTATCCTCGGTAGAGGGTGGATACACGTAATGAAGGCAGTCCCCTCGACCTACCATCAGAAACTCAAGTACGTGACTGAGCGAGGAGTAATGGAGATTCACAGAGATCAGGCGATGGCAAGAAGGTGCTTCATAGCAACCATCCGCCCAAAATCAGAGAAGAAGGTTGAGAAGGCCAAGGAGAAGGTCGAGGAACAGGAAGGTTTGATACCTTCAAAATAGCAGTTAAGATATGGATGGCCTGGAGTGGAGGAGACCAGGCTCCTCCCCTCTGAGCGGGTCGTTGAGAACTTGGAGGAGATACCAGCCGGTAGAAGCAAGAAAGACAGGAGTTTCTTGATTGGGGATCCTCTTACCGATCAAGAGTAGAAAGAATTGACGGTACTACTAAGGAGCAACCTAGACATTTTCGCGTGGGAACCATACGAGCTGCCTGGCATTGATCCCAGTGTGGTTTGCCATTGGTTACACGTCGAACCCACCTTCAAGCTAATCACGCAGAAATCATGGCGAACTGCGCCCGAGAAGGCTAAGGTCGTAGAAAAAGAAGTTAAAAAACTGCTAGATGCAAGATCCATTCGGGAAGTTCAATTCCCCAAATGGCTATCCAACCCAGTAGTAGTTCCAAAGAGCAATGGGAAATGGAGAGTTTGCATTGACTTCACTGACCTTAACAGGGCATGCCCAAAGGATAATTTCCCTCTCCCAAAGATCGACCAATTGGTGGACACCACAGCAACTCACGAGAGAATGAGTTTTCTGGATGCATATTCGGGGTATCATCAGATCCCTCTGTATGCGCCAGACCAAGACAAGACATCGTTCATTAATACTGTTGGATTATACTGCTATAAAGTTATGCCCTTCGGGCTCAAGAATGCAGGAGTAACTTACCAGAGGCTAGTCACCAAGATATTCAAAGATCAAATGGGAGATACCATGAAAGTCTATATCGACATTACGCTCATTAAGAGTAAGCGCAAAGAGGACCATCTCTCAGATCTATCAAATACCTTCGAGATCCTCAAGAAATACCGAATGAAACTCAACACGAACAAATGTTCTTTCGATGTCCAGTCAGGAAAATTCCTCGGGTATTTGGTTACTGAGAGAGGCATTGAGGCCAATTCGGACCAGATCGAAGCGATTAACAGGGTATAGCCCCCTGGCACAATACAATACGTACAGAAGCTCACAGGCATGCTCGCTGCTTTGAATCGTTTCATCTTAAAGTCCTCTGAGAAGTGAAAGCCATTCTTCCAGCTCTTAAGAGGAAGCAAGATAGTAGAATGGAATAAAGATTGTTCGCAAGCATTGGAAGGGCTTGAGGCTTACCTTAGCTCACCGCCTCTGCTTGTTATACCTCAAGAAGACGATCCCCTTTACTTATACCTCGTCATCTATAGCCACGTCGTTAGTTCTGCACCGGTGTATGAGACAACAGGAATCCAACATCCAGTCTACTATGCGAGCAAAACCTTATCAGACGCCGAGCAGCGGCACCTACCACTGGAAAAGCTCGCCTTCGCACTAGTAATAGCTTTGAGGAAGCTGAAGCACTACTTCGAATCTCACACTATCATTGTCTTTATATCACACCCCCTTAAAGCAGTCCTGCAGAAAGCGGATCTATCTGGCAGATTGTCCAAGGGGTCAGTCGAGCTCGGACAATTTGATATCCAATTTCAGCCGAGGAATGCAATCAAAGGGCAGGTCCTCATCGATTTCATCACAGAATTTACAGACGAATAACCTTGTGACCAACTTCACCCATCAGTAGGAGTCTAAAAACTATTTGTCGATGGATCCTCCAACTCAAAGGGGGCAGGAGTAGGCATTATGCTCGTTACTCCAGAAGACACAATCCTCGAGCAATGAATCAGGCTTGGATTTGAAGCCTCCGCCAATGAAGCAGAATACGAATCTTTAATATCTGGCCTACAGAAGGCACAAGCTCTGGGGGCAAAGTAGCTGCAGGTTTTTGACGACTTACAGTTGGTCTCCATCAGATAAATGGGGACTTCAATGTAAGAGATGAAAGGATGGCAACCTACCTCGCCTTGGCAAATAAGCTAATGTCCAGCTTTGAGGAAGTCAGTATCTAACAGTTTCCTAGAGGTCAGAACATCCATACCAATGCCCTGGCAGCCTTAAGTTCTGTAATCGATTCCAACTTAAAAAGGACGATCCCCATCGACTTCCTCGCCAGTTCGAGCATCAACCAGAGTGACGAGCTGCTAAACATGGACCATATGCTCCAGATTGAGTCACCGCCCAGTTGGATGGACCCTTTGAGGAATTATTTGAAAGATGGAACACTTCCAAGCGATAAAAGGCCTCTCATCAGATAAGAATCAAGGTTGCTTATTTTCACTTATCTCCTGAGGGAAAACTATACAAGAGATCATTCATTGGCCCTTACTTTCAATGTGTGCACCCGAAGGACGTCGAGCTATTTCTACACGAGCTTCATGAGGGAATCTGTAAAAGCCATATTGAAAGGAGGTCACTAGCCTTCTGAGCAATGAAGGAAGGCTATTAGTGGCCATATATGTAAAAATATTCTACAGTATATGCTCGTAAATGTGAGAAATGTCAACTACATGCTCCTATAGTCCACCAACCTGCCAGCGACCTAAAATCGCTTACCAACCCATGAACTTTCGCTCAATGGGGGATGGACATCGTAGGCCCTCTTCCTACCGCCACCGGTAACCGTAAGTATCTATTGGTCACAACAGATTACTTCACTAAATGGATCGAGGCAGAACCATTGGTAAATATCCGAGATGCAGATATGATGAGGTTCATTTGGAAGAATATAATCACCCATTTTGGAATCCCCAGAACAATCATCATCGATAATGGAACACAGTTCGAGAGTGGCCCTTTCCAAAACTTTTGTAAAAAATACAGGATCAATCACTATTTCTGCTCGGTGGCCTACCCCCAGAGCAACGATCAAGCCGAGGCCTTTAATAAAATAGTGATCGATGGGCTCAAAAAATGACTAGAGCGAGCCAAAGGCGCATGGGTAAGTGAGTTGCACATATTTTGTGGGCCTACCCCACTACCCCACGGCGAGCAACTAGGGAAGCCCCATTCTCACTAACGTATGGAATGTAAGTAATCATCCCCTTGGAAGCTGGCCTACCAACTATGAGAACCACCCTTATCGACCAAGACCAAAATGATGCAGCATTACTCACTGAACTTGACCTAGCTGACGAACGAAGAGAACTAGCCCTAGTAAGGCTGGCGAGCTATTATTAACAACTCGCGAAACACTATAGCAAGAAGGTCAATCCAAGGGCATTCCAGGTTGGGGACTACGTCCTAAGAAAAATCCTTGGCAGCGCAGTAAAACCATCATATGGCAAGCTGGGTCCAAATTGGGAGGGTCCATTCAAGGTAATAAGGAACGACCTACAAGGAGCCTATCGCTTAGAAACCCTAGAGGGCAGAGAGATACCCCGAGCTTGGAACGCAACCAATTTGAAGAATTCTACTTATAGTTTTTTCATGCCTCTTTTATCGCATTTTTAGAATTGACAACTCAGTTTTCATTGCTTTTGATTAATAAAAGATGGTTTGGCAGCGACATTCTGAAGTGTGACATCCTGAAGTGTTAATTTTGTATTATGAATTTTATAACTTGAACACCTTTTCCAAGTGACAAGCGTATTACTAAGTATGCAAAAGCAGGGAATCACCCTCCTTAGGTCTTCATTATGGAACACGAACAACCTCTTAGCATTGCCCCTGGCAATATATAAAGCCCTACAGGGGACCCTTAGGCAGTTTGACAAAATCGAATTGGTCGCCAAACAACATTTGGCTCAAAAATCCTGATCGGATGGAGCATCCAACACCTGGTGTGTCCTCGCCATTGCCATACTTAGGCCTAAGGGACTGTGACGACACGACCTAAAAGGTAAAGTAGGGCAGAATGGTATCTTATAAGCATACTAGACTGGGAGGACAATCACTCAATAAAATAACCCTACCAATCTAGTCGGCCACGAAGGGCCCAAAATAGTTAAGCGAGAAATAAATGAAGTAAAAAACATACAGCACATGTTTAGTCGGCATGATCGCCCAAAGCATAGATATTATATTACTTCATCACATTTATAATGAGAATATACAACACAAGTTTAGTCGGTAAGATCGCCCAAAACATCGATATTACATTACTTTATATATAATGAGTTACATCCGATAAAATCTTAATGAGACTGATGCCTCTGAACAAGATAATCAGCCACTTATGCTCTTCGGCCATCGCCCGGATGAGGAGCCAATTCCTCCTCAACCTCATTCGTGTTCGGCTCTAATAGTTGCCTGGGGATAACATCCATAGGGATCCATTGGTCGTCCCTCCTGAAAGGATTAGGCCTCAAAGTTGAAGAAGAGATCTCATGGCGGTACTAGAGTACTGAGTTCCTTGGGACTTGCAGCTCCCTGAGGGCACTCAACCATCCTCTAATGAAGGTGATCTCTTCAAACTCTGTCAGCCTCGTCGGAGCATCTATCCAACCTTGGTCGTAACCATCAACCCACACTCACCGAGGTCCTTTCTTGAACAGATGCCTCAGACGTATGACATACCTTTGAAGCCCATCAGCAATCACGTATGCTCGATGAACATCTTCTCGAAGCTCGTCCATCTCCCTAGCTGGACCCCTTGCATCTGGACCAGCTCGCGCAAAAATCGATATGGTAAAACCTCGCAAGACTGGAGGAGCACCACTCGACCCTGTGCCAGCTCGTTGAACAGCCGACGAAGAGGAACCTCATAAAATATGAGCTGCGACTCTCGGTATATGTTCCCTGAGTCGCAACACCTGCCTCCTCAGAGTCTCGTTCTCCTGCTGAAGAATTTCTCTGACTTGATTGATTTCAGAGGCATCTAGGCGCTTAACTCACAAAGTGGTCACTTCTTCCTGGACAGAGGCACCAACTTCTTCCATCTCCTGAAGTCTATCCTTCAATTTGGCAACGAGCTCGGACTGGTCCTTGAAGCTCTTATTTCTCGACCTGAGAGACTTGTAAATCCTAACGAAGGCTTGAAGAACTTGGATGCTCACGTTAGGTCCAAGGATCCTTCCTAATTAATAAGTGACAGGTATATACTCGTCTACATCAATCAACTACAAGCCATACAAGCAGTAAAAAGAAGAAGAATCAATACCCAGAAAAGAAAGTACTTTCATTTCATTAAAATAACGGGGTCCAATTACATCAAAAATTAAAAAGGAGCAGTACAAAAAAAGGAAAAATACAAAAAAGTCCTAAGAGCAGACTAGATAGCAACCTCGATTTGTTCAGAGGAAGCTGGCTACTTTCCCTTGTCAGTAACAGTAGCAGCATCTCCCTCGAAAGGAATAACTGCTATTCCCCGAGCAGGAGTAGCACCAACAGGAACAGTGTGGGAGGCAGGGGCAACACCCTCAATGACTGGGGTAGGATATTCGTCTATAATAGGCTTTGGGCTTGGATCATGATCATTGAACAAGGGTGAATCAACATCCACCCGGCAACCAAAAGAGCCTTTATTTCAGCCCTTCTTGAGGTTTAGACAGCTGATGTAACCTATCTAAGTGTCAGTATCCTCATATGCGGAAGCCCACACGGAATTATATGAGCTTTCCTTGATGGTGGCTTCCTCGGACTCTATCCTCTTCAGCTTCTCTTCTAACACCTTATTTTCTTCAACCACGGCCACTTGCTCGCGCAGACCAAATCGTAGCACTGCCTCAGTTCATTCAGCTCCACTATTACCGCCTCTTTTACTCTATTAGCATCAACAAGGGCAAGATCGAAGGACTTCTGAGCCTCATTAGCAGCCTTCAAATTGGCCTCTAGCTCGACGCATTTCCCCTTCAGTTCAGCATTCTGCTTCTTCAAATCCGTATTCCTACCCACCATCTCGTGGTGAGTACTGTAGAGAACAACGAATTCGGTCACAAACTGCAAATAAAAAGGAAGTATTAGAAGAAAGCATGGAACATAATATTACTAGTGTTAAAGTACGAACCATACTTACCAAGGCTAGCCTTTGGCTCGCTTACAGGGCTAACTGGTCAGTCCCCATTGCCCTTTATCGATCAACGGGTAAAACTGCTCCCTCGAGCAATGCAGGAGCCAGTTGGGGAGAGGTGACGACCGAGGCCCCCTCGGGCAATGCGGACACTGGAAATAAAGCTTGCCCGACCTTTGTCCTCACTTCCACTCTCATCCTCTCATCTTCTCTCTCCTTCTCCCTCTTAGCTCTCTTCTTCTCTTCCACCTTCTTTTTCTCTTCAGCCTTCTTCCTCTCCTCTTTCTTTTTCTCTCTCTCTCTCAACTGTTCTTCCTCTTTCCTCTTCTTCTCCTGCTTATGAGCAGCAGACTGAGAACCAGTGGTAATTTCCCCCACCAGACTTTTGCTTCTTCGATCGCTGAGAAAGAAGCACGTCATCATCATCATCATTACGGATCAGATTCCTCCTAGGGGAGCCATTTCCTCGCTGGAACTGCTGGATGTACTCGAAGACTCTTGAGCCTCAGAAACCTCTTTTGAGCTAGAAGAATCTTCACTATTGGAGCTCGCCTCATTGGGACCACCTTCAGCACCTCCCCTAATATCACTTTCAGAACTGCTCTCTTCCTCGTCCAATTGGATGGGGTCCACAACAACTTCTTCAGTAATATCCAAGTCAGGAATTCTGTCTGTAGGCCTCGCAATGAAACTTGACCTGATGTTCTTATACTTCAGAAGAAAAGTAGTTAACCGGGGATGTTCACCGTTACTCAAAGATTCCCTGATATTCCAAGCTTTAATCATTTCGACAACTCGAACCTCACTCAGGGCAGGTTCCAAGTTCTTTGTCCTTGCTGAAAGGATAACAGAAAAATATCAGAAAAATCAAATATTGGCAGAAAAACAAATGAGCAGAGCAAGGGCTAAGATTACCTATGTATTCCTCCCCATGATAGGGGACTATGAATCTATCAGACCTCGAGCCCTCAGTATGGGGGGAAAATTGCCAATTTCTAGCAAGAAAACCCTCTTTCCAGTAATCCTTATCGGAATCATGTAGGTTTACTACCAATACCCTATCAAGACTCCTGGCCTTGAGGTAAAAAAGGCCAGAACTAGTTCGAGAAAAGGAATAATAAAAATAAATTTCAACAAGCCCTAATTTAGTGCCATAAAGTTGGTTTACTCTATGGACACCATTATCTATCTTCCAAACGTTTGGCGAGAACTGTGCAGGAACGATATTGAAGTAACCGAAGAAGTGCAAGAACAAATTACTTTGGGGGAAAGTGAACCCCCCTTGGGACAACAAAAGAACGTGAATCCAATGAGCACCTTCTATCTCTCTAACATTTTTAGGGAAAGGGGCACATTCAATTTCTACCCAATATGGGATATTATAGAACTTCCTAAACTCTGATACATACCTATTTTCGATCTTCGTCATTTATAAACCCTAATTATGAATTTGAAGCAAACTCAACAGAAAAAACACATAGAGAGAGTAAAGGGAACTTACGGGATGAAGGTTTGGGTTGGACGATGCAAGATCACAAGCCCAGACGACGAAGAAGATTGAAAGCAAAGTAAACGATGGCCTGGAGAGAAGGGCGCAATAGCGGAAGTTTGAAGAATATGAGAAAATATGAGGGATCTTGGAACGACGATATGAAAATTCTATTCCAAGTGACTTCTTAAACATTTCTAATCATATCGCACGAGACCCGAAGCAGGCTGCCACCAAAATCAAGCAGAGAAATCTAATCTTGGGAAGAGTTACACAATTTACAAGAGAGCCATTATGATAAATCATTTAAATTTATTGAGCCCAAATTGTGGCCCAATAACTTTAGGGGAAATTGTGGGTACCTGGATTTGCCATCAACAGGCCCAGACGAGTAACCCAATAGAAGCGGCCCAAAGTCTGGGGCCCCAGCATCTTTCTGAATTCAGATACGACTTAGTCTACTCCTAGAATCTCGTAAGGAGATATTCTAGGAGCATAAGATGGACGTGGGGGAGTCCAACACCCCCACTCCCCGAGAACAAACATGTATATAACAAACCCTAAGACTAGGGCAAAGGGCATGCAATATATTCTCTGTAAATCACTCTCCTGAGCATATAGAAATAATATTGAGAACACCGTCGTGGACGTAGGCATTCTTGCTGAACCACGTACATACTGTGTTGTGTGATTGACATTTTTTACTCTCTATTTTCTTTGGTGATTGCGCTTTTCTCATTAATCTGTTTTGAATATAATTGTCACCACAATTTCGAAATCCCCCCCCCAAAAAAAAAAATTGGAATTAATTTTTTTTGTAATTAAAAATGTTAAATTTTTGGATTTTTTTTTTTGTAATAAAAAATGTTGATTTGATTTTATAAAAAAATTGAATTTTTAAACGGATTTGAATTGGAGTTAAAATGTAGTTTAAATCCTTTATATATGTAGCCTAGACAAAACGCGATCGTTCAAGTCTAGCGAATCGATTTGGCCAATCAGAACTTCGACAGTTCGCCTGTTCTAAATAGAATTTGAGTTAGATTAAAACTCTATTATTTCTTAATATAAATACAACTCGTGATTTGTTTCTTCTAATTTTTTTTTCATAACCCTAAAAGCATAAGACTTTCATCTCCTTCGTCTTCTTCTACCTCTAAACCCTAGCCCCATTATAAACAAACTTTCAACTCAAGATTGACAAAGATAAATTGGGTTTTCTCAAGACGATTCAAGAATGAATATTTGTCACCTTTTCGCGAGGAACACATCTTCAAAATTATATTTCTTCAAACAAATCTTAGGCATGGTTATCTCTATTGATTTCCCCTAGTATTATGCGTAGTAATTATGGCCTACACACTAAATACATGTATATTTTTAAACAAACTAGAAATATTAATTTGGAAAAGTGGAAGATAATTCAAGACTGTTTTCATGAAAATTTCAAATATGAATGAAGACTCAAAACCTTGCATGTTAGGGTAGAGATTTGGGTGTCGTAGACGTTAAGGTGTTCGCATGTAGATTTTTACATAGGGATGTCATTTAAAAATTTGTATGATGTTAAATAATGGAAATTTGGTGGATGCCACATAGTAAAAAATCCTCGTTGTATGAACTCTTTAACATGCATGTGATTATACATTGAATGATTTGATGATCAAGTGTGGTTTAATTAATATTATGATTAAACATACATTAGTTGATTAATTAGTGGTGTGTGGATTAAATTAGTAAAATTAGTGTGATAAATAGAAATTTAGCCTTATGCCACTTATTTATTTGATTATGTTAGATACCGCGGGAACGAAGGGGTTATGGGATAGATAGGGCGCTCACCTTTATTTAAGTTGCTTTCTAGGTATGGGACTAGTTAGTAGACCTTTGGGTAGTTATCTCTTTCTAGGTATGGGACTAGATAGTGGTGACGGTTTACGGGGATATATTCCGGGGTGGGGCTGATTTTTACGTTATTCCTTAGATTAGCGAGCTGAGGGGTGAGACTAAGTGGTGTTGGTGAGTGGGTTTTCTTCCTAAATGATAGGCTAGGAAATAGTTGCGTATCCGGAACCTTTAGGTATGAGACAAATGGTGTTTTGAGGATTTTATGTCGATATAAAGAGTGGGGCTAATTTGAGATATATGAGAAAATTTGAAAATTAATGCCTAAGATAATAAACGAGTATTAAAATATATTGGCGGCACGAGTATGTGTAGGGTTGACAGTTAAACGGGCCGATTGGCTATAGCGACGTGGGTGTGTGTGACGTCACGAGTATGTGAGGGCTGACAGTTAAATGGACTGACGAGCTATAGTGACGTGTCGTGCATGGAATCTCATGAGCGTGTGCAGTGCTGACAGTGAACCGGGTTGACTGGTCATAGTGAGGGGAATGGGTGTGGTGTAGAACTTTAAGCGGGAGTCCTGCAATTAAATTGATGTGAACCTGGTAGGAGTCCCACAACTAAAAATGGTGTAAGATTTACACGCGGGAGCACATCAACTGATAATAATAAAATGAGAAAATAATAAACTCGAGTAAATTAATAAAATTAATAAAATGAAGTTATTGGAAATTAAATAATGGAACTTGACCGAAAAGAGGGCAAGTAGTAGAAAAACAAAGGTAAGGGTAAGTTGTCAACAAATAAAAATACCTATCAATGGATCAACATCATCTTCAAGGAACCTATTTATAAAATCCTTCCCAAATCAAGGACACGCCTTTCCTTAAAAGGCCACCAAGATAGGGTATGTTGACTAACGAGAAAAGAATCTTCATTGCATTTAGCACGTAGATCATGGTCATCTACAAAATCCTCCCATAAATAATACAACTTGATAAAATTTTTGGAAATTACTAGTCATTTCAATGACATTGTCTAGTCACTTCATGAATTGTTTAGATCTAGTGTCATATCTCGTATTTTCTTTTGTATTAATTATTATTAAATTAAATATTTAATATTAAAATTGGGATTACTTGATTATATTTGAATAATTAATACTTGTGTGAAATCGTAATAATTTGTGCATAATTTACGTGGAATTTAAATTTTCATGTTGTGGGGCATTTAGACTGGATGTTATAAATTAAGTAACCTGTGGAATTAATTATGTGTGGTTAACTCATAGAAAATATTTAAGGCGTGTATTTTATTTTTACGTTATGTGACATTATCATTGGATTGGACTCTAGGATTGTACAAAGTCCCGAAGAGGTACTTTTAATATATTAAATTGGGCCCCATGAGTACGTATACCTTTGGATTAAGTTTTAGGTCAATTTATATAGCATTTTGAGCACATACGGGGGTCTAAAATTAGGAATTTTATAGACATGTGGGATTAAAGGTATTTAAGTAGATTGAACACCCATTAGTTATTCATTTTGACCCTAAAACACAAACCCTAACAGTAGAGAAGTTTTAGGAGAGCTAAGAATTATTTTTGGGGAAGAACATAGAAATTTCAGGAGGAATAATTAAGCTAGAACCTTCAACCTCATTAACATGAAAGAAATATCTTGATTTGTAACAATTTATTACGCAAATTGTTTATGTTTTGGTTGTTATATTAAATCAATTGGAATTTAGATGCACGTTAGGTTTGTGTCGTACGTAAAAATTACACTTCAACATAGACCAATGATAAATGTACACCCGTCCTCCAACGTGGCCGACCAACCTACTTGATCGGCCTTAGAGACACTTAGTCGGCTAGAATGCCGACCAACTCCAAAAGTCCAACCAATAGGAATACCAATGGTTACTCAGATAGGATGCCAACTAACACTGAATTCCAAGAGTTTCCTTTATTGTACATAGATGTAAATGCCTGGCAATATAAAGGCGCTCCATCTCTAGCGTTTGTAATGACTATAAATACAAATTATTCCCTTAGCTCAAGGGACAACTCAAATCACTCATATTCACACCATGCTGAGCTATTGTAAATCCTACTAAATAAAAACAATAGTGGACGTAGGCTATTTTATTGTTGAACCACTTTAAAACCTTGTCTCTTATGTGTGTGGTTTGAGTTACTTATTTTATTTTTATCCGTGATTATAAATTTGGTGTTAGTTCATTTTTAGACACCAACAAATTGGCGCCATTTGTGGGAAGAGTTTTCTATCACCGTTCTCTACCATTTGTTTTGTTTCTTTGCCTTCAAAGAAATGAATGGTTCTAAAAATAACGCTCAAAATGAGAGTAATACCATCATCCTATATGCTCCTCCTAGTGCAACAGACTTATAAGGAATTCTACTCAACTTGGCTAGAGGTTAAGAAGCCATGGAGGAGTTTGTTAAACAATTGACCCGCACTATGCAAGCTAAGTCCTCTATTTCTAGAAGGGATATGCCACCACCTCCATCTAGACATAAAAGGAGTTATCATTCTCGTTCTTCTCATGATAGGTCGTACCGTCTTGGTGCAACTTCTTTATTCCAATCAACGGATTACTATGATGGTGTATCTTTTTCCAAAGAAAGACCAAGTGTCTTGGAAAGGCTAAGCAAGGACTCAGCTTTTGATCGCCTAGGACCCCGAGTAACTAGAGGACATCATAAAAAGCAAGAGCATCATCGTGAATACAGATAAGGGTCCACAACATTGATATCCAGTATGAGGGGCTTTGTGCATACCGAGCAGACCTCTCAAGAGGAAAGTTCAGCACATAGACACAATAAAGCCGCTAGATCTACCTCAGCTAAGTTTAAGCCAAAAGAACATTCCTGGAAGGGATCCATGCAAAGATTGGAAGATCTGCTAGGTGAAATGGACAAGATAAAGAATCCATTGCAAAGGAGTTTCATCAAAGGATCACCTTTTATCCAGGCAATTGTGGAATACCCCACACCCTCCAAGTTCAAGGCACCAGTGGTTACTCCCAAGTATGATGGAAAAAATGATCTTATATTTCATATAGAGAAATATCAAGCTGCTGCTAACATATACTCAATGCCTGAAAAGATGAGTTGTAGAGCTTTCTCCAGTTCCATCACAGGGCCAACCCAGATTTGGAATGACAATCTCCCAAGAGGTAAAATCTATAGTTTTCATTTGATAGTTGGATTTTTCATTGATAACTTTTATTTGGGGGCTAAGTCGATCAAGAGTGTCACTCATCTCTTGAATAGGCAATAAAATCCAGGAGAAAGCACTAGAGAATATATTAGTTGTTTTAACAATAAAAAACTAGAGGTGATGGACTATGAGGAGAAAACATCCATTACAACATTTATGAGTGGGTTTCTTGCTAAAGATCTTTACAATGCCTTAACAAAAAATCCACATAAAACCATGACAAAACTAATGGCTGAAGCTGGAAAAATAATGAATGCTGAGGAAGTTATGGCAGCCAAAGAAGCTCCTGACACCAAGGGTGAATGGAAAAATTATTCTAATTCTTTCAAAAAGATCAGGAAGACAAGAAGTTGGATCTGATAAAAAAGTATGATTAATACACACATCCCCTCAACAAGGGTGTTCACCACTTACTTTAGGAGATAAAAGGAAACAGATAAATGAATTGGCCTGAAAAGTTGAAGACACCCCCCAATAAGAGGGATAAGTCTACGTACTGTGATTTCCACAGGGATCATGGGCACAACATAAATAACTGCATTACGCTAAAGAATGAGATTGAAAATCTTATTCGACGAGAAAAGTTGAGCAAGTTTATTGATCAAAATGGCAACTGAAATGATTGAAAGAGGTCTGAATCTCCATCTCGAGCAAGGAATGACAATAAGATAGCAAGAAATGATGATTTTAAAGAAGATCCGGACTTGCCGAAGAAGCTTAATGAGCTTGAGGTGGAGTTCATTATGATATCCTTTGGATACCAATTCATTATAGGTGGTGATACTAGAGGAGGAGATGCAATAGCATAAAGGAAAGATCATTTGAATAAAGTCAAAGCTTGCCCAATTACCAGATAAATTGATATGACCGAATCCAGTGATAGTCAACCAAGTAAAGTCAATGGAGACTGACTGGTTATTGGATTCTCCAAAAATGATCTAAGTGGGGTTCTTTATCCTCATGAAGATTCGTTAATTATCACATGCAGAGTTCATTATGGCAGGGTTGCAAGGATCTTGGTAGATAATGGGAGTTCAAGTGATGTAATATTTTACAATTATTTAGACAACCTATGGCGGAAGATCAACAAGCTAGAACCATACCATAGACCTCTCATTTGATTCGCACGAGATAAAGTATACCCATTAGGAACCATCAAGCTGGAAGTATTATTAGCACCTTGCCAGTGAGAAGGAGAGAAATAATTTGCTTATTTGTAATAGATAAAAATGTCTCACCAGCTTACAATATCATCCTGGGAAGAGTGGGAATTAAGCAATTAGAGGTTGTGCCATCTACAATGCACCAATGCATGAAATTTCCAACAAATTATGGAGTCGTCATAGTAAATGGTAGACATAAAGATGTTAGGGAATGTTATTATACATATGTAGACTAACCAGAGATGCAACTGAATAGCCCAACCACTTTCCACATTGACACTCTGATCCCCAGGAAGAAGAAATGCGGGTGAAAGATCAAGTTATGGAAGAAATAAAAGTTGTTATGTTGGATGACAAGAAGTCAGAAAGAACCAACCAGATTGATTTCGGGTTATCTCCTTCTCTCAAATAGGAATTAATTGCGTTCCTTAGAGAAATGATTTTTTTTCACATGGAGCCATGAAGATATGTCAGGAATTGAGCCGAACTTCATGTGCCATGAGCTTAATATTTATCCAGGTTCCAAGTCTATCAAGCAAAGGTGAAGAGTCTTCAGTCCCGAGAAGAATACAATAATACAGGACGAAGTGGAAAAACTACACCAGGCACAGTTCATTGAAGATGTCAAGTACCCCAGTTGGTTAGCTAATGTGGTGATGGACAAAAAATGATAATAAATGGCGTATGTAGACTTTACAGATCTCAACAAGGCATGTCCAAAATATCATTTTCCTTTACCAAAGGATTGATAAATTGGTCGATGCTACAGCAGGCCATGAATTACTCAGTTTTATGGATGCTTATTTTGGTTATTACCAGATTAAGATGAAGACTGAAGACAAGGAAAACACTTCATTCATTACCAGCTGAGGAACTTATTATTACAATGTCATACCCTTTGGCTTGAAGAACGCTGGAGCTACCTATCAGATATTAGTGAATAATATTTTTGAGGATCAGATCGGCAAAAACATGGAGATCTACGTAGATGACATCCTCACCAAGAGAAAACATGCTGTCGACCACATTGTGGACTTAGCTCAAACCTTTGACCAATTAGAAAAGCACCAGATGAAGATCAACCCAACCAAATTCATCTTCGGAGTACAGGAAGGGGTATTCCTAAGGTACATTTTCAGAGGGGAATATAATCAAACCCTGACAAGATTAACGCTTTGCTTGAAATGCAGTCTCCGACCAACAAGAAAGAAGTTCAAAAGTTGTCAGGAAGAGTAACTGCATTAAACCATCTTATCTCCCGATCAATTGATAAGTGTCTTCAATTGTTTGAGGGGATTAAAAAGACCTTTGAGTGGAATGAATAATGTAAAAAGGCCTTCCTTGAGATGAAGAAATAGTTGGGTTCTCCCCCATTCTTTTCTCAACCAGTTTTGGGAGAAAAACTCTATTTATATTTAGTTGTTTTAGTGTCAGCTGTTAGCTCAGCTTTGGTCCGACTGGATGGTGAAGTTCGAAGGCCAGTATATTACATTAGCAAGGCGTTTCAAGGAGCAGAAGCCAAGTATCCACACTTGGAGAAGTTAGCCCTATCTCTTATTGAAGCTTCTAGGAAGATGAGTCCATATTTCCAAGACTACACCATTGTTGTCTACACGGACTTGCCTTTGCGACAAGCACTGCACAAATCAGAAAAGTTTGGAAGGCTAATGCCTTGTACAGTTGAATTAAGAGAGTATGAAATTGTTTATGAACCCAGAGTTGCAATCAAAGGCCAAGCAGTGGCAGACTTTATTACTGAATTCACATATGCAGAGGAGCAACATAATCCACGTTTGCCAGCCGAGCAGACTTTTATGAAAGAGAGCTTAGCTCAAAAGAAAACAGAGATTGTGGTCGATTAACCTGACTTGTTAGCTGCTCAAGAAAAATTGCAATAAAGCAAAAAGGTGTTCAAGCATAGAGTACTGGTAGAAGAAGAGTTCTCTGATGACACTCCAACTTGGCAGTTGTTTGTAGATGGATCGTCATGTGCTACTAGAAGTGGAGCAGGCCTCATCATCAATACTCTGAATAACTTGGATGTGGAATATACTATGAGATTTCAATTCAAGGCTTCTAAACATGAGGTCAAATATGAAGCATTGATCACATAATTGGAATTGGCTAGTTTTGGTATATAGTGATTCCCCGGTGATTGTTAATCAAATGCAACAAATTTATGGCGTTAAAAGGGAGACTATAATGAGATATCATAGAAAATAAATGGAAGTCATTTCATTGATCACTTCAATCAAAATAGTGAGAATTCCTAGACTTGAGAATGCCCAAGAAGATGCTCTCGCTTGGCTTGCTTTAGCAACTGAAAAAACTATTACTAAAGCCGTTTAATACAAGATCAAACTATTTAAGTAACTCCGAATTGTTTTTTGAGGAAATTCTTTTATTTAAATGAAATCAGTTTTAATCACAATAAGTGTTTAAAATAATGCACGAGATTAGTTCAAGATTTGCTAACAAGTTTTGAAAAATAAAACAGAAACAGTTTAAATCAGCACACCAGCAAGAATGAGATGAGGAGATGTAGAAAGATTAATGATAAGAGATTTTTAACGTGGTAAAACCTCACCCAACTGAGGAAACATCCACGACTCCCTCTACGGAGTAAAAAGAAAAATCTACTAAAATAAAATATATCAGTTATAAACTTTATAACACACATGCACACAAATCAGTCTTATACAAGTTTAGGAATGTACCCACTGGTGTCCTTCCAACTTTTCTGTAGGTCTGATTGTTGATGTGGCTCTCCCAGTTTGATAACTTCCACTTTGATCCAGTCTTTACGTCGACTCTTGTTTCAAGATCTTATTACCAACACTTTCAGTGTTTTAGTGTGTAAGTGTTTGTGATGGTGCTCTAACACATGCATGCACACACTCACGCTTATTTTTACACACAAATTAGATCTATATGCTGTGATTTTCATTTTCTCTCTTCTTAGGAAACTTAAACCTTATTTGACCTTTAAAATAAACCCAGAATCCACGCCTATCTTGCTCAGAAGACGTTTCAAGCTCTTAATAAATTTCAGAGTTTTGAAAATGTTTTTGAAATTAAAAACCGCCAGGTGTGATTTCAACTAGGTCAAAGGTCTTGTTTCAAAAGAACTAGAAACAGAAAATGATTTTGTTGATTTTGAAGATGAAAACATTTACAGAAAGTAATCAACAAAATATTTCTCAAGGTGAGAAACAAGGAATGCAGATCTAGGTGTATTGTAACATAAAATGACCAGATCTATGATTTCTATGAAACATAAATACAGATCTAACCTAATGTTTAAGTTGGACACAAGATCTTAAAACGAAGAGGTTACAGCACGAAACACCTTTCAAACCAACACTCAAAAACTCTCAAACACTCAGGGTTGGTGTTTGGTATAAACTGGTTTTTGGAAAAATGGTTAGGGTTTGAAGAGGTATTTGGAACGATTTAGGGTTAGGGTTTTGTGGAGTGCATCTCTATAACATATGACTGCTTGTCATTGAGGATCTTGCTGCGTGAAGATTCTTTACTGAAGATTGGGCTGTGAGCCCTTGGAGGGTGTTGCGTGTATTCTCTTGCTTAGTTCAAGACTACGTGTCTTTGTAGGTTGGCTGCGCATTGATCCATTGCAGATTTCTCGATGTAATTGTAAGTTGCGATTTATAAATTCATAGTGAAATAAAAGGTTTTACCCTGCGGGGATTTTTCCTAAAATCTGTGTCTCAGCATATTTACTGTGTCGGATGCTTTATATTTGATGGGTTAATTTAGATGCATGTTTAGGAACTGAATTTATTTTATTTAAAAGTAGAATCTAATTAAATAAGGTTTAATTGGAATATTGCGAATTAATTTAAATCGGTATCACACGCTTTTACAGGAACCCTTTCCAATTCACCTAACCAAATTGCATACCCGCATATAGGTGTCAAGCCTATGATACACATGTTAGATTTTCGGTTCCTACCCGAAACTCTGCCAAAATTTCGGGTCGGCCTGCCGCCCGAATTTTCGTGCATTTTAAAATGGGACCCTGTCCGTGAGCCTGGTCATAACTCCAGTCATAGCTTTGCATATATTACAAACCTAATTTTTCCAGGCTCGGGTCCCGTCCGACATTTCATTTTGGATTTAGGAGAATTGATACAAGTGAAAACATAATAATTATAATAATCATGCTGAGACCATCTCCAAAGGGAAAATTTTCCTTTTTCTTTATCCAAAATCCAAAAACATTTTTTCCTTTACTTATCAAAAATCCAAAAACATTTCTCCTCTCTTTATCAAAATCCAAAAATATTTTGTTTTTCAATCTCGAAAAAAAAATGTCAAAAAAAAAATTTCATCCCTTTTTCTAAAAAATAAATCCCATTTTACTCCTTCTCAGGATGATCGCAAGCCCTTGCCCTAGCTCCTTATTGGCTTCGATCTTCAGTCATGTCACCCCGGAGTTCCATCCGTTCCCCTTTTACTTCTTTCGAGTTCGGAATCCATCCGCATTCCATGGAAAACATAGATCAAGTACCCGTTGTGCATCCGGATCTGATGACAATTCTAGCTCAGCTTGTGTCCAAGATTGACAACCTCCAAATTGAGGTCCGAGAGATGCAACAAAACCAGGTTCCCGTTCCTCAAGAACCAAGGCCCTACTCCCTCGCGCTATGGATCCACCCGAGCCCATCTGGGTTTCCGAAAAGTATCAGCACGCTCCACGTGTCCCTCCTGTTAATGGGCCGCCGCCTACCTAGCTTCCTATGCCGAACCTTACCCAGCATGGGGCTAACTTGCCTATGATCATTAATCTGAAGGAAGAAGAGCTGAACAAAGTCAAAGAGGACCTCAAGATGCTCACCAAGAAGTTCGACCAAGTTAGAATCTTGGGGAATTACATGGACTACACCCACATGTCTCCTTATCCTAAAACGAGGTTACCCGAGAAGATCAATATGCCGAATATCGAGAAATTCGGAGGAAGTGGACCCCCGATTGTTTATCTCCGAGGGTATCACCGTTCCATGACTCTACTAGGGTATTCTGAAGAAGTGATGGCCCAATTGTTTCAGCAAACTTTGAAGGATAGCGCCCTTCGATGGTTTCTGTCTCTTGAGGAGTCCAAAATCCGTAGCTGGGAGGATTAGCCCGGGAATTCATATCATAGTACAAATACAATGAAGAGCTTGAGGTCACCCGTCGTGATTTAGAGCTGCTCAAACATAACTCTGGAGAATCAGTCAGTAACTTCATCGCCCGATGGAGGGAAAAAGCAGCAACCATAACCAATCGGCCTTCCGAGGAAGAATAAGTCAGCATAGTTAAGAATAACTTCTTACCCCATGTTCGAGCAACGATGGGAGGACAATACTATCCCAATTTTTGAGATCTCAGAGAAGCGGGAGTAGAAATTGAGGAAGTTCTTGCCAAAACCGAAATTGACGCAGATAAGGTGTCCGGACAGTTATGACAAGCCTTCCAGTGCTACAGTCTCAGCCATCAACAACATCTCTTAACCAACCACCTCATGGGCACCATAAAGCTGCCCTGTCCCAGTCCGAAAGGAATACACCGAGATCCATGCTCCTCTCTCCAAAAAATTTATCAAATCTTGTTAAGCCGAAACCTTTTGATCCCCTTCCATTGCCAAATACACTCCAAAGAAACTTCAAGGCAGATGCCCATTGCGCCTTTCACCAAACTGCTGTCCATACCACCGACCAATGCCTTCACCTCCGAAACATAATCCAAGGTCTAATTGACCGGGGTACCATCGCCCCACCAGCCAATCCTAAGCCAAACACTACTCACAACCCACTTCTAAATCACGCCAATGCCATCTTTCTAGAAGAGAGCCCAAAATTCGATCCCTCAACTCAAATCACACCCATATACTTTCCTAAACCTCTCCAAATTTTCCCATTTTCCCAGCTACACCCTACTAGCCTCGTTGATAAGGCACTGCCACTCTTTACCAGAGCATGCATCGCTGTCCATACCCATTATGAAAATGGAAGCATGGAATTATCAGAAGTGTTAAACCAACTCCTAGAGTTCGAGCTGAAACTTCCCTCACAAATGATCATTGATTGTTAAAGGTTCAGTACGCTATTCTTGGAAGCACGAAAATGGGCCCGAGAGTCAGATAATTGGGTAGTATCGACCGATGAAGTCAGCGTGGATGATGCTATCCAGATTATGGTAGAATTATTCATACAAACCAATAACATTTGCAGTATGACCAAGTTACTTGATACTCTAAAGCTACAGGGGCGCTTGGTCCCTTCACCCTTACACATCCCCACAGAATGGGATGACCTGTATGAAGAAGCTGTTGAAGTTGTGGAATGCATTGACTTTGCATGGAAAGATAGAATTTTTGCCACCGGATGGGGGGAAGAATTCGGAGATTCGAATGAAGAACAAGCTTTCGAGAAAATTGGCCCGATAGCCTACATGTGTGGAATGATATCATTTTAAGAACTCCTCGAAAAAATAAACAAGGTGGTAAAACAACCCGAGATCGACGAGTAAACGGGGTTCATGTTCCTCCCTTCTTCAGTAAATCACATGACCAGATTAGGGATGCATTACCAGAATCCAAGCTCACTACCAGCAAATGACAAGGGGAAGGGTGTTAAAAACCTTCCTATGCCAGAGATGACCCTCGAGGAGAGCAAGATCCTCGATCAACTAAAGAAAACTCAAGCTAACATCACTCTATGGGGGCTTTTCATGTCTTATCAACTATACAGAAACGCTTTGATCAAGTTGCTCACTGGACCCACAGTTCATCCTTCTACCACACCAGAAGAAGCGATAAATTATGTCGGATCCTTGACCTCTACCCGAATGCTATCCTTTTTCGAATAAGAAATCCCCAAGATTGGGCCAAACCACAATCATGCACTCAACATCTTCATTGAAGTTATGGGGAAGGTCGTGCCACTCTCTCTTATCGATAATGGATCCGCCTTGAATGTCTACCCACTGAGAACCTTTAAATGTTTAGGCCTAAAAGAAAGTGACCTCGATCCAACCTCCGCTGCTGTGCGTGCCTATGCTAATATCCATCGGGAGGTGATGGGATCCATAAAGCTTGTAATAGGGGATGGCCCTATAAACCCTGTCGCTGAATTCCAAGTTATTGACATCCTAGTCGGTTTCAACCTATTGTTAGGACGACCTTGGTTCTACAGTATCAAGGGTGTGTCTTCCTCACTCCATTAGAAATTGAAGTTCTTCGTCGACGGATGAGTCATCACCATTTTGGGCGACGACGAAAATGCCGATGGTGCAAGTACCAGCAGTCTAATTCTTGAGATACAACACTGGTCAAATGATATGCTCCTATCAGGATTTCGAGTTGAACCACTTCTACTCCCGACAGGGGATGACTTCAAAGAAAGGGTTTGTCCAGAATACGACCATCATGGCAACGTCAGTGTGATTTAGATGTTCAGAAACATGCACTTTATGCCCAGGATAGGGCTAGGACAAAGACAACAAGGTATACTCGAGCCGATTGAACTAAAGAAGGCTTTCCCTCCTTGTGGTTTGGGGTATTAACCTTCAGAACAAGAGCTCAGAATGATCCGCCTGTCTCGACCAAAGAGAAGACTAGACTGCATCCAGACTATCCCAGGTGGCTCCTTGAATGGACGATTCATCAAAGAGGGTGAAGACTTACCCTTTTGCGGCTTTTCAAAACCATGGTATGACCATACAGATAAGAAGATGAAGCCTGGAATGGAGATCTTCTTCCAAGACATCTACCCATGGGCCAAGAGTTCCCAACACCATATACAACCGCTCATCAAAGATGTAGAGGGGACTTGAAGGTAATTTTGAGATTAGAGATAAAACCCCATTAGCAATAGTGTTTGAGGATTAAGGCAATAGAGGCAGCTCAAGCGTAGCAACTTAGCGTGGTAGCTTAGCATGGCAACTCAAGCGTGGCAACTCATACTTCAGCTTGTTGTGTTAGTATCTTTGGTTACATTTACTGTAATCTATAACGGTTGGAATGATGTAACGAGAATAATAAAGAGTTTTAGTGTGAAGTCAAACGGTACTTGCGAGAGACCAGGCTTGGCAGGGCCTGGGAGAGCTGTCATGCTCTATCGAATGACCTCACCGTGGGAACTTTAGAGGGACTTGGTTTGGAGGATTGAGAAGTAAGGTACCGTTGGGGCTTGTCCTGACCATCTTAGATACACCTGGTAAAACACTGAAGGACCCTGACCGTGGAACATCAAGCGGAGCAGCCTGGAGTTCCATCGGGCGTTGAGTTATGAACTAAGTAGCCCTCTACTTAAATGTCACATCTACTGTAGGTGATGTCACTAGCCAGCTAAACAATGTCAGACATGAACTTGAGTAAACCACCGTGGTATTTGGGGCTGTCAGGCAGTTGGTAAGCCACCTCTGCGACAACAGTCCCCGGACACACGGTGGTTAGGCAAAAGGCATGTCTTGGCATTTAATATTTATGACGTGGAGACAGCTAGTGCATCAGGTATTTAGTGTTGTGACATAAAGTATGAGGGATGTCTTTCATAGTTTTAATGAGTGAGTTGCCTCGGGGGTGGTGTGGGGGGCTATTTAAGGACCCCAACCACCTTTGAGGAAGGAGGGGACTTTTGGAGAGTTCATAAGTTATTGCGAGAGAGAATACACACCAGAGAGAGTTATTGCAAACCAGAGAGTTTACTCACTCACCATTGTCATTTATTATAAAGCTTTAAATATTCGACAGAGATTCCCGAGGGTATCTGGTGTGGTTTTACCTACCTACCAAGGTGTATCTAGGGTGCTTACTTCTCTCTCCCTCTAGCTAGGTTACTTCTAAAGTTCATTACTATTTCCTGAGTTAGACACGAGAGCTTTGTGAGTTTAAGCTGAGTCTATCTTCATTGGGTTCATGTTTATGTGTTCCATCATTAATCCAAAGCTTTGGCCAATTAACTTGTCATTACCATAATCAATATGGGTTACGCCTCCATATATAATCTAAAGTACCCTCCTACAAAAGATATCGAAGATACTGAGGAAGATGACTCCAAAGATTCCTTTAACTTGCAGACACTGGGGCTGACACTCTGCATGGTTCACTCAGGCACTACATCACCGGATCCGTCCCAACTGATTAACGCAGTTGATACACCTCTCCTCAAATGGCATGCTGCGCCAGTTCTACCTACTGAAATCTCCCCTAATCCAAATGTTTACCCCATTTCTTCTTTTGTTGTCTATCCTTGTTCAAATGTAATCGAGTCCTCTTTTGACGAGGATCTCAATGCTGTTTTTCCTATCAATGAAATAAACGAAGATTTTGAGTATGTTGCTATGCCTTACATTAACTGTTTGGATTCTAATCAAACTTTTGATGATGATGATTTTGCAAATGAACAATTCTTAACTGATCTAAATAAGTTTAATAATAAACAACATAACCACGTTCAAGTTAATGAAGAAGAGACTGTTGTTATTAACATCGGTTCTAGTAGCCAACTGCGCGAGATTAGGATATGGACTACCCTTAACGAGCATGAGCGTGTATAACTCGAAGAATTGCTAAAGGAATTTGTGGATGTCTTTGCATGGTACTACGACGATATACCCGACATTGATCCTGAAATAGATCAGCACGAGATCCCCACTATCCCAGATTACAAGCCGATTAAACAAAAGTTGAGAAAACTTCGCACCAAATGGTTGCTCAAAGTCAAAGAAGAGGTGGCCAAACAATTGAACGTAGGCTTCATTTGTGTGATCGAATATCCCACATGGCTACCCAACATAATGCCTGTACCAAAATCAGGAGGAAACGTCCAGATGTGTGTAAACTATCGGGATTTGAACAATGCCTCTCCAAAGGATGATTATTCGCTACCCAATATCGACATGATCATGGACAACACAACCAATCATGCTCTCAAGTCATTCGTCGACGGGTTTTCCGGATACAACCAAATCAAAATGCACCCAGACCACTAAGAAAAAACCGCATTCATCACCCCATAGGGAACCTTTTGCTACACCGTTATGCCATTTGGTCTCATGAACGCTGGGGATACCTACCAGAGGGATGCCACAACCATCCTATACGATCTGATTCACAAAGAGGTCTATGTGGATGATATGATTATCAAGTCTAAGACTAGAGAAGGTCATGTTCCTGCTCTTCGAAAGTTCTTCTAATGACTATGACAGTATCTGATGAGACTCAATCCGCAAAAATGCGTCTTCGGCGTTATAAAGGGAAAACTCTTGGGATTCATAGTTAGTGAGAAAGGGATAGAACCAGATCCTGCCAAGCTGAAAGCCATACTTGAGATGCCACCTCCCCGAACAGAGAAAGAAGTTCGAGGTTTCCTTCCGAAATTGCAATACATCAGTCGGTTCATCAGTCTGCTAACCTCCATCTGCGAACCTATGTTCAAACTCCTTTGAAAGGATTCAACCAAGATTTAGAACGAGGCATGCCAAGAAGCTTTTGACCGAATCAAACAATATCTGACCTAACCCCCGGTACTCATGCCACCATAGCCTGGTCTCCCCTTGCCCAATACCTTGAAGATTCTCTCAAATAAAGAGCCATCTATTACGCCAGTCACAAATTAGCTGGGTATGAGGTTAACTACACCTCTTTAGAAAAGGCGTGTGTCGCACTTATCTGGGTCACCCAAAAGCTGCGGCACTACATGCTCGCCTTCCCTATCAAACTTGTATCCCGAATGGTCCCCATCAAATACCTTCTTAAGAAACTCACTTTATCCAGCTGAATGGCTTGATGGTTGATGCTCCTAGCCGAGTTCAATATCGTGTACGTCACGCAGAAAGCCATGAAAGGAAGATCCATCTCTGACTACCTCACTGATTACCCCGTAGAAGAAGTTGATGTCTGGATATCCGAATTCCCAGATGAAAGCATCATTTTCACTGCTCAAGATAACCTTCAATGGCTAATGTTCTTTGACGGCGCTGCCAACAAATAGGGATATGGCATTGGGATACTTCTGATCGCCCCAGATGACTCTCACACTCCCATCGCCATCAAGCTGGATTTCCCCTGCACCAACAACATGACTGAGTATGAGGCATACACAGTAGGCCTCAAAGTTGCTCTCAAGAAAGGTATTCAATGCCTAGATGTCTAAGGGGATTTCGCCCTCATCATCGGTCAAGTGCTCAAAAAGTGGAGAGTTAAGAACGAGAAACTCCAACCCTTCTATGCCCACTTAAAAGAACTAGCCTCCCAATTCTAAGATATCACCTTCCATTACCTACCTAGAGAAAAGAATAACCTAACCGATGCTCTCGCTACCTTTTCCTCCATAGTCGACATGTTCGAAGGAATAACTATGACCCCCTTACTACTTCAAAAGCAAGACAAACCAACCCACTACTACCACATCACTACAGAAGATCCCGAGCTAGCCAACTGTTGGTACTATGATATTTGGCGCCTCCTCAAACATGGTAGGTATCCTGAGGGTTCCAACAAGAAAGACCAAGTAACCCTCCGAAGACTGGCTACCCAGTGCATCATCTGTCACAAAGCACTTCTCAAAAGGAACTTTGATGGAACTCATCTGCACTGTATCGCAGGGGCTGACATTGAAAAGATAATGCAAAAGATCCACAGCGGGGAATGTGAACCCCACATGAACGATCACATGCTTGCCAAAAAGATCATTCGACAGGGCTACTACTGGACCACCATGACCCAAGATTGCACCCCCTATGTTCGAAGATGCCTCAAATGCCAATAGTTCTCCAACCTTCAGCATCTGCCACCGCGTGAATTATACAACATGACCTCTCCCTGGTCGTTCTCCACTTGGATCATCGACATCAGATGGAAGGTTACACTGAAGGTTTCTAATGGGCATGAGTTCACCCTAGTTGCCATTGATTACTTCACCAAATGGGTCGAAGCGGAGTCATACGCAGTGCTGAATGCTAAGAAAGTGGCAAAATTCGTCAAGAAAAACATCATTTGCCGATATGGAGATCCGCACGAGCTAGTATCAGATAACGGTTTGCATTTTGAGGCAGAAGTTACAGAAGTGGTCCACGAGTATAGGATTCAGAGACACAAATCTTCTCCCTATCGACCTCAAACCAATGATGCATTTGAAGCCGCCAATAAGAACCTCAAAGCCATCATCAGCAAGATGACCGAAAGCTGTCAAGATTGGGCCGATCGAATCCCTTACGCCCTGTGGGGTAATCGAACCTCCATTTGAACCTCTATTAGGGCTACCCCTTTCTCTCTTATTACGGCATGGAAGAAGTCCTGGCCGTAGAGCTGGAAATACCCTCATTGCGCATCATGCTTGAGAGCAAGGTGAGCAAAGAAGGCTGGTGCCAAAGTCGTCTTGACAAGCTTACCCTCCTAGACGAAGGGAGATTAAAACCACTATACCACATACAAGGGTACCATAACCGAATAACGCATTCATTTAACAAGAGAGTCAAGGATCGCAGTGTAGGAGAAGGGGACCTAGCCCTCAAAAAAATCATAGAACCCATATGGGGCCCAGAGGGAAATTCAAGCCCAATTGGAGCGACCCCTACATTGTCAAGAAGATATTATCCGGTGATGCCTCCATGCTTACCGATTAGATGGAGAAGAGATGGCTCGTCCAGTCAACCTGGACCATCTCAAGAAATTCTACCCCTAGTTCAAAATCTCGATGCGCTACGACTCTTCTCGGGTCCCTTCTATTATCAAAAAAAAACTCTTCATTTCATTCTACCCAGACTACGTGGACTTGATCCTATGCAAAACCATTTTCAAACAATTTAAAAAATCTTCAAAACCCCAGAGGTAAGTAAGCAGCTCACACATTTTACGTGAGCACGACCCTTTCATTTTTCACAAAAATACTATTCTTTTCTTATCTCCGAGAACAACAGTTCATTCTAACATATATTTGAACAAAAGGATTATGTATGCCTTAGCGATCGGTATAGATAATTCAAAAATACAAAAATCATCAAGGGCATAGCTGAATGATCAGAAACTTGTTTATTTCACTAATAAGAAATTACGGTACAAATTACATAAGAAAATGAAGGGATAACTCCCTTCCCCCTACCCTCCTAAAAAAATCCAAAATAAAATCCCCACATTTATCCCCCATTACATAATAAACTCTCCAGGAGTCCTACCCACAGCTACCAGAGGAGCCCGCTCTGCCATCATCATCTACATCCTGGGGTCCCCAAGTTTCCCCTGCCTGAATAGAGTGTCACAGACACTCCATGGACCGATAAGCTCGAACCAACTTCGAAAAAACCACAACTCCTCCTTCCATGGTGTCAAAAGAGACAAGCCACTTTTGTCCAGTCTCCACTGCCAACATCTTGCTAACCACTCTCCTCCACAACCACATCATATAACCCCCAGGGATATGCCAAACTCTCCCAACAGACTGAGAGGGACGGGTCGACGGACGTCGACTCTCCCATAAAGAACCAACCCGCAAGCACAGATGCTTGGTTAAATCCTCTACCGGAAAGAAATTTAGTGTCCGAGGTGGCACGACCTGTGCTCAACCAAATTGGCATAAAAGCCTCCAAGGGAAATAAAAAGAGGTATGGCTGACACTAACCAGCCTCACATATGGGTATTCTCCTAGCTCCAGAACAGGTAGCAACTGTCCCCATCAAGGCACTGACCAGTACAGATTATGAGCCCCGTGCTCCAAAAGGCAATTCTCACAGCTCTCGATATCCAGGCTAACGCTGAAGAAGTGATGCGAAAAGAAGTTGGGTACAGCCGACAAAGGATATTCTGGAAGAGTCACCAGGCGGAGTCTTTCAGACAACCACATGAATAGCATCACGGGGCTACCCCGTAGGAAGTCATAATGACCTTCTCGCCAGGCATCCAGACCGTTCAGGGTCTCCGCCAGTATCACCGCTGCAGGATTACGATGGTATGACATCCATGAAGTAATGGCTACAAGTTGCGGATCCACCAGCAGTTCCCCAGTCACCAGTAACAATTTTGAAACCAGGCCCAGAGTAACGGCTCCAGCATAGCCAACATCACCTACTTCTCACAAATGCACGGACTGTAACACTGCCGAGAGGGAGATCATTCCTCTAGTAACCAGTGATTTAGTCACCGAAGGCAAAATACGAAGAAGCTCGGCCAGCAAATCCCTTGGAGAACAGGAAAATTCCAGTAAAGCCGCAGTAACACTGGGATTTATCCCCAGCATGGAAGAAAATTCCTCGTAGGTAGGATAAACTTCATCCAATCCAAAGCGGAATACATGGTCTTCGGGGTACCAAAATTGTACCGCCGTCGTCAGCATGTTCCACCCAATGGACTGATTGCGCCACAAAGAGACTCGACGCATATTGAAAGCATTATAGTCGACATTATAAGAGCACATCGCTTCCAAGGCTTCGAGGTAGTTACCAAACTCAATGCTACCAGGGAGAGCCATCTTGAAGGAGTAGGAGATAGTAGGCAAGTAAGTAAGAATGTGAGGGTGTGATGAAAACACTCCACCCCTACCCCTTTTTATACTTGAGAACCCTCATAAAAGACATAATCCATGCAGAAATAGGAGGGAATCCTACCCCACAAGGTACAAAAGGCTGAAGAGGGAACTAATCAAAGCTTTAAATTGATGGGACTGGACTTGACTGCCGATAGGCAGGGCAAGGGTCTTGTCGATCGAAAACTCCCTATTTTGGAAGTTTTCCTTTTTCCTCTTTTGTCAAAATCAGAAGCTCAATAAAAATAAATTATTATTCTCAATAGAATTTCAAAAATCCTTTTCTAGCGCCTATATAATTTTCCATTCTTAAAACTTTCCTCAAAATCCCAAAAATATCTCGTTTTACGGTCTCAGCAGCAAAGTAAAAAGCGCATGTGCATGCATTCACTCATTCATCATTAACAAAGGATAATAAAAAATCCCATTGCATTGCACATATATATTCTTCTGTGTTATATCAAATTTTACAGGAAATAAAAGAAAAGCAAAAAATAACGGGACTCAGCCCGAACCCACATTCTCTCTTACCTACCCTTCCACCTCTCTCTAAGAGCTTCCACCCCTGAGATGCGCTCTCTTTCCCCTACGGCGAGACGACGCACCACCGCTACCCGAGCCAGATTCCTCCCCGGACGAAGCAGACAACACCAAATAAGAAGGAACTGGGATCGCATCCCGAATATGGGCAGTTGTAATACCCCGTACTTTTATCGATATTTATTTATGGGATTAATTAAATTAAATGTGAATTAATTGAGAATTAATCCGGATAAAATACTAACGTGATGTGAGTTGGCATTTGATTCTAATGTGTATATATGGCAGTATATGAATATTGAAAATATTAAAATTGTCGCTAGACTGAAATACGGCAATTTGGGAAATTTTGTTGGGATGAAGATTGAAAATATTAAAATTATCGCGAGACTGAAATACGGCAATTTGGGAAATTTTGTTGGGATGAAGATTGAAAATATTAAAATTATCGCGAGACTGAAATACGGCAATTTGGAAAATTTTGTTGGGACGCGCGTGATAGTCGCGTCAGGAAGGTAACTATTTAAATTAAAAAGTGAATTTTATTTTTATCAACCGTATGGTCATTTTGAGTGCGCCAACGAGTCCAGAAGGGTCGAAATAGTCACAAAAAACTAGCCGGGGGTTTAGTTTGGGTTCTGGGGCATTTTTGGGCCACACCGGCAACTTAAAAGGGTATTTTGGTAATTTTGGAATTTGGGGAATTTTGACCAACGAATTTTGGGAATTAAAAATAGGGTATTTGGGAACCCACAAACCCATTACCAGCACTTAACTAATTAGAGGGCTACGGGAGTTATAGGAGAAGTTAGGAGAGGTTCCCAAAAGAGAAAAACCATAACCATCATAAACCTTCAACCTTGGGAGAAATTGTAGAGGAAAAGAGAGCAACATCCAACATCCAACATCAAATTCAGAGAACAATCCGAGGCAAGTGGTTTAATTACGTTAATTTCAAGCGAATGTTTCTCCCATGCTTAGAAATCTACATAATTGCATTGTATTGAGAGATTTATAAAAACCCATGAAATTGGAGTTGTAAATTCAGGTTGTGATATAGGGATTGCATGTAGAATTGTTATTGGGTGATTATAATAATAGAAATACGACTTTGATGATACAAAAACGGATTTATTAAGGGAAATTGATGACTTTAAATTTCTAGGGTTCTTGATGATATTTTGATCTAAATAAGGCCTTTGGGTGATGATTAATTAGTTTAGAACGTTAACAATGTTGTAGGATGATTATTTGATGATATTATAAAGTTAGAATGAAGTTTCATGCATTGTAATGGATTTTTGGTACGATTTGAGGACTGCAAAATGAAGCAGTCCGTAACTTATCTGGTGCAATCGATCGATCGATATTCATCAGTCGATCGATCGACCACCATCGATCGATCGATGTTCAAGGTCGATCGATCGACCTTCCCAAAATGAGAAATATTTTCCCTAGTTAAATTTTAATTATGTTAACCCTTAGAAAATTATTAATGGAGATTTTATGAATATCCTTAGACTTAAGGAAGACCAGTAGTTATGGTTATAAAATTTGAACCCGCGTTAGAATTCAATTTGAGGAATTATTATGAAATCTAATAAAATTCAATGAGTGAGACAATATTAGGGTTAAAGGAGTAAATTCGAATAATTTGATGAAATGAGGTTTGGGGAAGAAGTAAGGATCTTAAGAATAATGATGTTGTATGTGGGAATAATAGGAGACTTAGTAATCCCTTTGAGATAGGTTTTAAGTACAAGAAACTATGACGTGAGATGTGTCGACAGTCTACATTATATATTATCGGAAGATTTAAAAATGTATAAAATTGGAATAATGGTATAAGGATGTAGAATATACCTTTATTAATAATGAGATATCTAAGATGTGTGAATGCATAGTATATGACTTATGTGTATGACATACCTACCATACTTGCTATCACGGGAGGTTTGCGTTCGTTTAGGACCATCTAATCTTTGTGTGCCTACGAGGGGATATAGATTGGTACCTCGAGAACATAGGTCAGAGAAGGACTTATTGGGAAGTTAATAAATCTGCTGATCATGGGAGCGTAGGTATGTGCGTGACCCATGTGATCTGACTGTGTTCGCCTCCATTGTTTGTGATTGTTGTTATCTGAGAACGATTCCTAAGAGATTCGGAATGCGTGATCCTTATGTACGTGATGTACCGGGATGGATAGCAGAGTATGTGTACACCGCAGCTTAGCCTCGGGGTGCTTGTATTGTATATTTATGATGTGAATAAAATACGGTTAAATGGAAAGGAATTGTTATGCGAGAATAATTATAGTAACGCCTTGATAAAGAAAAAAGGGATAACCTGCTGTGAATTGTTTTGCTAATAATTGAGAATCCGAGTTTGAGTAAAGCCATCTATTTAATTGTTAACGTTGGGAATTTAAATTGTGAATCGAGTAGAAAGGTTAGAACTTATGACGGTTTAGTTGGATATGAATATCACTTAGATGGGTATGGTACGTTAGGAGTGCACACTTAGTCGAGAGGTGAGGATTTCATGTGAGTGCACGTCCTAACATGTATTTTTCATTCATTATTTTAATGTTATTAAAGCACTTGCTATTTTTAGAATACTCTCCAGTTTCGGGCTCTGACCCCATTGCTTTCAAATCTATTTTTGTAAAAAACCTTTTAGGTGCCCAGCCACAAGGACACCATGCATAGGATTTCCATTCAGGTGACGAGCTGTAGCTGTTTGTGGAAGTTACAGGGCCTTGCTAGTAGACGCTTCTTTGGTCTTGACTCTATTCAGTTTCATCATTTGTAGGGCATGTCGCCTATTTCTATTAGAGACATTTCATATTTCAGTTATTCAGATTGTTGGCATGTAATTACTTCAGGATATACTGTTTTATTTATTTTAGTGGTGGGATTGTTGTGAGGGGTTTTCCTCCGGGCTTATTATTAATTGTTGGTTACTTTATTGAGACTTTATGGTGTATGGTTATGATATTCTTTCATAATTCTTTTATTGTATGTTAATCAGACTTAATTTAAAATTTGACATCTTACTTTTTAAATACTAGGTGGTTAGTAATGATTAAAATGTTTTCGACAGTGATGCTGTTAACTGAACCAACTTGACATTTTGTATTAATTTAATAAAGGAGTAGCTACCCGGTATTTAATTAGTCGGGGTGTTACAGGTGGTATCAGAGCATCAGGTTCTAGTGTCCTTTAGGATATGTGCGGCCTATTATGCTTCCAGCGTAACTTTATTTGATATAGAGCCCTATGTTTAGGATTGTTGATTCCTTTAGTAAAATTTCGTTCTCCTGCTATGATGTATATGATAGCGAATCGTATTGCGATCGGGTGTATTCGTGTGCCGAACAATATAGTACGTTAGGCGAAGACAGTTGGGTGAAAAGCAGGAGGCAAATATATATTGAGGTTAATTGATTTATTTAAAGAAGGATGACCGTAGTTGAAGTCACCGATATTACGGCACAGAAGTCCTGGATGATATAGAAGGCTAAGGCACGACTTGAGACTTCCGGGTACAGCTATAGTAGGAATGGGGTTAAATTAGACACATCCAACAAGGTTGGAATGGGAGAGAAAGAGTTAGGTGTAACATTGAAGAGAATCAACAGTAGCAATACTCGAAAGGCGAAGACGACATGTGCTAGCCAAACGAACGCAATGTATCCAAAGGCTTGGACATATGTCAGGATATGACCAATTGAGAGTGAAAATTTAGAGAAATTTTTCCTTGACTCGTAAGAGCAAAGATTCAATGGTGAGAAACAAGCAACCCACTTAAAAGTGGAATGTGATGTCGAGAGGGTGTACACGTATGGTTTGACCATAAGTTCCTTCATTAGATGTTCAGGTTGAAAGGCGAATGTTATTCTGAACTCACATAAGAGGGCCAAACAGGGGTCAACTTGTGAGGAGAAATTTAATGTTGTAGCGAACCTTACACCGAGTGGAGAAGGTGGTATGGAGAAGAGGATGTTAAACGGAGAATCTACATACAAGAAGGATTGTTAGCTCTTATGGGGAATTCTTCTTGGATGATAAATACAGATAGTAATAATATCGCATGGTGTAAATCTGGAGGTAAATGTTCCCTTAGGTATGGAGAGACAAAAATCGAAGAATTTTTATAGAATAAGACTGGGAAAATGGTGTTGGAGAAACACCACAAGGAGGAAGACCCATTGGAGAAACCGTTAAAATAATTCGATAGCGGAATTACTACCGAGTGATGGTAATTTCAGTAAGAGAGGTGGAAAACTAGTAGTGTGTTCCTTAGGTACATCAAGCTAAGGGAACAATGGAGATAGTCTCCAGAGCTGAGACTACCAACGTCCGAGGAAAGGACCACTTTAACATGGTCAGGGTGATCGAAAATAAGTGAAGTTTGTGTAGAGGTACTTTGTGGGAGTGAAAACCCGTACATTATAAATGTTTCCCGATGCAAGTGTAGGGATAAAGGTATTATGCCTGGCGAGGGCGACAGTTATTGAAATATTTGGTGTGGTACAGACAGGTGTTAAGACCAGAAACCATTAGAGCAGCCAGGACGATTTTCAGGATGGAAGTAGGAGTTATATCCTTAGATGATGTTTCATGTTGGTTATGATATAAACAGGTTACTACAATGGTTATTGTTGTTATTGTCACTTTTTCTTGAGAGTTGAGTTTCGTGAGTATCGGCAATTTTGTTTATGTGAACATTTTTTTCGCTGATTGTGTGGGGTTCCTTGTATTATTATCCGTATAGGATGAATGGGTATATTGATAGCAGTACATGATTGATTGATTGAAATTACTCGTTTTAGTGCTGTATTATACAAGTATGATATTATCCAAATTGTGTTTTTATATAATTGTACCGATAGTGTGCTGGCATTACAAGTTTATCGAAGTTACTACCTTGGGGTAGAATGTTTTGGTTCTGGAGAGGCCCCATTTGTGAGAGGGCCGGGTTCAAAATTGTACTATTGTATATATGTGTGTATATATATATATATATATATATATATATATATATATATATATATATAAATATTGTTGTGATTTCAAAGGCATAATGGTCTCGAATACTTAATCCTAGTATGCGCGGAGATTTAAATGATATGATTAGTATGTAATTTATTTACTAGTTAGCAAAACGGTTTAGCTGGTTATTGAAATTAACACTCAGGATGTCGTAATAAGTATAGTGCATTATTTTATCGCCATTTAGAGATCTGGGAGTTTATCTCATAGTTGTGTACCTAGGGACGGGATTTTGAGAGCCCCGAGTATAATTGCATAGTGTATATGGAATGTGATTACCATCAATGTCAAGAAAAAGTGTCTTTCGAAAAGAGTTCCTTATTTAAGTTAAATTGAGAAAGGAGATGTAACTTTCTTGTTAAGAGACGGGAACATAGGGGTACGTGTTATGGACTGAGGGCTTAATAAATCTCGATGACCGACAAGGTTAGGTAGTAGTGTATCGAGGGGGTTCCTTGTTTGGATTTCGCTTTACGAGACATCCCACGCATGAAACCTAGCTTAAGGTTGGTAGTAGGGCGATATTTAACCATTCGTCCATATTATGGAATCCCTCGATAATTACGAAAATAGTTAGTTAGGAAAATTACGATATAAGGCCAGTAGAGCCAGTGGTGTGGTGAAGAAGTACTGAAAATTTTGGATTTATTTCGGCAGGTTGAAGGATGCATTGAGGTAAAGAAGTATTTAGGATTTCTAATTCAGAAGCGATTGAGAACGCCCAAGTGGTATAGCACCGTTGTATTTACAGTGACAATAAAGAGTTTGGGATTTGTATGAAGAGTATATAATGTTTAAAAACCATATGGTTGGGTTATAAGGGGCGTAGACATCTTGATTTGCTAAAGTGTAAATCAAAGGAAGAGGGAACATAGACGGGTGAGATTATTACTTATAGGATTTAGCATCGTAAAAGAAGGTGTTAATGAGTAAACTCGTGTGTAGTCAGTGTAGCACGTTCAAATTTGGAGGAAAGGCAGTAGAAAGCCATTTAATAAAAGGATATCTCTTGAGAAGGTGAATAAATTATTATGAGCAATTTGGAGTAGAGTTCCGATCAATCGAATGTTGAGGGTGACTCAAGAGTAAATAGAGTGAAAATGTTAATAAGGTATAAGGAGTCCGGATTTTCACAAAGACGTGAGAAAGTGTAAGGGTCGAAACTTTGGCATACGCCAAGAGAAACAGAGGATCGTTAAGTATCACTTAACGGGAAGGAACATTTACAAGAAAGTCAACATTTAAAGGAGTGTAGTAAGTAGTAGAACGGTTGGGTGTTAGATGATTAACCAATTAATTTTGTATCCAACCGATGATACCAGGGATGGAAGAGTCAAGTTAGTAAATTCCTTGAGGGGTAACAAATTCCTTCAAATACGTGAGTCATGTTGTTCAGAAGGAGACATATTGTTATATACTTGAATGATTTACACTATTAGATAGTGAACACGCCGGTACGTGGTTCGACGTAGTATTATTTAGAACTGGGATGAAATCCCTGAAATCCACATTTAGGTTGGGTGACAATAAGTAGTGGGAAATAACGATTCAAACTGAGGGTTGTATCACCTATAACCCGAGGTGCAGGCGCAAGGTAACTAACGACTGATGGATTGTATGAAAGAAATTTTGGATTCATTACGATATTTTCAATTCCAAATCGGGTATAACTAGTGAGGTATATTGTAGTCATGAGGAGGAGATATTACCTAATGGTAGAGTTGGGGGAAGAGCACCCGTATCTATTTATGGTGGACAAGGTACTTACAAAGGTTTGTGTGACACCAACAGGATGAAGTGGTTTTCTCTTGTGTAAAAGTCCCAACGTCAGGATATTTCAAGGAATGGACAAGCGTAGTCAGATGTGTTATTGATTCATCCCAGGATGGGAGTTTGGAGTTTTGATAAACGCGGGAGTTAGTAGTGAGGTGCAGACTCACAATACTAATAAAAATAATGCGGCTAATGATGTATAGGCTATTTTTATTCGAATGTTGTTTAATAAGAGCACAACGTGAGGTGCATTTATCGAAGATTATTCTAATAAGGTATCAAGTATGTTAAACGAGCTTATTGTGGAGCGAGGGTTTTAGTGATTTGGGATTTTCTTTATAATTGTTTTGAATACTCGAGGATACCTAATTTTTCCAGGTGTGCCTTACTTATCCAAATTTCGGGACGTAATTCTGTTATTAGGGGGGAAGTATGTAATACCCCGTACTTTTATGGATATTTATTTATGGGATTAATTAAATTAAATGTGAATTAATTGAGAATTAATCCAGATAAAATACTAACGAGATGTGAGTTGGCATTTGATTATAATGTGTATATATGGCAGTATATGAATATTGAAAATATTAAAATTATCGCGAGACTGAAATACGGCAATTTGGGAAATTTTGTTGGGATGAATATTGAAAATATTAAAATTGTCGCGAGACTGAAATACTGCAATTTGAGAAATTTTGTTGGGACGCGCGTGACAGTCGCGTCAGGTTGGTAACTATTTAAATTAAAAAGTGAATTTTATTTTTATCAACCGTATGGTCATTTTGAGTGCGCCAACGATTCGGGAAGGGTCGAAATAGTCAGAAAACACTAGCCGGGGGTTTAGTTTGGGTCCCGGGGCATTTTTGGGCCACACCGACAACTTAAAAAGGGTATTTTGGTAATTTTGGAATTTGGGGAATTTTGACCAACGAATTTTGGGAATTAAAAATAGGGTATTTGGGAACCCACTAACCCATTACCAGCACTTAAATAATTTGAGGGCTACGGGAGTTATAGGAGAAGTTAGGAGAGGTTCCCAAAAGAGAAAAACCATAACCATCATCTTCAACCTTCAACCTTGGGAGAAATTGTAGAGGAAAAGAGAGAAACATCCAACACCCAACATCAAATTCAGAGAACAATCCGAGGAAAGTGGTTTAATTACGTTAATTTCAAGCGAATGTTTCTTCCATGCTTAAATATCTACATAATTGCATTGTATTGAGAGATTTATAAAAACCCATGAAATTGGAGTTGTAAATTCAGGTTGTGATATAGGGATTGCATGTAGAATTGTTATTGGGTGATTATACTAATAGAAATACGACTTTGATGATACAAAAACGGATTTATTAAGGGAAATTGATGACTTTAAATTTCTAGGGTTCTTGATGATATTTTGATCTAAATAAGGCCTTTGGGTGATGATTAATTAGTTTTAGAACGTTAACAATGTTGTAGGATGATTATTTGATGATATTATAACGTTAGAATGAAGTTTCATGCATTGTAATGGATTTTTGGGACGATTTGAGGACTGCAAAACGAAGCAGTCCGTAACTTATCTGGTGCAATCGATCGATCGACATTCATCAGTCGATCGATCGACCACCATCGATCGATTGATGTTCAAGGTCGATCGATTGACCTTCCCAGAATAAGAAATATTTTCCCTAGATAAATTTTAATGATGTTAACCCTTAGAAAATTATTAATGGAGATTTTATGAATATCCTTAGACTTAAGGAAGACCAGTAGGTATGGTTATAAAATTTGAACCTGCGTTAGAATTCAATTTGAGGAATTATTATGAAATCTAATAAAATTCGATGAGTGAGATAATATTAGGGTTAAAGGAGTAAATTCGAATAATTTGATGAAATGAGGTTTGGGGAAGAAGTAAGGATCTTAAGAATAATGATGTTATATGTGGGAATAATAGGAGACTTAGTAATCCCTTTGAGATAGGTTTGAAGTACAAGAAACTATGACGTGAGATGTGTCGACAGTATACATTATATATTATCGGAAGATTTAAAAATGTATAAAATTGGAATAATGGTATAAGGATGTAGAATATACATTTATTAATAATGAGATATCTAAGATGTGTGAATGCTTAGTATATGACTTATGTGTATGACATACCTACCATACTTGCTATCACGGGAGGTTTGCGTTCGTTTAGGACCATCTAATCTTTGTGTGCCTACGAGGGGATATAGATTGGTACCTCGAGAACATAGGTCAGAGAAGGACTTATTGGGAAGTTAATAAGTCTGCTGATCATTGGAGCATAGGTATGTGCGTGACCCATGTGATGTGACTGTGTTCGCCTCCATTGTTTGTGATTGTTGTTATCTGAGAACGATTCTTGAGAGATTCGGAATGCGTGATCCTTATGTACGTGATGTACCGGGATGGATAGCAGAGTATGTGTACACCGCAGCTTAGCCTCGGGGTGCTTGTATTGTATATTTATGATGTGAATAAAATACAGTTAAATGGAAAGGACTTGTTATGCGAGAATAATTATAGTAACGCCTTGATAAAGAAAAAGGGATAACCTACTAGGAATTGTTTTGCTAATAATTGAGAATCCGAGTTTGAGTAAAGCCATCTATTTAATTGTTAACGTTGGGAATTTAATTTGTGAATCGAGTAGAAAGGTTATAACTTATGACGGTTTAGTTGGATATGAATATCACTTAGATGGGTACGGTACGTTAGGAGTGCACACTTAGTCGAGAGGTGAGGATTTCATGTGAGTGCACGTCCTAACATGTATTTTGCATTTATTGTTTTAATGTTATTAAAGCACTTGCTATTTTTAAAATACTCTCCACTTTCGAGCTCTGACCCGTTTGCTTTCAAATCTATTTTTGTAAAAAACCTTTTAGGTGCCCAGTTACAAGGACACCATGCATAGGATTTCCATTCAGGTGACGAGCTGTAGCTGTTTGTGGAAGTTACAGGGCCTTGCTAGTAGACGCTTCTTTGGTCTCGACTCTATTCAGTTTCATCATTTGTAGGGCATGTCGCCCATTTCTATTAGAGACATTTCATATTTCAGTTATTCAGATTGTTAGCATGTAATTAATTCAGGATATACTGTTTTATTTATTTTAGTGGTGGGATTGTTGTGAGGGGTTTTCCTCCGGACTTATTATTAATTGTTGGTTACTTTATTGAGACTTTATGGTGTATGGTTATGATATTCTTTCATAATTCTTTCATTGTATGTTAATCAAACTTAATTTAAAATTTGACATCCTACTTTTTAAATACTAGGTGGTTTGTAATGATTAAAATGTTTTCGACAGTGATGCTGTTAACTGAACCAACTTGACATTTTGTATTAATTTAATAAAGGAGTAGCTACCCGGTATTTAATTAGTCTGGGGTGTCACAGCAGTCACCGAAGATATCCAGTCTCTGATGTCCCTCAGCCAAGTGGTCGACACCCGGACTTGCTGCAAGTAAAAGGCAAAATCAGTATCAAAAAGGGATCAAAACAGAAAAGGAACCAAAAAGAGGAAAAGAACATAAAGGTATACCGTAGGATGAAGAACCTCCTCTGTCAAACCCAACTCCTCCGGATCCATCGCATGAGGACGATGCAACATGGAGACCATCCCTCCATCAACCCGCCGGATGTTTTACGAAGGGGTATGCAATCGCACAAAGGGAACCTGTGAAGTCTCCACTGCCGTAGACGCCAACGGACCACCGCCACTGTAGGAAGACCCCACCGCCCGACTCGAACCCGCAGGAGGGAAAGTCAAAGCATCATATATGCTGAGCGCCATCACCCAGCTCGTCATAAAGTCCATATAGTCATACGGCGTGGCCGTATCAGTATACACCAAGTAGTACTCGCCGATCATCATCGCGATCCTCACATCCTCCGACAGCAGCCGCTCCCGCCTCATAGACATAGGAGGCTGCGCAGCTAGCACCAACACCTCCTCCTCAGCAATCTGTCGAACCACCCATTCCCTCAGATACCAGGAATGGCCGAACTCATGCACCATCAAATGCCTCATCTGCGCATTCACCCCGGTAGCCCCCGTATCCTGAATGGTTGTCCCCCAAGGGTAAAAGGTCACCTGAAAATCCCCGACAGGCATAAGTCAATACAAAATCAGAACATGCTAAAAACCAAAGCTGAAAAGGAAAGAGTCTTACCCTACCATTGGTCAGGCCATTCCAGACTTGACGCACCGCCTCCAGAGAAAGGAATCCCTTCGACTGCCGATTGGCCTTCCGCCATCGATATAATCGGCAGAAGTCCCCAATAGTCTCATCCTTCAGAGTGATCAGTTGGGTATTGCACCCAATCACCTCATAGAACCACGTCTGCCAAAGACAGGAACTCACAATAACAAAGAGACGCATAAGGAAAATGCGAATGCATGAAAGGAAAATGCGCAAAATTAAAGAAATACCTCAAAAAGATACGTGGCTCCAGTAAAATTTTACCGACAGCACCGACTGAATGCATCCAAAGAAAAATAGAGGGTCTCCAAAGTCAGACTCCCCCAATCATAAAGAGGGATGTTCGTAAACATCCTCAAATACGGCAAGAACCACAAATGGACGACGTCGCCACTCAACGCCACCATGAAACCTCCCAGCACCAACAAAATAAACAATCGAACCATTTACCTCACCTGCAGTCCGTCCTCCACATCAACCACTCTACTCAGTAGAACATCCTTTAGTAAGGACATCTGGATGGAATCCCCAGAGATTATCCTCCCTATGTCACCAAGTGCTGCCCGCACCGCCTCCGGCCTCACCCTCAGAGAGCGATCCACCTTTATCTGCTCCCCATCACAATCCAGCCCCAGCAGCTGCTGCACGCCTATGGGAGTCATGGTCATCTACCCAAAACTGAAATGGAAGGTGTGGGTAGTATCCCACCATCTCTCCCCCAGAGCGCATAAGACCGATGTCGACCGAGGCGTCTCATCCAGCGCAGACACCAACCTCCCAAAACCCGCTGATGATATCACCCAACGCACTACAGGTGGAAGATGCTCCCAGACATCCTTAAGCCCCGTCATCCCACGGGCACGCATGTTCTTCAAAGAGATATCAGACTGTCAAAAGAAGAAACCTTGTCAAAATTCAAGAAGGAAGGAAAATCACGAAAAAGAGAAGAATGCTAAACATCACGTTACTTACATAACTGCCAGGGCTCACTACCCTCGAGGAGCGATGATGCGATGACTCTCGCCGTAAGGTTCGCTCATTTGCAATCGGCTTGAATGCATCAAAATAGTTCTCACTCCCCAAAGTAAGAGGCGTCCTGGCCCTCCACTCAAAGTTCGCCCAGTCATCAACAGTCAACCATTCCCTATGCGTTGCAGTGCTCACAAAGGCATCCATTTCGTAGAGATCGGAATGCAAGAATGATTTGTAGAAGAAAATCGCAGAAAGAAAGAAAGCAAGTGAAAAACTGTTACTAAAGCCGTTTAATACAAGATTAAACTATTTAAGTAACTCCGAACGGTTTTTTGAAGAACTCTTTTCTAAAAATCAAATCAGTTTAATCACAAGAGGTGTTTAAAACTTTGCACGACATCAGTTCAAGATTTGTTAACTAGTTTTGAAAAACAAAACTAAAACAGTTTTAAATCAGCAGACCAATCAGAAAGGGATGAGGATATGTAGAAAGATTAATGACAAGATATTTTTAACGTGGTAAAACCTCACCCAACTGAGGAAACATCCACGACTCCCTCTACGGAGTAAAAAGAAAAATTCACTAAAACAAATATAACAGTTACAAACTATATAACACACATGCACACAAATCAGACCTATACCCACTGATGTCCTTATAACTTTTCTGCAGTTCTGATTGGTTTGTTGTTCTCCCAGTTTGCTAACTTCACTTTGTTCCAGTCTTTACGTCGACTCTTGTTTCAAGATCTTATTACCAACACTTTCAGTGTTGTAGCGTGTAAGTGTTTGTGATGGTGATCTAACACATGCATGCACACACTCACGCTTATTTTTACAAACAGTCCCAGAAAATTACAAATCAGATCTATATGCTGTGATTTTCAGTTTCTCTCTTCTTAGGAAACTTTGAACCTTATTTGACCTTTAAGATTAACCCAGAATCCATGGTTATCTTGCTCAGAAGACGTATCAAGATCTTAATCAATATCAGGGTTTTGAAAATATTTTTGAGATTGAAAACCACCAAGTGCGATTCCAACTAGGTCAAAGGTCTTATTTTAAAAGAACTAGAACTAGAAAATGTTATTGTTGATTTTGAGTATGAAAACATTTACAATCAACAATAGATTTCTCAAGATGAGAAACAATACATGCAGATATAGGTGTGAAGTAACATAAAATGCTCAGATCCAAAATTTATATGAAATAGAAACACATATCTATCTTAATGCTCAAGTTGGACACAAGATCTTAAAACGAAGAGGTTACAGCACGAAACCACTATCAAACCACTCTCAAAACTCTCAAACACTCAAGGTTATGTTTGGTATAAAACTAGTTTTGAAAGAGGTTAGGGTTTGAAAGGTGTTTTGGATGATTTAGGGTTAGGGTTTCTAACTCTCTCTCTCTCTGATTTCTCTCTTCTCTCTCTACTCTCTTCTCACTCTAGAAATGACGAAGTGTCAAAAGCTTTTCAAATACTGAGGGTAAGGCTCCTTATATAGGGGATGAGAAGGTTCGAGAACGAGGTTCAAAATCAAGGGCTACGATCTAGTCTTCGGCAGTTGACTTTGATCCAACGATATAAGAGAAACAGTGGATTAAAATTCTTTTGATTGGCTTAAGAGAGGTTTACAGGGATTAAGACAGAATGCATGCAGATCATTGATTAAAGCAATCCAAGGGCAGGAAATGAGCAAGACTTATGTCTCTCAGAAGAAACACAAAACGGACCGATATCTGGCTTACAGGTGTAAGGCTGAGATTAAGGCTGAAATGCGTGTTTTGAAAATAATTACACAAACACCTTAAAGTCTCTGGCACTTTCAGTTTCTACCCCAGTGAACTTCCAGAGATAAAATCACCAATTCAAAATTGCAGATTGGCCCCAAAGACTTTTAAAACCAATTTTAATTTAAAAAAATTGTTTTAAAAATCATTAAAAATTCCCAAAAAATTATAAAAATTATTTTAAGGGAAACTAACACACACAACACACATATAAACAATTTAAACAATGCGTGAATAATTTATGCAGTTCTAAAGTGTGTGTGAGTGATAGTGAATATACCTTGATCAATCAAACAAGAGGAATGAATTGAATTAAACTGTCTGAGGCTCTTTGGTATCTAGGATGGGGACTCAATTTTGTCTCTATTTCCAAACTAGATGAGCACTTATACAATGTAGACTCAAGTGAGTCAAGAGTATAAGATACTTCTGCAAGAAGCTGTGAAAAATGAGGGGAATTCGCCCCCATTTATATAGGATGCCAAGGTTCATGCCGATCGGCATTGACCCCCCACCCACTGATCGAAACTGACCCCTTACCTTCCCGAGGCAGTCCAAAAGTCCGTGCCACTGTCGAATGGCACCCTATGAACCATGCCGACCGGAACCCCCCTTAAAATTTCCTACAAAAATTCTCAGAAAATACCAGAAACCCCTGAAAAATTCTCAGAAAATTCCTAAAAATCCCAGGAAGGATTTAGAACATTTTCACTAAGAAAATTTCACACTCCCTCAAGCGGAACTAAAAAAAAACAAGTAAAATTCCTCCCGACAACGCCCCAAAGGATCTCTAAAGATCACCCCCTATGCCCCAAAGGTCTCAAGCAATATATCCAAACCCTGGACCACCTAATCACTTCCCCAATGGAGTTTACGTCATCAAACTTGCCTTTCTTCCGCAAAATCCCCAAAATCACAAGGATTTACCTAGAAAAACTTCGGAGGACGCTACATTTTCCCCAGCTCATTCGTTATTCCCCAATGAAATCCAAAGTTTAATCTTTACCCCAGCAGAATCCCTGATTGTCCCAAAGGAAATATAGGTCAGAAATGATCTCGGTCTTGGATCGTCACCTTAGTTAGGTCAGAATTGACCTCGATCCTCGGTCATCACCTCTCTTAGGTCAGAATTGACCTCGGTCTTGGATCATCACCTTAGTTAGGTTATAATTGAACTCGGTCCTTAGTCATCACCTCTCTTAGGTCAAAATTGACCTCGGTCTTAGATCGTCACCTTAGTTAGGTCAGAATTGATCTCGGTCCTCGATCGTCACCTCTTTTAGGTCAGAATTGACATCGGTCCTCGATCGTCACCTTAGTTAGGTCAAAATTAACCTCGGTCTTGGATCGTCACCTTAAGCCCGTAGAATTGGCTTCGACCCGCAGAATTGGTCATCTCTACATAAGCCCGCAGAATTGGCTTCGACCCGCAGAATTGGTCATCTCTATATAAGCCTGCATAATTGGCTTCAACCCCCAGAATTGGTCATCTCTATATAAGCTCGCAGAATTGGCTTCGAACCGCATAATTGATCATCTTTACATAAACCCGCAAAATTGGCTTTGACCCGCAGAATTGGTCATCTCTACATAAGCCCGCAGAATTGGCTTCGACCCGCAGAATTGGTCATCTCTACATAAGCCCATAGAATTAGCTTCGACCCGTAGAATTGGTCATCTCTACATAAGCCCACGGAATTAGCTTCGACTCGCAGAATTGGTCACCTCTAATTGGTCATCTCTACATAAGCCCACAGAATTAGCTTCGACTCGCAGAATTGATCACCTCTACTTAAGCCCATAGAATTGGCTTCGACCCATAGAATTGGTCATCTCAACTTAAGCCCGCATAATCAGCTTCTACCCACATAATTGGTTATCCCCAGCACACTCTGTAGGTCCTCAGAATCGACCTTGATCCTCATAATTGGTCATCCTCACTCCCTTAGGTCCTCAGAGTCGGCCTCGGCCCTCTGAATTGGTCATCCTCCCTCAAAGCATCATGCGGTGTCTATTCGATGGCTATCATTTGTTCTAAACTCACCCTTCGAGGGGCTCTGTAGACACCCCATTTTTTTACCCCCTAAACTCTCCTTAGGTCCTTAGCACCTCCCTTCATCACTATAAACCCAGGTCTTACCCCGAGTATTGACCTAGAGGCCATCGGGCACTCTCAGGCACCATTTGACCAAAATTCAACTCTTCAGCTCGACCAAGATTGAATGAATCTTCAAAGGGCAGTGAACTCCCTTTCCAACGGTCCACTCCATGCACGATTGTGACTTACAGTACGGACGAATGATCCATTTTACTCAGAGAGGTTACCGAATGCTTCTGGGCCTGGTTGAGCAAAGTCAACTCCCTGAACTGGATCAAACTCTTTGAAATGTCGAAGTACATCGAACGGCCCACCCCGTGCGCAATTCTGACGTACCACGTGGATGAACGATCCATTTGCATTCGACGATTCCCCGTCTAATGAACTGACGAATGCTTCCGAGCCATATTTGACCCAAAGTCAACTCTCGAACCCGGGAGTGGTCCAAGTACTTTCGAAGGTCTCTGAATTACCTTTTCAACGGTCCACCCCGTGCACGATTCGGATCAATGGTTTGCGCTCTGTGGACGATTTTCCGAAAAGGCCTGAAAGACATTGCCAAACGGCAGGTCCCAGACCCTGCCTATCGGCAGTGTGCCTAAACGCACCTGCTGATTAGTAGGAATAGGGCTATGCCGATCGGCAATGCCCTGGGCCTATAAAAAGGAGGCCTGACCTCACTTGCAAGAAGATCCCAGATCTGATATATATCACTCTCAGCAATCCAAAAAACCTCTCTCGAAGTCTGCGTGATTTCCACACCCAAATCCCTTTCCAACCTTCACTTTTCATCAAACTTGGTGAATTAACTACGCGCCATCATCATTCAAGTCTAAGGGTTGCTCTCCAACGTTCAAGATCAAGCTCAAGATCTTCAAGAAGGTCCAATTTTCTCAACTCTCTCCTTAAATTCTCATAAATTCATAATAACTTGTTTTATTACTTAGAACTTTTATTATCTCATCTCACACATCCTAATATACTTTTTATTTAGTATTATTGCACATCCCTTATTTTCATATAAATAAAAACCCAGAAAATAAGAAAAAGAGGGTTTGCTCATAAATTCCAAACGGAAATTCTCACACTTTTTTTACACTTTTCTCAAAACTAAAACACTTTTTCTACACACACACACACACACACACACACACACACAAATAAGAGAATCCCTGGTTGTATTTATGGGATAAACCCCACCCCTCATTTTTCATGCGAACTACATGGACTTTGATGCCTCTATAGGCTATGTAGGCATCTCGGGGTAAAACCCGAGACTCGAGTCCTATTTTTACTTTTTCTCTCATTTTCTATTTTTCTCTAAACTCCACTCTCTTATATTATATATATACATATATTTGTTCTTAGTGGCGTATTATTCCACATGCATTATCGTTCCATCATAACGGTCAATGTAAGGATAATCGCGTAAATCCTATTTTATAATATTTTTATACCTTCCTATGGATGATTCGCCTTACCTCTTCCATGGTACAAGTCGATGATTCCTATCTACACTATATATACACATGTACACATATCACGGGGAAAATAAAGTAAAATAACAAAAACCCATGAGAGACCGAAAGGGCGGAATGGGTGCCTAACACCTTCCCATTTTCTAACTTAGCCTCCGGACCCTTTTCGAATCATTTTGGTTTCGTATGCATCAGTATGTCTTTGGATGTTGTCCTTCGGGATGGATCCCTTTCTTTTGTCTGTTTTGAGTAAAATAGACTGGTGACTCTAATCTCTCTACATTGTTACACCTCACCCAAATGACGTCGGCCGAAGCGCTCCTGAGAGGGACGCGCGAGACCTAGGATCGCTCCATCGCCCACCCGCCCACCGTGAGGTTCCGGGGAGGGGATGGACACAATATGATTATCAACCCAGAATGTATATGTATATTCAGGATAACCTCATCAGAGAATCATACTAACTCTCAAGTCAAAAATTGGAGAACAATTGATATAAGGAATGCAACCGATGAATTAAACATTCTATCTTATTGAAATATAAGCATTCTATTTCCCTTAACCTTTTGCCAAAAATTTAGCTGCAACATAACACGAAGAACCGACAATACAATATATGGTAACAAAAGTATTATATGAATTTTTCTTTTATTCAATACAAAACTTCAAAGATAATACCTAATATGAAAATCAAAATAAGCCATGCATCTAAATATTTTAAATTGAAAAAATTATTTCCAAATGTATTAAAGCTCCAAAAATTTCAAACCATTCCTTACGTTTAAAAATTATTGTAAAGACCATCACACCACCTATTACCTTTTGAACCAAGATGAATGAAGACAAATATTCTTAGGTACTCCTGCATTTACAATGGAATTAGAAGAACATTCTATTTAAGTATCAAATTGACATGAAAAAAAATATTAACAATCATATTTAAGAAATTACAACCCATGGCCAAACATGATTGATGAACTAACATTAATTTCCTTTTCGGAATAATAATAGTGCAACGATACACTTGCAACCCACTTTCTAAAAAAATTACTACCAAGTGCAAAAATCACCAATAACGAAGTGAAAAGTTATACCAAGTTCATAGAGAATCATCTATAATATATTCCCAAGTCAATGGCACTACTCATGTCTTACCCCTAACCATGAACTCTTTAATTAACTGAAAGTTTAGGGGATAAAATATAATTTTAAAATTGAATATTGACCTAAATTAATAAATGGTTTCAAAATGACACGTTCGAATGACAAAATCTGTAGCCAAATGTAATGCCCACCCTTAACCGTGTGTGATGAAGGTCAGTTAAAGAAAACTATTTAAATATGCAAAAACACCAGTAAACAAATCACAATACTCAATGCAATTTAAAGCCAAAATGATGGAAGTGCATATCCTAGAATCGATGCATAAACTATAGGATAGTATATATAATAAACCTCTTATATTTTTATTGATTGTCTCAATCCATTTAATGGGAAGAGAAAAGTATTAGGTAAATACCATCAAACATGTGTCCATGTTGTTGAAACCAAACTTCAGAGCTAAAAATCAAGATAAATCTATAATGTTTTCTGCATGATCCCACTGAAAATTTCATAGCAATCCTTTCCATTTGCTCATCCAAATTCAGCCTCCGTGGAATAAAAATAGCAAGATACGATTACAAGTACACCTAAAAATACTCGAATACTCAAATAATCAAACGGCAACATAGTTATTTGCAACAATAAAACTTTTGGAATTGAGCTACATGCATTACATCCAAGATGGGCTAAATCAAATCCATTCACTGGCTGCACCAGCTAAAGAGAAAGAATAAATAGTATTTATTAAAATGAATTTAAGTCAATATCTCATATAGTTGAAGAAGAGGTATTAGAGTATACCAAGTATCTTAATAATTATGAGGTACACATGTTGGGTAAAACTGATAACTTTGAAAAAACAAAAACCACTTCAAAACATGATCCAATACTGAAGTATACATATTGAACGAATTCTCATGAATGTGATTTCAATTAGACGACCCTATTAGGTTCTAATGTACATTGTTATATTAGTTAAGAACAAAAATATAATGGATGAAAGCAAATGGAGACAAATAAAAACAATTAATACTCAAAAAATAAACTTTCATTGAACATCTCATTAAATTATAAAATCTAACTTATATTTAAAATTTTAGGTCATACTTTAATGTGTCTCTTATAAGGATTACTACATGTTAAACACTAAAGGGGGAATTATCTTAAATTTGCTTATAAGTAGTAAACACAGTTTTATATGAGCAGTAAAGTGATCAATAAGAATAGGAAGAACATAATGTCATAAAACACAAATATAAGAGCTACTATATAATTTTACCTATTTTTTGTTTCTGCAAAAAATAAAACATTGTTCTACACTTGACTATCGATTGTCCACCGTTTTGGGTTTCAGCAAAATAGAAACTACTGATAATTAGAACTTAGTAGTGTTTTGCTCCTAATTTTTGGTTAAAAGTTGTGAAAATAACCTCAGACTATTAATTTTGACTTTATTTATTTAGAACATTTACAAAGCTGATTTAAAAATTGAATTTACAAACTATATTTAAAAAAATAATTATTTTCCAAAATAAGTCAGATTTCTTTGAAACTCATGTGTTTCACCCTTTAAATTCCATATACCTCTCTCTTGTTTGTCTCCCACACTCTAAGTTTAATGAAGAAATAGCAATTCGGCTCATACCTGAACATTCATAGAGGATGAAAATCCAAATAGTTGTAAACTCTCCACTACCGTCAGTATCTTCACCCCAACACCAAAATGAACACACATCATTTCTTCCTCTCTATGTGTGGATCTATATATTTCTCCCTCATCAAACTTACTCATAATTAAATAGCAACACAAGAAAAAGTTAATAGAATAGAAAAACATATCTTCTTGAACTCCAAATATCAAATGCCGTATTGAGTAGAAACTGAATATCATTATCAACAATAATATTATAAAAACTAATTTTGTATTTAAGGAGTCAACAAAATTTCATGTACAATATTCATTTTCATCCACAAATTCACATGAACATGAAACCTTCATAATTGAAAACGCCACCTAAAATAGCTAAAGGACATAATAAAGAACCACGTTAAGTTCATATCATGTGTAAAAATCTAGTAAAATCATATATAATAGGTCCAATAAAACTCTCAGTTTGCAATTTTATCAAGCGTTTGGCAAGCAACCTAAGAAATTTTAAAACAACAAGGCCTGAAACACACATAGTGGTTAAAGGGTTAAACTACAAATTCCAGTCCTTGTTTAATTATATAAAATCCTTTAATGATGTCAACTAAGTGTTTAAAATAATAACATGATGGAAATTACTGGTTAATGGTTATACAAAGAGCTTCACAAACAAGTAACCCCAAAATATTATCAGGTATAATAATGTCATATCAAATGAAAAAAAAATAAAACTCAAATAGAGAAAGAGAGAAATAGTATATACCTAGATAATGTTACCTAACATTAATTAGATCTTTAAAATAGAAAAAATGTATCAAAATAGAACACAATTCATAAATAATGACTTTACAAATAAAAGTTAAAAATATATTTTTGAACTAAAAAAGAATACACGAAATAAAATCGAAAATACACCTTGAAAGATGGTGTGAGAGAGATGGAAAAAAGATAGTATGTATGTAAAATAAAGAGGGTTAAAACAAATTAGGTCACAATTTACAAATATAAACAGAAAGTAAATTGATCCAAAAATGGTTAGATCTGCAATATGCAAAAAAATGTTAAATCCGAGATGAGAGTATAAAAATCCATCCCTAAACCCAAGTATATCAGAAAATAAAAATACATCACCAAATATAAAAGGAAAAAACTTATAGAGAGAGCGCCACGGGCTATTGGTAAACATCGGGCACCATCTAACCATTTTTTATGGTTAGGTGTATCTGAGATGAGAGTATCAAATAGAATATGAAGTATAAAGAATAGGGATTCATAGTGTCATGATATGAGGGAGATAAAGAGACGGGTGGTTAGGTGTGTAAAATAAAGTTAAAGGATGGTATGAAATGTTTGAGCAGGATAAAGGGTTTTGAATTAAAACTGAAAGTAGAATGTGAAATTTGTTTTGGCAAGATATAAATTTTGTCTTGTGAATCTCAACCATTGATTTTTTTCGTTGGATATGTAGCCAAATATCAATTGTCTCTATACTTTTATATTTTTGGAATCCAAACACTTTCCTATATATATATATATATATCACTGTTCTAAAAAACCCGCGTAGGCTCCGCCTAGGCACGCCTAAGCTTAAGGCTTGGGAGAAACGCCTCGCCTTACGCTTTTCACGCCTTATTCTTGGTAAAACCCTTAAGGCGCACTTTTTTCTAAAAATAACAATTCCTTAGTGAAACGATGTCGCCTTTTAAAGAATTTGTTTACAAACCGGACCATTATCTTATCCAAAATAATCAAATAGTATTTTAATTTGCATATATTCAGACATATTTTTATGATATATGCAATTTTTGTATTTTAATAGCCTTGTTATGGTTAAAAAATATTAAAATATATTAAGAAGGCCTAAACGCCTTTTCACGCCTTTTTACGCCTAGGCCCGCCTAGGCTTCTAAGGCTTAAGGCTTGGCCTCCACGCCTCAATCACGCCCCGAATTTTTTAGAACCTTGATATATATATATATATATATATATAGTTCAATGATGGAAATATTATATGAAGACACTGTGCCACATTATTATGTTTATTATGACATCACATATATCTTACTATTTGTGTGACACGAGTGGGAATTGTACTGGATTATACAAATAGCTTATAGTTGAGCTTACATTAAGATATTATTATAGGGTAGTATATGATAGCTTACTTGATAGTCTATGAGTTAGGAATTATACACAATAGTTGGGACATGATTATGTGGGGTACTTGTAGTAGATTATTTCACTTATATTTAGGGGTTAGGTATTCTTTTTCATGTGAGTGTCTACGGATTGGATTAATTATATAAACGAGTCTCGTGATTATTACCGCATTGATATGGTAAGTTATTTCTTATAACTTTCGGGCATTGACCCATTTGATATGTAAAATGTTTTTTAGGTATTCCTAAGCAGGAGCCCATTCCTAAGCGGGAGCAATAAACCGAGGATTCAGATTTGATATCTTCATTTTTTCAGTATTTTCAGTCCTAGTTTATAATGCTATTTACTTTTAATATTCCAGTCTAGACTTATGTATTCATTTTATTTAGAGAGTTTTTAGGGAGAGGTAATGGTTCCTAAGTTATTTATATTTGATTTTGGAGAGTTTAAGTTATTTCCATTTGTTTTGTGGAGATTAGTTATTACAATAGTTCACGGTTGAGATGGTTGACATTTATGTGAGTTTTACTTTTATATATCATGTTAAGATGGATATTTTATGTTATGCCATTACATATTTATTTACACGATTGGTGGTGATAATGATATAAATTAATTGACACACCATATTTTCGTTGTATTAAAAAGGCCAAATGATGCATGAATAATAGGGGGTGTTACATAGACCTACCCACTTGATTATACAAAGTTAACATATTGGTTGAAGTGTGAAAAAAGGCAATATTTGCAATTGTTGATATCAACTAAATATTTGTATTCATGATATAATAATTTAATCTTTAGCTTTGTGTCATTTAAACACACCCTAAATCGTGCAATTTATACCCATTTTGGAAATTGTTAGTCATTTGACTAGCATTGTATGGTCAATTCATGAATATTTTTTATATACTTACCCACTTTCCTATAGTTAACATCCTCGTTGAAGTGTAAAAAAAGGGAAATATTTACAATTGTTCATATCAAATAAATATTTGTATTTCGTAACATGCCGACCCAGATTTATGGGTCAACGAAAAACCATCTGACTGCGTTAACGTGAAGTGAGGTGAAATAATCCTAGATAATATTTCTAGTCCTTTTTATTTAATTAATGTTCCAATATTTAATATGCAATTCCGTTTCTAACAGTGTATCACAATATAACTAGCGTAAAACCCATTAGAGTGCCTTTAAGGTTCACGTAATCAGAGCTACTAATGTAAGAGGGTAAGGGATACTTATCCATAAAATGATCTCAAATACAGAACCACATTTATCCTACCGTAACAAATAAAGGGTGTGAGCTAATACCAAGTGGGTTTCTCAATAAATGCCATATAGAAACAAACGACGGAAAAACGAATTCTATAACATTACGATAACTAAAATGCCCATGAAATATATGTAACCTTTGTTTTATATCAAAACATTTACTTGTCCTATTTAAATTGCATTAACCAATTTTTGAACCCGTTCCATTAACATCCACACATCTTTTAATGCCATTAACTCAGCTCGGTTAATTTAAGAAAAATGCATTCTTTATGACTTTCTTAAAATAAGATTTTTGATTCATAAAAAATAACCAAACTATCATCTCCTCACATACAACCGGTGTTTTAAAAAAATCATTCACACTTATTAACCTTATCACCCTTTAAGTACTCCTTGAAGGACACATTACCGTGTAAACATGGGTTTATATCACTTTGGGCCACTAAGTTACCCATACTTTATCCTTTATTAGATACTTTTATTTAACACTACCATGGACTATATTAAATTTACATTAAACTCCCTTTAGTGTCCATTTTAAATTCTTACCCGGAGTTACATCCATGTCCATTTAATTTCATTTATCGTTTTTCAAAATTTTAACTTGTTCCAATTATTCATTTATTATCCTAGAGTGAACTGTAATACCATTTACTCACGGTTTAACCACCGTTTTATGAAAAACATCGGCTTGTTATTGTATTTTATTTGCAATAAAGTGTAATTTTAGTCCCTTAGCACTACTTTAGTCGTTTTATCCAAGATAAATATCACATTGTCTTCCTTGTTATACACTTGAACACATTTTACCATTTAGCCTTTATTTCTTATCTTCGATGTATTACTAACATCTTTCCTTTACAACTTTATTCCATTTACAAGTTTAAAAATCATTTTATGAATTAGTGTTCATTAAAAGTCTAGTGTAACAAAGTTCCCCTTTCACATAATCACAATGTTTGGGGAAAACATAAGAATTTCATCCTCTTGGGCTCATTATATAAATTTCCCTTTTTCAATATGAACTTACACTTTAACATCAAATATTCAAAAATTACCACTTGAACCCATTTTATTATACTTAAATATATGCCCCTTAAAAATGCTTAATTATATTTTTATACTTTCTTTCGCTTTAAAGTCTCTTTATTTAGTCTAACAATATCATGAAATTATTAACACATAGTTTTTCCATTCTTAACCTTATAACCATCTCAAATTACAAACCATCCCCAAACGTTACTTTCTCAAGTTTTGGAAATTATACAAAAGCCCCTAAAGCTTGAAAAACATAGACTATGATCCTAAAACCTAACCAAAAATTTCCAAGGACCTAAACCTAAACCCCTAACATCATCCTCATCAGTTAAGCTGATGAGAATGCCAACAAACCTCCATTAGAACCAATGAGAACAAAGCTAACACATGCCTTCATGTGTACCCAAACTTCCTTCACAAATATCTTCCATCAAAAAAATCCTAAACGTCCCTCTTTTTTCGACTAATCAACCCTCCCTAACCTCATCTATAAAAATTCCCCCTTGGTGCAGGGAAAACAATAGCAATAGTACACCAAATGAAAATTTTGGCATTTTTGGGTATACCTATAATTTATGCATAAACCTCAAATCTTTGATCCTTTTAAGTTTCTACAGTAGTTTACGATTCATTTATGCTTTTACATGCATTTGTTAATGTAGAAATACATAGCTAAGGGTCAATTTTTAGAAAACACCACGGAAGCTTGAGCTTTAATAGTGAATTATGTGTTCCTGACTTTGAACTAATTTTGAAGTGAAAATAATTGTCCTTTGACTTGTAGGAACTTAACCAAAATGTTTAATTTGATTATAGTTACCTTCATAGCTCAAACCCAAGCTTTTCTATTTCGGTAGTCTAAACTTCAAAATTCAAATTCTCTATGTATACTATAAATTAAACCCTCAAACAAAAACCATTTTGTTCCAAATTCACATAGAAACAAAATCATATTACTATCATGGTTTGAATTTCATTATTACTCCACGAATATAAAACTAAAATTTTTGAGATCTTACAGTCTATGGAGTTGAGGCTACAAGTCAATTCATAAAAGTTATATTTTCGAAATCCTTGTGAAAAATTAGGAAGAATGGCTTTAGAATCATCTCAAATGATATTTTGTATTGAATTTAATTGAAGGTCAAAATTACAACTTTAAAAATCAAAATTCGAAATATTGAAGATGAAGTGTAATACACACGTGCTAGTATGGTCAAATCCAACAAGTGATAAGTTTGACTGGGCGCTTGAGGGAGCGTGTCCAATCAAAAAATTCTAAAAAAAAATCAAAAATTTATTTTATATTTTTGGTCAAAATGGCATATTACAACACCCTGTTTGGTCAACCAAAAAGAAAATTCGAAGTATCCCCTAAACTTGAATTTTAAATATTTAATTTACTTTTACATTAAAACGCCTAAAGTTTTTCAACATCTGTTTCTTCACCCCAAAACTTTTCCTAGCCCTTAGGAGCAAAAAAGTCTATTACCACTAAACTTAAAACCTTAAGGAAGTATAAGAAATAAATTCCAAACTTATTTTACATTAAACCCCGAAACTTTAATTAGACGCGATTTAGATTTCATTTATATCGCAATTTCTTTAAAATCTAGCCTTACTTAAATGTTTTTCTTATTTCCAGACTTTCACAGAACCCTGCCCTAACCAAATGGAATCTATTTCGAAAAGCCCTAAAAATAATAAGGTTATTATTATTCAATATTAATTTCACAAAATGCTATTGTGTACACCTTTTGTTGATATCACCATGTGATAATCCCATTATATCATATTTTCATTGATGAACTCATTTCAGTAGTTCAACCATTTACGCATAATTGATTCAGATATTAACGATGATTATGCAATCATATATTTCATATGGTGTAGTTTTATCCGATTCTACTATAGCATACATTATGAGTAAGGAATAATCTTTTGTTATACCCATGACTATATTATTTAGCATGTAGGATTCAGATGATTGAGGGTCTGGTTACTGTTACCATTTGGAATGTTCATGATTGACTTAGCACGGTTACTTATCTCTAGTTATCTGTATTGATTTCTATCTAATTTATTGGATTGAGTTGTTATATGTATGACTATTTCCCCAAAGCCTCTAAATATATAATTATGGGTTATTCAACCGATTCTAGCCTTGATATTTATATTTTTAGCAAATATTATCATGTACTTGTGTGCTATCTCATTTTAGCTATTGAATATCAATTCTTATGATCCTCTGATTACTACTAATCCATATTCCGATTATTTTGAAAACTGTAAAGAATAAGAATTTTCTACTCGGAAATTTTTGCTTATATATTTGAAATTCCAGATGGACCCAGGGCATAAAGAAGGCAACAAATCCCCGAATCCCGCAATTTATAATGCATCTTCTCATTTATCTTTGGCAATCATTTACTCATGGAAAATCAGTAGCAGTTTCGAAAACCCGTCACAATCTCATATGTTACTACTTATAAGATAATATAACTTTGTGTTGTAACGTCATGTTGTAGCTTCATGTTGTACAAGTTATATGTAGTAGTTTTCTTTCTTTTTCCTTTCAGTATTATTTTTTAATGTAAGAACAGCCCTAGTAAGTGTGTAATGAATAAAGTGCATGGTCATTATCACTAGTATGATGTAATATGAACATTTATTATCTTATTTATATTTTATTTCCAGCCTTTTATTATTATTTAGACACCCCGAAAACTCGGGATGCGACAACATGGTATCAGTGCGAGCCCCCAAGTTTATTACTCCTTTGTAGGAATTATTTAAGAAATATAGTTATTTTATTTTTGTAACTTCATTAGATTTTCTCGATACTAATATTTGTCTTGCAGCCATGAATGTGTGGGACAATGTTAATCTGAATCCCGATGGAATTGACTAAGCCCAGTTTAGCCAAACAATTCGGGATGAAGCCTACAATAGACTATGTAAAAATATGATATATCAATCGATAATGGCCTATAGCAACTCTAAACATCAAACATCACTTGCTAGCTTGTTGATTGATGGGTGAGGAACAAACAATTAATCAGGCTCGTCGATTTACTAAAACCGAAGAATTTCTTACATAAGCAATTCTTTTGGCATGAAACTCAGCATCGACTGACGAACTACGTGCAACTCAACCAGTATCTCTTGATGACTATGGACCAGAATTACCATCTTTAAATGCTACCACTTCATCATCCGGATCCAGTACTGGAGGTTTTGAAGAAGACCACCTAGTACCACTAGTGGAATGAAAGCCTTAACTAGACCCTAGAATAGTATATAAATTAACTCATAGGTGTACGTGTGACTGTAGCAAAAGAACGGGCGATGGAAGGCAGATGGTGTGTTACATCAACTACTAATATGGTGTGATAAAGTTGTAACCCAACTAGTTTAATTTTAAAGACTAGTGTGTTAGACAAAAATCATGATATTTTTTATGCGTACGGATCTGTTGCATTTGTCTAAAAAGTCTAATAATATAACTAAGTTTGCTATAACTCACTCTTGTTATATGCTATTCTTTAATTTTTTTTATTATCCATATGGATGATAAGAACACACAATGCCAACATGTCACCACCAACGGCATCGCGATAAAAAATTATTCAAAAAAGTCCACCCACAACTATGGATAATATAGCCCAATGCCTTCAAGAACTCACCATGTTAAACCAAGCAAGTCAAAATCCTTTGACTATACCAAGGACAAAAGTAACAATCGAAACTCAAAGGACGAATGCTTTAAAGGAGTTTTTGTGCCAGTGACCCCCAACATTTCGAGGGAAACCTGAGGCATTCAAAGTCGAGTGATGGTTTTGACAGACATTAAAAGTACTAAATGGAGTAGGAATATCACCAGAGATTTACGTAGACATAGCCACTTATTTGTTCAAAGGAGAGGCCAATCACTTATAGCAATCAGTGAAACGTTCCCACAACATAGAGAATTTAGCATGGCTACAACTTGAAGACGTATTCTTTAAAAATTACTTTTTGGAATACGTACGTAACCAAATAATTATGGAATTTCTAGGAATACAATAGCAAAATGTGACTATAGCACAATACGAGGTGCGATTCACAAAACTTTCTCATTACACCCAGGAATATATAGATACAAATATTAAGAAATGCAAACGTTTTGAGTGTGGACCCACCAGGTAAGGGTCAAGGCTGTCCGTTTTTACCTCTCCCTAGAAGGAAAACTTTACAAGACGTCATTCATAGGTTCTTATCTCCAGTCTGTCCACCTACATGACACCGAGTAAGTTCTTAGCAAACTTCATGAGGGCATTTATGGGAGTCATGCAGGAGGGAGATCGTTGGCCTTCCGAGCAATTAAGGAGGGTTACTAGTGGCCTCATATGTATAAGGACATAGGCACTTATATTTGCAAGTGTGAAAAATGCCAAAAGCACTCTCCTATGGTCCACCAGCCCGCTAGAGACCTGAAATCACTGGACAAGCCCATGGTCATTCGCGCAATAGGGACTAGACATAGTGGTACCACTACCTACCGCATTAGGAAATCAAAAGTATCTATTGGTCGGTAAAAATCACTTCACCAAATGGGTAGAGGTGGAACCACTGGCGAAAATTCATGACTCTGATATGACTAAGTTCATCTGGATAAACATCATAACACGCTTTGGGGTACCAAGGACTATCATCACCGATAACAACACATAATTTGAAAGTAATTTCTTTCAAGGTTTTTGTGATGACCATGGTATCAAGACCCACTTCAATTCTGTGGCGTATCCCCAAAGTAATGGACAGGCAAAGGCTTTTCACAAAACCATGCTCGATGAACTGAAAAATATATTAGAAAAAGCCAAGTGTGCCTAGTTGGATGAGCTCCCTCATATTCTATGGGCTTATCGTACCACCCCCAGGTGACCAACTGGGAAAACACCATTCGCGATTGCATACAGGATGGAAGCTATCATCCCACTGGAGTCAGGTCTCCCCACCATGAGAACTACCTTGGTCCACCAAGGCCTTAATGACGATACTTTATGTGTTGAACTTGAAGTAACATGCGAACTGAGAGTGCTAGCCATGATCAAGATGGCTTCCTACCAACAACAGTTGGCTAGGCAGTGTAGAAAGAAAGTCAATCCGAGGAGGTTTCTAGTAGGGTATTATGTCCTAAAGAAAGTCCTCGGTAGCGCCGTAAAAACATCAATGGCAAACTAGGACCAAATTGGGAAGGACTTATTAGAGTAATCAGGGATGACCTTCAAGGAGCATATCACTTGGACATGCTAGAGGACAGGGAGATACTAAGAGCTATGAATATAGCCAATCTTAAGAAGTTCTACTTTTAGTCTTCCTTATCTTTTGTTAGCACATCTAGTTTAAGAAAATTTTTATTTTTTAAATTTTGTTGCTCGATAGTTATTATTCAATGAATAAAGGCCAATTAGTCCTCGCACTTTCATATTATGCATTGGTTGCGTAATGTTTCTTGATCGCATATCACTAATACATGCCTTTTCCAAATGATAACTCCTTCATGCATGACATAACTCCTGGGGATTACAATGAGTTGTTTGACTTATTTCAATCAAGGAATCTCCCATACCGAGCAGGGTTGGTAGTAATTATGACGAATCAGTAAAAATGTATCGATAACTACGATCCTCAGGTCTTTGTCACAAACACAATAGACCTTGTGAGTTGCCCCAACAATAATCAAAATCCCTACAGGGGATCCTTAAGCAACGAAGCCAACCTAGATTGCTTACTAAAATTATTGGTCATAAAAAGCATGCTCGGGCCGATGGCCTATCTACCAGGTGCATTCTCGCCATCATCTTACTTAGCCCCAAGGGAGTGTGACGACACAACCTAGAAGGTAAAGTAGATGGAATGATATTCCAAAGGCATATTGGAATGGGAGAATGTTCAAACACATAATAACATGCGGCTAACACTAGTTCTTACTATCGTTTAGTCAACTAAGGAGATCAAAATGATAAAACCTAAGTACTAGTCCATTTGAACAATAAGGGGCCTAAGGCGATCAATCAGTATTATTTGGTCGACAAGCATGTTTAGTAGCTAATAGGCGGAAGTTCTTTCCAACTCGCATATGCAATAATTATTAATACATATTCAGTCAGCACATGCTCAAAATATGGAAAAAGGTCAATTATTAAAAATAGTGTGGAGTTACCATTACATCAAAGACCAAATGCTGAAATGTGCGCTCTTCTACCATCATCTGGGTGTGGGGAAAACTCTTCTCCATCATCCTCTAAGGGGTGTTCCAAGAGTTGGGAAGAGATGGCATCGATAGGTATCCACTTGTCGTTATTCAAAAAGGGGCTGTGACGATAAGCTAGGCACTCAACTTGATATTTATACCACATGATAGACTCCTTGGGCTTTTTGACCTCTCTAAGAGCATTGAGCCACGCTTGAGCAAAGGCAAGATCTTCAGCTTCCTTTAACTTAGTTGGGGAATCAGTCCATCCTTGATTATAGCCGTCTGCCCAAGTTTCTCGAGGATCCATTCAAAACAGATGCCTCAGCCTTGTGATATCCCTCTGGAGTCCTGCAGCTATCACATAAGCTCGTTGGAAATCTCCTTTGATCTCAGTAACCTCTCTCTGCAAAGCTTGGTTTCATCTCGAACTGTCCCGATAAATAATGAAGAGGGGCCTCATAGCACTAGAGAGGACCCTAATGGAATGTTCCCCTTTAGTCGACTAACTTCCTTATTCAAAGCTTCATTTTCTCTTTGGATCAACTCGCCCGCTTGATTTACCTCAGTGGCGTATAGTAGTTTGGCCTTTAAGGCATCCACTTCCCTTTGAACTGAGGCTCCAATCTCCTCAATTTCTTCAAGACTATCTTTTAACTTGGTGACCAATTTGGCCTGGTTCTTGTACTTCTAGATCCTTATCTTTAAAGATTTTATAAATCTTCATGAAATCCTTGCGAGCCTGGACACTGATGTTCGACCCCAGGATCTGCCTCAATCAGGAGTCGGGAGGAATGTATTCATCTAAATTAATTGGATACAATAAAAAATAGCTAATGGATTTGGCAAACATTAGTCATAAAGAACATAAAAAATGCCAACGCAAGAAAAAAATGAAATCTTTCTTTTTCCATTAAATAAAGGTCGGGAAAATGCCGGAACAAATCTTGGATAATTACAACACATCACCAATAAAAAAGTAAGAGAAGACAAAAATCCTACAAACTACAAGGTTTCCACCTTCTCGGAAATAAAAAGGTCCCTTACAACTTGATCAATAGGCTCCCTCTCAATTTGAACAGCAGGCTGGTCGATCAAAGGTTCCTCAACAGCCATGGGATTGGGACCCGACATGTGTTAGGTGAACAAATAAAATTCTACAGGAACCCCGACAGCTATCAAATCCTGGTCCCATCCTTTCTTGAATCCCAACTGCCCGATGTAACCTATTTGACACTCGACATCATCATATGCTACCTCCCAACCTTCATTGTACCTACTTTCCCTAACAGCCATAGCCGATCCCTCCAGCTTCTCGACCTTGGCAACCAGCTCCTTATTTTCTTCAGTAACCTTCAGCTTGTCGGCGATCACCAGAGTATAAGCGGTTTGGATATCGTCCAACTCCTTCACTGACTTCTCCTTAAGGTAAACCAAAGCTTTCTACTTCTCCTTCTCAAAAGCGACCTTAGCATCGGCTAGAGCCTTATCGGAGTTCTTCAGAGTCATTTCTAACTCAGCATTCCTCTTTGATTGATCGTCTCGACCATGCAGTAGTGTGATAAAATAAGAAATAAACTGTAAAAGAAAGGAGAATCATAAACTAATTTACAAAAATTCAAAAGAAGGATCAAATAAAAATAGAAAGAGAAAAGGGGGCATACAAAAGCAAGCCCTTGAGCAGACTTGAGGTCCAACTGGTCAGCCCTATCCTCATCGATCGCTCATGATTGGCAATGAGAACAACCCCTTCTAGCAACTTGGGGGTAAGCAGGAGAGTTTTAGCAACACTCAACCCCATAAAAACTAATATGGAAGAAGGCACAAAAGGGGCCTTTAATTCATGTTCCATCTTCTTCTCCTCTTATCTTTTTCTCACCTCTTCCTTATTTCTCTCTCTCTTCCTTATTTTCTCTTTTTCTTCCATTTTCTTCAACTCCATCTCGCTCTCCTTACCTTTGGTTCCTAGTTTGGAACCACCAGCCATAGGGGAGTCTCTTTCCGTCCTCTTGAAGGTCTTGATTCGATCAATAGAAAATCATCATCATTATCTTGAACAATCAAACACCTCCTCTTGGGTGGGGCTATGTTGTCTTTTTTATTGGTTTCCTCTTCGCTTACTTCCTCACTATCATCCTCGGATCCCTCCTCTTCACCTTGTTCTCCTTATACTCCTTTTACTTCCTCATTTTCTTCCTCCTCTACTTCTTCTAACTGGATGGGTTCAGGTGGACCACCAACATTCACCTGTGGTAGCTCCAAGTTAAGTATTATATCCACTGGTCGAGCAATAAAGTTGGTAGTGGTGTTCTTGTATTCCAGTAAATAAGCCGTCGAGAGAGGATGCTCACCGTCAAGAAGCCTATCCCTTATCTTCTAAGCCTTCAAAAGGTCAGTAAACCTAAGTTCTCCAGAAGCAGGTTCTTGGTTCTTAATACGAGCAACAAAGTAGACAAAAAAGATAAAGTCAGAAAAAGCAAACAGAGGAACAACAGGTAAAGGATGTAACAAGAAAACGTGTCAGCGACCTATGTATTCCTCCCCAAAGGTAAGGATTCGAGGTCCCCTGTAACTTATGCCCTCAGGTTGGGGAGGATATTATGAATTCCTAGCAATGAATTTTTGGCTCCAGTAATCCTTATGGGAATTAGGTAGGTTCATCACCAGGACCCTATCAACACTCCCCGCCTTTAAGCATAAGATACCTTCACTAGTGCGCAAAAAAATACGACGGTATCAAATTTTAGCAAGCCCTAAGTTGGTTCCATATAATAAATTTATCCTATGCACCCCATTTATAATTTTTCAAACATTTGGTGTGTATTGGGTAGGGACAATATTGAAATACTTGAAGAATCTTAGGAAAAGAGGCTTGGGGAGAAACGTCAAACCCCTCTGTGTGATCAGGAAGGTATGAATCCAGTGTCCATCTTTTAAAGAGAGAACATTTGGGGGAATTGGGACACACTCAATATCTACCCAGTCAGGGATACCATAACTCTTTTTAAACACATAAATTGACTTATTATCAAGTCTCTCTATTAGCACCACAGAAGAAGAAAAACCCTAGCTATAGTTACAAACTAATTCGCATAATAGAAGAACTAGTAAAATCATAACTAGAACTTACAAGTATTAATGATGCTTTGAAAGAACATTGAAGAATAAGATCTTTGGATTTGAATAAAAGAACAGGAGGGGAAGCTTGGATGCAAAGTTCATATGCAAAAATGACCGAAATTAGTGAATTGATGGTTAAGTTACACACGAGGAAGTTTCAAATATCTCAAATAATGAGTCGCGCTTCGCCAGGAAGATCTCAACTCTTCATTTCCTTCTAAGGACAAGCGTACCCCCAATAATCTTCATGAATTACAAACATACCATTCCAATTTTTGAACACTGGTCCAAGCCATGACCTTGGACATGTTTAAAATCTCTTGGCCTAAATCATCAGCCCAAAGATTTTAGGGGCAATTATGGGGAGATAATTAAAGAGCCCAATAACCTGGCCGACCAACCCAATTCATAAGACGGACTTCCCCGACCCAACATTCAGATTATTCTTGGGACGTGTATTTAACACATGCTTAAATGCATGGAGATAAGTGTAAATCAGTTACCAGCCAGCTCTAGGAGATATTCAAGGACACTTACGTGCTATCTATCAAGTAGGTTGAGTTGATTATGGAATTCAACCACTTATTTCACACTTCTATAATTTTTAAACCTTGACTTGTGGCAATGGGATGTAAACAAAAACATTAAGAGACAATATAATAAAACAGTAATATCTCCGTGGACGAAGGCGAGTTTTTGAACCATGTACATCTGTTATTATGTATGATTTTGCATTCTGTTGTTTTTGATTATTTTTGTGGATTTATTTATTGTGATATATCTTGTGATCATAAGATTAAATATCCAATACCCAGGATAGGATATTTATTTGATAAACTACGAGAAGCAAGGGTATTCTAAAAAATTGACTTACGATCAAAATATCATCAACTACGAGTAAAAGAGGAAGACATACCGAAAACAACATTTAAAACTTAGTATAGACATTTTGAATTCCCAGTAATGCCTTTTGGACTAACTAATGCTTCCGTAACCCTTATGGATTTAATGCACCGAGTATTTCAACCATTTTTGGATCAATTCGTAATCGTGTTCATTGACAATATTTTAATATATTCGCAAAATGACAGGATCACGAAACTCATCTACAACTAGTACTAAAAACATTGTGACATCATCAATTGTATTCTAACAAAAAAAATAGGAAAATGTGACTTCCTGATGAAATAAGTAAAGTTTCTAGAACATGTCATCACTGAACTCAGAATCAAGGTAGATCCAGCAAAAACCGTCGTTGTTATTGAATGACCACAACCCACTACAATGACCAAAATTCATAGTTTCATTGGATTAGTTGGATATTACGACATATTTGTGTAAGGATTCTCTACCATTGCATTACCTCTTATGAAGCCAACTCAAAAATATGTATGCTTCGACTGGAATCAGGAATGTACCCAGGAATTTCATACTTTGAAAGAATGCTTAATTACAACCCAGTACTCATTATACAATCTAGCGATTTTATGATGAATACAACGACGCTTCTTTACAAGGGTTAGGTTGTGTACTCATGCAGCTGGAAAAGGTAGTAGAATTGGGTCTCAACAATTGAAAATTCACGAACGAAATTACCCAGTTCACGAACTAGAATTAGCCGATATAGTATTTGCATTGAAGATTTGGTGATGTGACCTATATGGAGAAGACTTCCAACTCTTTTTCGATCACTAAAGTTTGAAGTACATATTTACCCAAAAAGATTTGAATTCATGACAACGACGACGGATTGAATATCTAAAATATTATAAGTTCATATTACAATAACACCCAGACAAGGGTAATGTATTAGCAGATGCCCTAAGTAAAAAATCAATGGAAGATCAGTCGGAATGGCTTCTTACCAGACCATAACTACTTTTGATGACTAATATCTGCCAAGTGAAAGCCCTACTATTCTTTGCAACATCATATCTTATCCATCATTGCATAAAATTATAGTTGATCATTAATTTATGGATTATTTTCTTAACTCCTAATGCCGAAAAATTGAAATGGGATAGACCAGTAAGGATTGGACATATCATCCTGCCAATGGAATACGATTCCAAAACTGAATATATGTACCTTTTAACACCACATTTAAAGAAGAACTTTTAAAAGAAGGTCATCATTCCAAGTTTATCATACATCCAGGGAACTCCAAGATGTACCATGACCTTAAAAGGCATTATTGGTGGACAAGAATGAAGCAAGACATTATAACTTTTATTACCAAATGTCTAACGTGTCAACAAGTTAGAATTAAACAGCAACACCTAGGTCGATTATTACAACCTCTTCCAAGTCCAGCGTGGAAATGGGATCACATTACTATGAATTTTGTGATTGGACTACCCCCAAAAACCCAAGGATACAACTTGATTTGGGTAATCATAGATCGTCTAACTAAATCAACCCATTTTTTAAAAGTATGCACTACCGATTCATTTTAAAAACTCAGTATCCTAAATATCCAAGAAATCATTAGATTACATGGAGCACCTTTATCTATCATATCCGACCATGATCCATGATTTGTCGAATGCTTTTGCCAAGCATTATACAAAGGCATGGGTACCAAATTTATTTTTAGTACAGCATTCCATCCTCAGACATATTGACAATCCGAATGCTTAATCCAGACACTCAGAAATATGTTACGCGCATGCACACTAGATTTAACAGGATATTGGAGCGATCATTTAGCTTTAGTCAAATTTTCTTATAATAATAGCTACCATGCCAGTATCCAAGCTACTCCTTATGAAGCATTTTATGGAAGACCATGTCATTCTCCGCTTTATTAGAAAAAATTAGGGGAAAACTACATTTTTGGGCCCGAAAAAATAGAAAAGACTACCGAGAAAATACGTTTGATCTTAGAAAATCTATATGAAGCCCAAAGAAGACAGAAAAGCTATACAGATCACCTTAAGCAACCCTTAGAGTCCAAATAAGGAAATCAAGTTTTCTTAAAACTTTCATCAAAGAAGGGAATAATAAGATTTAAAAGAAAGTGAAAACTTACTCCCTGATATACCAGATCCTTTACCATTGCCGAACGTATCGGACCAGTAGCTTATCGATTAATTATACGCCTAGACTTATCACAAATTCACAACGAGTTTCATGCCTCTCAACTTTGAAAGTATATTCCCGACCCAAATCACGTCATTTCATGGTAAGAACTTTCTATCCAACCTAATCATAATTTTAAAGAAAGGCCTCTTCGAATTTTGGATACACAAGGTCGAACTCTTCGTACCAGAACCATTCCCTTAGTTAAATTCTCCGGTAGCATCATGGAGCCGAAGAAGCTACTTGGGAACTTAGGGATGCGATAAAACAACAATACCCTGAATCATTCAAAGGTAATTTCGATGAAGATTTTTTTTTCGATAGGGAGAATTCTGAGTTCTGCAAAACGATAGCTTGTCTAAATTCAATAACACACACACACACACACATATACATATATATATATATATATATATATATATATACACACTAGGGTATGCCCGTGCCTAAAGGCACGGTGAACACTACCAAAAAACTAAGACAACGACTTGTAATTATAGAATTTATTATAAAAACACAAAAATGTGTACACGATTTAGAAAATTTGGGTTAATTTCATCTATTTATTGGACTATCCACCTTCTTAAGAAACAAAAACTACTCAGAGATACCGATAGCCCATCCCGTACATTATATAAACAAAATCATCAATTTATTACTATAATAGACTTCAGATATGATTACACCAAAAAAATCATTATTGGCAACTTTACTAACAAAATGATGATAAAATAATACCAACACAACAAAAAAAATTCGATCTAATCAAAAATATAAATCGTTGATCGATCAAAACAATTTGTGGCATATTTGCTATTTCCATTTTGTTATTTCCATTATACTGATGCTTGCGCCACATTCTTTGTGTTCTTCCTTCAACCCGACGCCACTCATTTGTTCATATATCCACCCTGCAACATTCAACTCTACGTCCATCCTTGTTGCCGCAACTCCATGACTATTGTCCCTTAACAGTTTCTGTAGTACAAAATTATTATTTAAGTAATAGAAAAGAACAACGATTCACTTGTCATGACTATTTCCTTCACGAAAAGAAAGTTTGAGTACATACCTCCATTCTCTCTTTTCTTTAAGACACAAGTAAGAACACAATTTACTTTTGATTAGACATTTTTTGTATTTATCGGTAATCAAGGTCCATAAGCACTCTACAGCTCAAGTGATGTAAACCCATACTTAAAAAAATTATTTCGTGCAGTAGTGTAACTACAATTAACTAAGTTGAAAAAATAATACCAACCCGACTGGAATCACACAAAATAAGTGCTAATCTAGTTAACATAAACGACGTGCATCCTTAATAAAATGAAAATAATGAAATATTGAATTATGCAGTTAATTCAGAAACGATGTGCATCCTTAACATTCTATCTTTGTGAATTTTGAGACGAATTACTTACTGAACTACCTGTCTATGGACCATGCCTTGGCCTGTTTTACCAGTGCTGATGTCAAACCAAACAATTAAATACAATTTGCAGCTAAGGACTTGGGGTGGGGGGGGTGATCCAACTCGGCTTGAGGTCGTCTAAGACTGATCTAAAGCTCGAACTTGGGTTCAGTGTGGTTTAAAAATTTGTTAAAGTTAAGCCTCAAACTATTTGCAAAATAGCCAAGTTGATATCTACTAGTATAAGGCCAAGTTCATATCTTCTTGTAAAAGGCGATATCTGCAAAACAGCCTCAATGAGATCTACAAAACACCCAATAAAATTAATTTATATTAGGGAAAAATGAATTTGAGTTTCAATTAATAAAATAACATATAGGCTAAAGATAACATAATTATATTTAGTAAATCATAATTCAAGTCAATATCAATAGGTAAAAAAATTCTCAGGAAAGCAGGGGCATAAGTGACAAAAAATTCTCAGGAAAGCAGGAGCATAAGCACAAAAAATCTCTTACTGGTATATCTTTCCAAATACTAAAGCAGGAGCAATGACAAAATCAGTTGTAAACTCGATGAACTTCGATAAGAGTGGACACGACATCCATGTACCCTTAGGCAAATCTCACCTAGAAAATATCCCAAAGTGCCATTACTAAACCTATAAAAGCTTAAAATCCAGATATTTGTCAAGATCAAAAATAAAAATGTACATTAAAATCGAGTCCCAAAATATTGAAATCAAACAAAATGCAAAAAAAAAAGACAACAGAACTGTAAAACACTTGATTAGTCCTTTGAATGGAATAATTTACTTATGTGAGAAATGCAAAAGATCACTCCCAAAATTAATATTAGTTCATAAAAAATGAGAAACAATTACATGATAACTACATAATAGTTTTTAGCCTACAATATGAAAGTAAAAAAACCTACTGAAGCATTTCGGTGTACAAATTAAACCAACAACATACACGAAAAACAGACTTGAAGTTGACAGAGAGTAGTTAAGAGAGTTATATTTTCAAAACAACTCATAATTCCTGGAAAAAAATATAACAACACGTAAGCCCAAAAACATATATTATTAACCTTGAGAGAGTGACTTACAGAGGTGCCATAAATGAGAATAGAAACAACAATACCCAATTTGATATCTGCCCGTACCTAGTTTATAAGAAATAACATAAGTATGGATAAAAAAACTAATAACTGATATCTAAATATGAAAAGCTAGCAAGAAAAAAAAATAAGACGTGTGTCACGTATCTTTGACACACCTAAATAATGCTGGTGCCAATGGCACTATTTATGTTTGATTAACTATGTATTCCAAGTTTTGTCCAAAACCTCGATCTTACATGCACAAAAAAGTACTGTACTCCAATGCACTTCGGACATACTCGAGGCAAAAACTTAATAAATTCAGATTTGAAACCTCTGTTTACCTCTGATAATGCATTTTTTTCCCAAGAATATTGTATACCCAATCAAATGACAAACATTGATTGACAAATGAAATATAAGAAAGCTTACAAACTTGATAAAACTTCGTTGAGATACCAAGATATGTGGACTAAACATAATGTAATAAAAGTCAAACCATTATGATGAGGCCCAAATAGAAGCTACAAAAAAAAATTTACAAAACAAAAATCATAGGATTTTTTAAAATTGATTGAATACAGTATGAACAAAAATCAATATATCATAAGGTACTGCAAACCGAATCGATATATCAGGAATATTTTCACACCAAAAATTATTTTGTATCAATTAGTCCGTGTAAGATTATTCTAGAAAAGGCGTTTGAGTATACCTGATTTGACATTGGTGCAGAGATGTGGGTGGAGAGAGAGATCTTAGCTTCAGAGATTGTTCAAATATTGTTGTGCAAGAGGAAGCAATAACCAATCAAAAAATGCCACATGCTTTTTTCATGCTAAGATTTGTACTCACCATGGTTGGACGCAAGTTTTCTCGTAATCTGGACACAAATTCAAGTGTCTTAGGACTTCTTTGGTCTCTAGTTTCATTTAAATGGATTGTGGGGATGCCAAGTTTGGTGAAATATTCAAGTGTCTTAGGCCTTCTTTGCTTCTAACCACTTATGGCAATCAGGCTTCTTTCAACAAAGTTTTTCACCAAAGCTGAAAACACAGTTTAAAACCATGAGTGATAATGGATAAATATGATAAAAAATAAAAATAAAAACTATATTAGAAACTTGCATGAGTGATAATGAGCCAATAGAAAACATAGGTGCATGATTTGAGATGATTGACAAAAGGAAGCACTGCAAATCAGTAAAGGAAACACAATTTAAAACCATTTATTGTTGATTATGGTGAGGCATCCTCCAAACTATGACTAAAGTATTATTCAATTCTATGACTTCCATCCAGAAATAAATAGTATTGTTTGCCTTATCTCTTTGCACCTCGACGGTAAGAACAATAGGTGCGTGATTTGAATATTTGCCAATAATCCCCTGTTCAGAAAGAAAAGTGTATGATTTTGACTTGGATATGATCCCCTGTTCAGTGAGCAAACAATTTTCTTCCTGAGCTATAATATAGAAATAATCATGTAATAAGTATAGTGTAATACATGTGCCCCTGCAACTGCATCATCAATCACGGGCTCCATCAGCATAACCCAAAAATGCTGCGATCATATTCACAATGTAAACAGACATTCTAAGTACTAAAATCCATGCCATCAATAACTCAGCAGTTTTCTACTTGTGTGTCACCAACAGTACCTAAACAATAGTTACTACCTTTGCGAGTTTTTGAAAAATTAAATGCCAGAGAGGCGGGCATAAATTGTTCATTATTCAAATCAAACCAAGAAAAATTAAAATAAAATTGAAAAAGAGACATTAGAAGCTAGAAACACTTCAATATCCGATAGTAAGAGCAACATCAAGAACCTCTCACCTCTTCTTCCCAGTCTTCAACATCAACATAGGATGCTTTGTTCTTACTCCTCCAGAAATCTGCCCAATCATAAATAGAAAAGGAGGAGATCTGATAATTAGAGAATATCCGGTGAGCTGCGTAAGAATATAAAAGATATGCAATCTCGACTGCTCATAACTAACAGCAGTATCTGAGCTTTAATTAGCGTTGGCTTTTCACAGTTGAGCCTATTTATTGCATCAAGAATTTTGAAATTCAAGCACTATGAATAGTTTACATTGTAATATACATATACATTCGATAAATACCAAATGTATAATGGTTTGCATTGCAATTTTGTAAGGACACACAAAAAGTAGACGACTAAATTTTGTAAGGACACACAAAATAGATGCTCTATTAAATACCATTATTCATGTTGAATGGACAAAAATATAAGCTAATATGATCTTATTGTTCCAATAAACAACAAAAATCATTCGGACAAACTCCCAAATTGATCTTATTATTCCAATAAACAACAAAACTCAATCCCAAATGATGCTTCTTTAACAACTGCAAAATCTAAAAGCACAACTAAAAACGTGTGAGTAGACATGGGCCAATCTCTATATACGGCGTCAGTTGTGGAACTTAGTAAAACATATTAGTTTCATATACCTCATCAATCCGTACAACATGTTACCTATAAGCCCAATCTCATTCTGGAAGTAAAAGTGCAGAAACATAATCATACAAAATAGGCATAAGCCTTTAGATACATTAATCCGAATATGATGTTAAACCATTATAATCAACTCCAAACCCATCATATAAAGCTAAATATGAAATCAACACATATTAAATGCAAATATGTTCCAGGAAAAATTTGAAACACAAAGTTAAAAGAGGATTAGTGAAATGAAAAATTGAAGTTGAAATTATCGTCTTTGAAGGTAAAAACATGAGTTGCAAAACTCATAGTCCAAACCCAAGAGATCATCTAACAAAATAGTATGAAACCCAACTTATAATGGACCAACAAAAAACAATTAGGGCTAGTACATTCGTGTACCAAAATACTACTTTTAGTAACCAAAATACCTCGAGAGATCAGTTTGAGAATCCTACTTCTAAACCACTACAAACACAAATTAGCACCTCCAATTAGCACAAAACCAAACATTCACAATAAAATCAGTGATTAAATTGTATTATCTCAAAGATACCAATGAATTATTGGGGAAAGCCCATCAATTGAAGAATAAAATAAGAGAATGTGAAACACAAATGCACCACAAACCTATAAAGGAGAAAAAAATAAAATCGTACAAAGGCAAAAAGTTAGTAAATAAAAAAATCAAATAAATAGTAAAAATCCAAACGATTCAAATTTTAAATGAAGTATTATAAAACAATTATTACAAAAATTAAATAAACCTTAAATAAAATTAGGAAAGTAAGAATGATCCAAATCTAAGAAAATTAAGAAACTAAGAAAATTTGTTATATATTTCAGTACCTAATAACGGTTAGAGGATTTAAGAGTTAGTTCTACAAAAGAACCCATAAAACTAGGAGTGGACAAAAAAAAGACCGAACCGATTGACCCGATTGGACCGAACTGGACCGGACCCACATTTATAGGCTTTTTTATAATTCGGTCCTAAATTTAGAGATCCGAATATATTCGGTGTTGATACCAAATTTAGTCTGCTGACATTGCTCAATTGGGTGAAGACACGTGGCAATCTACGTGGCAACGACAAACACTTACGAACAACACCTTGACTCTGAGGAACCATACTGCAACGAGGAACTCTGCTTCCCCGATCAACTCAGACACTCCGACCTATAAAGAAATCTTCGAGGAACTTTTGAGTACCGAGGAACTTTTGAGTACCGAGCAGCTTAGGCGATCCGAGCAGCACCTCGAACAAAGCATTAATAGAACGATAACCAACAGTTTGACTGCGCATTAAATGCTTATTATCATACAGATGTATACGCTTAAGGGGCATTGAATGTATTACCCTTTCACATTACAGCCTTAGGGATATAAATACATTGTATTATCCTCATTGTTAGAGGACCGGAATTTCTTGAGAAAACTTGTAATCGAGAATTCCCAAACAATCAGCAATAATAGAAACAGTGGACGTAGGCCATTCTTATAAGGCTGAACCACTTTAAAATTTATTTGTCTCATTTTATTTATCTGTGATTAAATAGTTAGATATAATCCAATTTTTTACATCAACAGATTGGCGCCGTCTGTGGGAAACGACTGGTAATATCGTTTTTCATCAAAAACAATTCATCACAAATGGCTGATATTCCAGAACCCAGCCATCGAAACACTGGAAGCCCTCCAAATCCATCTGCTCCGCCTAATATTCCAGATCTGGCTGGAATAATGACAAATCTGGCCCAGGGCCAGACAGTCATGCAAGAAACTATGCGACAACTCATACAAACCCTCCATGGCGGTGCACCAACCCATTCAGGGCCGCAAAGTATTCAAAGAAATACCCGTTTATCTTCTTCGCATACTAGGCATACCGATTCATATCGTACTGAGGAGTCTGAAGATTTTTCTTATCAACCTGGACGAACTTCATTGGTACGAGCCACAGATACTGAACAACGTATCACTCTCTCTCCAGAAAGGACTAGTGCGCTAGAAAGATTAAGCAGAGTATCTCCTTTTGATTGATTAGGTCCTAGGGCAAAAGTCCTCCTAGAGCAGCATCGAGGAGTTTTCAATGACCATCAGATTTAAGGGAAGGATCGGCCCAGTCGCGACCAGCTGCTCGTCGAGATAGATACCAGGAAGACACATCAACGTGATCAGTTGCTCGAACCAACAGGCCCGAGGAAGGAAACGATGCGTGGAAAGGCTCTATTCAGAGGCTGGAGGATAGATTAGGGGAAATGGATAAAGCCAAGAACCCTCTACAACGAACTTTTATTCAAGGAACACCTTTTGTCCCGGCTATTGTAGATTTTCCAACACCATCAAAGTTCAAAGCACCTGTTGTAACCCCCAAATATGATGGAAAGACCGACCATGTCCTTCATATATAACAATTCCAAGCTGCAGCCGACATTTATGCTGTTCCAGATGAGATGAGATGCAGAGCATTCTCGGGAACTCTTACTGGATCTGCTCAAATATGGTATAATAATCTTCCTCGGGGTAAGATCTCAACTTTTTTTCAACTGGCCGAGTTATTCATTGGGAATTTCTGTTTTGGGGCAAAGCTAGTTAAACGACTAGCGCATTTGTTAAGTGTTAGACAAAAAGCTGATGAAAGTACCAGAGATTATATAACTCGTTTTAATAATGAGAAACTCGAAGTCATTGACTATGAGGAAAAGACAGCGATTATCGCCTTGATGAGTGGACTACTACCCAACAAGTTGTACTACACTTTGGCCAAAGATCCACCTAGAACCATGTCAGGTCTGATGGAAAAAGCGGCCAAGATTATGAATGCCGAGAAGGCTATAACTGCGAAGAAGAATATGGATGCCAAAGAAACCAAGGTGGAAGGTGATAAAGCTAAGAAGAAAGAGCATAAGAACAATAGTAGTGACAAACACTCAAAAACAAGGTCGTCATGGGAAGTATTGAAGAAATTTGATAATTATAATCCTTTGAAGAAAGACATCAACCATATTCTAGAAGAAATCAAGAACAACGAGGAATTAAACTGGCCAGAGAAAATGAAGGCAGACCCTTACAGGAGAAATAAGGCAAAATATTGCGAGTTTCACAAAGATCATGGCCATATGACCAAAAATTGCATAGCTCTTCAGAATGAGATTGAAACACTCATCAGACGAGGAAAACAGGCAAAGTATGTTGATCGAAGGAATGAAAGAAGAAACAACGACCGAACAAGAGAGAGGTCTAGATCTCCTCGTCGAGCAGAAGAGAACAAGAAAAGAGACCATGAAGTTGATCCAGAAGACGACCCCGATCTTCCCAAGAGACCAAGGCAGCCAGAATGTGAGGTATTTTTAATACGCTTTGGGTCATTTGACTGTAATGTTATTACAGGTGGAGATGCAGGAGGAGGAGACCTTACTGCAGAGAGAAAAGCTTACCTCTGTGAGGCTCAAGCTTGCTCATACATTCAACGAATAAATCTAGCTGAGGAGGATCACCCGAGAAAGGTAAACAAAGAGAAATTGGTCATTGGTTTCTCAAAGAACGACCTCGTAGGTGTTCTATATACTCATGATGACCCATTGGTGATCAAAATGAGGATGAAGGAAGTGATGATTTCAAGAGTACTGGTAGACAATGGTAGCTCGACAGACATCATGTTCTACTCATACTTCGACAGTTTAAATCTAAATCTATCTCAACTGGAGCCTTATCACAGACCCCTCCTGGGTTTTTCTGGTGAGAAAGTTTTTCCACTTGGGACGATCAAGTTGGATATATTCATTGGTACATGGCATGTTTGTCGAACAGAAAGAATACGCTTCTTCGTGATGGATAAGAATGTTCAATCAGCATACAATATCATCATGGGAAGAGTAGGATTGAAGAAGTTCGAAGCTGTACCATCTACGGTACATCAATGCCTGAAATTTCTAACAAATTTTGGAGTAGGAGTTGTAAAAGGTGATCAGAAAGTAGCTCGGGAATGCTATTATTCATCCGCCGAGCAAGAGGAAATGGAGGAATCAAGGAAAAGGACCACCACCTATCAAGTGGATAAAGGTGCAGAAATTGAAACATTGGATCCTAGAGATGAGTCGCAACTCGTGAAGGGTCAAGTGGTGGAAGCTACTGAAAACATCATTCTGGACGATGAGCACCCTGAACTAACTACTCAAGTAGGTTCGTCGTTGGAAGCCTCACTAAAACAGGAATTGATAACTTTCTTAAGAAGTAAAAAGAAAACTTTTGCGTGGAGTCATGAGGATATGCCCGGGATAGACCCAAATTTATTATGTCACGAGCTCAATGTGAATAAGGAGATCAAGCCTGTGAAGCAAAGAAGAAGAGTATTTAGTCCCGAGAAGAATCAAGCTATACAGGAGGAAGTCGAAAAGCTCCAGAAAGCTCGCTTTATTGAAGATGTTAAATATTCAGACTGGTTAGCAAATGTGGTGATGGTGAAAAAGAAGAACAACAAATGGAGGATGTGTGTAGACTTCACCGACCTCAACAAAGCATGCCCAAAGGATCACTTTCCACTGCCCCGAATTGATCAACTAGTGGATGCTACCTCGGGACACGAGTTGCTGAGCTTCATGGATGCTTATTCTGGTTACAATCAGATTAAAATGAAACCTGAAGACAGGGAGAGTACTTCTTTCATTACCCCTAGGGGAACTTATTGTTATAATGTTATGCCTTTTGGTTTGAAAAATGCAGGTGCAACATATCAGCGGCTGATGAACAAAGTGTTTGCAGAATAAATCAGTTGCAATATGGAAGTCTATGTTGACGATATGCTGACGAAGAGCAAGAAAGCTGCTGATCATCTAGTTGACTTAGGCAGACCTTTAATCAACTAGATAAATATCAAATGAAGCTGAACCCGACGAAGTGCATTTTTGGAGTACGAGAAGGCATGTTTCTCGGGTACATTGTCAATCAGCGAGGCACTGAAGCTAACCCTGAAAAGATCAAAGATCTGTTACTGCAATCCCCAACGACGAAGAAAGAAGTGCAAAGTCTTACAGGACGAGTAGCAGCACTCAACAGATTTGTATCGCGAGCAACTGATCGATGTCTCCCATTCTTCAAGACACTCCGAAAGACTTTTGAGTGGAATGATGAATGTGAGAAGGCTTTCTAAGACTTGAAGAAATATTTGGGAGCACCTCCACTGTTATCCAGGCCAGTGATGGGAGAAAAATTATACTTGTATCTGGCAGTGTCCGAGAATGCAGTTAGTTCAGCATTGATAAGAATGGAGAATGGAGTACAAAAACCAATCTACTACACAAGTAAGGCCTTTCGAGGAGCAGAGATCAGATATCCAAGGCTGGAAAAATTGGCACTAGCATTGATCGAGGCAAGTAGAAGAATGAAGCCATACTTCCAGGCTCATACTATAGTAGTATATACCGATATGCCATTGAGGCAAGCCCTTCATAAACCAGAAAAATCAGGAAGATTGATGTGCTGGGCAATAGAACTTGGTGAATATGATATAGTTTATGAACCCAGATCATCGCTAAAAGGGCAAGCGGTAGCAGATTTTATAGCAGAGTTCACCTATCCTGAGACCCCCGAGGAGCAAAAGTTACTCACTGATCAACCTGTGGATGTTACAGGATCATCAAATGCAAGCCCATACCAACTTAGCTTGGTAAAAGGGCAAGTAGATGTTACAGAATCATCAAATTCAAGCCCAGACCAGCTTAGGTTGGTAAAAGGGCAAGAAAAGATGATCGACGAACATCAAGAAATATCAGGAGATGGTGAGAGGAAGCAATAAATTTTCCACCGAGGAACTCTGTCAGATCAGAAATTTAAAGACGAGTTACCTATATGGAGTCTGTATGTGGATGGTTCATCCTGCACTACAGGATGTGGCGCAGGGATAGTTTTAAACAGTCCGGACGAGGTCGATATGGAATATGCCCTACATTTCCAATTCAAAGTTTCGAATAATGAGGCTGAATATAAAGCCATGATTGGAGGTCTTAGTTTGGCAAGAACCATGGGGGCAGAACAAGTTATTATTTTCAGTGACTCACAATTGGTCATAAATCAAATGATGGGAGTATATGCAGCCAAAGGAGAATTAATGATCAGATATCATGCAAAGGCAAAGAATTAGTGTCAGAATTTGCTGTTATTCAGCTGGTCAGAATACCAAGAATGGAGAATGCAAGAGCAGACACCTTAGCTCGATTAGCATCAGCTACTCGTACCGAGCTACAAAGAATAATCCCAATTGAAGTTTTAGCTGGTCGGAGTATAGATGAAGATCTGACGATAAACTTTAATACCCTCTATTTAGGGTCATCATGGATGGATCCCATCAGGGCATATATTGAGAAAGGGGAATTACCAACTGACAAACTTGCAGCCAAGAAACTGAAGTTTAAGGATGCTTGTTATGTACTAACTAGTGGTATTCTATACAGACGAGGAATTATAGCAGGTTTGCAAAGATGTGTGCATCCCACCGAGGTGAAAGATTTGATTGAAGAGGTCCATGAAGGGTCCTGTGGAGCCCATGTAGCAGGTCGGACACTTTTGCAAAGAATAATAACTCAAGGATACTACTGGCCGATGATGAGAGCTGATTGTATAGCCTATGCCAAAAAATGTGACAAGTGTCAGCTCTTCTCCTCCATCCAAAGAACTCCCCAAGCATTATTGACACCCATTACTTCCCCTTGGCCATTTGCCATATGGGGAATAGATTTGGTCGGGCCACTGCCGACGACCAGGGGAAGATTTAATTATCTCGTGGTCGCTGTGGATTATTTTACTAAATGGGTTGAGGCTGAGCCTCTCATTAATATGACGTACGACAAGGTGTACCAATTTATTTGGAAGAGCATCATTTGTCGATATGGTCTTCCTCATGCCTTCATCACAGATCATGGAACACAATTTGACAACGAGGAGTTTGCTGCCTATTGTCATCAGTCAAATATCTTGAAGATCCACTCGGCACCAGGCCATCCTCAAAGCAATGGACAAACAGAACGCTGCTGAATGGTTTGAAAAAAAGACTGAATGACGCGAAAGCAAACTGGATCAACGAGCTGCAATCAGTGCTATGGGCTTATCGAACTACTCCCCGAGCAGCAACAGGGGAATCTCCATATATGCTGGCATTTGGAAATGAAGCTGTTATACCCGCCGAATTGGGTCTTCCAACACACAGAATACTGAATTTCAATTCCCCTGTCAGCGATTTAATGAGAAGGTTAGACTTGGACATGCTCGAGGTGGTTAGGGAAGAAGCAGCCATTAGAAATGTTGTTTACCAGCAACGAACAACTTTGTTCTACAACAAGAGAGTGAAGAAGTGCGACTTGAAAGAAGGAGACTATGTGCTAAAGAAGGTGATTCAAAAGCACAAAAAACTGGAAGCCAACTGGCATGGACCCTACCGAGTTAAGGAAGTTGTTCGACCAGGGACATACAAAATAGAAACTTTAGAGGGGAAGGAGCTTAAGAATGCATGGAATGCAGAGCACCTGCGCAAATATTATCAGTAATGTAAACTCTCATGTAATGCAGTTTCATCAGTATGAATAAAGTGGCAATGTTCTGCCCAGTTCTTTCCCTTTATTGGAAATTTTTTACGGAATACTAGTGCTACACACTACTCAGCAAAACTCAGACTATTCAAATCTATTCCTGAAAACGCCAACTAAGGTTGGTCGGGAAGTAAATCTATTCCTAAAAATGCCAACTTGGTTGGTTAGGAAGTAAATCTATTCCTAAAAATGCCAACTTGGTTGGTTAGGAAGTAAATCTATTCCCGAAAACGCCAACTAAGGTTGGTCGGGAAGTAAATTTATTCCTAAAAATGCCAACTTGGTTGGTTAGGAAGTAAATCTATTCCCGAAAATGCCAACTAAGGTTGGTCAGGAAGTAAATCTATTCCTAAAAATTTCAACTTGGTTGGTTAGGAAGTAAATCTATTAGTAAAAATGCCAACTTGGTTGGTTAGGAAGTAAATCTATTCCCAAAAACGCCAACTAAGGTTGGTCGGGAAGTAAATCTATTCCTAAAAATGTCAACTTGGTTGGTTAGGAAGTAAATCTATTCCCGAAAACGCCAACTAAGGTTGGTCGGGAAGTAAATCTATTCCTAAAAATGCCAACTTGGTTGGTTAGGAAGTAAATCTATTCCTAAAAACGCCAACTAAGGTTGGTCGGGAAGTAAATCTATTCCTAAAAATGCCAACTTGGTTGGTTAGGAAGTAAATCTATTCCTAAAAATGCCAACTAAGGTTGATTAGGAAGAAAAACTATTCCAAAAAATGCCAAAGATTGGTCGGTAAGAAAAATTCACTAACTATAGTTGGTCGAGAAGAAAAATTTACCGACCTTGGTTGGTCGGAAATATTTTATGGGTACGAGAAAGTGATCGAGCAAAATTTTTTATACTCGTGACTTTTTAAATTACTACCAAGTTGGTCGAGAAACAAAGTATCATCAATTTTGGTTAGTCGTCAAATGATTACCACAAATTCAAGATGGTCGACAATAAGTTTTAACAAACTCCAGTTGATCAATAAATAACACAATGTTGTTATCTTTTTAACAGATATACATGCACAGATGTAAAGTGTTTTATAATTACAAGACAATGGCGGTCAAGATTTGTAAATAAAATTATTTCATTAAATGTAGAACAAAATACATCAAGAATGAAATACAAATTTATTACATTAAGATTCCTATTCTATTAGTTTCTTCCCCTCTGCTTTTGAAACAGGTTCCTCGCCAGCAGGTGGATCATTTAAAGCATGAGGGAAATTTATGAAGTTAAGATCTTCAAGCATCCTGATATTCATCACAGATGGTCGATCTAGTAGGTGCTCGGGACGAGATATCTCAACATTGGAATGGATATTGTAATCGCCAAGGTATTTGGAAATCATACACCGAGGGATGGCCCGAGCAGGGATCCAACTCATATCAAGCTTGAATGGTGGCACTGGTAGGTCGAGCAGCCCAGAATTATGGTAATCCCACAGGTAATGACCCTGTTCCAGTTGCATCACACCTAAGGCATTCAACCATCCCTATTTATAGCCCTCATTATTTGCATTTTGGATACGATCATCCAAATGGTAGAGAGCCTCATTGTAGCCAGCCATCCAGAATTCTCTGGGCTGCTTGTGGAATTGATATGTCAATCTTTCCAGTTGCTCGTGGAGATTTTTTATAAAGAGTTCTTTATTCTCCAAGACAGATTTCTGTGCAAAAAGTTGCTCGTCCAGACCCCTGATCTTCTTAGACATCTCAGCCAAAGCCTGGTTCTTTGCCATCAGTTGGAAGGCCTGGTTCTCCAGAGTAGATTGAGTTCTCTGTTCCTCGACAATAATCTGAGCAGCTCTTGCTCATCCCCGAGGAGCTCTTGCTCGTCCTCGAGTAGATGTAGAAGGGCCAGACCTCTTCAAGGTTTCTAACTCATCCCTCAGGTTGGCGTTTTCGACCTCCAAGAAAGATAATCCCTCGTCGGTCACTGGGATCAAAGCATTTGAGGTGGAAGTTGTAGACTTCAACTGAGACACCTCTCTTTGCAGGTTATTATTTTCTTGCTCTAATAACTCAGCTATCTGTCTGTGTTCTTCAACCTCAGCCTTCAACGTTCTCTCCCGCACATCGTAAGCAGCAAACCGTTTATCGTATCCCTTATCGGCACAGATTTGCTGATACTTCTTCTCGTACCCCTCGTGCAAAAGAGCAGTAGATTCCTTATATTGTTGCTGAAGTTCTTCAAAAGTGCCTTGAAGATCCTCAATCATATCATAGTATGCTACGTTATTAGCCACTGCACGGTCGAGTAGGCACTTCAAATATTGATAGGCTTCAATTGCTTGCTTTGAAGCACCTTGATCGAGGATGTCAGTGATTTGAGCTGCACTCATGTCTGTATAACCGGATTTAAAATATTCATTGCATTGCCTTAACAGCTTTGTATCATGAGAAGACAATAATTCCATCCTGGCCATAAACTAGTAGACGAAGAAAAAGCAATAATCAATAAGAGTACAAACAAAGCATGAAGAAGAAAATCAACATAAGCAAAAGTTCAAATTTTATTACATCACGAAGGAGAAGTAAAAAGTCCAGAGTTACATGTTCAGAAGTTACATTTGACAAAGAAAAATAAAATAGAGAGAAATCCGAAACAATTCTACACCTTTTCCTTGTCTCCCAAAACTTTCTCGGGAGGCTGGGACGTGAGGGTAGGTTGCTCGGATGGAATAGAGGGTTGCTTGGGAAGTGTTGGAGGTTGCTCGAATGAAGTAACGGGTAGATGAAGTTCCTCGCTAGTGGGTTGGATAGTTGGTGGATGAGAAGTTTGATCTCCCATCACCATGGAAGATTCCTCAGAGGCAGCTTCGTCCTCTTCTTCTTCTTCAGGAGTTGGAGGGGGACCATGGATGTGTCGCTGAAAGAGTTCAGAATTTTCATCCACTTTCATTTCTTGCAGAGCAGTGACCCATCCATCTCTAAAGTATTTGAGGCTGCATTATTCCACTTGCGACATCATGGCAGCCAAACCTTTATTCCAGCCGGCGCTGAAGGATTTTTTGACAGCCAATTTCCTTTTTGTCTTCTCCGAGGAAAGCTTCTCGGAAAGAAGGTTATCAGCAGCTTTCAGTTTATTCTCAACTTCCTCATTCTGACGACTTACATCCCGAAGTTGACCCAACTCCTCCTCAGCAGCCTTGAGCTTATTTTCAAGCTCCCCAGCATTTTTGAGCTTCCCTTCGATCTCTTTATTCTTCTTCTCCAAATCATTTATTTTTTTCTCTAATCCCTTGGAGACCTCAATAACCTGAGCTTTCTCCTGCTCAGTCGAAGTAAGCCTTTTCTCCCAAATTGCCTTATCATCATCATAATTTTGACGAGAATCTTTCAGAGAGTGCGCCAGGCCCACCAACGCTTCCTCTACACCAGACGGGGAGCTTGAAGCTTTAATAGCTTCATCTTTCTTCAAAATTGTATTAAAATAACTCACCAACTGTGAAAAGAAAACGAAAGCAAGTCAGTGCACAGATACAAAAAGGAAAGAATGAAAATTTAAGACTATAGGACTTACAGAAGCAATATGACGAGCTGCTAATGTGGTAATCGTGCCCCGAGAAAGGTTTTCTTCAATACCTTGGATCTCGGGAATGATCCAAGTCTTCACCGAGTTCATTGCAGAGCTCGGGGGAACAAAAGTGGGAACACCACTAGTCGGGGGCTGAGAGATGGATTCAGCCAAATTGATAGAGGAGCTTTTCTTCAGCCTCCTCAGATGAGCGTCAACTTTCTCGACTAACGATGTAATCTTAGTCGGAGAAATGACAATCACCTCGCTTGGAGCAGCAACCTTTCTCGGGGCCACTGGGGGCTTCTAGGCAACCTTCACAGGAGCAGCCGAAGAAGGTGCATCAATTTTCTTTGTCCCCTCTCCTGGGACATCAAGTTTACTTCTCTTTGCCTCTCCAGCACCAGAGGCAGATTTCTCAAAAAGGGTAGGAGGTCATCTTTTCTTCATCCTTTCACTCAAAGGAATATGGGACTCAGGTGAAGAACTTGTAGAGGCTGGTATTGGTTCTGCGTCGCTTATCACCGGACGAGCAGTAAAAGAGGAGGTGTAACTCTTGGACTGCAGCAAATATGAAGCTGACCTAATATGCTCGTCGGCAACAGTCTGATGCAAACTCCAGATAAGTTTTAAATGCCTTATATTAACGTCTGCCTCTTTTGGAGATTTTCTTTTGCTGTCAACTGCAAATAAATCAAAATTAAAATATCGGTGGCACATTTTATCAAACACAAAGGAAGCATAATTTTGAAAATAAAATAAAAACAACCTATCCCATTGCCATAGGGAGGACATCTGGGACCCTGGTAAACATCATCTCCAGTTAATGGAGGGTGTTGCCAATTTTTCATAACAACCCCGTGCTCAAAGCAGTCCCTATTGGCATCTGGGAGATTGACCACTAAAGATCTATTTAAAAACCTAGTTTTTAAATAAAAAGTATTATCGCCCACATCCCATCTATAACAAAACATAATTTCAGGAATTCCTATACGAGTTCCATGAATTTGATTTAATCTATAAACACCGTTAACTATTCTCCACGTTTTGGGGGCTATTCTTGCAGGAACTACGTCAAAGTATTGACAGAATTCCAGACATAGAGGGTTTGGGGGAGAAGAAAAGCTACACTCAGCAACAAAGAGACTGGGGAACCAATGTGCCTCAGCCAAACGAAAATAGTCTGAAGGCTCAGAAAGCTCTTCCAAAATAACCCATGAGGGAATAGAGAAATCAGAGCGAAACTTATCAATCGATTCTACAGGATAAACCATGATGAAAGAAGGAAATCAAAGAGAAAGAAGAAAATCTTACAGGAAAGGGATGAGTCTGTTGACAACAAATGATGAAAGAGATGAACGCACAGGAGAGAGAGACGATGGAAAACTCAAAGAGACAAATTTGAAAAAGTAGAAGACGATGGGATTTTCTGTAACGTTTAAATACTTTGCCTTGGGAAAGGGTAAAAGTAATGATTACAAAAAGAGACGGTTACGTTACCGGCGGCTAAAAGGACAAAAAGGGGCGCGGGAATCGAAGCGGTTAGAAAAATTCAAAAAAGACCGATTCTATGAATTTGGAAAGAGAAATAAATTCAAAAGTAAATACTCCTAAATTTCAGGATGACCATTTAAAACCACCATATTTTGAGAAAGAATGTTCCACACTCCTCAAACTTCGAACTATGAAACATTGGGGGCTTCTGTTGATACCAAATTTAGTCTGCTGACATTGCTCAATTGGGTGAAGACACGTGGCAATCTACGTGGCAACGACAAACACTTACGAACAACACCTTGACTCCGAGGAACCATACTGCAACGAGGAACTCTTCTTCCCCGATCAACTCAGACGCTCCGACCTACAAAGAAATCTACGAGGAAATTTTGAGTACCAAGGAACTTAGGCGGTCCGAGCAGCTTAGGCGGTTCGAGTTGCACCTCGAATAAAGCATTAATAGCAGGATAACCAACAGTTTGACTGCGCATTAGATTCTTATTATCATACAGATGTATACTCTTAAGGGGCATTGAATGTATTACCCTTTCACATTACAGCCTTAGGGCTATAAATACATTGTATTATCCTCATTGTTAGGGGACCGGAAATTCTTAAGAAAACTTGTAATCGAGAATTCCCAAACAGTCAGCAATAACAGAAACAGTGGACGTAGGCCATTCTTATAAGGCTGAACCACTTTAAACTTTCTTTGTCTCATTTTATTTATCTGTGATTAAATAATTAGATATAATCTAATTTTTTACATCAACATTCGGGTCGATCCAAAATATCATTTTTAAATTCGATCTTAGGACCGGACCGCTTATTTTAGTATTATATAGCATATATTAAATTTGATATAAATATATATATATATATATATATATATATATATATTAACTCTTTACTTTCTATTTTGATGTCTTTGATATCTTGTTTAATTATGTTAACTTCTCGTTGAAGATCTTGCAATGTAATTTCTTTGTGAGTTTTAAATCGTTTTAGAGTATTATCAAGACTTATCTTATGTTGTTTCTTTCCAGCATCTTCTTCTTTAGATAATAATTTTTTAAATTTGGATAGGTATTGTGATTTTAAATCTCGGTTTTCTATTTTTCCAATTAAATCAATTAATAGTTCTTCCTGTTCTTCCTGTTTAGTGAGGACATTAATAGTTTTACAGCAATTGTCCTTACATCCTAAATTTATATCTGGAGAGCTAGAGTTTGTACCGGATTCATAGTAACTTGATGATTCGTATATATATATATATATATATATATATATATATATATATATATATTAGTAAATAGAGAACAACAACCCTAAAAAAACACCTCCACTCCCTTTGTTTCTTCAGCCATCCAAGTTCCAACCCAAACCAAAACACTCTCCTCTCTCTCATCACGCAGTCACACTTCACCTCCAAGTTCCCTCTTCTATTCTCATCAAAATCTCTCAACTCAATACTCTCAATTTGAACGTCAACACAACACCGGACTCTTCCATTGGCAACGAAGGGTTTCAATGGTGGTGGCGATGATAGAACTCTCCCAAGTTAGGCGGAGATGACAGACCGCCGGTAAGAACGACCACGGTTAGTAGTCAATATTTTTTATCTACTTCATCTTTATCTCTTATTGTTGCTGAACTATTTCAGTTAATTTTAAAATCCTTCCCAATCCCTTTTCCTCCTTAGCTGCTAACTCAATATTTAAGGTGTTGAACCTGAACTATTTCATAAAAATAGAGTTTGGTTTGGCTTGGTTTGTGGTGATGTCTATTCGTATATATAAAATAATTTCCTATATCACCATTTACGATTTATAATTTCAGTTCCTTCCCCCTTGATTGTCCAAAAAAATAGAGCAAAACAACACATTAACTGGTTCAAAACAGCACCTTAAAAAGCTCAAAACAGCCCCTATTTTTTTTAGAAAAAATTACTAATTTTACCAGGAAAAATTGCTAAATAAAAGTAAATTTGGACCGATTATTACCCGAACCGGACCGAAAATAGCCGAGACCGAATATATAGGCTAAATCGATTAAATCGGTCTAAATTTGGTCTTCCCAATTAAAGGACCGAATAATACGGTCCGACATTAAAAACGGCCAAAACCCGGACCGAACCGCGCCCACCCCTACATAAAACAATATTTGAGTTCAAAATTCCTAATTTGAACCATGAATTTGCACCAAAATAAAGAAAAAACATCTAAAAGAAGATAGATACCTCAAAATTGATTACAACCCCCAAATTCAAAATTCAAGTACCATATCCAAGTGGGAAGCATGCAAATATAGAAATCAATATCTACTTATAGTGTTCAACCTGCAAAACATAGCACACAAACTGAGTTAGAATTAAAAAAATACATATTTTGGAGAGAAAAAAGGAATCACAACAATGGAGAGAGAAGAAATACTGAAGCACAACATAACCATTGAAAAAAATATTGAATGAAATAAAACACTAAAACCCTGAACAAAACCCTCAATATTTAATCTAAGAGCACAGAAATCCCAAAAAAATTCCCCAAACCCTAGAAACACGCGAAAATTGATTTTCAGAAATCCTAACCCCTTCACTACCGTTTTCTTTAAATCCTAAATGCACAAATAACACCTCAATATTATAAAACTCAAATCTTTATCCAACTCAAAAAAAAGAAACAAATTTCTAAAAACACGGTGTTACCTAGTGGACAGTCGCGGTGATAGAAGCTACCTAGTAGACAATCGCGGTGAGGGTTGGAGTTGCTAAGCATAGAAACATAGAGGATGAGAGTTTTACCGTTGAGAGGGAGGGTGAATCCGGAGATAGGAGGGTTCATCTTTGGTTACACCTCGGTAAGTGGATCCGAATGAAAGAGAGAGAAATGTAAAATTTAAGAATGAAAAAAGTGCGGGAAAATAAATGTTAGTGGGTTAAAAGAGTAAAAGACAACAATTATATTGAACATAGAATTAGGTGTGGTAAGGTATAGAGTATTATTATGTAAATTTTAATCTCCACCCTCCATTTCAGCCTTGTTGGCATCAATCTGAACCACAAAGTGTCTTCCAAACTTATGAATAGTGAAAACACCATTGCCCCTTATTTTATAGATATATATATAAATAGTTGATAACCTTACCCTATTCAAGAATTCTTGAAACTATAGACCTTGCATATTTACAAAAAAGAACCTTCAAATAAACTAAACTAGGAAATAGTCCTAAAGTTTTAGATATTACAAAATAGCCCTTTGAGTTTTTTTTTACTTTTAAATTATCTAAATAAAATATGAACCCCAAAATTTTTTCCATAACCTTATAACCATCTCAAATTACAAACCAGCCCCAAACATTACTTTCTCAAGTTTTAAAAATTACACAAAGGCCTCTGAGGCTTGAAAAATATAGACAATGAACTTAAAACCTAACCAAAAATTTCCAAGGAACTAAACATAAACCCTAACATCATCCTCATCAGTTAAGCTGATGAGAATGCCACCAAACTCTATCATAACTAATGAGAACAAAGTTAACACATGCCTTCATGTGTACCCAAACTTCCTTCACAAATATCTTCCATCAAAAAAGCCTAAACCTCCCTCTTTTTTGACCAATCAACCCTCGCTAACTTCATCTATAAAAATCCCACCTTGGTGCAGAGAAAACAATAGCAACAGTAGCATAAACACCAAACAAAAATTTTGGCATTTTCGGGTATTTAATGCATATATCTCAATTCTTTTTATCCTATTAAGTTTATGCAGTAGTTTAGGATCCATTTATGCTTCTACATGCATTACTTAACATATAAATACATAGCTAAGGGTCAATTTTCATAAAACACCATTAAAGCTTGAGCTTTAATTGTGAATTTTGTGTTCTTGATTTTGAACCAATTTTGAAGTGGGAATAATTGTCCTTAGACTTGTAGGAACTTTACCATAATATTTAATTTGATTATAGTATACGTGCATAGTTCAAACCCAAGCTTTTCTATTTTGGCAGCTAAAACTTCAAAGTTCAAATTCTCTAAGTATATTATGAAATAAACCCTCAAACCAAAACCATTTTGTTCCAAATTCACACGAAAACAAAATCATATTACTGTTATGGTTCGAATTTCAATATAACTCCACAAATATAAAATTGAAATATTTGAGATTTTACAGTCTATGGAGTTGATGTTACAGTTCACCTCGTTCCATAGAAATTATATTTTCAAAATCCTTGTGAAAAGTTAGGAAGAATGGCTTCGGAATCATCTCAAATGATATTATGTACTAAATTTAATTGAAGGTCAAAGTTACAACCTTAAAAGTCAAAATTCAAAAGGTTGAAGATGAAGCGTAATACACGTGCGCGAGTATGGTCAATCCATCGCGTGATAAGTTTGACTGGGCGCGTGTCCAATCAGAAAATTCAAAAAAAAATCAAAAATTTTATTTTATTTTTCTAGTCAAAATGGTGTGTTACAACACCCTGTTTGGTCAATCAGAAAGCAAATTCGAAGTATCCACTAAACTTGAATTTTAAACACTTAATTTATTATTACACTTAAACCCCGGAAGTTTTTTAACTTCTGTTTTCACACCCAAACTTTTTCTCCTTATTTTTTAGACCCTTAGGAGCAAAAAAGTATATTACCACTAAACTTGAAACCTTAAGGAAGTATAAGAAATAAATTCCAAGCGTATTTATATATTAAACTCGAAACTTTCATTAAACGCGATTTATATTTTATTTATATTGCAATTTCTTTAAAACCCAGCCTTACTTAAATGTTTTTCTTATTTACAGACTTTCACGGACCCCTTCCCTAACCAAACGAAATTTATTTCCAAAAACCCTAAAAATAGTAGGTTAGTCGTATTCAATATTAATTTCACAAAATGCTATCGTGTACACATTTTGCTGATATCAGCACGTGATAGTCCCAGTATATCATATTCTCATTGATGAACTCATTTCAGTACTTCAACCATTTACATATAATTGATTCAGATTTTAATGATGATTATGCAATCATATTATTTCATATGATGGAGTTTAACCCGGTTCTACTAATATTTCGATATACTCATGACTGTATTATTTGGCCTGTAGGACTTAGATGATTGAGGGCCTAGTTATTGCTATCATATGAAATGTTTGTGACTGACTTAGCACGGTTACTTATCTCCAGTTATCTGGGCTGATTTATCTCCAATTTATTATATTGAGTTGTTATATGTATGACTATTGCCTTAAAGCCTCTAAACGGATAATTATGGGTTATTTGTTTAGAAACCATCTGCAGCCTTTAACCGATTATAGCCTTAATATTTCTATTTTTAGCAAATATCATCATGTATTATTGTGCTATCTCATTTGAGCTATTGAATCTCAATTCTTATGATCCTCTTATTATTAATAATCCTTATTCTGGTTATTTTAAAAACTGTATAGAATAATAATAATCTACTGAGCAATTTTTTCTTAGTTTTGAAATTTCAGATGGACTCAGGGCATAAAGAAAGCAACAAATCCCCCGACCTCGCAATTTATAATTCATCTTCTCGTGTATCTCTAGCAATCATTTACTCATGAAAAATTAGTAGCGGTTTCAGCAAACCCGTCATAATTTCATATGTTACTACTTATAAGTTGATGTAACTTTATGTTGTAGATTCATTTTGTACCAGTCATATGTAGTATTTTTCTTTCTTTTTCCTTTCAGTATCATTATGTAATGTAAGAACAATCCTAGTATGTGTGTAATGAATAAAGCGCGTGGTCACTATCACTACTATGACGTAATATAAACCTTTATTATCTTATTTTTATTCTATTTCCAGCCTTTTATTATTATTTAGACACCTCTAAAACCTGGGATGTGACACCACATGCGTACCTTGATATTAAATCTCACTCATGCAACCATGCACTGGATATCCACTAAGGACTCATTTTTTGAGGTCTCCTCAACAACCGACACCCTATGGAAATTTATTCAATGAGATTTGCAATTTACATACTTTAAACCCTTGGTGCTCATTTCCACACTATAGTCGATGCATATCCTAATTCCAAACCAAATAATAAAGCTAATTTGACGAGACATTATCTCAATGTAAACATTTCTTAACTTTTATAATTATTCTTACACTTTCGTTGCGCTACTTTGATCACCCAATTTATGACTGTCACTATTTTTACTAAGGCTTATTGTTGGACATCACTAAACTTAGTTTAATCCTAGACATGGATTACACGCCCTTATTATACGACATGGGGAGCATCGCCTGTTCAATAAGATTGCCAATGTTACCGCACGTTTCTAAGAGAACACATGCAACCACTTATTATCCTAACTTAGGACATTGAGAACTAGTACGACGACTAAACTTAACATATCATTATCAGCGAAAGTGTTTCTATTGCTTGTCGTAATTCCTTGACTCCAATATTGCAGTCACATGCGCGTACAAATCGGAGTTCCCACTCATTATACGAGGCAGAGCCCAATTAGAGCCTTGACGATCGAAAGATCAAATACCAAACTCACGAATATGCGTCAATACCATAAGGTAATTGAAACCTAAAGCTCTTATAGCAAGTTGTAACTCCTCGAACTGAATTTATGGGTTACCCCTGGGTCAACTCGATCTGGTCCAACTACATTAGTTTGATGTGATGTGAAACAATCCTTGTTAATGTTTCTAGTCCTTTTTATTTAAGGGTCAATTATTAAATAGTCCCTACTATAAATATATATTTTTTAAAAAGGACACATATTTTTAGTTTAACCCATTTAGTCCCCCAAGCACTCAATATCCTCTTATTTTTAGAGGTCCGCGCCAGCGGCACTCCCTCTGCAAAATATGTGGCAAAGGACTTTTTGAGGCAAAATAAAAAAGTTTGGACTAAATGGGTATTAAAAAATGTCCGAGGGACTATTTGGTATATGTCCCTTTATTTAATTAAAGTTTCAATACTTAGCATTCAATTCTGTTTTTAGTAATATATCACAACATAATAATTGTAGAACCCATTAGAGTGCCTTCAGGGTATATGTAATCAGAGTTACTAACATAAGAGGGTAAAGAACATTTACTTGTAAAACGTTCTCAAATACAGATTTGCATGTCCTGCGTAACAAATGAAGGGTGTAAAAAAATACCCAGTGGATTTCTCAACAAATGTAATATAAAAACAACTGCGAAAAGAACGGATGATATAACATTGCGATAACTAGAATGCCCATTCAGTATATATAACTAAATATGCAAAAAAATTATTTTATATCAAAATGTTTACTTGTCTCGATTAAATCCCCCTTTTAAACCCGTTCCATTAACATGCACACAACATCTTTTAATGCCATTAACCCAACCCAATTAATTTAAGAAAATGCATTATTTATCACTTTCTTAGTGCATGATTTTTAATTCATAAAAATCACCAAATTATCTAATTATCGTTTTCACATACACAACTGGAGTTTTAAGATAATTATTCACAGTTCTTAATCTTATCACCCTTAAAGTACACCTTTAAGCACACATTACCGTGAAAACTTAGATTTATGCCACTTTAGGCCACTCATTTACCCGTATTTTTTTCCTTTATTGGGTATTTCTAATTAACGCTCCCATTCAATTTCATTTATCGTTTTCGAAATTTTAACCAATTCTAATTATTCCTTTACTGTCCTAAAGTGAACCGTAATCCCATTTACTTGCAGTCTAACCGTCATTTTATAAAAACGTCCGGCTTATCGCCATACTTTATTTGCAATAAAGTGTATTTTTTAGTCCCTTGGCATTACTTTAACCGTTTAACCCAAGGTAAATACTACCTTGTCTTCCTTGTTATACACTTGAACACGTTTTTACAGCCCTTATTACTTCTCTTCGATGTATTACTAATCTCTTTACACTTTACTCTATTTTCAAGTTTAAGGGTCATTTCATCAATTAGTATTCATTTAAAGTCTTGTGTAACAAACTTCCCCTTTTCACACGATCATAATGTTTGGAACAAACATCACAATTTCATCATCTTGGGTTCACTATGTAAAATTTTCTTTTTCAAGCTCAACTTACGCTTTAATTATCAAATATTCCAAAATTACCACTTAACCCATTTTACTATTCTTCAATTTATGCCCCTAAAAAATGCTTAACGGCATTTTTATACTTTCTTTACCTTTAAAGTCACTTTATTTAGTTTAACATTATCATAAAATTATTAACATAATAATTTCATCTTAGACATCATCTTAACATGTTACTAGTTAGCCCAAAATCACAACAAATGACTTTTTGACACTCTTCACATATAAAATCAATCTTAATGTCTAAAAATTCTTAAATGTAACCTAACATTTATTAACATGAAATGACACCAAATTTAAGGAGTCATATCATTCAAGTATGATATCTTTATAAAATGACTTACTTTGTACCCCAAAGTTTACTTTACTTAAAAACCCACTTGAAAATTTTAAATTTGAACACATTATTCAATTTGTTAAAAATGTCAACATACACACTACTTTTTGGGCAAAAACCTTATGTTTATTAGCATTAAAGTTTACTTTACAAAACTATTAGTTTCACCCATTACTTTGATTTCTACTCATTTTCATGCCCAAATACCAACAGTCATCATGTCAACTTTTACTCATTTTTATCAACTTTCATTTTAAGAATCAACCTTGTTTCTTAACCATTCTTAACACAAAGTAGCATCAATTTTTTGTAGAATAATTTTTTAAATTATTAGTGCCATAAATTCATGAATAAAATCTATTTGACACACATTCAAGTAACTTTCACATTTAATCCATAAAAAGTTGAGCTCTATATCCATGAAATCCATTTAACATATATTTTATCCATATATTCATATGAAAATATATATATTATGTACTCAAATATCCTCAAATAAATTCCAACACATATTTTACTTTAAAAACCTTTGTTTAACATCATATAGCTTATTTCATAAAAATGTCCAAGAAATGTCCAATAAATATTTTGAAATTTTGACATCTTTGAAACCTTTCTTTAAACTCATTTTTAAGCCATATTAACATATGAAATCCTATTATATTCCACTAAAATGATAGCATTATTGAATATATATATATATATATGTGTGTGTGTGTGTGTGTGTGTGTGTGTGTGTAATAATAATGCTTTAAAGACTTGAATATAATAGTTAATTCAACAAAGTTTCCTCACCTCAAAAAAGCCTTAACAATGGTGGAAATGGCTATGGAGAGGGCAGCCCTCCACCTTCTAAGGTGGCCTTAAGGCGGTTACCAAGCTTCCTCTAGGTTTGACCTGCTTTTGCTTTCAAGACCCATCTCTTTCCTATCCTTCAACTCCATGAAAGTTTCTCTCTTAAAAAAAACTCTTCTAATTCCACCGAAAATTCACTATAACTTTAACTAAGCCCTTGATAATGGAAGAAGAGGACACGGGGTATGATAAGTTTGGAATATGGGGGATAAATATGGATGAACAAGCTTGAAAATGGAGGATTTAAGAGAGAAAAGAGTTGGTTTTCTATAGAGAAAAATGGAGATGAACTCTCTCCCTCTCTCTCTCAAACTCATTTGAAACAATTTAAGTGATCCACTTAAAGCTTAAGGCAAGGTTCCATATACTAAATATAGTGAAAGGATAAGTAATCTCAACTGAGGGCCTCTCTAAGCTCAACAACACACCCATCTAAACCAACCAAATCTCGACAGTACAACACAAGAAAGGATGAACTTGTTGTCAGCTTCGTCAGATCGATTCGATTTCCATTTCGGATCGATCCAAAATCCTGATTTTGCATTCTTTTTGTTAAGTCCCAATTTTCCACGAATTTCACATTTTGTCCCTTAGTCTCATGGGTTGCACATGTAAATCCTCATTTTACTTAATTGAAGTCGTTACATACACGTATATAAATCCGATTATAAAAACTTGACGTAAAAGTACAAAAACGCTATAAATTAACTATTTTAAAAGTGTGGGTATTACATATCCTAGCTACAAGAATTACATTTGTTGGTTTGTGTCATTTAAATTCACCCTAAATCATGCACCCTGATACCCATTTTGAAAATTGTTACCATTTCAGTGACATTCTCTAGTCACTTCGTGAATCTTTTAGATATGCTTACCACTTGCTTATACAAAGTTAACATGCTACTTAAATAATGGGGGAAAAAAGGTGCCCTCGCCCAAAGTAAGTTTGGTCTCGGATTCGAGACATGCGAGCAATCTCTCTATATATGTGAGTAAAGTCAGACGACATCCGCCTCTCCTAGACCCTACAGTTAAGCTGGAACCATATGCACTGAATATGACTTTTACTTACCCACTTGAAATCATATGATCACATGTTCGTATATCAACTATCACCACTGCAAACCGATCATTTCTCGAAAGGTAAAGAGTGTTCCAGGATGACTGAATTAGGCTATAGTTGACATTTTAAGGGCGGAGGGTGGCAATTCGGGTTAGTCGTGTTATTTTCGGGTTGTGTTGATTTTTATTTGAGTACAAGTTTTCAGTACCCTTAAATCTATACAAGTTAATCGTGTCAACTTCGGTTCATTTCGGGTTATTACCATAAAGGAGTTATCGTGTCAAAAATTGCCAGCCTTAGGCGGACCAAACTAATCTCCCCTCGTGCTTAACAAATTATTTTACAACATGTTGCGCATTCAGATATCCACGTTCACCATACGTCAAAAGATGTGTTAAATACAGCCACAAAATTAAAAGGTGGAATATTACAAATTCACGAGGCCTTGTGGCAACAATCTCTCTTCTTCCATCACAACAGGCTTCTATCATTAGCAACCATTAATAGTACACAATAGATTATTTTATGATTTCATGCATCAGATTATATATTCCACATATCATTAAACATACTCATGCCACAGGACTTACGATAAATTATTTGAGTGAGTGGATTAAAATTATAACTTAAATTACCAATGTTTCACTCTTCGAACCAAACGACTAAGGTTACCAATCACTTCCTGCTCTGCGGATAAAATCCAGATTTTCATAAATTTGACAACGATTTACAAAAACAATGAAGTGCCTCTTGAAAAGAAGATACAGCACCATGATACTTAAAAGTGAGTAAATACCAATTGTTCATTCTTATGGCTAACCTCACCACGAATCTTGCTAATGCTGCTTAATCTAGAATATTCCTTCATCCCAAATTAAAAATTCCCTCCTCCTTTCGGGCATCCCAAATTAAAAGTCCACTTCGAAAATCAATTGACAAAATTCGACGATATTCGACTAAGTTTTAATTCTGGCCATTCATTATGTTAAAAAGTCATATTCTTTAGACATTCAAACGTTGACCCAATATAGGCTACATCAAGTAGAACATCAACAAACATATCTCTCGGCTGAAATATTTAGGCGTTTATGGTTATGCCGATGACGGTGTTTTCTTCTATGTTGCCCATCAGAGTCTGATTTCTCGGATGAACTTGAATGACGTTTCCATCTGCTCCTTCTATAACGCCTTTCAGACTCTGAGTCGTCCGATGAACTTGATTTTGAATACTTTTGCTTCTTTCTTGTATGTTTCTTCTTCTTCTTTGACCTCCTTCCCCGGTCGTCATCAGAAGATGAATTGTCCTCGTGGCGATCCCTTAACTCGGTATTATGGGGCGATGAGCGTTGTTTGTGTTTTTTCTTACTGCTCGATTTCTTCTTTTGGGGTTTGCTTGAGAAGTTGGACAGCAATTCAGGGATGATCGCCTCACCGAGGAATCCTAAATATTGTACACATTGTTTAGGGGGGAAAATAATCATACACAAATATAAATAATATAAGGATTAATGACAGTGAACACCTTTGTGTTTAGAGAAATTATAGTAACCTCCCAATATACATTTGAGTTCAGTGACAATGAGCTCTCCTGATCTCCCTATATTTTTGAAATTTTTATAGTTTTTAAGGTATATCACATTAAAAAATTCTTTATACGTTAAGGTTGATGCCCATTATAAAATTTTATTGAAAATTGTGTCAAAATTGAAAAAATCTTAGCATAGGGATAGTCATTGTAATTTCTGAATACACAAGGGCAGTATATGTAATAAATCCAAAATACAGCAGAGATCGAAGTAATTATCCCAATAATATGTATATATATATATATATGTGTGTGTGTGTGTGTGTGTGTGTGTGTGTGTGTGTGTGTGTATTTATGTATATGCATATATTAAAAAAAACTTTCCAGAAATGAAAAAGGCTTTATACCTCCATACTCATCAAATATGTCCTCGGCGACTATCTGCTGGTTGGGATCATCTGGTTTGAACCCGCCACGAGGTGGACTCATTCCTGGTTTTTGTTTCAGTTCCCACTTCACAGGCTATATACAACGTGCCAATAAATTCAGATTTGAAACATTAGAAATTGTTATTTTATAACAGCAGAAGAATCGATTGAAAATCTAATTCATAAATACAGCAGAAACAAACAAAAATGATAACTATAAACAGCAGATAGGCATATGTACTTGAACAAATAATAAACCAAAAGTAAGGTAAAAAATAAGGATTTTTACCAATCGTTCATGTTTACTAAGTATTTAGTCAAATAGATCCTACGTCTTTTTTCTTCCAACAGGTGCCATGCGCCAATAGGTCATATTAAAAAACAGGTAGTGAATATTTACTGTACGTATGAATTGGACTTGTTGAGGAAATTTTGTTTCGACTTATTTGTGAAGCTCTCAAAATAATATCCATCCAAGATACCAAATAAAACATTACAATCTATAATCATCGCCACAATACACGTGATTAGGTAGTGATCCAAGGAGGTTTTAGCTTAGACTTGATATCACTGCATTAAAATAATAACCCCACTCCTAGACACCCTAAAAACTCCATATAACAATTCCCTAACTCAACAAAATGCAAGCAAAGGTAATACCCTAAAGGCTCGTTTGGTTCGAGGTTTGACAAGGGAATGGGAATTCATAATTCCAGGAATTCTAAGTTCCTGGAATCTTCAATTCCTTTCCATTGTTTGGTTCAAGCAGGAATTCCTTTTTCCCGCCATCTAAAATCCCTTCTATGTAAACTGTTAAAAAAATATTAAATATATATTATTTTTTCAAAAAGTTTAAAAAAACGTGTTTTGTTACACTTTTATTTAAATATAAACTGTTTTTAGTAAATTTTTTTAATTCTTTACAAAAAAATAAAGTTGTAAAAAAACAGTTTTTAAATAAAAACAAAAAAAAGTTTTTGAATAACTTTTTTTATTAATCTTTCCTGAAAAATAAAGTTGTAAAAAATGGTTTTTTTTTTCCGTTTTTTTCCTTAAGCAAAAAAACAATTTTTTTTGTTGTAAAAATACAGTTTTTTGAATGTTTTTATATTTCTAATAAATAAAAAACAGTTTTTTTAATGTTTTTATTAGAAATATAAAAACATTCAAAAAACTATTTTTGTACAACAAAAAAAAATGCAAAAATAAAACTGTTTATATATAAAAACTGTTTAACAAAACACATTTTTTTAATGTTTTAAACAAATAGCACATATTTAAAACATTAAAAAATGTGTTTATTAAACATTAAAAAATGTGTCTATATAAATAAAAATGTGTTTATATATTAACATATTAAACAGTTTTATTTTGCATTTTTTTTGTTGTTGTACAAAAACAGTTTTTTGAATGGCGAAAAACATTTAAAAACTGTTTTTTATATATTAGAAATATATATTAACATTTTATTTAAAAAAAATCAGTTTAAAGAAACATTTAAAATATATTTTTATAGTTTTAATCTATAAAACACTGTTAATATATTAAAAAAAATGTTTATATATGAAAAACAGTTTTAAAAAACACGTTTTTTAACTTTTTAAAAAAATAGTACATATTTAAAACATTTTTAATAGTTTATATAAAAAATTATTTTTTAACTTTTTTATTTAAAAAAAAAAGAGTTTTAAAAACATTTAAACATTTTTGTAATATTTTTATATATAAAAACTGTTATTAAAGAAAAAATGTTATAGTATAAAAATGTCATTCTTTTTTTATATATAAATGGTGTAAACTATTTTATTTCCTATTAGATGAAGCGAGAGAACGTCACTTGAATATGAGATAATGAATCATTAAATGAAGTGAGAGAACACTTCTTAAAAAACCATGTGATTGGACGACATCAAAACTTGATGTAGTTGAACACATCAAAAAAAAAATTCGATCTGTGTATGTGTATGTGTATGTGTATGTGTATGTGTATGTGTATGTGTGTGAGAGAGAGTGTTAATGTGTGTGAGAGAGATAGAGAGAGCATGTGTGTGAGTGAGAGAGAAAGAGAGTGTGTATATGTATGTGTGCGCGAGAGAGAGTGAGTATGTGTGTGAGTGTGTGAGTGTGTGTGTGTGTGTGTGAGAAAGAAAAAGTGTACTTATGAGTTTATGTGAAATGGTATTTTTGTTACACCACAAAAGTAAGGTAATATGTCCGGGAATATAGGATTACCCCCATTTTAGAGGGGAAAGGAGAATCCAATTTCGTGGGAATTCTAAATTCCAGGAATTCTAAGTTCCCCCTTAAATCTCCAACCAAACATTGTAATTCTAAATGAGGGGAATTCTAAATTCCAGGAATCCTAAATTCCCTTTCCAAACCTCGAACCAAACGAGCCCTAAATGGATTTCAAGTAAGGAGAACAAAGGGAACCATAAACTATACTGTTTTCCAAATTGATTCTTTCCCTACCCATTTTTCTGTGAAAATCCTATTGTTTCACTCCCTCCACAACTCCCAAACCAACCAATGCCAAGAAAGCGCGTCTTCATAATCATGTAACCTAGGACAACTTCCCCTTGTTAATTCTATAATCATCAAATCCTTTATTCACCAGATAATTATAACTAATGCCATTGCGCATAGCCATGTGGCCTGGAGGATATCAGTTGGCAGCAAAAAATCTCGTGCTCTTAGGCTTAGAGGAGACAAAATTAGAAATTTCTTCCACGGGGCGGCAAATTATCATTGTCAAAAGAAAGCATATTGGCCAAATTGAAGCGGAGGATACATTGTTCAATGATGAGGCGGATATCCGGAATGATATAGTGAAGTAGTATGAGAATCTTTATATGGAGTTGAGACCTTCTCTAGATGAGTTAGATTTTGACCAGCGGTAGATTGGGAGTGGGCAGAGGACCATTTTCAGAGGAGGTGGTGGAGGCCTTGAAGTCCATGAGCAGCGATAAAAGCTCCTAGGCCAGACAGTATCACAATGTCATTCTCTCAGTTGGTGATGGTAGTGTTTGATGAGAGATTTTAATGCCTCTTTCATTACCCTAGTCTATAAGAAAGTGAGAGTGGTAGACAATAAAAATTTCACGCCCATTATCTTCATGGACAATGTTCATAAGATCTCTTCCAAGGTGTTGCGTTTCAGACTTTGGAGGATTGTTGACGCTATTATGTTGGAATCCCAAAACACCGTAGCGACGGAAGGGCAGATTCTGATGTTGTTCTTGTTGATAAAGAGAGTGTTGAGAGCAAATTGAGAAGCACTCTGCTTGAAGTTAATTGTGAGCTAGACATTGAGAAGGCCATTGATCATGTCAATATTGGGGTTTCGTGCTAACATTTTTGATTGGATGGGTTCTGGAGAGCTGTTCCACTGGTAGTGCATTAGTTCAGTCATCAGTGATTGGTCAATGGTGAGACGGGTTATTTATGAGCTTGTGTCCTTTTAGTAGGGAGATCCTATCTACGCTTTCCTGATTATCTTGGTGTGGGCAAAGCGTAAGCTTATGCATGAGATATCGGTTTGATTGAATTTTTTTTTTTTTTTTTTTTTTTGTGTGTGTGGTGGGGGTGGGGTGGGGTGGGGTGGGGTAAGGGTTGGGAGAGGGGGTAGTTTGGTGTACATAACCACCTGGATGGGCCTTGCTTGAGATATTTGAGGCTTCTTTTCTTGCACTTTGAGGTTGCGTTCAGCTTGTGTGTTTACTCGCCCGGGGGTGGGGGCTCCTACCCTCCTAGTGTTCTCTTTGGGTGTGCAGAACAGATCTACAGCGATTTTGGATCCAATCCTGGAGAGATTTCAGATGCAGCTTGCGGGGCGAACGGGGTTCAAGCCTACCAACTGTATCTACTTTGCCTCTTCCGGTTTCAATCAGGAAGAGGCTTGAGAAATGCACAAGGAATTTCCTATGGAGGGGCTATACAGAGGGGTATAAATATAAAGGTGTGCAGACCGTTTAAGGAGGGGAGTGGGCATTACAAAATTCAACGAGGCGCTTTTGGGAAGTGGTTGTTGGAGGTTTCCCGACAGAGGAGGGTGGATTATGGAAGCGAGTGGTAGAGGAGAGATTTGAGCTGAGACAGGATGGTTGGGGGTTGGTGCAATGCCCTAACTCGGTTTCCCCACATAGTGGGAATACAGAAGAACACAGCAGGAGGATGGGAGGACTTTCCCGATATATGTCTTTTAGACTAGGAGATGGTCGGAGGATCAGATTTTGGCATATCGAAACATTTGTCGATAAATTTGGTCTGGTGACATCCCATTGGGAAATAGATTTCCTGAGCTACTTCACATTTCGCAACATAGGCATGGCAGAGTGGTGGACTTTGTCTCGAGGGTGGAGGGCTATGATGCACTAACTCCACAGGTAATATGGGATACAACACGACTCAAGATACGCGATTTTTCCAAAATGTAGTATACGATACGCATGGATACGTTTAATATATATTTTTTAATTTATATATTTAATGAAAAATAGCAGAATATGTTCAGCAGAATACATAATTATAATATACTTAGCTTGAAATTTTGTAAAATCAAATACAACAAAAGACAAACTTAAACAAGAAACAAATCAAATTCAATAAAATCGTAAATAGGATAAATTTGCAAAAGTTCGGGTTTGTTTGAAACTTTTGAGTCCAGATTGCTCTTTTTGTAAATGAATATGGTATTTTTTTCTTTTTATGTTTTACAATCAATTTTTTAAGTTATTAAACATTTGACCCCATTTTAAATTTTCAAAATACTAAACAACTACCCACGCATGTCCAAAAAAATGTCCCCCGGTGTATCCTAACTAGTCCCCCAGTGTGTCCTAACGTGTCCGGGGGAAAAAAAAAGGATACTCCATTTTGTCACTACTGCACAGCTCCTTATTTACGTAGGAGCCATAAATGTTTTAATTATTTTTGCAGTGATGTTCATAAATGGCTCAGGATATTACAAAGATTTTCATCTTTGGACCAATGGAGATGGGGTTACTTCGATACTCTAGTACACGCGTGTCCCAATGTGTCCGAGCGTGTCGCGTGTCAAACAGGATACTCTGCCTTTGGGAGAGTGTCCGTACTTCATAGGTGGAAGGTATAAAGGTGTTGAATTTCATATTTAGGAGGAGGTGGATACATTCATTGAGTTATTTGGGGAGGATAGCATCCCTTTTGAAGGTGATGATGTGCTGTATTGGAGTGGTAATGGCCAAGGTAGGTTCTCTGTCAAAGTTTATTATCCAGCTTTAATTGGTGGATACGGGAATTTGTTCATTTAAGGCAGATTTGGCGAACAATGGCTCAGGTGAAAGGGGGACTCTTTTCATGGACAGTTGCTAGATGGAAGATTCTCAGAAAATTCAATTTGAAGCTGAGGGGTAGACGCATGGCTAGTCAGTGTTGGTTATGCAAGGTGGAAGAGGAAACAGTGGGCCACTTGTTGCATTGTGAAGTGACAAGAGGATTGTGAATAATTATTTTATCAATTTATTGTGTATTGGGTCATGCCCAGTTTTGTAGCAAAGATATTGGCAGTGTAGAAGAAATATTCAGTTAAAAAGTGGGTGCACTGATATTGGGAGACATTCCCCTTGTCTCAGGCTCCCCCCACCCCCCCTAGACAGATTTTTAGTTCATTTTTTTCTTATTTATTGTGTATGTGTATGTGTGTGTGTGTGTGTGTGAGAGAGAGAGAGAGAGACTCTGGATGGAACTTCCTTGAAGAATAGAGTTCTAAAACAGACGAAGAACTGCTTGCTGCTCTTTAACAAGCCCCAATTAATAGACTCAGGTTGTTAAGCACCCAACGGAAACCCCAAATATAAAGAAGAGAAACCACCCCATATCCAGAATAGGACCAAGAACCTGACCAGCCGGCATGATCTCGCTTTTTTGGACATTAATATTCAACCCCAAGACCGCCTCAAAAATTGAGAGAGCTATCATAAGAGCTCTCTTCAAATCCAGCTTAGCTCCACAAAAGAAAAAAGTATAATCAACAAACATGCACAGAATGGAAATAGAATGATCATCCTTGTTCCCATCACAATTCCTTCCAGATTAACGCATTATTATCCAAAATGATTTTTAATTATATTACAAATATTACGAAAATTTGTAATTACAGAAAATTACAGAATTTAAATGCAATGACACAAAAAAGTAGATTGAGGCAAGTGTTAAACGCTTTGACCTTGAGACGAATTTTGCCCCGAATTAGTGCTTCTCGGACGCAGCGGCAATCGTCTCTCAGGATACAACAATCTTTACTTGCAAAGTAGCACCCCAATTTGCATGTCTGTTTGAACCAACTGCTGAGAACTCTCATATGGACTCACTGAATTTATGGACTGACTTTCTGAATTTTCGTAATATGAGACCCCAGGCCACTTAAAGCCCAGTAAAAGTTGGACCAAAAAGTTTATACTTTAGCCAAGTTAAAACCCGAAGCCCCACGAGCCCGAGCCGGGGTGGGCGGGCGGGCGAGCGGCGGTGGCGCACGCACACGTGTGGGCTTGGAAGCCAAACCGAGTCCATGTAAGTCCTCCCTCCTTCAAAGAGTTGGGATACTCCAAGGGCAAGCCTTTAACCCAAATTGGGTTATATTATACTACACCCATTTTACACATTCTTCCTATGTGGGGCGAGCTTTAACTTAAACACTTCAACCATTTTTCATGTTCCAAGTGAGTACTTTGAGCTACAATTTCTCATTCAATAATTTATGGTTTTTCGTATACTCCTTGTGGAGGTAAACGAGTTACCATTTGAGTCGTCTCGAAAGACGTGGGTCCCATAATAAATTGACCCCAAAGTACCAAAATCTGATTTTGTCAACTTAAGAAAACCCATAAATTCTAACACGCAGCCCATGGCTTTTGAATTTGTATAGATACCAAGGGAAAAAGAATAGAAGTTATGATACTAAATTGTGTTATTCCCGCTATACCCTTCTAAAATGCACGGTAATATGAGTTGAATATTGTGTGACCAAACCTACCCAAGCGGTTACGTCACTAAATTAATATGTTATTGTTGGAATATCTGATTTTTATATTTTATTTAATTCATAGACTAAATGGTTTTTAGGAATTTCATTTATTTATTTTATCTTTATCTTTCAGTATAGTGGGATTAGGACTCTAGCCTATCAAGTGCCAATAAATTCTCTTGTACTCTAAAATTATTATGAATATAAATTACATTCTGATTTTCTTCTTGGTATCAGAGCCTAGATCCTCTTGTGCTGAGTTTCTTATCTGATAATCGCCTCTACCGTAGGACGGCAATTCTCGCTGCCCGTAGGACCATCATTATGTTCAAACACAGTTTCTTATGTGCGGTGGTTGATTTATTTCTGTTTATGTATGCTGTCTTGTTTGATTACAGTTCATACTACTCTCGCGGCTTTTTGTTGATTTGTTCGCACCGATAGCTATGGAACCTTTTTTTTTGGTTTTGATTAATGATTCAATGATGGGTATAATTGCTTTGAGGCGAAGATATGATTAAATATGAATGTATATTTTTGCTTCCACCCTCCCCCCCCCCCCCCCCCCCCTCTTTTTGCTGCCCTCTATTTTCCGCTACATACACTGGAATTCAAGGTCGTGAGAGTCTCATTTGCACTGCAGCAATCTGTTTGTTGTCGCTGTCTCTCGCCTCTCGTCGCCTCGACATATCTCTATCAGAGGTCAGTTCCAGGTTCGTATCTTTTCTGCCTCTGCAACAGAACGATGGTATCGCAAATCCTCTTTTCAAGAAGAAGATTATTGAGAGGGTGGGCCAAATCTTTATTTATGCTGGGTCAATTTGGATTTATCTTGTTTTGGGGCCACCTTAACTTATTTTATTTTAAGCCAATTTAAGTGGTACCCAGTTTCAAGTCCAGTTCGTTTTTGCAGGCCCAACTAGCATCTTTTTTATTTGGGCAATTTACAATTAGGTCCCTTGGTAACAATTTTTAAACATTTAAGGACAATTTACTATTAAGTCCACCTGTTATGCCACTAGCGTGGACTTCTACAAGAAGAGAATTAGTGGACTAAGTGTTTAAAATTTGTCAAAATTCCTTTAGTGTTTAAAATTTATTTATGAGGGACCTAAGAGTACTTTCCCTTTTTTATTTTTGGTCCAGAAATATAGTTTTTCTGTCCCAGTTTAATTTATTTTGTGCCCAGGCTCAACATATTCGATTGAAATATCAATGACTCTTTCTTCTCAGTTTTGAGCCAGCAACCCATGTAACTGGGTTTATTTTGGTTGGCATACCTGGGTCGATTTTCTGCTCCAATTTGTTTATAGTTTCGAGCTTTCCTACTGTAGCTACAGCGCTAAAATTTGGTTTTGACTTTGTAATTTCAGCCTTCTCTGTGCATATTAGATACTCAACAAATTTGTTATGATGAGACTTTTGTCCGTGCGCCTCATTTTTTTCGCTGGGTATTGATGTTGGACCAGGTTGCTTCAAATTATTATTACTATTTGGTGTATGGCTCCAATTTAATTGGTGTATGGTTCATTTATGGTGCAATTGTTCAACGGCCTCTTTTCTCCTCTTTGAGGTATCCCCTTAATTGCTTGGTGATGAAGTAAGGGTCATTTTAGTGCTGCTACATGTTATTTGGTAGCATTGTGTTGGCCGGGTCGGCCCGTTTAGTCTCGAGATCGACTTTATATAAGTGAGTATTATACTCACTTTTGGCACATGTTTGGGGTGGAGGATGTTTCCCATCTTTGGCACATGCTTGGGGTGATTGTTATTCCCACCTTTGGTGCATGTTGTATTTTGATTTTATAGAATTGGGGTATTTATCTGGGGCGTTAACATTTCCAAGCATAAAGGAAGCAATTGATTTGTTATTTGAAGACCCGAGCTCGAGTTAAGGGGGAGCAATTTTTCAGCAAAGGCAGAACATTTTAGAGAGCAAATTGATTTTGGTTTCATAACATTTGAGGGGGAGTGTTGGAATATCTAATTTTTATGTGTTATTTAATTCATGGACTAGATTATTTTTAGGAATCGCACTTATTTATTTAATTTATCTTTATCTTTTAGTTTCCTAGTGGGTTAGAACTTTTACATTGTTATTTCTTTCCGACTTGGATAAGGACTCGTGTATTAAAAGCCTAAAAATACTCGGACTCAATAATTATTATGAATATAATTTACATTCCAGTTTTCTTTTGTTACCTTCATGGTTCAAAGTCTCGGTATCGGTCCTAGTATCGGACACCCGATTTTCAACTCGGTCGCGGTATCGGGCGATACGCAAATATACGCTATTTAGAGAGTGCAAAAAATTCCGGAAAAAATATAGAAAATTTTAAAAAAATAAGATTAACAATGTGGACCAATGAGATACATTCAAACCCATCATTCAATATGCATTGCATTGTAGAATTGGTTATACTGAAGCGCGGCAGAGTTGTCAGATTCAATATTGCATAGTAAACCAATAATAATATTGAAAAACAAAAACGTACATTTTGTTTTAACAACAATGCAAGGTTTTAAAAAGCGCGAGGCGTGGTCGAGGCGTAGAGGTCAAGCCTTAGGAGCCTAGGCGCGCCTCGGCGAAGCCCAGGCGTAAAAAGGCGTTTTTCCTTTTTTTATTATTTTAATTATTCCAAGACGAGTAATATAATAAAATAGTACATACCTTGAATTTTGAAATATATCCATATGTTTGGTAGTCATCTTTCTCATATTCATGCTCCATAACCAATATTTGTCAACTAATCCTTTGTTTTTTAAAAAAAAGTGTGCCTTAAGCCTTTTATCAAGAATATGGCGTAATAAGGCATAGGCGATGCGTTTCTCACAAGCCTCAAGTCTAAGCGGGCCTAGGCGGAGCCTAGGCGGGCCTTTTAGAAAAGAGCAACAATGTATATTTTTTTACATTTTTACAAAAACGTACAAAAGAACATTGTTACAAAAATGTACATTTTTGTAACAACAATGTACATTTTTTTAACAAATATGTATATTTTTGTTTACATTTTTATAAAAACGTACAAAAGAACATTTTCACAAAAATGTACATTTTTTTCACAAAAATACATTTTTTTTTATAAATATGTACACTTTTTTTTACAAATATGTACAAATATATATATATTTTTACAAAAATATATATTTTTTTACAAATATGTACATTTTTTTTAACAAAATAACATTTGTACAGGATTTGTAAATTTTTTACAAACATAATGTACATTATATATTTTTTGTAAAAAAATAACATTTCTTTGAAAAAAGAGTTTTAGTAGTCATTTAAAAAAAAGAATACTACTTTTTAAAAGATTTATATATTTTTTTTAGTAGAGTCATTTAAAAAAAAGAGTTTTATGTTTTAAAAAATTAATGTTAATACTTTTGAAAAAGTAATACCATTCTGTAAATGCTACAATATATTTTCAACAACGAAGAAATATGGTAAAAGATAAAAGTTCTATAAAAAAATAAAACAAAATATGACAATATCGTTTGAATCGGTTGTCTCGGCCGATATTGCGGCTGTCTCGGGCGATATCGCGGCGAGGCGTCTCGGAATCGGTTGTCTTGGGCGATATCGCGGCTGTCTCGGCCGATTCAGTGTTTTTTTTGAAACGTCTCTCGGTATCGGATCGGTACACTCCGATTCCGAGTTGACTCGGCCGATACCGAGTCAACTCGGCCGATACTTTGAACCATGGTTACCTTATATACCCATTCCAATTTTTTTCTACCTTACATACCCAATATAATGGATTGCTGTATATATTCTAATTTTATTTAATTTATTCACACAATTTTATTTCCATACTATTTTTATTTTGAACTTTATTTTATTAAAATTATAAATATTGTAAACAAGTGCATAGTATGTGCTGCACATCTCAGTTTTTATATCGTTAATTTTGTATTCGATTATTGAATGAATTAAAAAAAAACATGGTCATTGGATGACTCTCATGATTAAAACTTTATTTTCATAGAAAATAGGAGTGAGATTACCATGTCTATTGAGAGAAACAAGATACCTAATTTTAATGGATAACCAATTCATGGATGAAATACTCGTTGATTGTACTGCTTCCTAAATGTAGGAGTCATGTAGAATAGAAACTACATTATCATTCTAGGCACTACATTCCTGCCATACACAGAGCTTTCTGAATATTGATCTTTATATCAGGGTTCCAAATAAAGGATTATATTAATATTGTTTAGTTGAGCGCTAATCTATCTTATCTAGGCATGTGTGACTCACTAGCAAACCATATGGGAGATCATCAAATAAGCTTGAGGTGGCTTTCTTAATTATATACTTTTTAAATTATATTCTGTATTTAATTTCAGAATAATGAATATGTTAGTAACTTGGTATCAGCACAAGACCAGTGCTGCAACCAGGTCACAGTAAAGATTTACACAGCCCATCCTGGTCAGGTTCAGGTTCAGGTTCAGGCTCAGGTTCGGTCAGGAATCCAGCTTAGTCTTTGATTTATGTTCTATATTATTTTCCTTTTGGGGACCTTAGCTTATCTGGACCTTTTATTTGATTATTACTAATTAGAAATCACAGCTAATTTAAAAAAGATTACTGGAATGATAACCCCAATTTTCTTTGAGTTGAGTGTATGTTTTGCTTCCTCTGTTCACATCCAATGTAGTATAAGTGGTTTTTGATAATTGTTGACAAAGGAGAAGAGATACCGGGTGGATTCACCCATTGAAGAGCAGCTTGCCACCACCGCTGCAATGAGAAGGGGCAGCCGCACACACCATCGGACAGCGCAGCAACCAATGTTTAAAAAGGCGGAAGAGGCGTACGCCTCGAGGCGAGGCGCTGAAAAAAAGCCTCGAGGCTTAAGCCTCAGGGCTGAATTTGAGGCTCGCGCCTCAATGCGCCTCACGCCTTTTTGCTAAGGCGCGGAGAAAAAAAAAATCATCATAAAGTCTGTTTTTTTAAAGGTTAAAATTCTTTATTTTTCTAAAATTGCACCTAACTTAAAAATGTTGTTTTAATCTACTAACTATTATTCTTTTTTTATTTTAGTTTAGTTTTAAAGTTGCACTTAATTTTGTTTTTCTTTACTAATTTGTTTGAAATAAGTGTATAAATTTGTTTGAAACTATATTTTGTTACAAATATATAGTTTGTTTGAAATAAATGTACTAAATTAACTTCAATATGACTTTTTTTTTAAAGGTTTCTCTTTTTTGGTTTTCAACTTAGATTAATATGTTTTCTTTAACTTATACTAATATATTTTAAAGGTTGCTGTTTTTTTTAATAAACTTAGGTTAATATGTTTTATTATTTTTTTAATAAAGTTGCTATTTTTTTAATCTCAGCTTGAAAATCAATGTTTTTTTTAATAAATTTGCTTGTTAAGTTGCATTGATTAATTCATTGTCATATTATAAAAGAACCAATATGTGAATGAAGCTAAAAAAATGATTTTGCTAATACGATTTTGCATTGATTAATTTATTGTCATATTTAAAATAACCAATATGTTCAAATTGATTTTCTTTTTTCAAAAAGTTATATTGGGGGAACAAAAAAATGTCAAACTATGTGAGAAAGTCCTCAAGGATGTTTTTTTTTGTAGTTTTATTTTATATTTCTTTGTTATTTTATTTTTATGGTTTTATTAGTATTTTTTAAATATTATTTTGCTCTTTTTTTTTCTTTTCGGTGAGGCTTACGCCTCAAACGCCTCGAGGCGCCTTTTTAAACATTGGCAGCAACTACTCCAATAGAGAGAAGGTTCTAATTGGAGGGTCTCTAACTTAAGCTGACGACGGAACCACGAGAACTGCAAGGCAAGGCCATGAGGACCGAGTTTGACAAAATGCAAGGGGTGGAGGGCAGTGCGGAGAAGAGGACAGGTACATATGAGACTTCCGACGGCATTTCAGATGTGGGTTGTAGGTTGGGCTATGCTTTGATCACACCTTCAGTCAATTCTGACACGTGGTTGTGACACAGTTTCCATGCTACACTTCTGTAGGGAGGTTGTGTACCGCTATGATTGAAGGCAGTTTTAAGTGATAACTTGGTGGCATAAGAGATGGTTAACAAAATGCGATTTTACATGTCCAGCCATTCCACGTCCCCTTAGGATCCAGTGGTTGTGTAGTGGCGATCCGATAGTGCCAGACCGTAGGTGTGGGCAAACCGTTTTCAATTAGGATTAAATCTGACAGAGTCTTAGCGCTATGGTGTCGATGAGTATGATCATCTCTTGTAGCATAAAGGATGGGTGAACCAATACATATACATTCTATCATCAGGGGGGGCAGCTTATGCCCCACCAAGTTCATATCCTTCTCGTGCAATCCTATGAATAGAGCTAGAGACAAGATGTGCTACGCTCTTGTTTCGACGCTCTCAACTTCGGTCATTGACCTGGATTCTGTTTGTGCTGCCAGCATTGCTGATGTGCAAAATGATTTCCTAAAGGGAAGGTAATTGCCAACATCCAACACGCCATTGACCTCTTACTGGGAGCCAAACCCTCCAAACTTCTCACACTAAAGGAAGGATCCAACTGAGCATGAGGAGTCAGAGGCATGTGTCAAAATTATGTGCTCGGAAAGCAGCAGTAGAAAAGGTCATCGTGCACTGAGTCTACCCCTCTTATACCCACAAAGCATGGTCAATGTTCTAAAATGCTGCCTAGGCGCCGCCTAAGTGCTGAGCGATGTTCCAGCGCCTGGCCTAGAGTTCTATACACTATTGTTATATGTTGTTATGCACATCTCTCTCTTGAAGGCCTCTCTCTCCCTCTCGATCTCGAAGCTGAAGCTCTAGTACAATACATGTATATATATTATTCTGTGTAATTAAAAAGAACACCGTCAAGCACTAGGCGGTGGGTAGTTGCTGCCTAGTGCTTTTTAAAATTTTAAGGATGGTAGGCAATGTTTAAAAAATCACTCGAGAAGGCGGAAAATAATCGCCTTGAGGCTTAAGCCTCAAGGGCCAAAAAGAGGCTTACGCCTCAATGCGCCTCATTGAGGTATAGAAAAAAAAATCTTTTATTTTTCTATCACGAACTCTTTTTTATTGGTTATTTTAATATATATCTATATATCTATCTATCTATCTATATATATATATATATATATATATATATATATGCACACTCTGAGGACATATGTACACCAATTTGATTATGTACCAATTTTGTTACATATATGCTACTAAATAAATAGTTTTTGGACATTCCTTTTAGTACAAAATTATTAATTAATATAAACTAATTAATTAATTACTTGATGATGATACAGGAATATATTTATTGATTTAAATAAATATACTGATTTAATTATATAACATATGCGAATATTATATATATTTGTATTCTGATTATATGTAAAACTAATCAATAAATTATATTTATAATAATTTTTTGACACAATTATTAATCAACAATATATACTAAATTATTAACTATTTGATGACGATACACTAATTTCGCTTGGTAATATTAGACCTCTTTTAGTATTAGTGATATTAGTATGGATTTTTTGGTGAAACTATTATGCTACATTATTTTTGCGATTTATTGGAATTTTTGTTATAATAATATATTGATTTTTTTTAAATTTGAGTATTACGGCTTAATGCACCTCGCGGCTTACGCCTCGCCTCTTCCGGGCAAAACACCTCGCATCCACCTCACGCCTTTTTAAGCATTGATGGTAGCTGGTGCATGTGTTGGTGGTGCCAGTCATTAATAGGATCACAATTAAATATCGGTTCCAAACTCCTCACCCTGCTTAAGCGGTAGATCAATTGCACGAGTCCAAGTCTTTTTGAAGTTGGATTTGAAGAGTGGGAACCACCATATTCATGAGGGCCAGGCGATGAGTTGGGTTACGCAAGTGTTCAATCATGTCCTTCGGTTTGTAACCTCCATATTTATGCGGATGATGACCCATATCCTACGGCCCTCTGGGAGAAAAAATTTGTGGTATAATTTGACAACATTCCTATTCATAATGGAACTCAGGAGGAGCACGTCGAGCATATAGAGAAGGTTTTACGAATCCTCAAAGAGCAGGAATTGCACTTTCTTCAGTGTCGTCCCTCGTTAGTGTGGTCTCTACAGAAAGGATTATGATTGATGAGGCCAAGGTTACGATGATAGTGGATCAGCCCACATCCATGTCTGTAACAAAGGCTTGTAGCTTCTATAGACTAACTAGTTTTTACTTGTGATTTATACAGGGGAGTTTGTCAACAAGTCTGACATTATAGCTTTGAAGTACCTGGGCAGCCAGAGAAACAAGGGTGACAGCCAAAGTGGTTCAACTTTTTCAGCAGTTTGCATCTGCAGGATAAAATGAGGAAGGAAAATCAGGTAGTGTGACCAGGTGCAAGAACATTTTAGCGGTCACAACTGATACGGGTATCGAATTTGAGGAGCTCCCACCTTTTGTACAAGTCTGATACTTATTTTGGCCCGACCCTGGCTGATTGCGCAGCTCATTAGAGCGTGTTGAGCTCTGTGTTTGCTTTTCCTCAGCTTGCTGGGACTCATTCTACATGACAGCTATATGTTCAAGGGTGTCGCATAGTTTGTTCCTGATTTTTCGGTAGGGAGAAGATATTGACTAAGGTTTGCTTTTGAGTCTTAGCGGGCCTCATGGGGGTGGTGCAAATTCTTGGGGATCCCCTGAAGCAATTCCTTTGGCTATATATGCAGAGAGGCGGCAATGCTTTTATTTGCCCAACACTATGTTTGTCAAATAGCGAAGGGCCACCATTCTAACAGCAGGTTGTACACTCCTAGCAGGTTGACCACTCATATAAGACCCTGGTCAGACATGTCGATGGACTTTGTTTTGGATTTTCTTAAGGAAGCAAAGCGCCACGGCTCGCTGTAGACAGGTTCTTTAAGATTTCTCACTTCATTCCCTGTAGCTGGAAGTCCGGTACCACTCAAATTGTACCTCAATATTTCAGAGAGATGGTGTAGTTACATGTGACTCTACGGAGTTTATCGTCAGACAAGAATGTCCGGTTTATGGGCCATTTTAAAGGACAATGTAAAAGCTCTTTCTGTGTGCTCTCAAGTTCTCAACAACCTTTCACCAGCAAACAAATGGCCATACAAAAGTGGTTAGCAGGAGTTTAGGAGACCTCTTGAGATGTTTTGACTCCGGAGAATCCCAAGTCGTGGGATATTGGTGGGGGCTCAGGGTGAGCTCGTGTACAACAATATTGTTAACCGATTCAGTGGTACTTCTGTTGCAGGATGCTTTAGGGACATCACGTCCTCCAATGACAGTTTGTCTGATGGGGTTGGCACCCTAGACTAAGTTTTTTTTCTATACTTGTGTTCTTAATGATGTAAAGCTCCTAGCTTATAAAAGGGTAGTTTTATCATTTCTAGTATTCGTACATCATGTAGAATTAATGAATGATAGTTTTAGACATTTTATAGGCTTAGTCTATAAATAGATTGTACTTGCTTCATTATTAAGATACGTTTTAGTTGAGAGAGAAAGAGAGACTTTGTTTTGTGAATTTCTTTGAGCCATTTTGACTTGCTGCGTCAAACTGGTATCAGAGCCAAGTAGTTGTTGTAAATCATAACTAAATTCAAGCTTGGCACCCCAGAGATCGAGCCAAGTTAAGCTCAACAATGCATGACCGCCTTGGAGGAGGAGATGGCAGCCCATTCTGTCCAAGTTCAAGGTCTAGTTGCTCTCTTTTCACCCACATCCATACAACCACCACTTCTAGCTGTCCCACCACCACCACCTCCGACACACTCCACCACCAACATTGTTCAAACCAGCTCCAAACACCAAAACAGAAGGCAAACCACTTACATCTCCACTGCTCGCTTCGTAAAGCGGCACCAGAGCACTCATCGGCCTCCGTTGGGACCCCACCAAACTTATGTCAACCCAAAACCAGAAAAAGAAGAAAAAATTGGGCCATAGGAGAGTGAAACCACAAATCCTGTCGGATCCACCCTGGTACCCCGTCTAGTGTTCCGGCGACCCATGGCGACATCAGATTTGGTCAACGATAGTCATGGAGGGGTTGAACTAGGATTTCAAAACCCTAACTTCATTTTTGACCCTGGTGGCTATTAATTTGTGGGTGAGATCAAGAGGTAAGAATAGATTGGAAAACAAAAGGCAGACATGTTGAGAAAGAAGAAGGTCGTAGAGTCTGCATAGATATCAGATCTGAAAAGAAGAGGAGATTACGAGAAGGAAGAGAGATGGGAGTTGCCGGAAGTTTGTCGTTAGGAAACAATGACCGGAGCAACCAGCTGCCATCTTGTTGCTGACTAAAATCCTTCTCTTTGATCTGGCAACAAATAATTTAGTGAGGAGAGTTTTGAACAGAATCCTAAGGTCTCATGTTTGATGTTGGACCACTTTGTTGGGCCTGTTGTTTGTGAGTTGTTCAATTTGGGCTCTTATGATAGAAGGAAACGAGGTGGTTCATTTGAACCTTAAGGCAACCCATATTATGAGTTTGCTATTCTGGGCTAGAGTACAATGGACAGTTATTTTATAAAACAGGGTTGGGCCTTGACTGTTAATTTGATAGAGAAGGGGTTTATAAGAGATTCTGTTTTGACCCAAATTTTGGGGACTTTTTGGGAAATAAAATTTGGGGCCCTCCCTAATTTTTGCAATATTATTTTTGGAACCCCAAAATTTTCTCTTTACCGCATTTTTTGGAAATTTGGAATTCGGCTCCAACTTTCAAAGCTCGTGGTTGAGCTCTTTCTCAGTAGAGAAGAGTGATTGAGTTGGCACCTATATGGATGGCATTTTTCCCAGCAAGTTCGGGTCCCCGCGGGTATCCGACCTAATGGGGCGGGTATGGGGATTGATTTTCGGAGTTAGGGTCGGTTATGGGTTTTAATTTTAATCCCCGCAAAATTTTTGGGTCGAGTTCGGGGAATAGGAAGGGTCCCCATGGGGAAACCCAATGTATATATAATACATAAAATATTATTATTTCTAATATACTAAAAAAAAGTGAGGTAAGTTTATGAGGAGTTTTTGGACAAAAAAAACAAGTCTCATCGCACAGGTATAAGGCCAATCAGACTAGGCTTGCGGGCTTGGTTCACCTGCACCTACTAAGTAATGTAATGGTAAGATCGAGAAAGTCTTATGAAGACGTAGATCTGCGAGCTGACAGTTGCCTTTAGTTTTGACCAAACCCTAACTTTTCAAAACCCTCTCTCTTCATCCTTCCTCATCCCTTCCGGCTCTCTCTATCCTCACCCTCCCTCCCTCCCTCCGACGCTTTCCCTCTCCTCCTCCGGCGACTCTGTCGTTTGACTCTTTCGTCTCTAAGTCTCTTTGATCTGAAATCTCAGATATATATATGTAAATCAATGTAAATCTAACTTCACTCTTATATACATATACCCCACAAGGAAACGAAACCATTATAATCGGGTATGGGGAATCCCTGAACCGAATGAAATGGGGAATGGGGCGGGTTTGGGGATTAAAACTTCTAACGACGACGGGGATGGAGGCGGCTCCCCCGACCCGCCTCGTTCCTATGCCTAGGCACCAATGTCAGCTAGTATATGTGTCGCTCTTGTATGCGGTACGGGAACGGGTACAGGGTAAGTAGCTTTAGCCAGTGCGCGGTACGTCCGTAGGTTTGATTGTTTCACTAGACATGATTATAGATCGTGCTAAAAGAACACCAAAGAGAGTTCACTAAGAATGTATGTGATGTATAATCTCTACATTCTACAATATATTAATAACATATACAAACTTTTCTTATATTGTATTAGTGGAGAAGTCATTCTTCTTCACACTTATTCTGTTATTGGAGTCGAAGGTTCCATTATTATCAAATAATAGCTAAAATCATCAATGTTAAAATGGGAACACCACATTTAGAGGTCTGGATCGTGAACCCATCGTTTTTTGGTTCGTACAACCCCGGATGGAAGTACGTAAGGGGTATAGGGATCCCGATAACTATGATTGGCACCCTAAACTCAGGGATTTCTTTACACTTGTAATTTTTACTCGTTGATAGTCTTTTGTTGGTTAGGGATGCATACGCCATTTTTTATCTTCTTGATGACCCTAGCCAAGAAAAGAGTATTTTTGTCATTTCTAGTATTATTACATCTAATAGGATTAATGAAGCGTAGTTTAGAAATCTTATAGTCTTAGCTTGATTAACAAGCTAACTTCATCTATAAATAGATCGTACTTACTTTAAGATACATTTTAGTTGAGAGAGAGAGAGATTGCCTTGTGAATTTCTTCGAGTCATTTTGTTTTGTTAATTCATTGTCAGTCAGCTTTAAATTTTTCCGTATGCATGAGTTACACCACGCAGATGTCCCATGTTGCTCACAAGGAGGAGGAGGATGTTCACCAACACATAGTTGTGTTTTAGGTTGGTGACTCAGTAATGGTCTATGTGCATAAGGAGCGGTGTCCAGGGCACCAATATAAGTTATAGATGCATCATTTCAACCCGTTTAGAGTCGAATCTTGTATTAGGGATAATTCGTATGAGTTGGACCTACCTCCAGACTTCAACTTCCAAAAGTCCTTTAGATGTAGTTGATTTGACTCCCTTTGTTGACATACATGTGCCCCTGATTTCTATTCTATTCAGGTCGTCTACAAGGCAACAGAGTGAAAGGTAGATATTATAGATATGATTCGAGTTACTAGACTAAATGGACCGCATTGGCACTAGAAGCACTATTTTATCAAGTGGTTCAACAAGCACATGTAGATTGCTGAGACTGCCCTCCAGCATTTGGATCCTACCACATAGGGGCTATACAAGTTCTATTCGCGGGGTGGAACGGGGAGCGATGCGGTGTCTTGTCCATCTGACCATCCGCATAGATTTGGGTCCAATTAGGGGTGGGAATTTTAGGCGCGATATCATAACACGACACAAAACACAAAATTGACACAATATGTCGTCTTCGTATCGAAGTTTTTTTAATTCATGTCAAAATTTTAACCCTGTTGTCATGTTTCTACTCGTATTTTCATTTTCATGTATCATCGTATTTAATTGGGTGTAAAATTATTAATTTTGTTAGTCGTGTCGTGTTTTGTATTAGATAAAAAAACGATTTTGTGTCGTTTTCGTGTCTAGATGGTGCTTGTTATTCTTGTCTAAATGGCCCTTGTCGTATCAGACTCAAACACAACCCAAAAATACGAATTGCCACCTCTAGGTCCGCCAACGGATCTGACTTGATCTTTGCTTAGTTGTTATTTTTTGTTTTATTGTATTCTCCTTTTTGGGTCCTTAGCTTACAGAACCTCTAGGCTTCTTATTTGATTAATATTTATTAGAAAACCCAAAGCTTGAAAACTAATTTAGAGATGATTGGAATGATGAACCTTAATTCCCTTTGATCTGCCTGAGTGTATGTTTTGCTTCTGCTTTTCATGTCAGTTTGTAACAGACCCAGATTTTACGCATTATTCAAGAATGGTTCCTTAGTCCCCATTTGGTTCGGGGTGAAATAAGTTTCACCTAAGTATAAAGAAAAATGACGAAAAGTATCTTCAACTAATCAATGTTAAAATTTGTTCATTATTTCTGTCCAAATTTACCAAATATAGCATGTACACCTATTTGCAATTTTATATGAACAAATTCTAATTTTAAAAAAGGTGAAAATGTTCTACTACGAACAGAATGGAGCATCAAAGAAGAATGTAACATCCTCACTGACCAGTTTAAGCAGGGACGAGAAATTTAATTTCACATAATATATAATAGAGCAGAAGTATGAGCCCAAAATTAACAATACACAAATCCTGTGATTTGAAGACTGAACTACATCACTATTTTTAGCAAATTATCATCCGAACCACAAATTGAATATGAGATTACCTCAGTAGGATCTGTCTGAGCTAGCATAGCTGTTAAGGGGTCGTCTCTTTTCAACCGACTCTCTTCGTTAGGCATTATAGTATCCTTCAATGGACATTCACGATCACCACTTTGGTGTCCGAAGGTCCCACATCTTACACATTTTACATTGCGTATTTCAATTGCAAATGGTTTTGACCTTGAAGCAACACCTGTCTCTAGCCTGGAAAGCAATATCAAAATTAGAACTACATGACTATATATATCACATTAAGACTACTCAAAAAAAATTAAAAAGAAATAATACAAATGGCCACGTCATTACAGGCTTCTAAACCAAAGAGAAACATTAAGCAGCAAGTTCATTTAATGCTTGATAAGTTACTGTAACAATTTCACAAGTGTAAAGATCAGAAGTCTGGAAAATGTAATAATAGTACCAACAGTTTCCCATGAGGTTATTAATAAGCTCAGTCCCCTAGCCCTAGGACTGAATCACTTTTATATCAATCGACCGATAAAATAGTTGACAACTATATCTGAATTAAGTTCTCTTCAACCAACCACCCAAACATCTCAAATGTAAGGGGTAAATTCGATGATCATATTTTATCATGCATATATGCTTGTTTCTTGGTTAATTAAAATCAACTTCTCATTCTAAATAAGAGGTTAGTGGAGACATATGTTGTTGTAACAAATTTTACCACCAACGTCCAATTAATCACATTGAAGAAGATCTTGATTGAGCAAGATAGCACTCAATATACTGAAGCTGGATGAGTCGACATATTATCAATAGCTTGGACCAATCCAAACAGTTTTCTCACCATGAAGGCGGGGCTAGAGTGTGGGCTTATTGTTTCTTCAATAAGATTTATTTCCAATAATTATTTTATTTGTTTATCAAATTCATCTATATCATTCCTGGTATCATGGTTCAAATTCATGTTGTTGTAGTAAAGGGATTTTTACTACATCTTTATTGAGGGTTAAATTTATTGTTCCCTCATCAATACTTATAGGCAAATATTCTGAGTTAAAATTGTTGCCTAATATAAAATCTCCATGCATTTCTGTAAAGCATAAGATTTTTGGAATAATGAATTTCTTTTCATTAAACCAAATAGCCACTTTTTTGGCTTTTAAATCAATGAAATTTTGTGTCCCATTGATGCCTATTACAGCAATAGGATTTTTCATTTTTATCCATTTTTCAGGAGGTAAAGCATTAGGTCTACAAGAACATATTGTTGCCACTATATCAATTAATGTGCAAAGACTATATGGTTATAACCTGCAAAATTGAAGTAACCTAATACGTAAGTATATCCTCTCTTTCCATGGCTTGGTGAGAAGATTAATTCTTCTTTTCCTAATTGGAAGTGATAAATTTGACTGGATTTTATATTATCTTCTTTTAGATAATTTGTTCCAGGTAATATTGGTACTTGTACATTTTTCATAGCAATAGGAGGTTTACTATTACTACTACTCTCGCCTTTTAAAAGGTTTTTTCCTTTTAATTTTTCCCAATCATTGTCATGAAAATTCTTTTGCCAATTTTCTGATTGTTTATTTTTAAAATAAACATTATTACCAGAGACCTGTAATTCAATGCTGTTTCGTTGTTTTTCAGGAGGTGGTTCTGTTATTTGGGGTAGTATCCATTGTTTTGGTACTTCCAAATCTCTCCAGTTGATTAATCTGGGCTGTATTGCCGAATCAAATGGTCGAGGTTCAAATATTTCTATAATATTCTTATCCACATTCTGTGTATTAGTATGTGGTAGAGTTGTCAATTCATGGATTGTTTTCCAATGTATTGACATATTTCTAGAGGTATCTTTCATTCCTATCCCTTTAGTTTGGATTTTTATAATGACAGATTCCTCAATATTTGGATCATCAATAGAGATGAAGAAATTTGGTTTTATGTTAAACCAAATAACTCCATTTACCAAATTGGATTGGATTCCTCCAATTATGGCATTCATAGGATTACTGAATCTTTTGTCGAAGACCAGTATAGCTATGGGTGTATCCATACCTTGTCTAAACAGGGCAGTAATACATATTTGAATAAACTCGATATGAATATATTTTATATTTGGGTGTTTTTTCTTCCATCTTTTGATTTTTTTTAAATCAAAGAGTTTTATATCAGCTGTTTCATCATCTGTTGAGCCAGGAATAGTATTACCATTAAATTGTTCATATATTCTTGTTGAGAATAATTTGAATTTTGATAATTTATAGACATCTTCCTTTTTTATGAGTTGTCTTTGATTATCAATTTCTTGTAACTGTTCGTTGGTAAAAGTGATTTCTTCTCCAACTATTTCACGAAGGGCTATTGTTTGTAGCTCGTCTTCGCTACTTCCTCGTACTTTTGCAGTATTATACATAAATACGAGTTCTTCATCGGATGTTTCCGAATCAGATTCAAGTTCATATAATATTTCATTAGAGTTATTAGAAATATCATAATCAGATAAATCTTCTCCATAAAATATTTCTAATTCTTGTTCTTCAAGAAATTTTATCATTTTATTTGCACTTTTCCCTTTTTGGGGACATTTAGGTGCATAATGGCCTTCTTCGTTACAGATATTGCAATGACACTTCTTTTTTAGAGGTGGTTTTTTAGAAGGTTTCTTTTTTCTAATATATTTTTTATTCTTTGAAAAAGATGATTTCTTTTTCCAAGGTTTCCATTTAAATTTTCTCTTTCGAGAATGTTTGAAAGTTCTATGAGGTGGATTATATCTTATCTTCCAATTTTCTTTTTAAATCTTATCACAACATTTATAACCAGCTTTAGATTTTGTGATTTGATTTTTAACTTGTTTTTTCGCCTTAATTTCAATACATTTTTCAGATATTTCTCTTAATACCCAATTAATGCGAAAACCAAGATTGTCATCCTTCTCGATAGTTTTTAACCAAGCAGGGTAAGATTTTAAAGACATTTCATCCCATGGATTTGGGAGTTTGTGGAAGAATTGATCCAGCCAATGAATATTTTCTGGATGCTTTAGTTTGAAATAATATTTTTTATATATTTCAACAGATTCTTCAAATTGACAAATGTTACACAATTCTAGTTTTAGATAATATGTAAGACGCATCTTCTTGGAGTCTAGGTTCTCTAGTATATCCAATCATATTTTCTTTAATTATATCAACAAATCCTTTTAGTATTTCATCAGAAGATTTGAAATTTTGTAGGAGCTCAGATTTTTGCCGAGTTCCTTTTTCTGAGTTTTTCCATTGTTGCAACCATTGTAAAACATCTCCTTGGAGTGTTGCAGCAAGGTAGTCTAAAAAATTTTCTTTAGACCATACACTCCTATAATTAGTAATGAGTATAGACATGGATTGTGCCCACTCATTAATAGTTTGTTCTTGATCGTTAAAAGGTACATGTCTTAAATCAAGATAAATACTATGTTGAGATATATTTTGTTTGTTCAAATTATCTCTTCTTAAGAAAAAAGGATGTGGTTCGTCCTCATTCTTAGTATTACTTGTAGAAGTTGTGGAAGTATTGCCTGTTTTAACAAAATCTTCTTTCTCATTTTTATATGCAGGGGTTTGCATATAATCTTCAAAAGCTTCCCAATTTTGGAATTCCTGAAGTGGTTCTTCAGCCTTCCGTTTTCCATCACTTTGAAATTTTACCAAAAATCGAGGACCACGAGCAAAAGATAAAAAGTCTTTTACTCCATTTTGATCAAAGTTTAAATTACAGTGATGACATGTCAAAATTGCATTTCGTTACTGAAGAAGGATATCCACCTTGGGATATTGAAACAATTGAATGGGGGTAAGTAAACAAACTAATCTTCTCAAGTGTAGCTTGTTTCAATCACTTTGAATTTTTACCCATGATGATCAAAACCATGATCTATCATGTTTCGACAAAAAGCAAGTACAAATATACTCGCTATTTGTCATTCCATATTACTAGCACAATTGGTTGGCGGTCTCGAGAAATTTTCTATCAACCCTACTAAATCTGGTACCTCAGAGCCACTGAGGATTATGAATGGGACGAAATTGAACAGAATTGGGAGATTGCACTTACTGTACCGTTGGACCAGTTGGATACAATGAGATATTGGTCACAAAATCTGATCAATATTTCAAATTACGCAGATTATTATTATCGGGAAACAACTTTAAAATTCATGGTAACTTATGGATGGAGACTATTTGTTACCGATTTGTCGATAAACTACCTCGCTTGAACAATGAGCGGCTGTTAGGGAGTTTCTAAATAATTTGAAAAACAAAAATAGTTAGATGTTCCCTATGAACAATTGAGCCATGCGGAGGGATATGAACAAGCACAACAACATGGTCCTCCAAATTACAGTCCTAACGATAGTATGTCATTTGACTCCGTCGCTGAGGCCAATATTGCCAATGCATTTGATGCTTGACAATTGGACGAAGATAATTAACCCACATGGACGACTGCAAATCATCCAGCACACGAAGTGGGGCCGCAAGCGGACAGTAACAAGCTGACACATGCAATGACGATTTGGACGTTTAAAACAAAAACATCCAAATCAGTTACTATTTGCTTTTTTAATTATTGGAAATTACTGTGTGCTTTTTATTGTGCACCTTTTGAATTTTTGTAACCGGCAACCCACGTTTTCCTTTTTCTTTCTTTGTTTATTCAAATAGATAAAGATAAGGTTACTTTTTAGGATTATATAAGGAGATCATCTCCTTCAGTTCGGATCATCTTCCTCTTGTAATTTTTCTCTTCTCTCTTGTAATACTCTCTTCAACTTGTAATAAAAGTAAGTTTATATCAATAATATTCCGATCATTTCCGCACTTGTGAAAACATGAATTGATATGCGGATATAATTCAGGAAAATTTAAACCAAATGAACTGAATTATATTATTTTTGGAAAGGAATTATTAGCAATAAAACTGGCTATTAAAAAATTCCATATTTTCTTAGCACCCGAAGATTTTATTGTCAGAACAGATAATAAAGTCGTAAAAGACTTCCTAATAAATAAAAGAAATATTTTAGAAGGAAGAAGACTTAAATGGTTCAACCAAATTGCCATTTATACTTTTGAAGTTGAGCATTTAAAGGGTACTAACAATTTTCTTGCAGATTATCTTAGCAGGAACTATGATGAAAAACCTACTAACCAAGTAGAGTTTTTAGAAACCCACTAAACAAGTGGAATATGTTAAATATTTTAAAATAACACCCACTAAACAAGTGGAATATTTTGAAATATATTTTATTAAAACCACTAAACAAGTGGATTTTTTCTATTTTCAGGATGGGAGATAAGCATCCAGGTGAAACAAAAGGAGATTGGGTGACTATTGCTAAAAAGGCAAAAACCCAAGCATCATCATCTACACAGCCTAAACCAAATCCTGTTTATGTTGTGTTCAGTGGAAGAAACCCAGGCTTCTATGATAATTGGAACCAATGTTTTATGCAAGTAAACAAATTTCCTGGTGCATGTCACCAAAAATTTAATACTATACCAGAAGCCATAACCGCATGGGAAACTTGGATGAAACAATTAGGACCTCCTAATATGATTTACCAATTCTCCAAACTTCAGACCAAGGAAACCCTCCTTGATACTGAAACCTATGATTTTAACAATCCAGGAATCCCCTGTGAATTGTATGCACCCTTAAATGAAGCATGGAAATCTCATCTTTGAGACAGAAGAAAAGATTTTAGAAAAAACATGAGTATCCTTGCTGACAAAATTGTTGAACAAACAGCAACTTTTGATAAATTTAAAAGTCTGAGCCTCAAAATTTTGAAAGGCTTAAACTATAAAAATGAAGATTTTTCTCTAGAAAAAATAGATACTTTTCTGGAATTTTCTGAATTACTGGAAAATGATTTTTCAAATAAAATCTTCAACACAATCCGAAGAATATGCCTATTTGAAAAAGCAAAGGCACTTCTTCCACGTCCTCTATTTCAAATAGAAATTTTACCAAAAATCGAGGACTACGAGCAAAAGATAAAAAGTCTTTTACTCCATTTTGATCAAAGTTTAAATTACAGTGATGACATGCCAAAATTGCATTTCGTTACTGAAGAAGGGTATCCACCATGGGATATTGAAATAATTGAATGGGGGTTAGTAAACAAACTAATCTTCTCAAGTGTAGCTTGTTTCAATCACTTTGAATTTTTACCCATGATGATCAAAACCATGATCTATCATGTTTTGATAAAAAGCAAGTACAAATATACTCGCTATTTGTCATTCCATATTACTAGCACAATTGGTTGGCGGTCTCGGGAAATTTTCTATCAACCCTACCAAATCTGGTACCTCAGAGCCACTGAGGATTATGAATGGGACGAAATTGAACAGAATTGGGAGATTGCACTTACTGTACCGTTGGATCAGTTAGATACAACTAGATATTGGTCACAAAACCTGATCAATATTTCAAATCTAGCAGATTATTATTATCGGGAAACAACTTTAAAATTCATGGTAGCTGATGGACGAAGACTATTTGTTACTGATTTGCCGATAAATTATACTACCTCGCTTGAACAACGAGCGGCTGTAAGGGAATTCCTAAATAATTTGAAAAACAAAAATAATTTAGATGTTCCCTACGAGCAATTAAGCCATGCGGAGGAATATGAACAAGCACAACAACATAGTCCTCCAAATCACAGCCCTAACGATAGTATGTCATTTGACTCTGTCGCTGAGGCCAATATTGCCAATGCATTTGATGCTTGACAATTGGACGAGGATAATTAACCCATATGGACGACTGCAAATCATCCAGCACACGAAGTGCGGCCGCAAGCCGACAGTAACAAGTTGACGCATGCAATGACGATTTGGACGATTAAAACAAAAACATTCAAATCAGTTACTATTTACTTTTTAAATTACTGTGTGCTTTCACTATGCACCTATTGTGCACCTTTTTGAATTATTGTATCCGACAACCCACGTTTTTTCTTTTCCTTTCTTTGTTTATTCAATTAGATAAAGATAAGGTTACTTTTTAGGATTATAAAAGGAAAGCATCTCCTTCTGTTCAGATCATCTTCCTCTTGTAATTTTTCTCCTCTCTCTTCCACTTGTAATAAAAGTAAGTTTATATCAATAATATTCCGATCATTTCCGCACTTGTGAAATTGGAATCCTATTGCTGTAACAGGCATCAATGGGACACAAAATTTCATTGATTTAAAAGCCAAAAAAGTGGCTATCTGGTTTAATGAAAAGAAATTCATTATTCCAAAAATCTCATTCTTTCCAGAAATGCATGGAAATTTTATATTAGGCAACAATTTTATCTCAGAATATTTAGTATTGATGAGGGAACAATAAATTTAACCCTCAATAAAGATGTAGTAAAAATCCCTTTACTACAACAACATAAATATAAGTGCGAAAGAGATTTTCGCCCTAGTAAGAAAGGGGATATAACTTTTTTTATTAAAGCCCTTGAAGAAACTCATTGGCTTTATACTATATTAAATGATAATTTTAGTGAAAACTCACTAAAATTATGGGACAAAAGTCCAAGATATTGTAATCTCAAACTAAGAGATCCCAATATCATTATAAGAGTAAAACCAATGATCTATACCAGGAATGATATAGATGAATTTGATAAACAAATCAAAGAATTATTGGAAACAAATCTTATTGAAGAAACAATAAGCCCACACTCTAGCCCCGCCTTCATGGTGAGAAAACACAATGAAGTCACAAGAGGAAAAGCTAGAATGGTTATAAATTATAAAAAATCAAATGAACAATTAGAATTTGATGGTTATTTTATCCCAAGAAAGGATGTATTAATTAACCAAACTAAAGGAAAAAAGCTCTTTAGCAAATTCGATTGTAAATCTGGATTTTGACAGTTAAAACTAACTGAAGAATCCAAGCCATTGACAGCCTTTGGTAGAGGACACTATCAATGGAATGTTATGCCTTTTGGACTAAATACAGCTCCTCAGGTATATCAAAGATGGATGGACAAAATCTTTAAAGACCTTAAAGATTTTTGTGTTGTCTATATAGATGACATCCTTGTTTTTTCCAAAACCATAGAAGAACATAGATATCATCTAAAAATTATTTGTGAAAAATTCCAAAAACATGGAATCATTTTATCACCAAAGAAAATTGATGTTGAAAAAACAGAGATTAATTTTCTTGGCATAATCCTAAACCAGGATGGCCTACAATTACAAGATCATATCATCTCTAAAATAAGAGATTTTAATGAGGAAATTTTGGATAAAAAACAATTACAAAGTTTCCTAGGAATCCTTAATTATGGAAGAAATTTCATAAAAGGATTATCTCAAAAAGAATTACCACTTCTTGAAAAACTTAAAAAGAATGAAATTTTTACATTGAGTGATAATGATACTCTTGTTGTTAAAACAATTAAATAAGAGATAATAAATAATTGTCCAAAAGTTTATTTTCCTAAAACAGGAGATAAATTAATATTGGAAATTGATGCTTCAGATAATTGCTGGGGATGTGTTCTCAAAGCAATTCCTGCAGAATATTGGAATGAAAGCAATCCTTTCAATAATTTTGATATTCGTGGAAAAAAAAACCACTATTCCAAAATCAATTCAAAAACATGAATTGATATGTGGATATAATTCAGGAAAATTTAAACCAAATGAACTGAATTATATAATTTTTTAAAAGGAATTATTAGCAATAAAACTGGCTATTAAAAAATTCCATATTTTCTTAGCACCCGAAGATTTTATTGTCAGAACAGATAATAAAGCCGTAAAACACTTCCTAATAAATAAAAGAAATATTTTAGAAGGAAGAAGACTTAAATGGTTCAACCAAATTGCCATTTATACTTTTGAAGTTGAGCATTTAAAGGGTACTAACAATTTTCTTGCAGATTATCTTAGCAGGAACTATGATGAAAAACCTACTAACCAAGTAGAGTTTTTAGAAACCCACTAAACAAGTGGAATATATTAAATATTTTAAAATAACACCCACAAAACAAGTGGAATATTTTGAAATATATTTTATTAAAACCACTAAACAAGTGGATTTTTTCTATTTTCAGGATGGGAGATAAGCATCCAGGTGAAACAAAAGGAGATTGGGTGACTATTGCTAAAAAGGTAAAAACCCAAGCATCATCATCTACACAGCCTAAACCAAACCCTGTTTATGTTGTGTTCAGTGGAAGAAACCCAGGCTTCTATGATAATTGGAACCAATGTTTTATGCAAGTAAACAAATTTCCTGGTGCATGTCACCAAAAATTTAATACTATGCCAGAAGCCAAAACCGCATGGGAAACTTGGATGAAACAATTAGGACCTCCTAATATGATTTACCAATTCTCCAAACTTCAGACCAAGGAAACCCTCCTTGATACTGAAACCTATGATTTTCACAATCCAGGAATCCCCTGTGATTTATATACACCCTTAAATATGAAGCATGGAAATCTCATCTTTGAGACAAAAGAAAAGATTTTAGAAAAAACATGAGTATCCTTGCTGACAAAATTGTTGAACAAACAGCAACTTTTGATAAATTTAAAAGTTTGAGCCTCAAAATTTTGAAAGGCTTAAACTATGAAAATGAAGATTTTTCTCTAGAAAAAATAGATACTTTTCTGGAATTTTCTGAATTACTGGAAAATGATTTTTCAAATAAAATCTACAACACAATCCGAAGAATATGCCTATTTGAAAAAGCAAAGGCGCTTCTTCCACGTCCTCTATTTCAAATAGAAATTTTACCAAAAATCGAGGACCACGAGCAAAAGATAAAAAGTCTTTTACTCCATTTTGATCAAAGTTTAAATTACAGTGATGACATGCCAAAATTGCATTTCGTTACTGAAGAAGGATATCCACCTTGGGATATTGAAACAATTGAATGGGGGTTAGTAAACAAACTAATCTTCTCAAGTGTAGCTTGTTTCAATCACTTTGAATTTTTACCCATGATAATCAAAACCATGATCTATCATGTTTTGACAAAAAGCAAGTACAAATATACTTGCTATTTGTCATTCCATATTACTAGCACAATTGGTTGGCGGTCTCGAAAAATTTTCTATCAACCCTACCAAATCTGGTACCTCAGAGCCACTGAGGATTATGAATGGGACGAAATTGAACAGAATTGGGAGATTGCACTTACTGTACCGTTGGACCAGTTGGATACAACGAGATATTGACCAGGTGGAGTCTGGGTTCTCCAGTATATCCAATCATATTTTCTTTAATTATATCAACAAATCCTTTTAGTATTTCATCAAAAGATTTGAAGTTTTGTAGGAGCTCAGATTTTTGCCGAGTTCCTTTTTCTGAGTTTTCCCATTGTTGCAACCATTGTAAAACATCTCATTGGAGTGTTGCAGCTCCTTCAGTTCGGATCATCTTCCTCTTGTAATTTTTCTCTTCTCTCTCTTGTAATACTCTCTTCCACTTGTAATAAAAATAAGTTTATATCAATAATATTCCGATCATTTCCGCACTTGTAAATTGGTGTCAGAGCGTTGTTATCAAAGGTTAGTATTCCAATTATGTCTGTTTAAATATGAATGTTAAGATAGAAACCGTTATATTACATCATCGTGCGTATGTTTTTGGAGAAAATTTTAAAGTAAAATACAGAGTTATTGGAACTAAGTGTCGTAATAATTGTTGTATGAAATATCGTTTAATCCTTGTCTTACATAAATAATTGTGTGTCTATCTATTTTGTAATTAAGGTGAATTAAACATAGTAAAAATATTATATTGTTTTGAAAATCTTTGAAGTTTTCATATAACCCGTATACCTATTACTGTTTCAAAGCCCATATTTCCGTTTGCCAAAAAGCTACTGTAGTTAGCAATCGGCGTTAGGAAAATCGGTTTTAGGCACCTGAAACAACATATAATAGGAGGTCTTAGGTACCAATGGAATCTGATAAGGATGATCTAAATAATAATAATATTAATCTACAATGTTTAGCACCATGGTTACATCTCTCCTTATATAATCCTAAAAAGAAACCTTATCTTTATCTATTTGAATAAACAAAGAAAGAAAAAGGAAAACGTGGGCTGCCGGTTACAAAAATTCAAAAGGTGCACCGTAAAAAGCACACGGTAATTTCCAATAATTAAAAAAGCAAATAGTAACTGATTTGGATGTTTTTGTTTTAAACGTCCAAATCGTCATTGCATGTGTCAGCTTGTTACTGTCCGCTTGCGAACCCCACTTCGTGTGCTGGATGATTTGCAGTCGTCCATGTGGGTTAATTATCTTCGTCCAATTGTCAAGCATCAAATGCATTGGCAATATTGGCCTCAGCGACGGAGTCAAATGACATACTATCGTTAGGACTCTGATTTGGAGGACCATGTTGTTGTGCTTGTTCATATTCCTCCGCATGGCTCAATTGTTCATAAGGAACATCTAAATTATTTTTGTTTTTCAAATTATTTAGAAACTCCCTAACAGCCGCTCGTTGTTCAAGCGAGGTAGTATAATTTATCGGCAAATCGGTAACAAATAGTCTCCGTCCATCAGTTGCCATGAATTTTAAAGCTCTGACACCAATTTCACAAGTCCAGAAATGATCGGAATATTATTGATATAAACTAACTTTTATTACAAGTGGAAGAGAGTATTACAAGAGAGAGAAGAGAAAAATTACAAGAGGAAGATGATTTGAACTGAAGGAGATGCTTTCCTTTTATAATCCTAAAAGGTAACCTTATCTTTATCTAATTGAATAAACAAAGAAAGGAAAAGAAAAAACGTGGGGTGCCGAATACAATAATTCAAAAAGGTGCACAGTAGGTGCATAGTAAAAGCACACAGTAATTTGTAATTTAAAAAGTAAATAGTAACTGATTTGGATGTTTTTGTTTTAATCGTCCAAATCGTCATTGCATGTGTCAGCTTGTTACTGTCCGCTTGCGGGCCCCACTTCGTGTGCTGGATGATTTGCAGTCGTCCATGTGGGTTAATTATCCTCGTCCAATTGTAAAGCATCAAATGCATTGGCAATATTGGCCTCAGCGACAGAGTCAAATGACATACTATCGTTAGGGCTGTGATTTGGAGGACCATGTTGTTGTGCTTGTTCATATTCCTCCGCATGGCTTAATTGCTCGTAGGGAACATCTAAATTATTTTTGTTCTTCAAATTATTTAGGAATTCCCTTACAGTCTCTCGTTGTTCAAGCGAGGTAGTATAATTTATCGGCAAATCAGTAACAAATAGTCTTCGGCCATCAGTTACCATGAATTTTAAAGTTGTTTCCCGATAATAATAATCTGCTAGATTTGAAATATTGATCAGGCTTCTGGCATAGTATTAAATTTTTGGTGACATGCACCAGGAAATTTGTTTACTTGCATAAAACATTGGTTCCAACTACCATAGAAGCCCTGAACACAACATAAACAGGGTTTGGTTTAGGCTGTGTAGATGATGATGCTTGGGTTTTTGCCTTTTTAGCAATAGTCACCCAATCTCCTTTTGTTTCACCTAAACAAAAACTAATACTATAGTTTTTTGAGCTCTCAAAGAAGACAGTGTCAATTACCCAACCAATCTTTTAGCAAGAAAGTGATGTACAATTTCGCCTTAGTTTTTTTGCTTATTTAACCACCAATTTCCAAAAGTGAGAGCGGTTGGCCCCACATAAATTTATAACTTTCAAATAATATAGTATCTCTGTGTCTTCTATACTATATATTAGTCCGGAGCAATGTGTTTTGGTTTGCCCATAAAATTAGTATATTCTCCTCATTAGAGTAACTATTTACTATTAAAAACTATCCCCCATTGTACATTGTCCAAATAAAACTCCTTATATCTCAACAATGTCCTCCTTGAAATAATATTATGTTTGTGACTTGACATATGAAAATTAAAGACTTAATAGTCAAGTACACAACTCGAATTGCATGTCACTTTCGAACATAAGCAACACATTACACTCTACAATTGTCCACGAGATGTTTTAAACATTACCTTGGTGCATTTTTAAGGACTTCAAATTGTTCTTCAGTTGGTAACGCACGACCGAAAACATCTTTAGGCCTTGGCTTCTTCTTTTCCTCAGCGGGGGGCACAGAATTTGGTGGCCTACAAGAATAAAGAAAATAGCATATCTTTAGTTTACATTCAAAAATCATGGGTAATTCAGTAAGATATTCAATGATTTCAAATCATACTAACTAAACATTAAATAAATGAATAAAAATAGTGGATGTGAGCTAATACATTGCGGTGGAGGCCACATCTGAAGGTGGATCTTCAGTTTTCTTCTCGTCAGCAATCTCTGCAGCTTTAGCACTTTCTGGATTATAACCAGGTGGACGCACATACATAAAGCTAACAGCTTTCATAATCTCCATCTACACATTAGTGGGTCACATATAAATAAAGTTAAATTGTGGAAAGAACTAAGGTGAATTCACTATATATCAACTTTGGTGAAATAATTAAATTGAGCGTGGAAGAAAGTTGAGGGCACCACTTATAATAGATTAGAAGGGGTTGATTGAACAAATCAATTATGAAACTTAAATTGAACATCAGATGAATCAAATGAATTTAACCTAGAAGAAAGCAAGAGGGGCCTATTTTTAATTAAAAGTGGTTGATATGTTTATTTGCACTTACATATCCAAATGTCTCAAGTCCTATGATAATATGTGACTACTCCTTGTATTGTATTGGGTAAATTGTGAGAGATTCTGTGTGATTACGAGTTATGTATATATTTTTTATAGTAAATTACGAGTTATGTATATATTTTTTATTGTAAATTATGACCAGTGCATGGCTTAAGAACTTATTTATTTAGAATTGGATATATACAAGAAAAGGATGTTACAACATTTTAAGAAACTACAAGGAGTAGTCACATATTATCTATTTAGAATTGGAAATATACAATTCACGGCTGAAGAATTTATTTATTTAGAATTGTAAATTATGACCAATGCATGGCTTAAGAACTTATCTATTTAGAATTGGAAATATACGAGAATAGGATGCTACAACATTATGACCAAAAATTAATAATTACATTGCCAATATAATGCCAAGACACAAAGGCTGAAAATGACAACAGGAAAAAAAGGTCAGCGCCAAATTTTGAGAATGTACAAGACCTTGATAAAGAAACAATCTAATGACACATATAACTTTATAAAGAAGTTACTTATGAGTTGAATATAAATGATTACATTGTTTTCATTATTTTATCATCATAGTAAGAATATGAGTAAGGCTAATTTCCTCCGGTAGGAATATATGAACCATATTGCAGTTCATAGGGCTGGGATAACTATTGGATGACCCATAATTTGGGAAATGTGGTAGACAATCTCATGGTTGACCACCATGGTGATAATATCCAAAAACTCGATACTATGCACTATCAGTCGAAGATCCACCATAATGGATTCCTTAATTATATCCTTGGTAACCACCTCCAACTATTCTGCTACTAGTAAATCTATAATGGTTTCACGATCATAATATACACATGTACTATTACTAGTAGATCTCGGAAGTTGTGTATGGCCATATAACTATCAGTGACACTCCCAGTCCCAAAGTAACTATGTCTCACACTGCGATATGTAAGGCATGTCACTAAATCCAATGATCGTAATTGATCATCAAGACATTGGGCATCATATCTGCTTCAATACTCGTCACTATTAGAAAATCTCGTCATGTTGTTTAAATGTCTACTACATTGTCCACTCATTCCGAACGATACCCATGATTTGGCGTTGTCCACTCCATTGTCGGCTATCACCAGCAGCTCCCCTGTCATCACCTTGGTTATCATCATCTTTTAAATCCCATCATCATTACCATAAGGACCAGGAATATCTTGCCAATCATTGTCATTGCCACCTTGATCATCATCAAAACTCGAAAGAACACTAATTGGTTCCGGTTGATTGTGACCTCTCCTTCCTCTCTCCCCCTCACTTTGTTGAATATCCTCATCCAACTAAGCTAATTCGTTGATTGGTAAGACCCCCATGTCATTCTCCCGAATCCACTAATCCAGGATCATCTTCAAATATATTATTCAAATCTTTCGAATTGTAGTAATCTTCAATATCTCGCATGTACATCAAATTCCTAACTTGAAGTCGTGAATTATAACGCATATACACCATTTTTTATTACCAATCGATTGCGAAGTTTTGTATGGATAAGAAACCATGTGCTCTAGTTTCCCTCATAACCCGAAACCGAGCATGTTTGACTTAGGACTTTGACAGCAATTCGCCTAAAATTGGGGGTACCATAATTGATCCATCACTCAGCTGGAAGATAAGTGTTGATTGCTTGTTTCTGAACCTAACTCCCCTCTCACATCCACCTATAGTTTTAGCAATAAAGTAAACAAATCAATTTAGAAACAATACACATATGAAGTCGACATAACTCGAAGTAAACAAATGTGAATCTGTGATACCTCATTTATTCTCATGGTTTGTTATTCAATGTTTGGCTCTAGTCTTTCGATAACCTCTTTCATTCTAGCTCTCACCTCAAGATGATTTGAAAAGTTCTTGGAATATTGAAACATTGAATTTAAGAAATATTTTGCAACATGCAAGTGTCGGTATAATTGTCTCTCCCATTTTCCATCAATCACCTGGCAATATTTTTTCCAATTTTTAATAGTTGCCTGGATAGCTAGCTAGCTTTGCTTTATCTTCCCCTTCATGAATGGTCAAGAGTGTAGGATTTTTATCTTGATCCACGATCTCCATTAGCAAAACTAAGGGCTCCATAATCTTGGCAACTTCAGCAACCCGCTACCATAACCGATCTGACAGAATTAAATTCGACACCTTAGTTGTTGCACTCCTTCGGATCCTCTCAGGGTTGAAGTCACGACATTCATTGGTAGTGCACATTAAATTCACAATTGCTGGGCACTAAACTCTACGGTGAATCTCGTAATACCCTATCTTAACAACTCCATATTTTTGGTATACTCCTTCACCAAATTCACAATTTTTTTACTATCATATATGAAGGAAGCAATTGATTTCGCATCATTCAAAACTAACTTAACTGACTTCATCTTTCCTACGTCCTCAAGCATCAAATCAAGATAATGTGTCGCGCAAGGTCACCAAAACAAGTGTCGTCCCTTCTCCATCGATATCGCGCAAGCCGTTAAAATTAGGCTCATTATCAGTGAATATGTACGTGAGTCTCGCCAACTTCTTTCAAACTTTATCCATAAGGGAAAAATATGATTAACCATCTTGATTTTGTTAGTCGTGTCGACCGAAGAATGAAATATCATGTTGCGATACTTGAACACCACCCATCACACATGATTGTGCAATCATACTCGGGCCATTTCTCCTTTAAAGTTGCTATCTAGGCATCAACCGCCTCTTCACTTGTAGGGTCTTTAATCCCTTAACCCACCTCAGCAATTGTATGAATCATATATTGATGCTCAAGATCACTACAAGCAGCATAAAATGGGATGACACTCCCAAACCCTGCAATGAAGCGGGAGTCTTGTGCATTGGGTACGACCTATTATTAAAATGAAAGAACTTGCTAATGGTCTTTCCGACTCTCTTCACTCCATCTGCAGAGAACATAGACTTCACATAGTTTTATGAGTAGACTTTTTTGTCTTAAATATAAAAACATTAATTCCTTCCGAAGATAATTCAACCCCCTCTCAATGACCATGATCTCGACACATGTCATAGCTTAAGCCCATACATGGTTGGCCTTTCCCCAGAAACAGAATGTTTAAGCCCTTTTCCAATTCTTGGATTTTCTTTCATAAAAGCTCTGATTGTGCCCATTCTAAACGGGTAAGGTCATCTCATTAACGTCATCATCATCATTATCGTTGTGGATTGAGTATCTAGCCACATTGTAGTCAATTATGAGGCACGATGATGATGATGATGATGATGATGATGACGATGACGACGATGACGATACTTACCCCACTATCTTCGCATGGAGTAAATGCCATCTGCAAGTGCAACGGATTGCCACTGAGTTGGACCACGCACCTCACACCATTGTTGTTTAAGGCGCAAGGCGCACCCAGGTGCAAAGGTGTCTCTAGAGCCTAAGCACAAGGCGCAAGGTGAGGTGCGCGCCTGATTGAAGCTAGGCACACTTTTCAAAAAAATCAAAAAAAATTAAAGCAATATATTGATGGTATAATAATATCATGACATCAATGATAAACTTAATGTTAATGGCATAATTAATATTCCAAAATATAACATATTGTCGTGTAAAGCTAAAATTTAACAAATAAATGCAAGTCTTAAAATATATAAAAGACAACCATTGCCAGCAAGTTTTAAGTTTGAAAATAAATAACAAACTAACAAAGAGTTAAGAATTAAATTGAAATTGCAAAACAGTAATTATATTGCAAAACAATAATTAAATTGAAACAGTAAAAATATAAAAACAGTAATTAATTGTGCAAATGAAACAGTAAAAATATATAAATAGTAATTAAATATGCAAAACAGTAAACAATTATTTCAAAACAGTAATTATATTGAAACAGCAATTAAATTGCAACACAGTTTTTAAATGGTGTTGAATTTAAATTGCAAAACAGTCACTAAATTGAAACAGTAAAAATATAATATATATATATATATATATATATATATATATATATAAAAAGTCATTCTATTTATTATATTTCAACAGATATTTTTTCTGTTTTACAGGTATAACAGGAAAGAAAGGTATAACAGGTACTGGTTATACTCCAACAGTATTAAAAAATGGTCGGAAAAAGAAGGAAAAAAAGGCAGAAAAAATACATTCGAGAAGAAATGGACAGAAAAAAAGAAAGAAAAAGAGAGAAAATGTAAGTCAGGAGTTGAGAAATAGGGTTACTTATAGAGAAAATATAAGTCGGACAGAAAAAAAAAAAGAAAAAAAACAGAAAAAGATAAATACCTGAGTCGCCGGAGTTTGGAAAGAAGAATAGAACAGGCGGAGTGGAGAGAAAGCTGAGCCGGAGTGGAGAGAAGGTTGCCTGAGTGGAGAAAGAAAGAGCCGGAGCTTTTTTTTTTTGTAGAATTTGGGTTTTGTGTTTTTGAGATATAACATTAACTTTTCTCTTTTTGGGTTTTGTAAAATAAAGGCCCCGGTTTGGTTTCTATGTACAAAAAAAAGACACATAACATTGGCAGAAGCACGCCTAGGCTAGCGCCCCGCGCCTGAGGGCCACAGGCGCGCGCCTAACTCAACACGCCTCGCCTACCACCACCCCGGGCGCCCTATCTGCGCCTGGCGCCTAGGCGCGCTTTTAACAACTATGCCTCAAACTACCTTGCATGGTTAATGCCAAAGCCGAGTCAACTCGTTATCGATCAAGTGACTCAGTATATTGAGGAACCATTCCGATTTCGGGTCACGAATATAAAAATCATAAATATCGTTTCATACCGTTGATATCTCGGCTCTTCTGAAATATTGAGCAAGTTAAACAAATCGACCGCGGTAGTTTTTTATGTGCAGAAAAAAGAAAGGGATAATTCAAATCTAGTCCCATTTATTGGGTCAAAGATGCACCAAATCCCATTGACTTTTTTTTAATGCACCAAATACTTTTTCATTATAAACTACATATATTTAGACAAATATACCCTCACATGTACCCATTTTAAACCCACTTACTCTCTCTCTAAAAATAAACACATAATCTCACTCTCTCTAACAGCCCCACTTCCACCTCCACCCCCACCCCACCGAAGACTCACTGAAAACAGCCCACCTGAAAATCTTGTCGGGACCGTCGGAATTCTCGCCGGAGTGTTTCTCTCTCTCTTCATCTATTTCTTTATTTATTTTGGTCCGCACCAACGGCACCATCACCTGAAGGCTGAACTGGAGAAGAAGAGTTTTTGCCGGAAAAAATGGAGGTTTCGCCGGAAAAATGGAGGTTTTACAGAAACAGATGAATTTATCTGTTTCGATTTTTTCGTCAATAAATATCGAATACGGGTGTTGTTTGATAGATCTCGACGAGTAGATTTCATATATATAAATTTTATGAGTTTTGGATTTGTAGATTTGAAGTTATGTACTTTTAAAGATTTGATGGGTTTTTTTTAAAACGACGTTAAGAGCTGTAAAGAGTTGTGAGGGTGATTTTGAGGGTTTATTTGTCATTTTAATGTGCTGAGTTGCCAAAATAGGACCTTTGGCACCATTGACTCAGCCAAAAGATCTCTTGCATCATTGACCAAGTGAATGGGACTTCAAAATAATTACCCCAAAAAGAAACTAAAGGGACATGGCAAAAATAATTCAAAGGGGCACTAACAATTCTCCTTTTGCAATTGATTTGAAGCAATAATCCAAAGATGATCACGAGTGAGTTTTAGGGTAGGAGGTTTCACCTATGAAACCTGTTCATTCTTGATTTACAAACCACAAGACATCTTCTTGTCCTACCATCCTTGTTCACTGGAGCCTTTAAGTCACCAATCCTCGAAGCTTCTACCTGGAGCTCTCTCTCTTTGGTCGAAGCTCTCTTTGGCTTCGTACACCTCAAACAGAGTCGAACAGACTCTATATGAGTGCTCTTAATGAAAATAAAAAGAAGGTTATTTGCAATTACTGTAGCAAGGTCGTTAGTGCTGGTAATACAGACTAGTGGAAGTAAGAAGGTTGTTTACAATTACTGTAACAAGGTCGTTCGTGGTGGTATAACCAGATTGTAAGAATACAATGAAAAACTTCTTACAGATGGTGACAAGCATCGAGCCTTTAAGAAAAGGAAGAAAGAGAAACATGTAGAGCAATTGCGTGGACAAACACTATACTACGATGACGATGATGATGATGATGATGATGATGGCGACATTAATGAAGATGACCTTACCTGTTTAGAATGGGCACAATTGGGAGATTTTATGAAAGAAAATCGGAGAATGATCCTAGAACAGCATAGACATTCTGTTTCTGGGCCAAGGTCATTCACATTTGGGATTAAGCAACGACACGTGTCGAGATCGTGATCATTAAAAGGGGGTTGAATTGCCTTTGAAAAGAATTGATGTTTCCATATTTAAGACAAAGAGATCTACTCAGAAATATGTTCTCTGCAGAAGGAGTGAAGAGAGTCAGAAAGACCATTAGCAAGTTCTTCCATTTTATGTCATCCTATTTCAAGAAATGATAGTAGTGGTTTAGGGTATCAACATATGATTAATACGTGTTGAGGTTGTTCAATGGATTAAAGGCCCTACCGATGAAGAGGAGGTTGATGCTTACATAGCAACTCTGAAGGAGAAATAACCCAAGTAAGGTTACACAATCATGTGTGACGAGTGGAGTTCAAACATGACAAAAACTATCATTAACTTCATGGTAAACTATGATCACAACATGATATTTCATTCTTCGGTCGACACGACCAACAAAATCAAGATGGTTGATTATATTTTTTCCCTTATGGATAAAGTTAGGGAAGATGTTCTCGAGGCTCACGTTGAACATATTCATTGATGATAATGAACATAATTTTAAGGTGCCTTGCACGACATTGATGGAGAAGAGGTGACATTTGTTTTAGTCACCTTTCGAGGCACATTGTCTTGATTTGATGCTAAGGACATAAAGGAAGATGAAGTCAAATTGAATGATGCGAAATCAATTACTTCCTTCATATATAATAGTCAAAAAATTGCGAATTTAATGAAGGAGTATACCAGAGATAAGGAGTTGTTAAGACCAAGCAATACGAGAATCACCACATTGACATCTAGTTGTGAATTTAATGTGCCCCGCCAATGAATGGCGTGACTCCAACCATGAGAGGACCCAGAGGGAGTGCAACAACTAAGGAGTCGGATTTAATTTTGTCAAATCAGTTCTGGCAGCGGACTGCTAAAGTTACCAAGATTATGGAGCCCTTAATTTTGCTATTAAAGATCGTGGATCAAGACAAAAATCCTACACTCTCGATCATTTATGAAGGGGCAGACAAAGCAAAGCTAGTGATCCGGGTAACAATTAAAAATTAAAAAAAAATATTGGCAGGTGAATGATGGAAAATGGGAGAGCTGCAGCATATTTCCTAAAACCGACACTTGCATGCTGCAGCATATTTCTTAAAACCAATGTTTCAATATTCTTAGAATTTTTCAAATCATCCTAGGGTGAGAGCTGGAATGAAAGAGGTCATCAAAAGACTAGAGTCAAACATTAAATAACAAGTCATGACAATAAATGAGGTATCACATTCGTTTACATCGAGTTACATTGACTTCATATGTGTATTGTTTCTAAATTGATTTGTTTACTTAATAGCTAAAACTATATGTGGATGGAATTAGGGAGTTAGGCTCAGCTTTCAAACAAGCAATCAAAACTTCTCTTCGAGCTCAGTTCTAAATCAGTTAAGGTGAGGAAGCCTCCAATCTTAAGCGCATTGCTGTCAAACATGCTATTTTACCATACAAAGCTTTCAGGTTGTGAGAGAAACTAGACCACATGCTATTTTACCATACAAAGCTTCGCAACCAAATGGCAATAAAAAAAAGTTGAACAAATCGGTGTATGTGCATTATAATTCGCGATTTTGAGTAAGGAATTTGATGTATTGATGTACATGAGAGATATTAAAGATTACTACAACCCAATGGGTTTGAATAATATATTTGAAGACGATCTTGGATTAGTGGATTCGGGATAATGACGTGGGCTCTTACCAGTCGACGGCTTAGCTTGGTTGGGTGAAGGTATTTAACAAAGTAAGGGGGAGGGAGGAGGGGGAGGAGATCACAATCAACGGGAACTAGTCAGTGTTTTTTCGGCATATGACGATGATGATCAAGGTGGTAATGGTAATAATGATTGACAAGATATGATAATTCTGTTAACGATGATGAGGAAAATTCAGATGATGAGGATGATGAGGAAAATTCAGATGATGATGATGTGGTGGTGGTAGGGGAGTTGTTGGTGGTAGCCGACAGGAGAGTAGAGTTGGTGGTAGCCAACAAAGGAATGGTTCTTACAATGTTGGTACCCAATATGGTGGTGGTATGATATGGCCACAAGGATATGAAAACTAATATGTCTCAGATATCATCCAAAATTAGTGGATAAAGTAAACATTTAAACAACATTACGAGATTCCCTAATAGTGACGAGTATGCAAGCAAATATGATCCCTAATGTCATGATGATCAATTACAGACATCGGGTTTAGTGACATATCATACATATCACGGTGGGAGACATAGTTACTCTGGGACTGGGAGTGGCATTGATAGTTATATGGCCATGCACAACTTCCGAGATCTACTAGTACTAGTAAATGTGGATATTATGATCGTCAGAGAAACCATTATTTATTTACTAGTAGCAGAACAGTTGGTGGTGGTTATTATGGATATAATCAAGGAATGTATTATGACGGATCTCCAACTAATAGTGCCAAGTAATAGTTTTTTAATATTATCACCATGGTGGTCAGCCATGAGATCGTCCAACACATTTTTTAAATTATGGACCATCCAATCAGTCATCCCAGCCCTCTGAGCTGCAATATGGTTCATATATCTTCCCTTTATCCTACTAGAGGAAATTAGTCTTACTCACATTCTTACTATGATCGATATCGTAACTAAATAGGAGATAACATATAGAAAACAATGTAATCAATTATATTTAACTTATAAGTAACTTCTTTATCAAGTTATATGTGGCATTAGGTTGGTTTTTTTACCTTAATATTGATTTATTTTGGAATATTGAATCTGACAATTCCGACGCACCTCAGTATAATCAATTAAACAAGGCTATAATTATTAAAGGATATTTCTAAGCTTATCTAATTGGTCCACATTGTCGGATCTTATTTTTTTAAATATTTTTATTTTGGGGGGGATTTTTAGAGCTCTTTAAATAGTGTATCGATGCATATCGCCCGATACCGCGACTAATACCGAGACCAAGTTGAAAATCGCGCTTTTGATCTCCTCCATTAGATGGAAACTGTGATGGGACTCGAATAGGCTTAACGTGTAGTTGTTACATGCATTCACAACTGCGGGTGGGGCCAAATCACGGTGTTCCCTTGCATTGTCGTATGTAGACATGTATGGGTTTATGATTTGTGTTACGGTGATGTGGCAAGGGTAACCTGTTGACAAACGACAAACTACTACGTGATTAGCTGTCAAGAGATGCATTAGACATATGTATACCCCATCCACGTGCTCATACATTTGCACAAGAGTCATACCACAGTGTAATTGGTTATGAGCATGTTGTTGTCATGAAGTCTAGTAACAATGTCATGAGTAGTGTGTGCTTGTTATGCCAATCATCTAAAGTTTACTGCCAGCCCTCCATCAGTGGATGTGACCTTTGATCCAATGCTTGTCTCAACCACGAGTCAAAAGAGACTGTATGACTCTGGACTAGTATCAACATTTGTGACGTGACATGAGAGGGACACGGTCCGAAAAGCCTAGCTATACTGTCAAACACTCGAGACCAAACAATATGCACTTTGTATGACATTTGACAATCTGCGAGCGGAGTCAAATGAGGTTGGGATTAGAACATCTACATGGTAAAGGAGGTTCAGGAGTCATAGTAGTCAGGCTAGTGCATCCTAGTTTTGTTTTTTTACTTTATATGTATACCAAACTTATAACTTTATATAATATTAAAATATAATTCAAATCTTCATTATTTGCCTCTAATTTATTCCATTTCAAAGACTGAAAGAACATTCAACCAAAAATTGTGAGTTTAGAGTTATCCATAATTGAGAAAATGTAGTAAATTTGGTGTGTTCATCAAACCAATTAAAGGCCTCAACGTCACGATCACCCTACTACTCGATTCGCCTTAAGGCAAATTAGGTGCCAATTTTGATACTAAAATGTTTGTTTGACGTCCCCTTTAACATTTTGCAAGCTCCTACTAAAGTCGGATAAACCAGGCTACAGGTCGAGATTTAATAAAGTTGTAACTACCATTTTGCATCAAGTTTGAGTATATATATATTACTACCTCCGTCCCAAATTAATAATCGCTATTTGAAAACGACGGGTTTTAAGGATCCCCTCGATCAACGGCCAATGGCCAAAATCAAAACTTGTTCACTATGGTAAAATTTGGTTAGTTTGGTTAATTGATTACATCGAAGAAAGGAAAGCCACTATTAATTCGAAAGGACCCACATGACTATGAATTTGGGATGGGGGGAGTAATATACTAGGCATAGCCCAACCTAAAATACACTATCTGCCACAATGAAATATGAAGAAACTATTTGGTTGATATAGATCTTATTGATGCTATAATTGTTTACATAAAGAGTGAAGGTAAGAGCTTTAATGAAGCCCAATACATGGTAGTAGGTGAAGCAATACCTTTTCCTTCTCTTTCTTGGAGACCAAAGCTGTCTGACGAAAAAACTCCTGCTCCTGAGCATACTGCACAAACCCACATAGAAATAAGTAAAATTGAACACAAGAAAGTAAAAGAAATCGAATAGAGAAATGTAGATAAACCTCGCGGGCAACTTCTTGGGTGCGACGGTCACGTTGGGCATGGGTTTGTTCGGCGATCCATTTGCGGCGTTGGTTGGGGTAAGAGAGAGGGTGCCATGGTTTTTGGTTTAGGTAAGAGTGGGACCAAGCTGTCCCGGCTTTGGTCTTGTAGTCTACCTCTCCGCCTGCGTTTTTGTCCGAGAAATGCTTGCTTAGTCTTGGACCTTTTGCTTCATCGTCGTCCATGCTTTTTTTTTTGGGGGTTTGTTTGTTTGGCGGATCTTTGTTTTTGGTTTCCTATTAACCCCTCGAGTTTGATCAGAGCATCTTAATATTTTAATGCGTTTATACCTTAATAAATAATAGACATACATAATACATTAATATATATGAAATTCTTATAAATAAAAAATATATATATACACGTACACAAAATTATGTATATTTATATTATTCAATACATTAATATTACATGTATAAAACTATATATAAGTATCATGTATCTATTCATATTATTATTTAACATATTTTATGTTAAATAATAATATGAATAGATACATGATACTTATATATAGTTTTATACATGTAATATTAATGTATTTAATAATATAAAATATATATATACTACATACGTATTAAAAAATATTATCAATTCATGTATATATATAATTTTATTGTGAAGTATATATGCAATATCATTATATAAATACGCACACACACACATACACACGCGCGCGTGTGTGTGTGTGTAGTTAAACTCCCCAGTATACCTCATTAAATATACATAAAAATACATGATATTAAATGTACATGTATATAATTTATGATGTATGTATGTATGTATGTATGTATGTATGTATACATTCATATATCATGTACGTATGAAAGTTGTATGTATGTATTTATATATATACACATATATGTATAATATAAATATACATGTGTTGCCAATTTTGTCAAATTTTCAAAAAACTGTATTTAAAAATAAGTTTACCAAATGCACACCAATAATTATAAACACAAAAAATTGAATTTTAAAACTGTATTTAAAAACATCATTTAAATCGAGTTTTCAGAGTAGAGAACCAAGAGACCCTTAAAGTCACTTGTTTAGTGTGGATTTTAATAAGAAGAGAATTAGTGGATCTAAATTTTTAAAATTTATCATAATTTTTTTAGTGCTTAAACATTTTTTATTTTCTTCATATTAAAAATATTTATAGTTCTTGTAATATATGCATCCATACTTAATCGTGCAAGTTTCAATATGATGAACGTATTTATTTATGCATGTATTTATGCAAAAGATTATCATTTTTAGGCCCTTACATATTATTATTTCTTCATTGGTATGAACTTATTAATTTGATGTTCATTTGCTAATATAATTTTGTTAATTTCTTATTTAGGTCATATAAAGGGGAAGAAGCAAAAATCCTCCTATCGCATCCGAGCGGAAGAGGAGGTTGGAAGCGACGAAGTAAGTATGACCACCCATATCTTCCTCTAGTAGTAGTAGTGTCGGTGAGGCCACTAGTTCGAGCAAAAGATATTCTCCTACGAGGTCGTTGGATAACGTAGTCGACCAAGTGGCAGTCGACCAAGTGGCAGGGGGTTATTTACTGTTGGTGAGGGTGTTACGTCACAATCAATTGAACAAGTGGTTGAGGCGGTGGTATGTGATTTACTTGGGGACAGTGAAGAGGGTGAGATAAGAGCGGGAGATAAAGAGGAAGAGAAAGAGGAAGAGAAAGAAGATGAAAAATCATGAGAGGAGGAAAGAAAGCAGGAAAGAAATGAGGAAATAAAGAAAGAGAGAGATAAAGAAGGAGCGGATGAATGAGAGAAAGTAGGAGAGGGGGAGAGGTAGAATGGGAGAAAGAAGTAGAGGGGTGCACGGACGAGTCTTCTTCTTAGGAAGATGAAATTCAACCGTCCAAATCTAAGGCGCCCAAGAAGAAATAACGTAAAAAAATAAGTCACTCGAATTCACAACAGCTTGAGGGGTGCATGCCAAATAACCCCCGACTGCTGAAAAAATTTCATAACCATATCGGTTATTATATATGGAACCGAGATGAGGAGAGGGGAATAATGAAGTGCGTGTACCATGTTGTCAATTTATAAAATACTGCAAGTGCACGGGTTATTATAGAATAGCGAGTATAAGTACGGGTCGAACCCACAGAGATTTATCAATTTTTTCGTTCAAAATAATAATGACTATACAAAATGGGTTTAGAGATAAAACATAATATTAAACTAAGCTAACAAAAATAAAAAATGCTACTACGAAAGATATAAACTAGTGTGTGAGAAACTAGGACATTGGATCCAATCATCACATTCAACTAATATTATGCAATAATTTAAACTCGTTATTCCCAATTTTATAATTCAAATTAAATCGACTCTTGTGGTATTTAATTCGAAAAATAACACAGTTACGTTTACACTAAAATTTAACGTCTCCAAATTTAGACAGCTAAAATCCCTATTCCCTTAAAAGTTCACTTTTAAATTTAAAGTATAGTCTTTAAGCATAGACTATCAAAACAATTGAGTGCAAGCATAATCCATCAAAAAGTATTCACACTTAAAAATGAAAATATGATTTTTTTTCAAACAAAGCTGAAGGTTTAAAACACACTCTCGCGTCGTTTTAAATGAATACCAAATTTTTAAAACCTTTAGCACATATCGGGATCAAAAACGAATTTAAATCACGCACAATGTCAATCAAACATGATAAATTTCTCCTAGTCCTAGTAAAGAAATTAAGCTATCATAATAAAAGACATAATAAAATTGTAAGAATGAATATTAATTTTCATTAATAAAATAAACTTACAAATGTTGTGTCTCACAAATAATCTTGACAAAATTCCTCCCACAAAGATAAAATTTTTGGCCCTCAAATATAAATAAAACTCTCAAAATAAAACTACCAAAAATTATCTCTAAAATGGCTCTCTAATTTTTTCTCTCCAAAATCATGAGCTAAAGGGTCCTATTTATAGGCTTAGGGGTGAGGTATTTGGATAGGTATAAAACACCTATTTAATAGATTAAAAATGGGAGTTTAAAATCCCAAAATCAATTATTCAAGAGGTCTTTCATGAAGTTGGAATTTCAAACAAAAAAGGGAACATTTTATTGGCGGGATTTGAATTTGATATTATCTGATAGGATGTCGCTTGAAACACACGAAAGTTATCAGCTAAAATCCCTTCATTTTCTGATTAAAAATCTGATTGGATGAAGGTGGCTGTTGGACTTCATCTTAGGCCGCGTTTGGTTGGTCTTTTAAGGCCTTATCCATATTTGAACTTTTATTAAAAGGATTAAGGGGGCCTGGGAATCGAAGTCAGGTCATTCTGTAGCTCTTCTGTGAGCGCGACCATCAGGCCAGCAAGCATTTTCATTCATGTATTTGCTTGAGAAATATATATGCCAATTTTCTTTCCAAAAATTTCATTCTTCTACTTTGGCCCCTCAACTTTGTACTCTTTCAATTTTTCCAACAATCTTCATATCTTTACCAAATGAATTCAGATCTTCACCAAACTTCAAAGGTACCTATAAAAATATAAAATAACTTATATTAATTCAAATTCAGCCCCAAAAGTTTAGAAAATTACCAATTTTCCCTTATTTGCTTTTTAGACTCCGAAATTCATAACTTTTTCATTTTAACTCCAAATTCAACCAAATATCAGGGAGAACTTTATTTTGACTGGATACATATTTAAAAATTATTTTTAGGCCCATGAAGTTTCTAAAATTATAGTTTCACCCCTCCCCTATTACTAAAATTATATTTTTAACTCGAATTTTATTCAAAATTGCATTTTTCTTTTATTTTACGAAAATAACTCTAAGAGTTCGTTATTTATGATATAATGGGCCTAACAAGGCCTTGATTTGGGCATAATTCATACAAAATAATTCACTCATCACACCACTACAAAAAATTTACTGAGTGGGACATAGAGACGGAGGATGAGCGGGTTATCGAGTTAGTGAAGAACTCGAGCTTGTGGGGTCTGATAAAACACTCCTATCGGTACATAAACTATGTATCAGCGTTGGCATTCGGTGGCAGTCAGAGATGAATTCATTTCATATGTCGTTCGATGAGATGACCATCACCCTTAACGATGTGTATCATCTCCTTCAAATCCCGATAACTAGTAAACCGGTGTACGGTATCGTTTTTAGGAAAGTCGGGGAGAAGGAGGGCCAAATCGAATGGCTTATGAAATATTTGGGCTGTACCAAGGAGGAGGCTCATGAGGAGTGCAAGTCTGTCTATGCCGTTTTTTTTTACTGGATAATAAATTTATGCAAGATGAGGGTTAAGAATCTGGGGGAGGGTGTCACGAAGAGACAGATTAAGCAGACTGCTAGGGGTACTTGCTTTTCATGATCGGTTGCTTATTATTTTCGGACAAATTGGGGAATCGAGTCTCAATGTACTACCTGCAGACTTAACAAAAAGTTGATAAATGCAAAAACTATTCTTAGGGTATGGGTGTATTGACCCATTTATATCGGTAGTTAGGGATTGCCTCACGGGTAGACGTTCGGCAAGTGGTGAGATATCTTCCCTTTCTCGTGGTACATATTTTAAATTTAACATGTGCTTTTAATTTTATTTTGTAATATATGAATTTCTTAATCAGTACGTCTATTTGACTGCAGGCGTGGATATACGACCACTTCAATTTAGCCAGGGATGTTAGAAATCTCGAGTTTTAGCATAACGAGTCGTGTCTATGCAAATAGAGGGCGCAAACGGTGTTAGGGGATGCCTTTGCACAGATACTAGAGCTGAAGGAAACTTTAGTTGATTTAAAAGCTTCAAACGTAAGTATTATGTGTTTTAAAGTCAGTATTTATTCTCTTTTCTTATGCACTAACATTTGAAAATACGTTTAGGTTGTATGGGAGGCTCTGAAAACAGTGAGGTTAACCTGTTTCAGGAGGTCTTGTAATACAATAGCCTCCTCATTTGCTATGATGTCGGGGAACCCTATTACACGGAGAGGGTCCTATGCAAGGATGGATGAGTTCAAATAATCCCTAGACCACCAATGCACCCTTTACCAAAGGAGAAGGGAAAGACCTAATCCTGATACAAATTAAAGTTTGATATCGAGAAAAGATATCAACTTAATTGGGTCTACCATGTTATTTTCGATGCTAGACGCTCGATCGTGGTGAGGACCGTGCCTTGGGAATGTGTGGATGGGTATATGTCTTGGCACCTAGAAAATCCCATTCATACATTCAAAATCCTGAGCATGGACTATGCAAGCTAGAGTTAAAGCACTTGGATAAAATGGTAAATGTTTCGATTTCGTAAATTCATTTATTTTCTTCCCGAGTATTGTCTGACACGCTTGATGGTAATTTGTATATAGGCCTAGGGGATAGACGTAGCCATTAGCCTTCTCGGGGAGTCTATTGAAGTCGGCTCGAAGCAGGAGGTTTCAGATGTCCTTAAACTATCATGTGCAACACTTGACGCACTTCTTGAGGCCAAGGGAATGCACTCGCATAAAGAAAAAAAGAAGTTATCGGTGCATCAAGAACCTCAAACCAAGGCACAGAACGATCCAGCCCCGAAGTACAAATCCCCCAAGCAGAAGGCCCCCTAATCAAAGAGCCCCCCCGAATAAGTGTTTAAGGCAAAAGTAGACAGATTTTTATGGAAGAATTTATTTATAACTCAACTGTGTTATAAAACAATTTTGAAGTATAACATGTTATGACATGTTTGAATAATATTTTGTTGTATTTGAATGTAATATTAACATGCCTTGTTTGAAATTATTCTTATATGACCAATTTTAATATTTTTATTTGTGTTTGTATGAAATAATGTTGTGTTTGTATCAAATAATATTTTATTTGAACAATTGATGGTAAATTATTCTTGGTTTATTGTACATTACACTGTAAATTACCTTTTTATATTTTACAAACAAATATTAAGGCATGCATATAATGTACAGTGGGATCCAACCGTTTATGTGATGTTCTCCTTGTGGTGTGACCGTGAAACCATCTATCATGATGTGGTGTTACCGAGAATAAGTAACACATGGTTTCAATTCACCGTGATAGTTCACTATGGTAAAAAGCCCTTGTCTCTACCTAATCGGGACGGTGAGGTCAACCGTGATATATGGTTATACGGACACAACTCACCATGATTAAGTAATACACGATTTTAACTGACCGTGATATTTGTGTTGGAAAAAAGTCCATGTCTTTGCTTCATTGGGACGGTGAGGTCCAACCGGTGATAAGGCATCGTGAAATACGATTATACGGCTATCAAGCACCATGAAAATAGATTAAACAGTTTCATTTCACCAGTTGAAAAATAGCCTAAGTCTCTGTCTCAATGGGACGGTGAGGTTACACTGTCGTGTACAACTAGACGGCCATATGGCACCGTGTCCTTATAGTAAACGGTTTCATTGAACCGTGATATTTTGGTTGAAAATAACCTAGTCTCTGCCTCAATTGGGCGGTGAACATAAATCGTGATAAACAAAGATACGGTTGTAGGTCACCGTGAAAATAGATTATACGGTTGCATTAGACCGCGATTATTGGGTTGAAAAATAGCCAAGTCTGTCTTAATGGGACGGTGAGGCTAAACCGTGATTAATGACACTACGACGTCACGACACCGTGATTGGGTTATACACGGTTTCATTTAACTGTGATATTTAGGTTGAATAATAGCCAAGTCTTTGCCTCAACTAGACGGTGAGGTCCACCCGTGATGTGCAATTTTATGGCCAGCATACACCATGAACCTATAGTAAACAATTTCAGTTAACCGTGATTGTTAGGTTGAAAATATCCCATGTCCCCGCCTAAATGGGATGGTAAGGTCCAATCGTGATATAAAAACATGCGACTGTTTGAAACCGTCAAAATATAGTAAACGATTTTATTTAACCATGATTTTTAGGTTGAAAAATAGCCCAAGTCTCTACCTTAATGGGACGGTGAGGTCTAACCGTGGTTTAAGAACATATGGCCATAAGGAACCGTGTATTTATAAATAATGGTTACATTAGGCTGAGATATTTGGGTTGGGAAATAGCCGTAGTCTTTGAATCAATGTGACGGTGACATAAAACCATGTCTTATAATGTCACAGTCGAAGGTCACCGTGGTACTATACCAAACGATTTTAGTTGACCGTATCAGTTGTGTTGAAAAATAGCCCTTGTCTCTGCATAACTTGGATGGTGACTTATAACCGTGTATATGTATCGGCCAGTGTGGTGTTACCGGTTATTTTACTGTCACGGTATGTGTCACCGTGAGTCTACATGTATGATTTCAAGGGACCATATGTTACTTACGATACCCCAAGTATTCAAATCTTTTAGGAGAGTCGACTGTATGTTCCACTCTTCTTACGAGAGTCGACTAGAATATGGGTGTCCAACAAGTGATTTTGACACCTCGTGGTTGTGTAGTCCACAGACAACTTCCACCCCCAACGACCATTATAGTGGGGAATGCCTTTCAATCGAAAGGGACAATCACACTTTCGCGTTCCGGAACACCACTTCCTCGTCTTGTCCATCCCCTCGTCTTTTGGGGGTCCATGAAGCCCGTTTCGCTCACAACTAAGTACGACCCTCCCCTTTTGGACTAAATTGGCCTTGTCGGATTTCAGAATGATCACGACCGCATGAAGCTTGTGACTAACTTGTTGACACCAATCAATCATCTTATCGCGGTTATAAAAAATCTGCACAAGACGAACATTATTAAATGAAATGACAATTTAAATGAAAAATTTCAAGTATAAATGAAAAATCATATTGAGTACAACAAGTGATAGAAAACTTACAATTACAAGATAATTTATAACTATTGTTGTTGGATATTATTACAGTGCTGGTCGAAAAGTGGTTGAAAATTTGAATGGAGGTTTTGAGAGAGAGAGAGCGCTTGGTTGCTATTGATCTAGGTGTGTCCTGAACTGAAAGGGATGAAGGCAATTTATACTAAATCTAGGTGTAATAATTACATTGAATACCCTTCTATTATTGAAAAGGCATGGGTAAAGTAGTCTTTTTGGAAGAGGAATCTCGTGCATCTTATTTTCTTCAGTCGGTCATTTCGATCCTGTTTTCTTTTGAAAAAGAGGTCTCGTGAGTCTGGAGAATCTTGTTGGCGTCAGTGCTTATGTCATTTGTTGGTTGCATCATCTCTTGCGTCATTTGATTTGTCCGTTGTAGCTCGCGTTAGTGAGTCTTCAGGGCTTACGTCATTTTTGCTTCTTGGATAATGAATTTTCTTTTGCTTCTATGGTTCCATCACATTGTCAATGTTGTGCTTGATAACCGAGTCCATTGAGTCATCGAAATATTCAGAATCTGAGCGTCTATAATTACAATGTGGATAATGGGATCCTTTTTCTCGCTCTAGTGCTTCTTCTACTTTTGATGATTTTAAGGCTTTATTAAAATATCTTGGATTAATACTAAAGGATTTTTTGGAATAAAAATACACATATTAAATGTTTCTTTTATCATAATCCAAGGATCAATAGAGATTTCATTTATAATTTTATTTACTTTATATATAGTTATTAATTCTTCTGTTGCATCTTGTCCTTGTAAATAAGAGTCGTCATCTGTACATTGAACAAAATAATTAGAAATTCTATCTTTCCTATGTTCGATAAATATAGTATGCCTGCTATGGATGATTTGTCCTTCGCCTATCCATTCTGGTGGTATGCTATCTATAATTAATAATACGTGAGGTGGTGTGTTTCTCCAATGTTTTTGTTCTACAAGTGCGTCTAATAATCCTTTAGGTAAATTATCATTTATTCTAGTAAAAGGGGGATTAATTAATATACTAGCTATCATGCCGTATTCTAATAAGAGACTTATAGTTACTTCTATTTGTATACGTATATTGTTTGGAAATATTGAATTTGGTCTACTAATTACAAAGTTTTCAAAAATGTCTATAATCTATTTTTAATAAAATTACCGTGTCAGATTTATTTTGAGAATGAATATATATTTTTTCATATCTATATGTGCATCCTACAGGGGCTAGGTTAAAATGAAAATAATTTTGTATAGCTACCTAATTTGTAATATCTTTTTCGCACGCAAACATAAATATTTTTTTTGTTATTGCTTCTGGTAAAAGAGTTTCTACTTTTAGTACGTAATATAGACCTATAGTTTGGGTCATAACTAGATAAGAAATTACTATTATTATATAATAACACGTGTTCTAGTTTCTTTTCCATATTTTGTTTTTTAGGATTTAAAATTTTAAAATGTTTTATTATGGTATTATGTTCTTCTATAAGTTTTTGTTTATTATCAGAAAAGTTATAATATTTAGCTCGTGCTTCTAAAGTGTGTACATGGTGAGTGAGGTTAAAAAAGTAAATATTAAGATAATTCATAGTATGTATAAATGATTATTTATTATATTCACGGTTAAACCAGAGGTTGTCAAGGATCTTCTGTTGTTCTTCTGCCACCTGTATTTTTTACAAAAATATTTGCTTTTCATTAAGAACAGTAAATAATTGGTTAATGTTTCCTTTTGTGCCTAAGGAAGAGCATGGATGAGACATCTGTAAAATTAAGAAGTGCTAGTAATTAAGCGGGACAAAATATCTGCTAATTTATTATCTTTACCTTTTATATGTTCAAATTGAGGAGTGAATCCCTTTTCCTGTAATATTATCAATAAAATTAAGCCATCTTTTTGTAGCTGATTTACTTTGATTAGTTTTATTAAAATGATTTACTATATTATCACAGTCTGTTCTAATTAAAAATTATTTTCCTAAAAATAGTTGAAATCTTTCTATAGTATTTATTACTCCCAATATTTATAAGTCAGTGGATGGTAACCTACCTTGAGCTTCAATAAAACTACCTAAAACAGTATTTACAAATTACTTCTTCATTTTTATTACTCTTTTTAGTTGGTTTTTGTAACAAAATTCCTGCCCATCCTATTGTTGATGCGTCCGTTTGTATAACTTTATAACTACTTTTTATAGGCAAGGATAATGGTTCTAATTTACTAACTATTTGTTTTATTTTCGATACTAATTTTATGTCTTCATTATTAAAGTATTTTTGTTCATTTTTTCCTAATTTACTATATAAAGGTCCTACTAATTTAGATAAGTTTGGAATAAAAGATCTACAATAATTTAATAATCCTAAAAATACTTGTAGTTTTTTTAGTTTCTTTTAATTTATTTGGGAATTCTAATACCTTTTTTACTATATGTTCCTGTAATTTTATCTTGCCTCCTTTTATGAATAATCCTAGAAATTCGATTTCTTGCTTTTCTAATTGCATCTTTTTGCTGCTAATTATTAATCCTTGATTTATAAATTCTTTAAAAATAATTTGTAAATGATTTTTATGTTCCTTTTTAATATTACGAAATATAAGAATATCGTCTACATATACTATACAGAAATCTGAGTGTTTTTAAAGAGATGGTATCCATTTTATTTTGAAAATTTGAGGTGCATTTTTTAATCCAAAGGGCATGACTAACCATTCAAAATGTCCTTCTAGACAAGTAAAAGCAACCAATTCTATTGCATCTTTATTCATTTTTATTTGTCAAAAACCAGATTTACAATCAAATTTAGAAAATTATTTTTTATTCTGAATTTTATTAATTAGTTCATCTTTGTTGGGGATTTTATAACAATCGTCATAAGTATTATCATTTAGCCTTTTATAATTAATTACCATACGTGCTTTACCTCTTTTTAATTCTGCATGATTTCTTACCATAAATGATGGGCTTCTATGTCTACTGGTGCTTTTCTGTATTACTCCTAAATTTAAGAGTTCTCTTATTTGTATTTTAAATTCTTCTTGGTCAATTATTTCACAGGCTATATCTTTTGTTTTTATAGTTATATCTGGATTAATTATATTTAATTTTTCTTCTAATTTATTTTTATTCCAGTGTTTTTGTAGATTTTCTCCTATTATTTCAGTTTTTTTCGCTAGTCTAGTTACGTCTTCTAATTCTAGTTTTGTATTTTTAAACATTACTTTATTTATTTTATCAAAATTTATTTTAGATGTTTGACTATCCTCTAATTTTTGTAAATATTCACATAAATAAGTCTATTCTATGTCGTTATCTTTTTCTTTAATTTTTAAATCTAAATCTTCTATTTTTTCTAATATGATATTGTTATTAAGGATTAATGTGTTTTCATGTTTTTCTATGTTATTTTTATTTTGATTATTTGGTATAATATTTGTTCCTTTTTTAAATAATTGTATGCCTGTTGGTGTATACATAAATCCTCCCGTTAGTGATTGAATAAAATTTAATCCTAATATAAAAGGGCGGTGACTTTTTATTTTTGTTATATAGGTTTGTGGTAGTATAAATTGTTCCTTATTTATATATATATAGGTATATTTTGTATACATTGTGTTATAGGTATTGCTTCTTATTAAATTGGTGTGTATAAACAGGATAATTTAAGTCTTTTGCGTCTTATTTTTCTACTAATTCTTCATGTATTAAGCTTTTTGTTGCTCCTGTGTCTAACATTGCTGTTGTGTCTATCATTTTATTATTAAATTTTAATTGTATTAGGAAGGTTATTAGTGATGTTCTATTAATACTATTTATTTATTCATTAGTTTTATTTTTATTTTTTCATAACATTTTTTACATAAGTTTTTATTACACATTTCACATAAATACATTCTTTGTCTTCTATTGAACATTTTATACATTTTGTTTTTATAAACATATATTGTTTAAAATTATATTCACATTCTTCTATATTATATAAAAAATTTTAAGTCTTCTAAGCTATGTTCTAGAGTTTTTATGTTATCGTCTTCTGATTATATTGATTCTATACTATATACGCAAATATTATCTATTTCTTCATACTTATCATGTATACTTTCTAATTCTATTGTGTCTCCTAAATCATCTTCAATGTTATCTAATATGTTTATTTTTTCTTGAATTTTTGATGTATTAATATTTTTATATTTATAAAGACAGTCTAATATGAATAGGGTCTCCACATATAAAACATTTACGTTAGTTATTCGTTTATTATTATTATTATTATTATTATTATTATTATTATTATTATTATTATTATTATTATTATTATTATTATTATTATTATTATTATTATTATTATCTTTTTTTACTTCTTTATTTTCTTTATGTATGTTACGTTTTTTATACCATTGTCGTTTTCTTTTATATTTATTATATTTATAGTGTTTTTTATAAGTTTTATTATGTCGTATTCTATAGTTTTTATAAGTTTTATATTTCTTTTTAGTTTTGTATTTATTAGTTATTATACGTTTATTATCACATTCGTATTGTGGTGGTAAATCTATTTGTTGACAAGTATAATAATATTGTTTTTTTTTTAAATTTCTTTTCCTTCTTTTAGTTTCTTACATTCAGATTTTAATGTATCATATACAGTTTTTATTCTAGTTCCTATAAAGCAATCTCTTTTTGTTCCTATGTGTTCTTTTCAATTTTCCATATTTTTTCTCTTATATTATCTGGTATTTTTTGTATATATCTATCTAATATATCAGTATCTGTTGTTCGTCCAGTTTGCGTCCAATATTCTACAAATTTTCTAGTGTAATCTCTTATATATTATAACCTACATATTTGTAATTGTTCTAGATTTCTTAGTGCATCTGTTTGTCTTTTGGTTAAATGTAAAAGTCTATTTGATCCTATAAATACTTCTTTTGTTAAATGAGTGAATCTTTCTACATTAAAAGAAGCATTTATAGGAACAAATAGACTTTTACATTTAATAGAATGATAAACAGATGCACTGAGAAATCTAGAACAGTTACAAATATGTAGGTTAAAATATATAGGAAATTACACTGAAAAATTTGTAGAATATTGGATGCAAACGGATGAACAACAAATACTAATTTATTAGATAGATATATACAAAAAATACCAGGTAAATATAGGAGAAAAATTATGGAAAAATTAGAAAGAACACATAGGAACAAAAAGAGATTTCTTTATAGGAACTAGAATAAAAACTGTATATGATACATTAGAATTTGAATGTAAGAAACTAAAAGAAGGAAAAGAAATTAAAAAATATTATTATTATACTTGTCAACAAATATATTTACCACCACAATACGAATGTGATAATAAGCGTATAATAACTAATAAACACAAAACTAAAAAGAAATATAAAACTTATAAAAACTATAGAATACGGCGTAGTAAAACTTATAAAAAACACTATAAATATAATAAATATAAAAGAAAAAGACAATGGTATAAAAAACGTAACATACATAAAGAAAATAAAGAAGTCAAAAAAGATAATAATAAACAAATAACTAACTGTAAATGTTTTATACGTGGAGACCCTAATCATATTAGACTGTCCTTCTAGATATAAAAATAATAATATATCAAAAATTCAAGAATAAATAAATATATTAGATGACATTGAAGATGATTTAGGAGACACAATATAATTAGAAATTATATATGACGAGTATGAAGAACTAGACAATATTAGCGTATATAGTATAGAATCAATTGAATCAGAAGACGATAACATAAAAACTCTAGAACATAGCTTAGAAGACTTAAAATTCTTATATAATATAGAATAATGTGAATATAATTTTAAACAATATATGTTTATAAAAATAAAATGTATAAAATATTCAATAGAAGACAAAGAAATGTATTTATGTGAAACATGTAATAAAGACTTATGTAAAAAATGTTATGAAAAAATAAAAAACCAACCTAATGAACAAATAAATAGTATTAATAGAACATCACTAATAACCTTCCCAATACAATTAAAATTTAATAATAAAATGATAGACACAACAACAATGTTAGACACATGAGCAACAAAAAGCTTAATACATGAAGAATTAGTAGAAAAAGAAGACGCAAAAGACTTAAATTATCCTGTTTATATACACCAATTTAATAAAGAAGCAACACCTATAACAAAATATATACAAAATGTACCTATATACATATATATATATATATATATACTACCGCAAATCTATATAACAAAAATAAAAAGTCACCACCCGTTTATATTAGGATTAAATTTTATTTAATCACTAACAGGAAAATTTATGTATACACCAACAAGCATACAATTATTTAAAAAAGGAACACATATTATACCGAATAATCAACCTAATAATCAAAATAAAAATAACATAGAAAAACATGAAAACGCACTAATCCTTAATAACAATATCATATTAGAAAAAATAGAAGATTTAGATTCAAAAATTAAAGAAAAAGATTACGACATAGAAGAAACTTATTTATGTGAATATTTACAAAAATTAGAAGATAATAAAACATCTAAAATAAATTTCGATATAATAAATAAAGTAATGTTTAAAAATACAAAACTAGAATTAGAAGACTTAATTAGACTAGAGGAAAAAACTGAAATAATAGGAGAAAATTCACAAAAACACTGGAATAAAAATAAACTAGAAGCAAAATTAAATACAATTAATTCAGATATAACTATAAAACAAAAGATATAGCCTGTGAAATAATTGACCAAGAAGAATTTAAAATACAAATAAGAGAACTCTTAAATTTATGAGTAATACAGAAACGCATCAGTAGACATGGAAGCCCATCATTTATGGTAAGAAATTATGCAGAATTAAAAAGAGGTAAAGCACGTATGATAATTAATTATAAAAGGCTAAATGATAATACTTGTGACGATTGTTATAAAATCCCCAACAAAGATGAACTAATTAATAAATTTCAGAATAAAAAATATTTTTCTAAATTTGACTATAAATCTGGTTTTGGCAAATAAAAATGAATAAAGATGCAATAGAATTGATTGCTTTTACTTGTCCAAAAGGACATTTTGAATGGTTAGTCATGCTCTTTAAATTAAAAAATGCACCTCAAATATTTCAAAATAAAATGGATACCATCTTTAAAAAACACTCAGATTTTTGTACAGTATATATAGACGATATTCTTGTATTTAGTAATACTAAACAGGAACATAGAAATTATTTACAAATTATTTTTAAAGAATTTATAAATCAAGGATTAATAATTAGCAGTAAAAAGATGCAATTAGAAAAGCAATAAATTGAATTTCTAGGATTATTCATAAAAGGAGGCAAAATAGAATTACTGGAACATATAGTAAAAAAAGGTATTAGAATTTCCAAATAAATTAGAAGAAACTAAAAAAACTACCAGCACTTTTAGGATTATTAAATTATTGTTGATCTTTTATTCCAAACTTATCTAAATTAGTCGGACCTTTATATAGTAAATTAGGAAAAAATGGACAAAAATACTTTAATAATGAAGAAATAAAATTAGTACTGAAAATAAAACAAATAGTTAGTAAATTAGAACCCTTATCCTTGCCTATAGAAAGTAGTTATAAAATTATACAAACAGACGCATCAGCAATAGGACGGACAAGAATTTTGTTACAAAAACCAACTAAAAATAGAAATAAAAATGAAGAAGTAATTTGTAAATACTGTTCATGTAATTTTAATGAAGCACAAGGTAGGTTATCATCCACTAACTTAGAAATATTGGGAGTAATAAATACTATTGAAAGATTTCAACTATTTTTAGGAAAAGAATTTTTAATTAGAACAGACTGTGATAATATAGTAAAACATTTTAATAAAACTAATCAAAGTAAATCAACTACACAAATATGGCTTAATTTTATTGATAATATTACAAGAAAAAGAATTCACCCCTCAATTTGAACATATAAAAGGTAAGGATAATCAATTAGCAGATATTTTGTCCCGCTTAATCACTAGCACTTCTTAATTTTGCAGATGTCTCATCCAGGCTCTTCCTCAGCCACAAAAGGAAATACTAACCAATTATTTACTGTTCTTAATGAAAAACAAAAATTTATGTAAAAAATACAGGTGACAGAAGAACAACAGAAGATCCTTGACAACCTCTGGTTTAATCGTGAATACAATAAATGATTATTTATACATACTATGAATTATCTTAATATAAAGAGAAAGGAAGCTAGTAGACGTTACGCTCTTCCCTAGCAGCCAGATAGATCTAATGGGTTCTGTCCTATCTTGTTATAACCCTACAGGGTTAGCACATTCCGCAGGTATCTGTACTGACAGGTGAGATAAGGGGCAGGAAAGGATGCTTTAAAAGGCCCGGAATTCGATGCCCAGCCCATGAAAGAGATTCGATTGGAAAGGAAAGACCTTCTTTTTAGCCCCAAAAGCCATCCACTAAGAATCAAAATTATGCGAGGATTTTTTAACCTCACTCACCATGTACACACTTTAGAAGCACGTGCTAAATATTATAACTTTTCTGATAATAAACAAAAACTTGTAGAAGAACATAATACCATAATAAAATATTTTAAAATTTTAAATATTAAAAAATAAAATATTGAAAAGAAACAAGAACACGTGTTATTATATAATGATAGTAATTTCTTATCTAGTTATGACGCAAACTATAGGTCTATATTACGTACTAAAGTAGAAACTCTTTTACCAGAAGCAATAATAGAAAAAATATTTATGTTTGCGTGCGAAAAAGATATTACAAATTGGGTAGCTATACAAAATTATTTTCGTTTTAACCTACCCATGTAGGATGCACATATAGATACAAAAAATATATACATACATTCTCAAAATAAATCTGACAGGGTAATTTTATTAGAAATAGTTTATAGACTTTTTGAAAACTTTGTAATTTGTAGACCAAATTCAATATTTCCAAATAATAGACGTATACAAATAGAAGTAACTATAAGTCTCTTATTAGAATATGGCATGATAGCTAGTATATTAATTAATTCCCATTTTACTAGAATAAATGATAATTTACCTAAAGGATTATTAGACGCACTAGTAGAACAAAAACATTGGAGAACCACACTACCTCATGTATTATTAATTATAGACAACATACCACCAGAATGGATAGGCGAAGGATAAATCATCCATAGCAGGCACGCTATATTTATCGAACGTAGGACAAATAGGATTTCTAATTATTTTGTTCAATGTATAGATGACGACTCTTATTTACAAGGACAAGATGCAACAGAAGAATTAATAACTATATATAAAGTAAATAAAATTATAAATGAAATCTCTATTGATCCTTGGATTATGATAAAAGAAACATTTAATATGTGTATTTTTATTTCAAAAGATCCTTTAGTATTAATCTAAGATATTTTAATAAAGCCTTAAAAGCATCAAAAGCAGAAGAAGCACTAGAGCGAGAAAAAAGATCCCATTATCCACATTGCAATTATAGACGCTCAGATTCTGAATATTTCGATGACTCAATGGACTCGGTTACCAGGCACAACATTGACAATGTGATGGAACCATAGAAGCAAAAGAAAATTCATTATCCAAGAAGCAAAAATGACGTAAGCCCTGAAGAGTCACTAACGCGAGCTACAACAGACAAATCAAATGACGCAAGAGATGATGCAACCAACAAATGACATAAGCACTGACGCCAACAAGATTCTCCAGACTCACGAGACCTCTTTTTCAAAAGAAAATAGGATCGAAATGACCGACCGAAGAAAATAAGATGCACGAGATTCCTCTTCCAAAAAGACTACTTTACCCATGCCTTTTCAATAATAGAAGGGTATTCAATGTAATTATTACACCTAGATTTAGTATAAATTGCCTTCATCCCTTTCAGTTCAGGACACACCTAGATCAATAGCAACCAAGCGCTCTTTCTCTCTCAAAACCTCCATTCAAATTTTCAACCACTTTTCGACCAGCACTGTAATAATATCCAACAACAATAGTTATAAATTATCTTGTAATTGTAAGTTTTCTATCACTTGTAAATTATTTCATGGCTTGTAATCTTTTTTATCACTTTTAAATTGCTTGTAATCGCATGTTTTATTTTCTGAATTAATAAAACTAAGTTTTTACTATATCTTTCGGGTCACCCACTTTGAGTACTTGGATAATATTCTTATTATATTTTGACATATCATTAAAGGAACCTTAAGGACTTATTTTTATAGATAATACTGACATGAATAACTGATTGAACTCTAGAATGATATTAAACTTTTCGGTGTCCTGTGTGTTTCCATCATCGTCGTTGTTGGCGTTTTTAGGCTTGACCGGACTGCTACAGTAACCTGTAGTACCGTGGACAATTATTTAAAAGTTATCGCCGTGTTCACTTTTACTATTCATGTCACTGTTCATCTGTGTAAAATGTTCATGTCACCGTTCACCCGTGTAAAATAAATGAGTTGTAACATACAATATCAATTCAGGTTATTGACAACCCGACGTTTAAATACACACCTCGCCTCTTCATATTTCATATGCATACAAGCAAGGGTTAGCCACCACTATAGTAACTGGGGATCTTTTTAACTGGGGAGTTGCTCCCCTTTTTTTTCTATTGTGATGCACGTAACTGTAACGATATGAGTTTCTAATGTCTATCTAGAATCTAGGAATTTTAGAGTTGTTTTATATCATCGTTAATATGTCGTGTACTGATACATTTGGCATGATTTCACACGTTTAACCTCGACGTCCATTATGTGAATCTTTAGCATCACGCATCATTAACATGCACCCATCATCTTCAACGTGCATCGTGCATCATCGACCGGTCTCCAATAACTCCACTTCGTTAAGGGTATAATGTTTAATTAGAGTTAATAATATTCACGTACATATTTGGGAGATTTTTAAATGGTTTTTATAATTGTCCGTATTTTATAAAAACAAGGCTGGTTATTTAAAAATAAAGATTTTTGCTTAAGTCGTTCAAACCACATGACAATGTCGTTCAAACGACATTCATATGTCATTCAAACGACCTGATCAAATGACATCTCATGTCGTTTCTTAGGTCGCGAGATACCTCGTTTCTTCAGTTCATCGAATGACCACGTACTGTTTTGGTCTTTAATACATTATTTCTATGGTCATTACTTGAGGGATCTAATGACATATAATGTCGTTCAAACAACATTGTGTATGTCGTTCGAATAACATTGCGCCGCCTTTGATTTTTTGGCTGCTATAAATACATGCTCTAAATTAGGTTTTTGGCAAGTGTTTTACAACTCTGTTTTCTGCATAACTGCTATGATTTTAGACTTTATCCTTTTAGGTTAAAACCTATTTTGATTCACCCAAACATCCCAAATCATATATGTGAATCATTATTAAACCCATTTACTCATATTACCCATTATTTGAGTAAATCTTTTGGAGAATAAAGGTTATCTCCATTGCTGACTATTAGAGCTCTTGAGGGATCTCTTGATGATTCATAGAGTTCTTGAGGGAACTCTTGCTGAAGATAATGAATCGAGGCCTGTGAGTATTCGTTTGTCAAACATGCTGTATTTCTCTATGTATATGTAAGTTGAGGTTTACAATATATAGTGAAATAAATGGTTTTGCCCCTTTTGGGGAATTTTCCTGAATCTGTGTTTGTGATTGTTTGGACTGCAAGCTAGATAAACCTTATAGCTTTCAATCACTTTAGATGAAATTTTAGGGTTTGATTAAAACTGAAGGTAAAATTAGAGTTCAATTAAATAAGTTTATTCATTGAATGGAAGCGCACTCTCAAATTGGCATCAGAGCCAATTACACAATTATACCATGTTATTTTTTTCGCAAAATTTTTCTTGATATCATTTGCTTAAAATTAATTTTTGAAAAAGATTAATTTCAATGATAAACTTATATAATCGGATGCCAATATTTGATGGGACAAACTATGCTTATTGGAAAGTCCGCATAAAATCTACATTAAAGGCTATAAATGAACGCGTCTGGTTAATTTGTGAAAGAGGGTGGACTCCTCCCACTGTCACCGTAGATAATGTGACCAATTTTAAACTTGTGTCTAACTGGACCAAGGATGAATTTAAATGGAGCACATATAATTCACGTGGCCTCGGTGCAATTTTCGGAGCCGTCTCACCCGACGAGTTCCAACGTATCATGATGTGTACCACGTCTAAAGAGGCATGGGATATCCTCCAATTGACACATGAGGGTACCAACGTGGTTAAGGCATCAAAATTACAAATTTAACTACTCAGCTTGGAACTATAACCATACATGAATCTGAAAGTTTTGATGAGTTTTATGCACGTCTGTCAGATTTTGTCAATATTAGCTTTAATCTTGGTGAAAAAATCCCTGACATAAGAGTAGTTAAAAAGATTTTAAGGTCACTCTCTAAGCGTTTCATCCTTAAAGTCACTGTGTTGAATTCATTAGGAATGTTACACTCTCTTAGGTTATAAGAACTTGTAGGAGACCTCTAGACTTATGAGATTGATATGTTTCCGAAAACGGTTTAACCTAAAGAAAAAAGGGGTAACACTTAAAGCATAGGCTAGAAAAGGTGAGGAGTCATCTCAAAAGAGAGAAGAGTCATCTAAACGGAGAGAGTAAGAAACGTAAGATTCTGAATATGATTTTGATTTAGATGATTTGGTCCTGTTTGTTAAAAATTTTAAGAAGTTTCTCAAACTAAAAAATAATGGCAATTTTAAAAATAAAAGGAGTTTTGAGAAAAATAAATATGGAAAGAAATTTGATAAAGATAAAAAGGATACCCCTAAGAGAGAGGAAGAGAGGTGTTACGAGTGTGATGGGAGAGGTCATAAAGCCTTTGAGTGTGCAACTAGATTAAAGCGTCAAGGCGAAGGCAAAGTTACTTTAAATGCCACCCTTAGTGACGATAGTGAGGTCGAGTTGGTGGATTCAGGAGATGAATTACTGCATGAATGTAACTTCACCGCATTCATGGCTACTCATGTGAGTAAGTCTAGTACACCTCGCGACGACGATGAAGATACTTCACAAGGACACCTCGACAGTGAAAATGATGTGAGTGAGGGTGATACTGCTGCAAGTGAGAACGAGTGTGACCTATAACACACGTACACCAATTTATATGCAGAATCCTTTAAAAGCAAAAATCAAAACAAAGGGTTAGGTCTTAGGATCATCGCGTTAGAGAAAGATTTAAGAGAGACTAGAGAGAGAGAGAGAGAGTAGGTTTGAGAAAGAGAAAGGGGACTTGACCAAACAAGTGGCTAGTCTTACGAGTGATCTCTTTGCGTCCGTAGAGGCTCGAAATAAACTTGAAGCCCTTGTAGCCCAACTCACTCTTAATCTTGAGAGGGCCCGGGAGGTCAAGTTAAAGATTGAGAACAAATCTAAAAAGATAGTAAAGATGCTCCTCATCTTTGCTTTAGGGTTGGTGAAAAGCAGGGAATAGGTTTTGACGGTGCTTCTACGTCTCATATCGCATCAAAATCGGTCATGAGTTTACAATGAATCCATATGGCCATCAACCAAAACCCCAAAGAAGAGTTCAACTAAGAAAATCAAACCAAGGTCGGTCTAAGACCGTGTACTTTTGTACTTATTGTAAGAAAAAAGTCCACCTTAGGGAGCATTGCTATAATTTGGGTTGGACTTGACATACAAAAGCTCCATCACACCACACTAGTGATCTTACTAGTCTTAGAGAGCAGGTTGAGTTTTTAGTCGCCACTTCTCACAGTTTAATGGAAGAGTTCCAACGGATGTCTTTGACATTAGTGGATACTTCCAACATCCCGGTTAGAACCAATAACGACAAGAAGAAACACAAGGTCACCACTTCTTGGGTGCCTAAGCATGACGTAAAAGCCCTTGTTGTTCATGTTGCTCTTAAAGCTCATAATACCTCATAGTGGTATTTTGATAGTGGGTGCTACAGGCACATGACAGCTGATGTCTTATTTTTCACCTACCTTGAGGATTACAAGGAAGGTAAAATCACCCTTGGAGATGGAAGCAAATCTAGCATCGTAGGACGAGGTACAGTAGAGATACTCAGGTTTCCTACGCTAGATAAGGTTTTGTATGTTAACGGTTTGAAAGTAAACCTTATTAGTATAAGCCAGTTGTGCGATGCTGACTTTGCAGTAAAGTTTGATCGGAATGAGTGTAACATTTATGATCAAGCCATTAAACTTCTAATGCAAGGGGTGAGGACAGAATATTACTGTTAAGGGATTGTGCCCAAGTCCGCATATGTCTGAAATAGGGCCACAATCTCTTCTATGGATCTGTGACATCAACGTCCAGGGTACGTTAATTTTAGAGATTTGGAGCATTTTGCTAAAAAGGACCTAGTACGTGGCTTGTCATCACTCGGGAAACCAACTTTCATGGTTTGTGGACCATGTCAGCTGGAAAAATAAGTCCGTAATCGCCATCAAAATTTGAACTCCATTACCACTACACGCGTGCTTGAGTTGATTCACATGGATCTTATGGGTCCTACTCACACTGAGAGTTTAGGTGGTAAGAGGTATATCCTCGTGATGATAGATGATTTCTCTCGTTATTCTATAGAAGGTTTCCTAAGAGAGAAATTCGATGCCGTAGAGTTTTTTACGACCAAGTGTCGTGTCCTATAAAATCAATATGGTGTCACTATCAATAGAATGCGTGGTAACAATGGCACATAATTTAAGGAAGCAAAAGTGGATGTTTATTGTGATAGACTTAGAATCAAACATGATTTTTTTACCGTTAAAACTCCTCAGCAAAATGGGATTATTGAGAGGAAGAATCGAACGATTCAAGAGATAGCTAGATCCATGTTTCTTGATCGTAGAATGCCTAGGAGGTTTTGGGCAGAGGCGGTGTCTATCATGTGCCACATGGTGAATTGGGTGTATCTCCGTCCACACACACTTCAGACGCCATATAAGTTGTGGATAAAGAAGAAGCCCAACCTTTTGTATTTTCGTATCTTTGGGAGTAAATGTTACATTCTTAGGGATCAAGAGAAATTAGGAAAGTTTGACTCTCAAAGAGACAAGTGAATTCTGTTAAGCTATTCATCGACAAGTAGAGCATACCGAGTTTTTAATTTGAGCAACTCTAAGGTTATAGAGTCAATAAACGTCATTGTACAAGATGAAGAACCGTTGAAATTTGTTGATCTTAGCCTTTTATGCGAGGATGACACACTTCCACGTGACTATCCCATTGTCCCTCACACACCTAGGGTGGACCCTACTCCTGATTTAAGGTACACTCCTGCTTGGGTTCGCAAGAGTCATGACCCTTTCGCTATCTTAGGGGATCCTACATTAAGGGTCAAGACTCATGCTACGTTAGAGAACATTGTTAGCTTTCTATGCTACACGTCCAAAGTCGAGCCCAAGAACGTAAAAAAGGCACTCAAAATGAACACTGGATATCTTCTATGCAGGATGAGTTGCTTCAGTTTAAAAAGAATGATGTCTGGGAACTTATCCCCCCAACCTAGTGAGAAGAATGTGATTGGTACTAAGTGGGTCTTTAAGAGTAAGATGGATGATAATGGTACCATTATACGTAATAAGTCTAAGTTGGTCGCTCAAGGCTATACATAGATTCATGGTGTAGACTTTGGGGAGACGTTTGCTCCTGTTACGAGGCTCGAGTCCATCCATTTACTACTCGCTATCGCATTTTATTTGCGCTTAAAGTTATATCATATTGATGTTAAGAGTTCCTTTCTGAATGGAATTCTATAGGAGGAGGTTTACGAGGAATATCCTAAAGGGTTTAAAGACCCTAAGCACCCCGAACACATTTATTATCTTAGAAATGCCATGTATGGTTTGAAGCAAGCACCCTGTGCTTGGCATGAGAGGTTTACTTCCTGTCTTTTGGCCCGTGGCTTCAGGAGAGGGGGTGTAAATAAGACTTTATTGTCATGAGAGGAAAATGTGTTATTTTGGTTACCCAGGTTTATGTGGACGACATAGTCTTTGGATCCACGTGCTCCCGCCATGATCACGACTTTAAGAAGGAGATAAAGAGTGAGTTCGAGATGAGCATGGTTGGTGAGCTTACATTCTTCTTTAGTCTTCAGGTTCGTCAGCTAAAGGATGGGTTATTCATATACCAATCCAAGTACGCAAGAGGCCTTGTGAAGAAATTTAGTTTAGACTCCGCTAACCACGCACGTACACCGATGATTACCTCAATTAAGCTTAACAAGGACACTTCAGGCAAGCACGTAGAGCAAACCTTGTATCGCAGTATGATAGGTAGTCTTCTCTACTCGACTGCCAGTTATCCCAACATCGCCTTTAGTGCTGGAGTCTGTGTGCGATGCCCGAAATCCACGAAAGAGTCGCACTTCCTTTATCTTAAATGTATTATCAAATACTTTAGTGGGACTCTTTCATACAATATTTGGTATTATCGAAAATCGTTTATCCACCTATTTGGATGCCGATTGGATCGGGGATGTAGATGGATGTATGAGCACTTATGGTGGGTGTTTCTATTTTGGTTTTGCTCTTATCTCTTGGTTGAACAAGAAGTAAAACTCCATCTCTTTGTTCACTGCGAAGGCTGAGTACATAACCGTCGGGATTTGTTCCATGCAACTCTTGTGGAATAAGCAGATACTAGAGGATTATGGGATTCACATGACACTATGACTATTTCCTGTGATAACACGAGTGCAATACACATATCTCGTAATCCATTCCAGTATTCACGCACAAAGCACATTAGGATACACGAGCACTTTATCCGAAAGTTAATAGAAGAGAAATTCGTGTCCTTAAGTTTTATGTTCATCAACCTCTAGTTAACCGATATTTTCATGAAGCCTTTAAATACCCTTATATTTGAGAGTCTTAGGAAGTCTTTAGGAATCTGCACAGTTGACTAAAGGGGTGGTTACCATGTCTGGTATAGGATGCATTGTTCATGTTCATATCATATGGTTCCTATTGCCAGACAGTATCATTTGTACTAATTTCGTGTATTATATTTTTTTATTCATATTTTTATAAAAATACAAAGAAATTTGTTTTTATAAATTTTTTGAAAAAACAAAAAAAGATTTTGTTAATTTGTTTACATCTTTTAAGGATGGACATTTAGGATGACCAAAGTCACAACATCATTTCATCCGTGTGCTTTATAATGTATTGGAGTAATTGAGATGCAATTGGTGATATATTTCTACATGTTTGGCTCCTTATCTCTTTTAATGCACACATGCACAAATTTATATTTGAATATTGCTCTTGTCTGTCACATGTTGGTTTAAATGTTTTCATCTCGATTCTGCCTATAAAATGAACCAGATGAGATAAAACGAGAATAATAAAAGTAGTGCATGTAAGACCCGTTGCTGGTGAGAAATTTGTTAGGAATAAAAATTTGAGTTACCAAAGGGTTGCGAGAGAATAATAATCTCCTCGTGAAAGCCACCGTTTGAAAAAAGCTCTACAAAAATTAAGGCGTTAAAAGAGCATATTTTCCAAAAATGTACCAATATGAAATTTCTAAAAGAGATATTAGTACCTCATTAGATAAAGAAAAGGCAATATTATATTTGAGGGAGTTTGGATGGAAATAAAATAACGGGTTTGCACATCCTTGAAAATCTCGAAAAAGCGTTACATAGCTTGGGGAGTTATTGGTGGGGAAATCATTTTAGACTTTAGTGTGTCGATTAGATTGAGTCGATTTCATATAAATTCACCTTTTTACACCTAAGAACGATTTTGAGTTCATTTGTTAGGAGTATCCAAAATTCATCGTGCACATATGTTATGAATGTTTGTATTGATTTTCCTATAAAAATTGTTCACACCCCTACACTTACGCTATCATCGACTTGGTTATCTTATTGTTATTTCATGGTGTGATTCTTTGGTATATATTTTTTGTAAGAAAAATTTTAAGAAAAATTTTGAAAAATTCAAAAAGAGAAGTTTAGTACCTTGTGACACACTCCGCATTATTTGTTACGTTTCTTCTCATTGTCTATTTCGGAACATCATAAAAAGAGGGAGAACGAATTATGGGGGAGTAACTTTATTTGTTTGTTAATTATTTGATTATGCTTAATTGACATTGACATTTATTCACGGTTATCATTATATTTCAAACTTTTGCGCGTCACGAGTATTTGTTTCTTGTCTCATATGTGTAGGTTAAAATTGAGGATCATTCTTTTAGCATACCCTGATGATAGCAACAAAACGTTGGAGAATTGAAGTTTTGAAGATGTTGAAGATTTTGAAGACATGTACTTTAATATTTCCATTTATGGGTTTTTTGGGATATTAGATTGTATGTCTTAGTTTTTTTTATGCATAATTCGTATTTTTTATGAATTTATCGGCATAGACATAGTGGGAGATTTATAAGGACATGATTTTATAAATGTCCGTTTAGAATCTAGGAATTTTTGAGCTGTCCTAAATCATTGTTAATATTGTCCTATACCGATACATTTGGCACGTCTTCACACGTTCAACCTTGATGTCCATCATTCGAATATTTATCATGACACATCATCAACACACACCCATCATCTTCAACATGTGTCGTGCATCATTAACCGGTATCCACTACACTTCGTTAAAGGTATAATGTTTAATTTGGGTTAATAATATTCACGTACATATTTGGGAGATTTTTAAATTGTTTTTATAATTGTTTATATTTTATAAAAATAAGGCTAGCTATTTAAAAATGAAGATTTTTGTTTAAATCATTCAAACTACATGACAATGTCGTTCAAACGACATTCATATGCCGTTCAAGCGACCTGATTAAACGACATCTCATGTCGCTTCTTAGGTCGCGAGATACCTCGTTTCTTCAGTTCATCGAATGACCATGTACTGTTTTGGTTTTTAATACATTGTTTCTATGGTCATCATTTGAGGGATCTAATGACATTTCACATCTCGTTCGAACGACATTGCGTCGACTTTGATTTTTTTACTGTTGTAAATACCTGCTCTAAATTAGGGTTTTGGCAAGTCTTTTACAACTCCGTTTTCTACAGAACTACTGCTATATTAGACTTCATCCTTTTAGGTTTAAACCTATTTGATTCACCCAAAGATCCCAAATCATATATGTGAATCATTATTAAACCCATTTACTCATATTACCCATGCTTTGAGTAAATCTTGTGGAGAAGAAAGGTTGTCTCCATTGCTGACTATTGGAGCTCTTGAGGGATCTCTTGCTGATTCTTGGAGTTCTTGATGGAAGTCTTGCTGGAGATAATTAATCGAGGACTGCAGGTATTAGTCTGTCAAACATGATGTATTTTTCTCTATATATGTAAATCAAGGTTTACAATATATAGTAAAATAATTGGTTTTTCCCCTTTCGAATTTTTTCCTGAATTTGTATTTGTGATTGTTTGGACTACATGCTAGATAGACTTTATTGCTTTCAATCACTTTAGATGCATGTTTAGGGTTTGATTGAAACTGGAGATAAAATTGGAATATAATTAAATATGTTTAGTCATTGAACATAAGCGCACTCTCCGCAACCCTTTTTCTCTTACAAACATTACTCAAAACCCTATATTTCCTTACGCATAACCCCTTGTTTCTATAACTTAAGCCTCGCTTACAACCTAGCTCCATAGCCAAATCCATAGATTTAAAATATAAGAATTCAAGATAGGATTAAAGATGAGGAACAAAACATATTTTAAACATTTTCAAGAGAATTTCAAAGGGGCACCAGACTATTTTTCAACGCTTATATAATTCAACAATCTAATTACACTTTTGGACATTTTGAGGCAAGTTACTAATATACTCTCCTACTTTTACATGTATAAATATTAATTTCACCTAAATTTAAATTTTAGGCTTCAAATTGAGTAAACACCCTTAAGGTTTATAATCACTGATTCAATAATCCCTTGTATGATAAAAATTGAATAGTAAACATGTGATTTGAATTGGAATTTAGGTCCAATTAAAATGGGAATTAATTAATTTGGACTAATTGAGATTGGGCTCGCATATTAGGGTTTTGAGTATTAATTAATAGTCTTATTATAACTTTGACTTGGTAACTGATAATTAATAATTAATCTATGATTTGAACTATATTGTTGTTGAAAATTGATAAGGCTTTTTAAGGTTTTATTATTTGTTTATAGGTTGTACATTTAGGTAGAAACATCTAATTACTATAGTTTATTGCAAGATGATTAGTAATTGATGCTCAATTTCATATGTGGACTTATAGTTGCCAATTATACCATAAATATAGATTTGTATTCCATTTATAATCTCTTTTTATAATTAAATGGTTCGAAATTGGAATATCAACTTCAACGTGTTAGAAATAGAATTTACCTTTTAATTGTTTATCTCCAATTATTGGGATTGTATCAATAAGTAGTTGACTTAGAAGGAGTGGGGAATACAGTATTGGCTTATATGGCGGGTTGTTGTTGGCTTCATAGTTGATATTCATTTTGGTAAACTTTAATAAATCACCTTAACCTTTTTATAACTAGTTTTAGTGTCTCGACGAATACCTTATCTAGACAGAAGTGTGTCAGGGGGTTCCTCGTTTGAATTTCATTTATGAGACGTCCCGAGCATGGAGTCTAGATAATGGTGGAAATGGGGGCTTTAGGAATTATTTAAATAACTTATCTCTTTTAAATGAAAGTTTTAGTCACTAAGAAACCCCCGTGTTAGTTATACACTTATATGTGTAGATTGATAAATCCCTTATGAGACAATTAGATAATGTAAATTGTAAATTAGAGGTTAGTTTAATATGTTATATTGGGTCAGGTAACTGAATACAATGACATTATAATTTGTGTAATAAGTTAAATGAGGAATGAGGAACGATATTTTGATAACGATGATACTGATTAATTAAAATGAATGGTTCGTTATGATTATAAGGGTGTGTAATGAGAGAGGACATCTTTATTTGTTGCACGCTCATGATAATAGTCAGTTTTGATCGGATGGTGCGCAATTTATGTGTGCACCCTGAGTGAGTAGTGGGACCATTTTAAAGAATGGTGGGTCGAGATTCATTAGTGGATTTATTTATGCATCACACGTGTTTTTTTTCGACCCACGTTAGAGAAGGTGGTGCCTCGTTTGTGTGACGTGATTTTATTTGTGCGTGCCACATGTTCTTGAAATGTTTAGGAAAAGAGGCGCATAGCGGTTACAGTTTGACTATTTAAGAGGTTAATTAATTATTGATAGTGGCGATTTAATTAAAATCGATTGTGAGGTTCCATTTTACACGTGTAATAACCATAATAGGTTAGAAAACTTGTGGAATATATATATATATATATATATATATATATATATATATATATATATATATATATATATATATATATATATATATATATATATATATATATATATATATATATATGTACTAGCGAATGCCCGTGCCGATGGCACGGTGATAAATTTGCCCCCGTGATAAAATTCAGCCCATAATAAAAAAAATTATAAAAAAAAAATTAAAAAATATTTCTATAAAAAATATTTTTCAAAAAAATATATTTAATAAATTTTAAAAAATATGTTTTAAAAAAAATATATTTAATAAAAAATATTTTTCAAAAAAATATATTTAATTTTTTTAAAAAATGTATTTAATAAAAAAAAATTAAAAAATATTTCGCATAACATTTCATTCATGGGCATGAAATGAGAAAATGTCATGCATATAAAAATGGAGATATTTTTGCCAAAACCATGCTCCTTTATTATATATATAATTTTGAGTTGCCTGGATTTGGTAACATGCTGGGTTTTGACCCATTTAATATCGTTTGAAACATTCCAGCTGCTAGGGCTGGATCTTGCAATTAGCTTCTTTTCCAGCTAACATGGACTATCATTTCCAGTTATTCCAGTTTATCTCTCAGGACATCAAATGTAGGTTTGTCTTCACGGTGGACTACTTTATTTTCAGTTATGCGAGTTTAGATACTTTTGATTTTTAATTGGCTTGTATGGTAGGGACAGTTATTTGGCATATAGAGTCATTTTTCAGTTTTATGTGGAGTTGGGACTTCGAATTTATTACTCGAGTTTATTAAATGGTTTTTCACATTATTGGTCTTTGAGACATTTTGATATCATCGGTTTCTGGTGACATTATGATTTCAGACTTTAGGTTTATCACATCGTATATCTTTATATTGTCATATCTTTTCATTTAATTTTGTACATATTAAGAATGATATTTAAATTATTTTAGCAAGTTGTATAATTTAATATTAGGACGTTATAATGTAAAATATACATGATTTTACAACACATACGGTGGTTCAATGTGTGTATGGTGGAGAAGGTGGTGGGAACTTAAAAAAGACGAGGCTTTGGAAATGTTGGTTGAATGTTTGGGAGTTATGAATAATGAGTCGGTGGTAGAGTGCAAGGAAGAGGTTGAATAAAATGCGAGGGCCTATATTATATATTATTAGGTTATACTGTTTTTATTGATAATAAAACCATAAGATATTAGTTTATTATCTTCATAGTTTGTAAGACCCAGCAAGGTAAGTCGGACGGCTTGGGGTATGGGTATGCTTTATTTATATCGATAGTTGGACCTGGCATCCAGAGTGGAAGTGATATAAGTTAGAGAGTTTATTTGATGAGTGCCTTGTGGGCCGGAAGGGCGGAGAAATTCTCGACTAAGTGGTCGAATGCATCGCAAAGTATACACATAGGGGAACCTACATGTTGAATGACTGCAGGTGAGGTTCTATTGCCCTCTTTGCTCGTCTCTAAAGATTCTAAACGTCAGGCCAATGTGGCCACTTCGGCATTTAAATCATAACTTTGTTCGACTTGGTGAGCTAAACTCTCATTGGATGTGGTGGTTCTAGATTCTCTATTGGGTGTCCATTGCCGGGACCTTTTCGCTATGGCTTCTAGGAATATCTGCTCAAACCTCACTTTAATCAGTAAAATCACCGTTACATAACGACTCGAGCATAGTTTGAGTATTACAATCGAATCCCTCATACAAAATTTGTACTTGGCATCCCATCTTAATCCCATGATGCGAACATTGCAATAGCAAGTCCTTGAATCTCTCCAAATACATCCATAAGGTTTCTCCCTCCTTTTTGCTAAATGTGTTAATGGCGTCACGTATCGACGCCGTCTTTTGATTGTGAAAGAATTTTTGCAGGAAGGCGACACTCATTTGGTTCCAAGTGGTGATGGATGCGGGTGTTAACGAGTTACACCAACTCTTGGCTTTGTCTTTCAACGAGAATGGGAACAATTTAAGTTTGGCAATCTCTTTGGTGAGTTGCTGATACTTAATGGTCCCACGAATCTCCTTTAATTCCTGAGTATGAAGGTAGGGATCCTCTTTATCGGTATCTCAAAACACGGGCAACATTTGGATTGTTCCATGATGGAATAGGAAGTTCTTCACAGTGTGATCGGATAGACGTATGCACAAAGGTTGACTTGACCTAGTCGGATAAAGGTAATCTTTAAGGGCACGTGGCATTAACTCGTCTCCCATTTTGGTGAAAATAGAAAGTCTACCTATGTAAGTATCAGGAATGCTAGACTCCACACTCGACAAACGACCGGTATGATCTCGAAATCAACTTCGCATACACGAGCTCACTCGAAATTCTCTCCTTTTTTTCAATTTTTTTTCTCTTTTTTATTTTTTTGTGAATAAAATAAAAAAACAAATTTGACTCAAACCACATAATTCCTAGCTAACACAAAGCAAATTGAATTATCTAATTTAGGTGAGGGAAATTTCAATATTAAACTCTAGTTTTTCTGAGATTAATCGACAACAACAGGGGTCACTGAATTAATCTCCATAATTAGACAGCGCCTACTCTTTGACAAGGGAGAATTTAAAACACGACCAACTACGGTTATCGGCTCAAATCCCGCTTTTTCCTCCAGGTGGGTGGTCGATACGAAGACACATTAAAAACCATCAATCTTAGACAAGGTGAAACGAAATTGATTTGACAAGTTCGCATTGGAGTAGCTTTTAATTCTAGCCTCGTTAAGAGGTTTCCTATGAGCTATGTGATATTCTAAGTCTAATGTCTACTTGATTTTAAATTAAATGTGATGGCTCGGGATATGCAAATGCTGGGTTAATTAGTGATTTTTGGGCTAAGGAATGGTGATGAATTCCCCACCTTATCTTTCACACGGGTTTTACCCTTAGATCAATTTATACAACGTGCTAAATTAAGTGTGAAATTAAATCATGTAGGACCACACAAAAACATACCTCCGGCGTGGACTTTTTAAATTCATTTGTTTACGCCAAGCCGAAGTTTAAGTTGTCGTTGATCGGAGAAAAATGTCCCATACGTTTCAGTCGTCCCCGAGAGTTTCTTGTGCTCGTGGCAAAGGTTGCACAATTTTTTCTTCGTTCACGCACCGTTGCACACTTTTTCGAATTTTTCTTCACTTTGCATCTTTTTTTTTCTTTTCCACTTTTTTTTATGTGCTTCTGAAAAAACCCCAAAGAAACTATACTAACGTAAAGTGCGACACACACAAAAAAAATACTAACAAATAAAGAAGAAGAAAAAAAAATGACCCGACACACGCACTAGCAGTGTATTTAACAAAAAATAAATAAAGTAACAAAGCACACTTTATGATTAAATTTTTTATTTATTTTTATTTTTTAGAATCTGGGAAAGAAAACAAAATGACTAAAGGGAATACAAATATTTTTTTTTGAATTTTCGCTTTGCTTTTTCTTTTTAAATTTTTTTTTTTTAGGGACTATTTACTAAAAAACGAATCTGAAAATTTCCAGGTAAAAATATATATTTTTCAATTTTTTTATGTATTTTAGAATAAACTAGTGCTAAAAGTGCTATTTACTACAAAAAAACAAACTTAGAAAATATTACTAGTTAATTTTTTTTATTTGAAGATATTTTTTTTTTGAAATTTGTACTAACAAAAATGCAAGAAGTAAAAAAAAACTAGTCTGAAAGTCACAACTTTTTTAAAAAAAAAATTGAACAAATCCCGGCAACGGCGCAAAAAACTTGTTGCCAATTTTATGAAATACTGCAAGTGCACGGGCTATTATAGAGTAGCGAGTGTAAGTACGGGTCGAACCCACAAGGATTTATCATTTTTTTTCGTTAAAAATTATTGTGATTGTCTAACTAGATGAAATGGGTTTGGAATTGGGATGTGATATTAACTACGCAAAACAAATAAAAAGTAAGACTACGAGAGATATAATCAAAGGAGTGTGAAAACTAGGACGTTGGATCCACTTATCACATTAAACTAACACTGTGCAGTAATTTAAATTCGTCATTTTCGATTTTATAACTCAAATTAAACCGACTCTCGTCGTATTTAATTCGAAAAAATAACACGTTAGAAGTCCAAAATAAAATTTAACGTCTCTAAATTTAGATGCCTAAAATCCCTATTCGCTTAAAAAGTTAACTTTTCAATTTCAAAATATAGTCTATAAGCATGGACTATCAATCAATTTAATAAAAGTATAACCCATCAAAAAGTACTCATACTTAAAATAAAAAATGATTTTTTTCAAACAATGCCGAAGGATTAAAAAGCACTCTCGTGTCGTTTTAAATGAATACTGATTTTTTTTAGAACCTTTAGCACATATCAAGAACAACAACAAATTTAAATGACACACAAAATTACTCAAACATGATAAATTTCACCTAGTCCTAGTAAAGAAATTAAGCTAGCATAATGGAAAATATTATAAAATTGCAAGAATGAATACTAGTTTTCATTAAATAAACATACTTACAAATGGCGTGTCACAAATATTCTTGACAAAAATTTTCACCAAAGATACAATTCTTGGCCTCAAATGTAAATAAAACACTCAAACTAAAATTATCAATAATTTTTCTAAAGTGGCTCTCTAATTTTTCTCTCCTCCCAAATAATGAGCCCAAGAGTCCTATTTATAGGTTTAGGGGTAGGGTATTTGGATGGGTGTAAACTCCTTTTTAATTGATTAATTTTTTTTTTGATATTTCTTGAAACTCACGAAACTTATCAGCTCCAAATCCCTTCATTTTCGGAGATTTTAATATTGATTGGATGAAAGTTAGCTGTCAAACTTCATCGTAAGGTCACGTTTGGCTTATGCATTTTGGCTTATACCAAAGCCTGTTTTTTTACCAAGAAATTAAGGGCCACGGGCAAGAATCGAACCCCAGATCTTTTTCCCTTTGCGCGTGTGTCCCACTACTAGGCCAACAACTTTCTTCAATTCTATAACTGCTGCAATAAATTATAACCAGAACCAATTTCCTAACTTCCTTTTTTCATGCTTTCACCCCAAGATTTTCTTTTTCTTTCAATTCTTCCCATAATCTTCATATCTTCATCAAATGACCTCGGATCTTTACCAAACTTTAGAGGTACCTGAAAAAATATAAAATAACTTATATTAATTTAAATTCATCCCCTTAAAGTTTAAAAAATTACCAATTTACCCTTATTTACAATTTAGACCCCGAAATTCATAACTTCTCCATTTTAACTCCAAATTCAGTCAAATTTCAGGGATAATTTTATTTTGCCTAGATAAATATTTGAAAACTATTTTCAGGCCCATAAAATTTATGAAATTATAGTTTCACCCCCTGGAGTTACTAAAATTGCATTTTTAACTCAAATTTTATTCTTTGCATTTTTCTTTTAATTTACGAAAAAAAACTCTAAAAGCTCATTATTTATAATACAATGGGCCTAACAAGGTCTAGATTTGGACATAATTAATGCAAAATAATGCACTCATCACCTATCGTTACTTTAGGCTTGGATATACGACCATTTGAACTCTAGGTGGGGTCTTTTTAATATTGAATATAATGAGACTCAACACAAGTTGTGTTAGTGGCAATCGTGTACAAGAACTAAATAATCAGAGCATCAACTTATTCAGTTTGGCAATAACTCGATGATCTCAACCCTATAGATATAGGTTGTAATCAGTTTATTTCATATGTCTTCTTCTTTTATCCCATTCAACTGTCTAATATAGTTTGCTTATATTTAGTTGATATGGTACCCGTATAAAATATTATAGCGATGTTTTCCTCGATTGCCTTGTATAATGGGATTTTGATTTTTTATGATGTTGTTGAGCCATATTACCTTGAGAAAGTGCGACTAAAATTTACTTGTGTGATGTGTGTACCACAGTTACCCATGACATCAGTGGTGGAAAATGTGGGAGGACTTATGCTAGATATAAGGTGAAGTACAACAATCTTGGACAGTGGTACTAGGAGAATTGGGTTGACGACCTCTTTGTTAAGAGAAACTTTTATATATCAATCATTGAACAAATAAGGTAGGGAACTATAAACTATGTGGATTGGTTCTTGTTGGTTTCTCACCCTATTGTACAATATCCCGAGTACCGGGAGGTGATAGGAAAAGAACGTACGAGAGTATGATAAGTTGGCAATACCATTTTTTACAGGATTAAATCGTCACATAATGATTTTACCATTGATGTATCAATATATTGATAAAAGTTATTTGTTTCCATGCAGAAAGGGATTATTGATGAATACTTGAAGGTAATTCAATGCTCAATATAAGCAGGGAATCTTTAGAATTAGAGAAAAATGTGTATGGAATCCTAAACACCACACTTAATACCCATGAAGACAAGGTGAAGAAAAAGTTTTTTAGATCATTTGGTAATACATGAAACCAGGTCTAAGAAGCTCTAATATCATCTTGTAGAAAAGTTATCTTTATCGAAAGCTCCCAAACAACAATAGAGGAAATAAGACAGTTTATGTATTTAGACAATTTGTAGTTTTGTTAAATTTTTATCTAATGAATTATATAACTTGTAATGTATACCAAAATATGGACTAAAAAATCACTACATATGTAGTAAAAAACATAACCCTTCATACAAATATAATGAACTAATAGGGAACAACCCCCATCATCAAACATATTGAGCAGCATATCTCGTTTCGCAACTTCTGGGGGAACATAACATTGAATAGTTGAATATGATGAAGCATTACTTGATTCCACCTTATTTTCTTAGCCTCGCGATGTGTACTCCATATGGGTGAATTTTCCTTAAGCGTAATACTAATATAGTGCACATTAGCCACACTGAGCATGGTTATTAAATTGATCTTGGTGTCACTCAAACCATTGAAAAATGGAGTGAAAGTAATGCATAATGATGAATAGAAACCACAACACAATTATACGCATATGCATCCAAGTATGCCATCTCAGTAACTTGAAAGCAATATTGTTTATCGCAATTCAACGTGTATGGACTCTTGTGTATGTCTTGATGCCCTCCCCCCCAAAAAAAAAAAATTGGGCACTTAAAGACAATCAAGCATAAGATCTTTTTTACTTTTAATTTCCACACGATTGAATAATTATGCCACTCTATTACCAATGTTATTACTACGTACTCAAATTTTCCACCCCCTTTATTATTCGTTATCTCATCGATGTATGACTTGTAAAACATCGACACATACCTCAAGTTATTTCGCAACATCTTTCCTGTTATATTTTTTGGCAGGTGGGGGATACACTTTTTAGCCTAAATTATCATCTTACTTTCTTGTTTCTGAAGCACATGGGTCATCTTTGGTTGATTGGGCATGCTTTTTTTCTTCACCCTCATTATTTTCCACATGGAATACCCTTGGGCATAATAAGAATGGGATTCGACACTAAAGTAACTGATGGACTCGCAAGGTCAGCGAACTTCGATAAGAGTACCCTCATTTTATCCCCCGTTGATTTTTTCCAATATCGTTTGAATGACAACATATCAGGCTTGTAATCAATGTCATTGTACTTTTAGAAAATTTGGCACGATTTTTACTTTTTTGAATGATCCCCCAATGCACCAAGAGTTATGAATATATTTCCTTGCCTATCATATTGTGCTTCGACATAAGGAATCGCAAAGAACGTTTGTAAGGACATTTTTCTCATGTCCAACATGTTACATTTGTGTATGTCGTACGCCGCTACATTTGGCACGTCACCTCACGATCTCACATGACGGCCTCTATCCGAATTTCGGGAATCAAGCATTCAACATATCCATTAATGTGTCCCACATCTGCCTCAACGACTTCACGTTCCAAGATTTTAGGGACTTAATGCAAGTGGTACGCAAGGGAAGTCAAAACAGTGAAAAAAGGCACGATAGGAGAGTTCAAGGGCATTTTCGTAATTTCACATCCATAGTCCGGAGGTTTGGTCAACTGTAAAGTTGAAGAGCTCGCCGCAACGAAGATACTGGAAGAAACGACACCTCAATCCGAGCTACGGTGAAGGAGTTATGACCTTTTGAAGTTGGAGAAAATTCCTTGAAGAATGCTATTTTTTTTTTACCCCCATACCAGAATGGTACCCCAAACCGCATGGGGAACTGGTTCGGGGGGGCGAACCGGTTCGGGGTACCCCATAACCGGTTCGGGGTACCTGTACGCTGGATAGAATTTCATTGTTTTTATTTTGCGAAACTCTTCATATGTTTTGCTATTTAAACCACCTTCGGGGGAGCAGTTTGGCAAGACTTTAGAAGACGTTTTTGAGAGTCCAAATTACTCTAGTCTTCATATTTTTGAGTCCCAAGACTCATGTTTTGATTCACACAATTGCCAATCCTTTGTGAATCTTTTTGGTAACCCAAGAACACAACCTTGTGTTTGTTCAAACCTTTGTGGAGAGATCTTTGCAACCGAGGGCTGCGTGTCATTACTGAGGGAGTCTCTACAAAGTTTTATGGATGCATGTCATTGAGGAGTGCTGCGGTTCTTCCTTTGTTGGACTGAGGTTCATGTGGGTTCGCTACGTGTGGATTCATTGCTGATGACACCGACCGACGCCTGCGGGTATTCGTGTGTCACTGTATTTCATTGTAATCCGTGTAAGTTGCGATTTACTTATTATAGTGAAATAAAAGGTTTTGCCCTGCGGGGATTTTTCCTTAAACTTGTTTCGCATATTTGTTTATGGGAGTGACACACGCACCGTAGATGCATGATTAGGGGCTGAATTTATTTGATTTAAAAGTAGACTCTAATTAAATAAGGGTTACTTGGAATCTTGCGAATTTAATTTAATTTAATTTAAATCATTATCACACAAAGAACCTATTCGGTTTCTCAAATTGGTATCAGAGCGGGTTACGCTAATTTATCGCGTGATCTTGATTTTTCAAGGATTTATTTATTTTGATACAATTTGACTTCTCACGTCGTCAAATTGGTATCAGAGCAGGTTGCGCAAATTTATCGCGTATTCCTATTTTTCGCAAAAATTGTGTGATATTGATTTTTTTTTAAAATCAGTTTTATGAAAAATTGCAATTTTTTCATGGAACGCCCATTTAATGAGGAGCCTATTTTTGAAATATTTCACGACCGTGCTGAAAAATTAAAAAGTTTGAATTTGAAACTTTGCAAAAGAATTAAAGTTTTGAAAAAAGAAAATTCTCTCTTTAAAAGTAAGATTGAATATTTTCAAGAGTTTCAAACTCAAAGTGATATTTGTCGTGAGCACTTTGGTAATTTGTGTACTGATTTTGATTCTTTAAAAATTGCCAAAAAGAAGAGTGATGAGAGAGTCCTAGTTTTAGAGAAGGAATTGGAGGACTTAAAAAATTCTAGGGTTCCCGTTTGTGCCGTCGAGGATAAAAAATTAATCGATGATTTTACGGCACGCGAAAAGACTCTTAGGAATAAGTTTGTTTTAATTGTGGGGGAGCGTGATAAACTGTTAAGTTTAATTGATAATTTGAAGATGGCGTCCCTTAATTTGGAAGAGTCTAATTCTTTGCTTGAGTCAAAAATTTTGAAGTTAAAAAATGATTTGACAGACTCAAGTAGGTTTGATAGTGATGGTAATGGCTCATCGTGTTCTCATGCTTCTAATGCTAAAGCCAAAACCATTATTTGTTTTAGAGGGTCAACTAATTCCAAGGACGCTAGAAAAGATCACACTTTCGGTGTCATCCCACCCGTTTACACATGCTCATATTGTGGTAGGAATGGTAACCTTAGGCGATTTTGTTTTGATCTTGGAAGAGGTCCTAGGAATTCGAAGTCTAGTATTTTGTTGGTTCCCAAAACCCCTTGTCGACGTGTTTCATCCATTTGGGTTAGGAAATCACTTTTGGAGGAACCAGATTTTAGACATGTTGATTCCTGTTTGCTTGCACATGATTCTTCTCTTACCATATCATATAGATGATTGTGTTTGCATGTTTGTCATACGCTAGTTATGCTTTTTGATATATTTTTGCTAGCGCTGTGACATGTACTTTTTGTATATATTTTTTTTTGAAAAAATTTTGAAAAATACAAAAAAAAATTTTGTTGCACCGTTTATGGATGAACACTTTGGATGACCGAGTCACAACATCATTCCATTATTTTCATGTGACTATTTGATAGTGTCTTGAGACAATAGGTCAATTCATCCATGTGCTTTATAATGTTTGGAGTCATTAAGATGTAATTAATTATTACTTCCTACATTTTTTACTCATGTTTCCTTTATTGCACACATGCACGGATTTATTTGATTATTGTGCTTGTCTTATCACATGTTGGTTGGGTGTTTTCACTTCAATCCTGTCCTTAAAACGAACCAAGCACAATAATTTTTTATATAAGGAAATTGTGCATATAAAAACCGTGTTGTGAGTTTGTGTGCTTTGTTTGAATAACGGGGAGGGGCTGCGAAAGGTAATTATCTATCCTTTGCGCAAAAGCCACTGCTAAAAAGGACCTAAAAATTGAGGAATTTTATTATCCGAGGTCCAAAGAGGTTAAAAGAGCCCGAAAAAATTGAAAGGCAATAAAAAGATATTCATGCCAAAAAGGGGCCATTTAGGTTTTTGCACCAATTCTACAATGTTTGAGAATTTAGATTACCTCTAAAAGAATATATATATGAGGGAGTTTGGTTGGAGAATTAAAACGGGTTTGCACGTTCTTGAAATTTTTGAAAATGCGCTATATAGTTTTGGACGTTATTGGTGTGAAAATCATTTGACTTTGATTTGTTGATTTGCATAAAACGATGTCATCTAAATTCAACAAACGTTTACACTTAATGATACCTTTGATGTTCATTCGTTAGGAGTACACATATGCATCGTGCACATATGATTGATTGAGTTGATTTACCTATCGAATGTGTTCACACCCATTCATTCCATTTCCATGACTTGGTTGTTTGAGTCTAAATCCATGGTGTGATTTTTGTTTCATATTTGTTCATATTGGTATCTTATTTTTGTATGAAAAATTTGAAAAATTCAAAAATAGTTTGAGAATATTTGTTTGAGCATCTCCTTGCAAGAGCACGATTACCATATTATTTGATGCCCTGTTTTGTATACCGTGACACCCCGATTTTGCTTATTTGATTCATTCTTCTCATCTGTCTATTTGGGGACATCATAAAAAGGGGGAGAAAGAATTATCATATTATGGGGGAGTTTGAATTTTGGGGGAGTTTTTGAGATGTTGCTTATGTTTTTATCATATATTGATATCCATGTTATCTCATTTCAAACTCGATATGTCACGTGGTATTTGCTTTGTCTCATGTGTGTAGGTATGAAGATTGAAGATCTATATGTTGCACACCCTGATGAGAAAAGATTTGAGATTCCTGAAGATTTGAAGAACAAACGATGAAGACTATTCATTTGTACCTTTTCCAGTTTTGGGTTCATGGGAGGGTAGATTTGTATAGGCAATTTCATATTTGATAATTCGGATTTTTTATGTATGTATCGGCATAGACATAGGGGGAGATTTGTAAGGACATTTTTCTCATGTCCAACATGTTACATTTGTGTATGTCGTACGCCGCTACATTTGGCACGTCACCTCACGATCTCACATGACGACCTCTATCCGAATTCCAGGAATCAAGCATTCAACATCTCCATTAATGTGTCCCACATCTGCCTCAACGACTTCACGTTCCAAGATTTTAGGGACTTAATGCAAGTGGTACGCAAGGGAAGTCAAAACAGTGAAAAAAGGCACAATAGGAGAGTTCAAGGGCATTTTTGTAATTTCACATCCATAGTCCGGAGGTCTGGTCAACTGGAAAGTTGAAGAGCTCACCGCAACGAAGATACTAGAAGAAACGACACCTCAATCCGAGCTACGGTGAAGGAGTTATGACCTTTGAAGTTGGAGAAAATTCCTTGAAAAATGCTATTTTTTTTTACCCCATACCAGAATGGTACCCCAAACCGCATGGGGAACCGGTTCGGGGGAGCGAACCGGTTCGGGGTACCCCAGAACCGGTTCGGGGTACCTGTACGCTGGATAGAATTTCAGTGTTTTTATTTTGCGAAACTCTTCATATGTTTTGCTATTTAAACCACCTTCGGGGGAGCAGTTTTGCAAGATTTTAGAAGACGTTTTTGAGAGTCCAAATACCTCTAGTCTTCATATTTTTTAAGTCCCAAGACTCATGTTTTGATTCACACAATTGCCAATCCTTTGCGAATCTTTTTGGTAACCCAAGAACACAACCTTGTGTTTGTTCAAACCTTTGTGGAGAGATCTTTGCAACCGAGGGCTGCGTGTCATTGCTGAGGGAGTCTCTACAAAGTTTCATGGCTGCGTGTCATTGAGGAGTGCTGCGGTTCTTCCTTTGTTGATTGGACTGAGGTTCATGTGGGTTCGCTGCGTGTGGATTCATTGCTGCCCTCCTAGAAAGGGATAATTCCAGCCGCCGACTACAGAATCCGATACCTGAGGGTAATTCTTAGTCAAACTGTATTTCATTGTAATCCGATTGTAAGCCATTCTCTTACAAATTATAGTGAAATAAAAGGTTTTGCCCCTTTGGGGGATTTTTCTTGAAATTGTTTATTTTTATCCTACATGCTATATTTTATTTGATAAATCATCTAGATGCATGTCTTAGGGTTTAACTAAAATTTGGGATTAATTAAAATTGGTTTTTATTTGAGAAGTCGCAATATTTCCGCTGTAGCTACTCTCTCAACGTTCGCATCACATGTCTACAAGTATGATCATGAACACCCACACCACCACCAAATCAATCTCCGAATACTAGTAACTTTAAATACTAACTTCTTCAGTGGTAAACTCGACTATATAGTTAGCTGTAATAGGTGCAGGCTCCTCAACAACCTACATATACGACCTACTTAATTAAATCCCATTTTCTACATGCAACGACAATACTAATTTTATGATGTTGATCACTAACTTTCGATTCATGTTAATTTCCCTTTCATCATCACCGATTTCTTTGAATTTAGAGTACCCCTCACCGGATTCTAGTGACGAAGAGTTTGTTTGACTCCTTTTGCATCAATGTCATCCTGTATTTTTTCATCATAAAATAACGGGTCATCATAAAATGTGTGTTGTAAGGAATCAATCGACTATAGTTTTCAAAAAAAAAATATACAATAGCAGCCGATTTTAAACCATCGGTATATAATGGATACACTTGATATTATTGCACCACATAAGGTTTTTTAAATTATTAACACAAATACTAAACGTGGTTGAAATATTCGGTATTATAAAAAGTAAATGTATACTCGTTTGCCTCTAAGGCTTTCAAGTTGTCTTATTTCGTTTCCAAAATCACTTTTGAGTCTTAGTCCAAGAGATCTCCGAAAATCTTCATGTTCAAGAAATCAAGACCAAATTTAACCAAAGCTTCATCATGAAAGTTTATAAAGTAAGATAAATTTTAGAACTTTAGGTTTAAAGGTAAAAGTGACTTAAAGGAATTATATTTTCCCCATGGTTAAATGTTTTCTTAAATTGACAATTATTTTTATTTAACTTTAACGTTTGAGGATTTGTCAAATACATGATGCAATATACTTTTTTATATATAAAAACATAATTCCTAGTATATTTAGAAGATTTGGTTCATAGGTTGGAACAAGTGCCTTGAATTTTTTTTGTCACCTTTTGCAACCTACACCACTGTCGGTTCGCTCCAGTTAAAAGTGCCTTCACTCTAGTGAAGCTTGAATTCGCTGCCCACGCCCCCTTGAGTAGTTGCCTCCCAAAAGGTTTGTAAGCCTTTGTGCCCTTGATCACATTCCCATTATACATCCTACATGCATTAAGATGGATTCACAACATCGATTATCTAAAAATGATGTTATGAGACCGTCCTTTAGTCGTTATGGTAAATAATAAAAAACTAAAAGAATGGCATGTAATTACTTGGAATATACGAAATTCAAATCTTTTTTTTATCTTTGCACATCTCAATGTGAAATAGAATCACAAATGATCACTCACATCTATAAGATTTCAAACCAATTTCGTAATGCACTTATAGATGCAAAATAATAAGTAAGTCACATATATCAATTGTGAATGTTCTACACGAGTTGATATTCCAATTGAAAAATCTATGAGTTTAGAATAAATTGATTTATCCATGGTACGCTTCAAGCGTGGATGGCTAGTTGGTTTAAATGATTTAGTTTCTCATAAGAAGCGAACAAAAGGGGAAAACCAATACTCTTCCTGATATTATATAAAAAATTTAACAATATCTAAATAAAGAACTCAAGAAGAACATGTCATAAAAGGGACATAAACCCCTAAAGAAACAAGTTTAATTAATAAAGAAATTTATATAAATTATTTATGTAGTGGAAAATTCTGGAATCGTAAAGAAATTATCATCAATGATGTAATTTCCTTTACAATGGACATTAAAATCATAAAAAAATGATGATATCGAACCCCAATCTATCGATGAATGTCGAAAAAATATGATTGAACAAATTAGAAAGAATCAATCCAAACATAATTGGATTCAAATACAAGACGATAAGTCTTTTTACATGTAGTCCAAACACCTAAAGTTGTAAATCATATAAGTTATAAATGGGTGCTTGCAAACAAACATAATTAAAAACATGAGCTTGTTTAATTTAACTTCCGAATTATTGCATAAAAGGTATTGATTATGAAGAGACATACTCACTTATAATGTAAATATTTACTTAGTTTCACAGTATTAAAAAGACTCAACATGCACCTAATGGATGTGGTAACATCGTATCTATATGATGTTTTAGATGAAAATATTTACATGGGCTTAATTAAAGTTTTCAAAATCTAAACCATACAATATATACTCAATTAAGCTTGTGCGGTCGTTATATGGCTTGAAACAATCTAGAAGAATGTGTTACAATTACCTTAATGAGTACTTGATAAAAGAACGATATATAAACAGTTATATATACCATCGTGTATTCATTGATAAAATTAAATCCCAACGCATTATATGTCAATGATATAAATGTAATTGGTACTCCATAAGATCTTGCAATTTTTTTTTAATATTTGAAGAAAGAATTTTAGATAAAATATCTCGAGAAACAAAATATTGTCTCAGCTTGCATATCGAACATAACTCAAGTGAAGTCCTTATCCCTTGAGCATGATGTACCGAAAAGGTCCTAAAGCTCTTTAACATGGAAAATATTATCTATTACATTTCCAATGGTTGTTTGGTCACTTGACACTAAAACGGGTCCATTTCATCATAAAGAAGTCAATGAAATGATTTTTTGTCTAGGTTACCCTATTTTTGTTCTGTTGGTGCCTTATCATATTTGGCATAATATATCTGACCCGATATTGCCTTTTCAATTATTTTATTAGTCAAGTTTAGTTCTAAGCTGAGTTGACGACGTTGGAATAACATCAAACACATTATAAGATACATTTGGGGAACAATTATTATTGGTTTATTCTACTCAAGGGGATCCTAAAAAATACCCCCAGTTAAAAGGATATGTAGAATTTGCATACATTTTTAATCATCAAAAAGCTCACTCATTGACAAGATATGTATTTATTGTAAGAACATGTCTTACTCTCCCTAGGTTTATTTGTATTGGCTTTATTCTGGCACAATCTCTTTGTGCTGTAGTGACTTTTTATCGAGTATATTGAGTTATAATTTCACACCATTAAAGCAAAATATAAAGCATTGTGGCAAAGATTATCGTACCGAACTGGACTATTCGAATGAAAGACGATTGGAGGTTTGGTAAAGTTTCCATGTTTTATATTTCCTTAGTTTATCTTTTATGTAAGGAATTGACATGACAAAACTTGATTATAAAATTAGTGAAAAATATTTTTAAAATGCTTTTTATTTTATAAGAATCATAGAAAAAATAAGGATCTCGTTCGAATGAGATTCTATTGATCGAAAGTAGTATTGATCGAGATCACTATTTTCAAACAGTGGATCTCGTAAGATAAATTTCTTTAAATGAGAGAACCTCAAAAGAAGCAGGTTTCGTATGAGGGCCCTGATTTTCATCCAAGGGACTTCAAATGATAAATACTGCATTCGAGAGGACTTTAGCCAAAAGTGACCTTATTCAAATATGGGAATGTAGTTCGAACAAGGGTCGTGTTTCTTGGGAAATGTGGTAGCCATGTTCTTTTACTATAACTTCATAAATGCGCATTTCCAGCCAAGAAGCTTAATTTTCACAAAACCCTTTCTTAGTTTTGAGAGAATCATTTAAGAGTGTGATATCCTATCCAATTCCATGCTTTCAAGGTAAACTTCAGGTGTACAATCCCTTACGAATCTTTTACATCAGTAGAAGAATTGTAAAAGAAATCATGTGGGTGATTATCACATTCGAAACGCGTGGGACGATCGTCATCAATAATTTAGAGATCAGTGGATACCAAGGTCTGGGATGTTGTGCAAGTTGAGTCCAAGCATGGAGTAGTTGACTGCTATAATGGGAAAAGGTAAAGGATTAGAGCGCAAAGGAGAGGCTTCAGAGCGATTATCATTGTCGTATACGTAAGTCATGTATGTGTCCTTCTAAGACATATAAACATTATTTAGTACTAGTGGACTTGTTGGGATAAGGAAATAGTGTTTTTTTCTCATGAGGGTTTCCACTCTAAAAAATTTGTGTCCTTTTATGTTGCTTAATTTATTTGCTTTCGTTGATAATCACTTGCATGCAAATTGAGACTAATTAATTTTATTCAGTATAACTAAAATTAGTTCAAATTAAAAAAAAGATTTATTTTGCTGAACCCTATAATTAGTTAACTGAATGTAGACCGTTAAGCACAAAACTTTTACAAATTGGTATCAAAGCCCGCTTTAATATAAAACTGAGGGGCATGTTTGTACATGGTCAGTTGATCACGCATCCATCTGTTTATTATGGTAGAAACTACACGTACTAGAAGGCATGTATGACCTTTTCCCTTAAGCCTCGAGATAAGAGGGCGTGGCTAATTATAGTTAGGGGTGGAAATGCCCAATGAATCAATTAGGGGAAACTACAAATCTAGGGGTTAGATGAAATTTTCTATATAGTCACCCAAGAAGAATTTTGTTAGATCTTTGCATGTACTATGTCAAAAAATACATGGGAAGTTATGTAACTCACCTATGACGGTACCGATATCATTTGGAACTCAAAGCTCCAATATCTCGCTACCCGATTTGAGTTATTAAAGATGCTTAAAAATGAGACCTTTGATGGGTTTTACGCAAAACTCTCTAACATCGTGAACTCTCACTTCTCATAGGATTCATCCAAACCTTAGAGTTAGAAAATTATTCGCCACCCAAGAAAGAGAAGGGCATCATGTTGAAGGCACATTAGAGTGCTCCCGTAATTTCGAATGATGATTCCGATGAGAATGAGGTTGAGTGTGCCTTGTGACCAGACAATTCAAAAAAAAAAATCTAAAAAAAAATCCTCAAAATTTCAAATCTAATAAGAAAGGAGGAGAGATCACTAAGGCTAACTACATAAAGAAATATTCTAGTGGACGTGATTACAAGTCTCAAGTAAAGGAGAAATCGAATAATGACTGTGGAAAGTGCTTGAATGCCAATGTTTTTGGCATTTGGTACATGAGTGTCCTACTAGGCTGAGGAGGAAAGGTAATGAAAAGAAGGATATGAATTATGTCCTTAGAGATAGTGACACCGACGTTAGTGATGAGTCTTCCATTGAATCCAACTTTATCATTTTCACTACTGTTGAGGATAAGATTGGTACTAAAAAATCCTTTGATGTAGAGAAGTTTGGCAAAGATGACGTTGCGTTCAAAATCGATAGAGAAGAAATGGTAGAGTAAAGGGGTTGTGCTTATGACTAGAAAAGTTCAATGAACTTCATCAGTTGTGTCAAGGCATGGACAAGGTTAAGGACATGCTTAATGAGAAGTTTGGTTTGTGTAAGAGGGTAGTGGTACTGGGGCTTATGAATAACTATAAATGGGTGATGCGCGACTCACTACAATGGAAACTTTCTTTAAGGTAATAATATTTCAAGAACAAAAGTTGAAAATACTGGATTTTATAATATTATTTGTATTTTAATTTGCCACACACAAATTCAATTTTACCAAATTTTATCTTTGATTAAATTAGGTGTGCATACAAAGATGTAGTCCAAATTTTAATTCACAAACAAAGTATGAAATATAACACGAATATGTAAGGATAAACCAATAAAGGGCAAAACCTAGACTCAACACGGTAGAGTAATTGATAGACAATCGACTTACAAACTACTTTGACCAACTAAGTATGACGTGCAAAGTCTTTAATTTCTTCTACATATAATGACCCAATCCAAAGTCGTCCATAGGAAGCGGTCTTCCCTCGGTATCCACAGATCAACCTTCTTCTTCTTCTTCTTCTTCTTCTTCTTCTTCTTCTTCTTCTTCTTCTTCTTCTTCTTCTTCAGCAGTGAAACCTCGGTTCCACAAGTAAGTAGTAGAATAGAACTTTATAAGGGTTATGCAAGAGTATTTTGGAAACTAGGGTTCATAAATCTCACAAATTAGATACGGGGATGAAAGATTTGTGAACGTAAAAGTGGTTTTGAAAAATCAAAAGTGAAAAAGTTTGGAACAGGTATTAGAAAGTCATTTTGGCCAAAGTTCTGTGAAATTTTTGAATAAAAAGTTTTTTATACTAAAAACATGAATTTAGAGGCAGTGGGGTCGTTTGAATTAAAACCGACCTCGTTCGAACGAAAATATTAAAGTTCGCTCTAATAAAATCCCAATATCATTTGAAGGGCCATCTCACATACTCTCAACGACAATTCTCCGTCAAGGCATGGGTTTTTCATTTGAAGGATGTTAGATGTTATTTCTAATGAAATACCCATCTAGATCGAACGAGATCCTGTCTCATTTGAACGAGACCAAAAAAACTTTTTATCCTTTAAATCCATTTTGTAAAAATCCTCGAATTATAAAAGATACGATCCCAACATATGATTTATAAAAATCTGTGAACACACAAGTTTTATACCTCCACAAAGTGTCAGTGTGTCTTCGATCTTGGAGATGTCGGTATTCGATTTACGATGTAGATTTGTAATGGGATACGCTAAAACTAATAAAAGCCTATGCTATGAGCAATCATAAATATTTACCCTTACAAATATCTCCCTTTGGCTATTTCGGTATAAAATAAAACTGAAAACTCAATTACAATAAAGCCCTTTAAGACAATAAATCCTAATGCCCTCCCAACCATAGAAATAAAATGAAATTTGAACTTTGTCTTCAACTGAACTTATTTTACCCTTTGGTTAGCTTTATCTTCATTCTCGTGTAGTCCATGAGATCATCATCAAATCGAAATAAACATGCACACATGAAATAAAGGAATACCATGTGACGATTACGAGTTTTAAAGAAAAATAAAACTTTCCCTCAATTTTGTCTCCCTCCTCTTGTCCGTAATAGACAAAGGAGTAGAAAATAGACATGCATATTAGGCATCACATAAAGAAGCAAGATATCGTCACTAAAGATGAATAATAAGGAACATGTAATGATAATCTCAAAGGGTATACCTACTATTTTGGAAAAAAAATCAAAATTTTCAAGTATAAAGAATAAAAAATACATATAGGTATGGAATAACACTAAAATATCCGAATCGTGAAAACGGAATGTAATTGTGTGAACATTCTCCATAGGAAAATCAACATAAACATTCATAACATAGGTGCATGAAGTCATGGGATAATCCTAAGGAAAATAACTTAATGTCTGCCTTAGTTATAAAAATAGTGAACTTATATGAAATTAACTCTACTTAATCAATATTCCGTGAACTTAAATGATTCTCACACCAATAACGCCAAACTATTTAATATTTTTCAAGAAAGTCCGTTGTGCAAACCCACTGATCTTCGAATTTAACTCCCTTAAAGCTCTCATATATTATGAAATCACTCTAAAATATTTTGAAGAAATCATAATACTCATTTATAGTGAAGCATCAATGAATGTAAATAAAATTGGCCTGGCATTTTTGTTTTTATGTGCCTATAATCTTTTTAGGTTGTTTTATGCAAATGATGGCTTTTAACGAAAAGAATATTTTGATCTTTCATAGCCCCTATCCATTGCTTAACATATAACAATATTTTCTGGAAAAATAAAATTCGGGCAATGGATCTTACATGCACAACTTATCTCTTTTTATATTTGGTTAGTTATTAAGCAAAACTGAGATGTGATCATCATATTCGACACAAGACAAGTAAGCACAATGTTCATAAAGCCCGTTAACGTGTGTAATAAAGGTGACAAGGAGTCTAGCATGTAGAAAGTAGTCATCAAAGATCAACGTAGTGATATTCACACATTATTAAGCACATTATTGAAAAAAGTCATGTCTCAAAACACTACAAAAAAAAGTCACGTGAATGGATGGAATGTAGGGGTGATCCGAAAACCTTAAAGGTTCATCCATATATGGTGAAAAATTGAAAATACAAAAGTCTTTTTGACTTTTTCAAAAAAAATGATTTTTCAATTTTCAAACTTTTTCTTAAAAATCGAAAATCTTTTTGGATTTTTCTAAAGTTTTCATAAAAATCGAAAATCTTTTTGGAATTTTTCAAAAATATCAAATAGAAAATATATCAATATAATGATAATACAATCTAGCAATTGGGATATAAGATATGAACATGATAAACATCATATTCTAGAAACAAGTCTCAACCTCCATCTTTAGGCCCGGAGAAGTTTCTAAATGGAGAAGCCATCCTAAGAAATTCCTCCATCAAACATTGTGAAGTCTTGACTAAATACTCTACTTGCTATCGAAAACTAGCAAAATCTCAATGGTGATGTGTGAGAGCATGTGGAGTAACACGTGTAGGAGAGCGTGCTAGAACATGTGTAGGAAATCATGTGGGAGAATATTAGGGAACACACATATGAGAAACTATCCCTATCTTAAAATAAAAATCTCTAAGTTAAGCTCTTCGTTTGTAATGGGAACAAACCTAAACAGGTTTGGGTCCACCTTGCTCAAATGGTCTAGGACGAGCTCTCGTATGTGGGTTAGGTCTCCTAGGTTAGTTAAGATGTGGGCCATAAGGTTCCATCACAAACTTGGGAACCGACTCAGGTGCGTCATGGGAAGTGGATGCATTGTTATAACCTATTCTTTGCCTCTCAATGTTTCCTAACGCGGGAAAGAGGAACATATTTCCAACCTTCTTAGATGTGTCCTATAAAGTGACCTTGACCTCCCGAGCATGTTTGGGATCAATATTGAGTTGGGATACACGGGATTTAAGTGTCTCACGAGTCTTCAATGAAGCTTGAAGTTCTCTCATAAAATTAGCCACGATGTTGGTCAAATCGATCGACCCTACCGATAATAATTAATTGCTCACATAAAGAAACTTTCACCTTTACCAATGCTTGCCTCACACTCTCTCAAGACTTTCACTTCCTTTTTTTAAATCACACACCCTAAGAGACAAGTCTTTATTTAGCCTTTTCATTTTTAAAGTCTCAATGTAATGATCACTAAAGGCTTTTTGGAGTCCATCTTCTCCTTCACTCAAATTCTCTTCTCACTCTCACTCTCACTCTCGTCAGAATTATTCGAAACATCATCGAGGCTCTCACATTTTGAAATGTCTTCATCGGTGTGGGATAAACTAAAATTACTAACGTAACTGGCCATGAACGCAGTGAAGTTAGGTTCATGTGGTGATTCATCCCCGAAATTCACCAACTCGATGTCACAATCGCTAAGAGTGGCCTTATGTACAACTTTCTTGCCCTATCTCTTTAGCCTAGTGGGACACTCATATGCCTTGTGTCGTTATCCCTCACATTCATAGCATCTTATCTCATTTTTCTCACAAATATTCTTGCCCTCAATCTCCTTTTTATTTTTCTCTAGAATCTTTTCTTTAAAAGAATTTGCTTTATTAAATTTGAGATTTTTTTTGAAATTTTTCGTAAAATGAGCTAAATCATCAATCTCAATATCAAACTCGGACTCGGACTCAGAATCAATAACTTTTTCTTTTTTCTTTTTATCTTGAGCTTTCAAAGCAATCCCTATTTCCTTTTTCTTAACAGTTTTAGAAAACATGTCGATTTCATAAGTTTGAAGGTCTCCTATGAGTTCTTATAACCTAAGAGTATCTAATATTCTCAACGAATTCAAAAGAATGACTTTCGGGATAAAACGGACATGCTGGGATCTCAAAATCTTATTCACAACTCTCGTCTCAGGAATTTTCTCATCTAAATTAAAACTAAAATTGACTATGTCTGACAAATGCCATAAAACTCATCGAAAGGCTCAGACTCTAGCATGGTAATAGACTAAAACTATGTGGTGAGATTTTACAGATTAAAAACTTTCAGAGCATTGGTACCCTCGTGAGTGAGCTGGAGGGTACCCCATGCTTCATTAGACGTAGTGCATGTCATAATGTTGCAGAACTCATTATGGGTGATGGCTCCATAAATAACACTTAAGCCGCGTGAGTAATAGGTACTCCATTTAAATTCATCCTCCATCCAAGCAATGACGGGTTTAAGACTTTCGACTTTGTCATTAGTCATAGTGGGTGGTGTCCACCTTCTTTCACAAGCAATCCAGACCCTTTCATCAATTGCTTTTAAAGCCATCCTCACCCTAGCTTTCTGGTAGGCATAATGTGACCCATAAAAAATCTGTAGCCTATTATACAAATTATCCATAAAATCCAAATTTTTTAAATATCACTAATTTAAAAAAAAATTGATATCAATTTTTTTTGTAAAAGGGTTCACACAATATTTTAGTGCATCTAGCTCTTATACCAATTTGAAAATATCGTGACTCTATGGAATTATTTGTATTTTAATTTGCCACACACAAGTCCAATTTTACCAAATTTTGTCTTTGATTAAATTATGTGTCATACAAAGATGTAATCCAAATTTTAATTCACAAAATAAGCATGGAAAATTCAGCACTATAGAGTAATTTACAGACACTCGACTTACAAACTACTTGAACTAACTAAGTATGACGCACAAAGTCTTCAATTTCTTCTACAGAAAATGACCCAATCCAGAGCGGTCCACATGAAGCGATTTTCCTTTGGTATCGACCGATCAACCTTCTTCTTCTTCTTCTTCTTCTTCTTCTTCTTCTTCTTCTTCTTCTTCTTCTTCTTCTTCTTCTTCTTCTTCTTCTTATTCTTCTTCTTCTTCAGCAGTGAAGCCTCAATTCCATAATTCAGTAATAGAGTAGAGCTCTACAAGGGTTATGCAAGAGTATTTTGGAAACTAGGGTTCAATAATCTCACAAATCATATATGGGGATAAAAGATTGTGAAAGTAAAAGTGTTTTTTAAAAACCAAAAGTGAAAAACTTTGGAATAGGTATTGGAAAATCATTTTCGCTAAAGTTTTTTGAAATCTCTGAACAAAACATGTTTTTATACTAACAACGCAAATTTTGAGGCGACGGGTTCGTTCGAACAAAAACAGACCTCGTTCGAATGAAAACATCAAGGTTTGTTCTAAGGAAATTCCAATCTCATTTGAACGGCCATCTCACGTACTTCCAACGAGAATTCTATGTCAAGGCAGTGATGTTTCGTTTGAAGGATGTTAGATGTTATTTCTAACGAGATCCCTATCTCGTTCGAACGAGATCTAATCTTATTTAAATGAGATCAAAAAAACTTTTTATTTTTTAAAGCCATTTTGTAAAAAGCCTCCAATTATAAAGGATATCATCCCAACATATGATTTATAAAAATCTATGAACACACAAGTTTTATACATCAATAGAGTGTCGATGTGTCTTCGATCATGGAGATGTCGGTGTTCGATTTGCGATGTCGACTTGTAACGGGATAGACCAAAACTAATAAAAGCCTAAGCTATGAGTAATCATAAATATTTTCTTTTACAAAATTAGAGACCAAAAATAAACTTTCAATATAATAATAATGCTTCTGGTTACAACAATTAGCAAAATAGTGATTGAATACAATGTTTTGAAAGTAAATAAAAGAATGAACTACCTGAGATCAATCATTCTGTGAGAGGGGAGAGATAAGCACCTCACTATCTATAAGAGAGTAAGGAGATAATATCTGTGCAAATTTGTGGAAAGTAACAATGCTAATGAGAAGGTGATTGTGACTGTGCCCCAAGTGCTATATTTACAGTAAAACATTAGAGCTGATGTGGCACGTACGTGCCAAAGGGATATTCCCATATGATAAATATCTTTGTACTTTTTTTGTCCTTAGTACTATTTGTCACTGTCTACCACAATATATCTATTATAGAGTGAGACCTGGTGTAATAGTGCTCAATAAGGTGATCTTGTAAGCCATTATGCAAAAAAGTACTATTTTGTATATTTGTAAATGGTTGCTCGACGAACAATTTTAAAAACTTTCAAGTGACCTTGAGGTTCATTTGCCATTGTCTTTGTTAAAATGTCTTTCAAACAAGTCATTAACTACTATCTCAAAAGAAAATGTGGACTGTGTAATGCGAGTTAGTGCAAGTGGCCTCTTGGGTCCCTCGCTTCAGTATTCTCTCTTTCCTAGGATATTAAAGTGGCCGAGCCTTAGCTTGCTCAACAAGACTTACCTCCCAACCTCCAAAATAAATCTCTCAAGAGGTCTTAACTAACTATCTGCTCGAGCCCTGCTTGCTCAGCTAAGGTTTCTTATTAAGTAAACATTTATAAAAATAACAAGAGTGAGTGTTAGTAAAAGAGGTTATCAAATACATATTTTTGTGTTACTTAAGTAAATGCTCTTAACTTTACTTCACTAAGCAGAGAGAATGGCTGCTCATACACTTGCTCTTATTCTAACAGTTGTCTTGGGGTTGCTTGAGTAGCCCCCTCTTGCTGGTACTACTCACATTACTTTTGAAGATTTAGGTTGCCTGAGTAATCTCTTTTGCAGTTATTGCCCGATTGAGTTTTGTAACTGAATTTGGTTGCTTTCGCACCCTCTTTTGCTAGTACCGCTCGCATGACTTTTAGAGCTGACATGGGTTGCTCGTGCACCCTCTTTTACTGGTACTGCTCGCATGATTTTTGGAGCTGATTTGGGTTGCTCGAGCACCCTCTTTTGCTTGGGTACTTCTTGTAAAAATCTTCTATAATTATGAGGTTACTCGTGTACCCCTCTGAAGTACCTTATACTCTTGACTCACTTGAGTCTATATTGTATAAGTGTTCATCTAGTTTGGAAATTGTGACAAAATTATGTCTAACCTAGAATCCAAAGAACCCCAGAGCTTGCATTATTATTTCATTATTGATTGAAGTGATCCAGACCTCATTACCAACACTCACACACAGTAGAATGGATCATATACATCTCATATTGCATAATAATGTGTGAACATATGTTGAGTGTGTTTAAATCCCTAATATTGGTTTTTAAATATTTTTTTGGGATTTTATAAACTTTTTAAAATAAGGTTTTATTAATTAAAACTTGGTTTTAAAAGTTTGTGGGGTCAATCTGCTATTTCATATTGTTGGTTTAATTGGCCTAAAGTTACCTTGGGTAGAATCCGAAAGCGGTAGAGACTTCAGGGTGTGATTTTAATTACTTTCAGATGCGCGTTTTATCTCTATTCATTAGCCAACATTTGTTGCTTTCTGATTGGTGGAAAGTGTGTTTCTTTATTGAGTGTAAACCAGCGCCTGTTTTCATCCCTTGGATCATTTTTATCAACGATATGCATGCGCACCTTCATAATCCCGGTGAACCCCATTTGGACCAATCAGGAGAATATTAATCACCGCTTATCGTGAACCATTGGATCCAAGTTAATTGATCTTGACTAAATCTGATCCCTTGATTTCATTTTTCATTCTCGAACCTTCTCAGCCTCCTATAAAAAGGCTCCTACTCTCAGCCTTCAGAGACTTTTTGCCATTTCGTCCTTTGAGAGAAAAAAGAGAGTAGAGAAAGAAGAGAGAAAAGAGAGAGATAGAGAGAAAACAGAAGAGAGAGAAAGAGTTAGAAAACCAAACCCTAACCCTAAATCGTCTAAACAATTCAAACAAAAAATAAACCTTCAAACCCCTGTATTTTACCCAAACACAACCTTGAGTGTTTGAGAGGTGATTTGAGAGTTGGTTTGTTGCTGTAACCTCTTCATTCTTTAGATCTTGTTTCCAACTTAATCATTTTATTAGATCTATTTTTCTGGTATATAGAAATTTCAGATCTAAGTTCTTCATGATATATTACACTTAGTTTGCATTTTTTATTTCTCAGCTTGAGAATTATATTGTTGATTCTTTTCTGAAAAGTTCTTTTTTACTTTAAAATCAACAATAATGTTTTCTGTTTCTAGTTCTCTTGAAACAAGACCATTGACCTAGTTTGGAATCGCACTTGGTGGTTTTCAATCTCAAAAATATTTTCAAAAACAGAGATTGATTAAGATCTTGATACGTCTTCTGAGCAAGATAGCCGTGGATTCTGGGATTGCTTTAAAGGTCAAAAAGGTTAAGTTTTATGAGAAGAGAGAAAAAGAAAAGTCACTGCATATAGTCTTATATGTAATTTGTTAGAACTGTTTGTACATGATAAGTGTGTGTGTGTGCATGCATGTGTTAGAGAGCACCTCCACAAACACTTCACCCTACCATACGAAAAGTGTTGGTAATAAGATCTTGTGAATAAGAGTCGACGTAAAGAGCTTAAACAAATGCTGAGTGATTATGGTATTCAAGAAAACTAATTACATCTCTATTGTGATAATCAAAGTGCGATCAATATTTCTAAAAACCCTGTTCAACACTCACGAACAAAACACATAAAAATAAGACATCACTTTATACGCGAATTAGTTGAAACCAAGGAATTAGAACTCAATTATCTTCATACTGATTTGCAACTCGCAGATATGTTTACCAAACCTTTAGATTACAATCGTTTTATTTCTTTGCATAAATCTATTGGTATGGTGTGTGCTGATTAATCTCTTTGATCTCTTTATTTTTCACTTTGTCCATTTGAGACAAAATGGAGGAGAAATTTGAGTATCTAATGATTCCTTACATATGCTAAACAGCTTGATCTTAGTGATTGATTGCAGGTTTTTGTACAGTCATTCTCAACTGATGTAATAGGGTATTCAATTGTAAATAGTTGAGTTATGTACTTTTGCTTTCTAGGATTTGGGTAGATAGATTTTTGTAGGAATAAGTTTCCTTCTTTTTGTTGCCCTATGAGTTCTAAATGACTCAAAGGAGATTTTGTCTCATATTTCCAAAGGGGGAGATTGAAGCACCTTATACTCTTGACTCACTTGAGTCTATATTGTATAAGTGTTCATCTAGTTTGGAAATTGTGACAAAATTATGTCTAACCTAGAATCCAAACAACCCCAGAGCTTGCATTACTATTTCATCATTGATTGAAGTGATCTAGACCTCATTACCAACACTCACACACAGTAGAATGGATCATATACATCTCATATTGCATAATAATGTGTGTACATATGTTGAGTGTGTTTAAATCCCTAATATTGGTTTTTAAATATTTTTTTGGGATTTTATAAACTTTTTAAAATAAGGTTTTATTAATTAAAACTTGGTTTTAAAAGTTTGTGGGGTCAATCTGCTATTTCATATTGTTGGTTTAATTGGCCTAAAGTTACCTTGGGTAGAATCCGAAAGCGGTAGAGACTTCAGGGTGTGATTTTAATTACTTTCAGACGCGTGTTTTATCTCTATTCATTAGCCAACATTTGTTGCTTTCTGATTGGTGGAAAGTGTGTTTCTTTATTGAGTGTAAACCAGCGCCTGTTTTCATCCCTTGGATCATTTTTATCAACGATCTGCATGCGCCCCTTCATAATCCCTGTGAACCCCATTTGGACCAATCATGAGAATTTTAATCACCGCTTATCGTGAACTATTGGATCCAAGTCAATTGATCTTGACTAAATCTGATCCCTTGATTTCATTCCTCATTCTCGAACCTTCTCAGCCTCCTATAAAAAGGCTCCTACTCTCAGCCTTCAGAGACTTTTTGCCATTTCGTCCTTTGAGAGAAAAAAGAGAGTAGAGAGACAAGAGAGAAAAGATAGAGATAGAGAGAAACCAGAAGAGAGAGAAAGAGTTAGAAAACCTAACCCTAACCCTAAACCGTCTAAACAATTCAAACCAAAAATAAACCTTCAAACCCCTTTATTTTACCCAAACACAACCTTGAGTGTTTGAGAGGTGATTTGAGAGTTGGTTTGTTGCTGTAACCTCTTCATTCTTTAGATCTTGTTTTCAATTTAATCATTTTCTTAGATCTATTTTTCTGGTATATAGAAATTTCAGATCTGAGTTCTTCATGATATATTACACTTAGTTTGCATTTTTTATTTCTCAGCTTGAGAAATATATTGTTGATTCTTTTCTGAAAAGTTCTTTTTTACTTTGAAATCAACAATAATGTTTTGTTTCTAGTTCTCTTGAAACAAGACCTTTGACCTAGTTTGGAATCGCACTTGGTGGTTTTCAATCTCAAAAATCTTTTCAAAAATAGAGATTGATAAGATCTTGATACGTCTTCTGAGTCAGATAGCCGTGGATTCTGGGATTGCTTTAAAGGTCAAAAAGGTTAAGTTTTGTGAGAAGAGAGAAAAAGAAAAGTCACTGCATATAGTCTTATATGTAATTTGTTAGGACTTACATGATAAGTGTGTGTGTGTGCATGCATGTGTTAGAGAGAACCTCCACAAACACTTCACCCTACCATACGAAAAGTGTTGGTAATAAGATCTTGTGAATAAGAGTCGACGTAAAGAGCTTAAACAAATGCTGAGTGATTATGGTATTCAAGAAAACCAATTGCATCTCTATTGTGATAATCAAAGTGCGATCAATATTTCTAAAAACCCTGTTCAACACTCGTGAACAAAACACATAAAAATAAGACATCACTTTATACGCGAATTAGTAGAAACTAAGGAATTAGAACTCAATTATCTTCCTACTGATTTGCAACTTGCAGATATGTTTACCAAACCTTTAGATTAAAATTGTTTTATTTCTTTGCGTAAATCTATTGGTATGGTGTGTGCTGATTAATCTCTTTGATCTCTTTATTTTTCCCTTTGTACATTTGAGACAAAATGGGGGAGAAATTTGAGTATCTAATGATTCCTTACATATGCTAAACAGCTTGATCTTAGTGATTCATTGCAAGTTTTTGTACAGTCATTCTCAACTGATGTAATAGGGTATTCAATTGTAAATAGTTGAGTTATAGTTGAGTTATGTACTTTTGCTTTCTAGGATTTGGGTAGATAGATTTTTGTGGAATAAGTTTCCTTCTTTTTGTTGCCCTACGAGTTATAGATGACTCAAAGGAGATTTTGTCTCATATTTCCAAAGGGGGAGATTGAAGCACCTTATACTCTTGACTCACTTGAGTCTATATTGTATAAGTGTTCATCTAGTTTGAAAATTATGACAAAATTATGTCTAACCTAGAATCCAAACAACCCCAGAGCTTGCATTACTATTTCATCATTGATTGAAGTGATCTAGACCTCATTACCAACACTCACACACAGTAGAATGGATCATATACATCTCATATTGCATAATAATGTGTGTACATATGTTGAGTGTGTTTAAATCCCTAATATTGGTTTTTAAATATTTTTTTGGGATTTTATAAACTTTTTAAAATAAGGTTTTATTAATTAAAACTTGGTTTTAAAAGTTTGTGGGGTCAATCTGCTATTTCATATTGTTGGTTTAATTGGCCTAAAGTTACCCTGGGTAGAATCCGAAAGCGGTAGAGACTTCAGGTCGTGATTTTAATTACTTTCAGACGCGCATTTTATCTCTATTCATTAGCCAACATTTTTTGCTTTCTGATTGGTGGAAAGTGTGTTTCTATATTGAGTGTAAACCAACGCCTGTTTTCATCCCTTAGATCATTTTTATCAACGATCTGCATGCGCCCCTTCATAATCCCTGTGAACCCCATTTGGACCAATCATGAGAATTTTAATCACCGCTTATCGTGAACCATTGGATCCAAGTCAATTGATCTTGACTAAATCTGATCCCTTGATTTCATTCCTCATCCTCGAACCTTCTCAGCCTCCTATAAAAATGCTCCTACTCTTAGCCTTCAGAGACTTTTTACCATTTCGTCCTTTGAGAGAAAAAAGAGAGTAGAGAGACAAGAGAGAAAAGAGAGAGATAGAGAGAAACCAGAAGAGAGAGAAAGAGTTAGAAAACCTAACCCTAACCCTAACCCTAAATCGTCTAAACAGTTCAAACCAAAAATAAACCTTCAAACCCCTGTATTTTACCCAAACACAACCTTGAGTGTTTGAGTGTTTGAGAGGTGATTTGAGAGTTGGTTTGTTGTTGTAACCTCTTCATTCTTTAGATCTTGTTTCCAACTTAATCATTTTCTTAGATCTATTTTTCTGGTATATAGAAATTTCAGATCTGAGTTCTTCATGATATAGTACACTTAGTTTGCATTTTTTATTTCTCATCTTGAGAAATATATTGTTGATTCTTTTCTGAAAAGTTCTTTTTTACTTTGAAATCAGCACTAATGTTTTCTGTTTCTAGTTCTCTTGAAACGAGACCTTTGACCTAGTTTGGAATCGCACTTGGTGGTTTTCAATCTCAAAAATCTTTTCAAAAACAGAGATTGATTAAGATCTTGATACGTCTTCTGAGCAAGATAGCCATGGATTCTGGGATTGCTTTAAGGGTAAAAAAGGTTAAGTTTTGTGAGAAGAGAGAAAAAGAAAAGTCACTGCATATAGTCTTATATGTAATTTGTTAGGAATGTTTGTACATGATAAGTGTGTGTGTGTGCAAGCATGTGTTAGAGAGCACCTCCACAAACACTTCACCCTACCATACAAAAAGTGTTGGTAATAAGATCTTGTGAATAAGAGTCGACGTAAAGATCTTGAACAAATTGGGAGTTAACAAACTGAGAGGACAACATCAACAATCAGAACTGCAGAGAAGTTATAAGGACACCAGAGGGTACATTCCTAAACTTATATAGGTCTGAGATGTATGCATGTTTGTTATATAGTTTGTAACTGTTAAAATTTGTTTATAGTGGAATTTTTGTTTTACTCCGTAGAGGGAGTTGTGGATGTTTCCTCAGTTGGGTGAGGTTTTACCACGTAAAAAATCTTGTTCTTAATCTTTCTACATCTTCTCATCTCATTCTTGGTTGTGTTGGGTTTAAAGTTTGTTTAAAGTGTTTTATAAACCTGTTATTCAAATCTTGAATAGATCTCGTACATACTTTTATTAAACACATCTTGTGTTCAAATAGTTTTGGTTTTTAAGAAAAGAGTTTCTTCAAAAAACTGTTCGGAGTTACTTAAATAATTTAATTTTATTAAACGACTTTAGTAACAGAATTTTCACCCTCTACAATATCCCCCTCGTACAAAGGTCTTTCTTTGGTTTGAAGAGGAAGAGTTGTGTACGAAAAATAATATTTTCTTGGGTTTTAAGAGGATAAATATCATCATTACCTAAACTGCGCATTAAATGCTCTGACATTTATGGTTTGTAGGAGGTACTCTGAGAGGCCACGTGTCGTGTTGGGAGGACTACCATGATTTGGGTAATCATTAACCATACTTTCTAAACATTAGCCTTCTTTTTCCTTACCTATGTATAAACATCCCTTTCCTCCTCCAGAACTTCTACATTCGTTTGAAAATTTCTCGAGATAGAGTTTCCTATTTTCCTCTATCCACCATTTTCTTCAAACTTTGCTTCCATATTTTCTTGAAACCTTTTATACTTTAATGGTATTTTCATCTAATGTCACGTCAACCTCCATTTCTATTGTCATTACTGAGATGGTGGTGGGGTCTTTACCCATTCAAATCACCGCTTCTATGGTTTATTGAATTTCAACCATTTTCATGTCCATGCTTGCCGTTTCTTCAATCATCTCCCCCGCTATTCGTGGTGATTCCTAGGGAGAAGCCCGTGGTTCTCTATTTGTTAACCAAACACCAGAAATATTTGGAAGCACGCGCCAAAAGGTATTGCACAGTGTATAGGTGTGTTGCATTCTTCGAGAGTAATGATCACTTTTCGAGAGCCTTAGAAGGATTTGAGGCAAGATTTGTAGCTATGACAACCGAGCAACCACTTCTAGAGTTTTTAGAATGCGAAGATGCCTTTGTTGTTCTGCCTGATAGCATATTACAAAATTGAGGGGATATGGGGAATTTCCTTTCTCCAATATCAATTTTAACGTTAGTGGTAGTGCCCTTGAGGAGTTGAAGTCTTGGGTTAAGTATGTCTTATCTGTTGAAAGTTATTGTAAAATCATTGGTGGTCTTGGCCAGGAAAGGACTCTTAGAAACTTAAAGAGTTGTACTATTAGTAAGAACTCGAGTGTCCATAACATATTGGCGACTCGTTGGAGCATAGATACATATACGTTTGTAACTAGTTAGGGCGAGTTTACTGTCACTCTAGAGGATGTCGGTGAACTTATAAAAATTCCTATTTTAGGAAATCACACTTTTATAAATGGTTATGAGGATATTGAGGAAGAACCAATGTGTGAGGGGTTTCACGGGTTTATAGGAGAATGTGCTCATTATATATCACTCAGTCATACAGGTGCGAGCAAACACTCATTTGTTAATTGGCAAAGATATTGGTTTAGATATTTCGAGCCTTTATCCAAGGATGAGGCTAAAATGAAAGACCCCAAAAGTCAAGATGGTCCCAAGATGAATTTAAAAAGCCATATGGCTACTTTCTTAGTGAATTTTCTATTAAGATTTCTATTCCAAAGAAGACCTAATGACTGTCCTCGAGAGTTCTTATTTTGTCTTGCAGTGAGGCCTTTTCATAATAATATCGCTCGCTACCTTAACACTTGGATCCATGTATACTTGGATAGATTAAACACATTCTGATACAGAGAGGTCTCAGGCTATTAAGACAGTTTCAATTTTGCTAACACTCTTATTCTTATGGTTTTTTTTATTTGAGTGGTTGCCAAATTGGGCTTCCAAACCTCGCTCATTACTAGGTAGAATTACTCATATTGTGAGATGGCATAGGAAAATTCCTAAGCACTCGCTAATTCCGTTTTTAGACAACATTGATGAATTCTACTTCCGAACTTACTCGAAGAAATTAGGAGGTATATTTTCTTAGTATTTCTTTCTGTCTACCTAAGTTTTTAATCCGCCCGTTGATGCTGAGTTAGCGAGGGATTGTCCTCATATATCCACCATGGATTTTATTTTGCCTTGTACTCTCCATTCACTAAATAAATTAGGGAAAGGAGTGGAGTTTTATCATTCTGACCGAGTGAGAAGACAGTTTGGGTATGGCTAGGGTATTTTTGCTCCTGAGTTCCCTTCCATTTTTTCCCATGAGCAGTTGTATTTGGAGTTTTACTCAAACATTACTCTTAAGAGTATGGTCCATCGTACTGCATGGTTTTATAATTTTCTCGTATCGGCTCGTGATTACTTGCCTTCTATTAGCTATTCGTGGTTTATGCTCTGGCAAGGCTAGGCTAAACATATCAAATCATGTATTTAAGACCCGCCTCACGAATCATTCATTGTGGGCATTACTTCAACTGACAGATTCCTAACGAAGTGAATATGTAAAGAGATATGGAATTATAGTCAAATCATAAAAAATCTTTTGGATCAAGTTATTCCCATGTTAGTGAATCCCATATATGAGGATATCGTATACTCAAAGCATCCAGGGGAGAAGCCATCAAAAGTCAAAGGCAAAGGCAAGGCTAAAGTTTCTAAGAGAAAGCATCCGGATACAGATGTTTCCAAATTTGTTCTTACTGAACTTAGTGGGACTTCTGTGACACCCCGCCTAATTAATCCCGGGTGATCAGTCCTAAATCAAGTTAGAAAAGGTTTCTCAGTTGGTCCATTCTTAGCATCACTGTTGTCTTTTTAATTACTAACCACCTAAGTGAGAAAAGTAGACTGGTGCCAATTTTTATCTTTCAATTAATGAAATAAAACTCATGCGGAACATAAAATAATACACAATCACAGTTAATTAAAATAACCATCCACAAATAAAACACCTAACCGAATAAACCATCGGTCCAAATATCCAATAAAAGAAAAGATAAGAAGAAAATCTCAACAAGTCTAATACTGATAAATGAACTGTGAGCGACAAGCTCAGATAACTACTAGAGAGTCTCTACACGAATGAAAGAAGGAGGCGTCTATCAAAAACCCCGCAACATCCACATGTGCTGCAGCAAAGGATATCTGGAATAAAGTCAAGCCTGGCGTCCCTGTGGCTGGACACCTAAAAGGTTTTTAAAATTTTTTATAGCAAGGGTTAGTACCCAAAAACATTTGAAAATATTTAACAAATGATTAACTTGCAGTAATAAATAAATATGCATGCTCTTCATATTTTAGTTAGTACCGCACTCTCTTGAGGACTTCCTCACCCCTACTCTAATGTGCACTACTAACGCTTCCATTTAATTTACTAGGTCCTACGCTCTTGACCCAATACTTATTTTAACCCTTGAAATTTACCTACTCTAACCGAGTATGCCTTAATTCATGGTTTTTAAGTTATTGTAAACGTCAAACTTAATTAAATCAATACTCCTTTTAATTTCATATAACATTCACACCTGTCATGCACATAATACATTTTTCACTATGTATTAATTATCCCATATATAATTATTTCCCTAATTATATATTTAATCATATTATAGTATTCACAAACATACTGAAATAACATTTAATACAAACTTTCGACCGAGTAAGAATACTCACAAAATATAAATTTTCCCAAGTGCTATCCCACTAGGTGTATTCACGTAACCTAGTTATCCAAGTTAGATTTGCTCACTAACTTAGTTTAACATACGAATTGGAGGCGGTCATATTCCTTCCCTGAAAGTGAGATGCCCCTCACCCATATAACGGACGCTATGACCTGGGATTATACTCGCCCTACTCCTCAAGCTAGGGGATTCATCCATTACACGTAACCTCCCCTTATAGCACTAGAGTATATACTAATAATATTCAATCACTGATATTAATGCACACACACACTATATATATATACTATCACACTCCGTATATATATATATATATATATAAATATAACATGTCCCGGCTACACCATGTACAAAACCCGTAACATAAGCTTATTTAATTTATTAAGAGTTTATGGTCCAACTCTAATTATTAATTAATTCGCACATTAATTAATTAAGGCACCTTTGGTGTCGCCCCCACCATAAAATTGGACTTACTCTCGAAGTCCGAATTAACCTCACCCGAGTCTAAGTTCCCGACTCCCGAATTATTTAGCCTTTACCTAAATAAGATTTATCTCTCGGTATTCCTCAACCGTTATTCCCGGACTTGTTCACTACATCTATATTTAATCCTTTCGAACACCTTCCCAAAAATTCAACCTTAGTGTGTCACACCTAATTTCTCCAAAACCCAACAATTTTAAATTATGATGTCACACTAAGTCATCTCCAAATTCTAAATTAACTTTATCACCATTAATGAGATTTTAAAACCCATGTATAAATTTTTCACCAAATTAATTCATGGAAAAAGATTAAATTAAAATTTTCTTCATATAAAAGAAAACTGGGCGAACTGTCAAAATCTGCCGACCATCGATCGATCGACCCCAGACCTTCGATCGATCGATCGAGCAGGTCTTCGTCTTCTTCGCGAAGACAGATTCAGCCATGGATGATTTTTCCCAAACCCTAGTTTTCTCTACCAGCAACCTTAAGCCCTCTTAACATTAATACATGTTAGAAACCTTATTAGGGACCTCCAGAATATCCACCAACATCATTAATTCGTCCATTAACTATAATTTCTGTATTTGGGAAAAAATCCATCTTTAACCCTTTACCCATTTACAACCCAAGTTCCATCATCAAATCCGTTTCTAATTATCCATATAACATCCTACCAGATATATATATATTAACATAAAAATTTCAGATTTTTACATAAACGCTTTCCAAATTCCGTAAATTAGATTATTATCTTCAAAATCAGATTTCGCCATTAACAACCAAAACGAATTTCCTTAAATACACACATCACATGAATATGAATCGAAATACATTTTTACATGATACAGCAAGTTAACACTTGCCTTAAGGTTCGTAGAGTCTGAATTTGGAGATGAGTTCCAAGGTTGAAGATGACCCTTGTTGGCTCTCTTGTGATCCCCAAATCTTCCTTAAACTGCTGTTAGGGTTTCTTAACACACTAACCCTTTTCATAAACTCACATCAGCCATTTTCTTATTTCTTCTAATTCATTAATTTACCTAAATCCCATTTTTTGCCTAATGGGCCAAGCCCAAATGACCCAATTGCCCCCGTGTGGGCCCGGCTATGTCTAAAAATGCCCCGTGACCCGTTTACTACCCCCGGGTACACTTTTCCGACTATCTCGGTCCATCCGGACTCAACCGTTTACTCAGAATTAGCATCTGAATTAATTTATAAAAATACTTATCCCCCCACCCCTTTAGTCTATACCGACTCCCGGTTGAGATAAGTGCATACCCTGTCATTAATACTCGAAATGACTTAAATAATTGATTACTATTCACTTAGTAAATAAATTCCCGTAAATATTAACCATTCACTCCCCGATTAATATTTAGATAAAATTTCCATAATTATTCCAATTAAAATTATGTCTCACAAGTAATTTTCAATTCCCGAATTAATTACATATTTAATGCATGAAAAATGCGGGGTGTTACATACTCCCCCCTTACAAAGGAATTTCATCCCCGAAATTAGGTCATACCTGTGATGAAAAGCTCTGGATATTGCTCCCTCATATCCTCCTCCCGCTCCCAGGTAGACTCGTCAATGTTGTGATGACCCCACTGTGCTCTAACTAGTGGAACAACCTTGGATCGTAATTTCCGCTCGCTACGGTCTAGAATAGCCACCGGCCTCTCCTCATAAGAGATGTTTGGCTGAAAATCAATTTCTTCGAGTGGAATGTGCCAGAAGGCCCTCTCACTCCTGCGATATTTCTTCAGCGATGCCACATGGAACACGTCGTGTATCCGCTGAAGGTGCTCCGGCAATCCCAGCCTGTAGGCTACAGACCCCACCCTCTCGATAATAGGGAAAGGTCCCACGTACCTCAGTGCTAGCTTACCCTTCTTGACGAACCTCATCACCCCTTTCATAGGGGCCACCCGGACCAATACCTGATCCCCAACCTCTAACTCCACATGTCTCCGTGAAGCGTCAGCGTAACTTTTCTGCCTATCCTGAGCTATCCGAATCCTCCCTCGGATCAGTTCTATCTTGGCAGATGTCTCCTGCACAATCTCCGGACCCAATAGTTTGTTATCCCCCACCTCTAACCAACAAGCGGGTGAACGACAAGGTCTCCCATATAGTGCCTCAAATGGTTCCATACCGATCGTGAATTGGTAAGAGTTGTTATACGCAAACTCTACCAGAAGAAGATACTTCTCCCAACCTCCCCCAAAGTCTAATATGCACATTCTGAGCATATCTTCCAGCATTTGGTTGACTCTCTCGGTCTGTCCGTCAGTCTGTGGGTGATAGACTGTACTCAAACGTAACTCCGTGCCCATGGCCTCCTGAAAACTCTGCCAAAAGTGGGCCACAAAGATCTTGTCCCTATCCTACATAATATTTATCAGTACCCCGTGCAGCTTAACAATCTCTGCTATGAATAGCTGCGCATAACGCATCGTCTCAAAGTCTGTGCGAACCGTCAAGAAGTGGGCCACTTTGGTCAACCGATCCACAATGACCCATATGGAATCGTGACCCTTATGCGATGTCGGTAACCCTGTAATGAAGTCCATAGAGATGCTCTCCCACTTCCACACGGGAATTTCAAGTGGCTGTAGCATCCTTGATGGTCTTTGATGGTCAACTATCACAAGCTGACACGTGGCACATTTCGAAATAAACTCTACTATGTCCCGTTTCATTCCTGCCCACCAATACTGCCTCCTCATATCTTGATACATCTTATCCCCACCGGGATGTACCGCGAATCTCGACCCATGAGACTCCGTCATAACAACGTGCCTCAACTCCGCATCCTCTGGCACAATCAACCTCCCATTATGGCGTAAGCCTCCCTCCGAGCTGATGGAGTAACCCTGTGCTCCCTCAGCTAGCAACTGGCTCACCCTATACCCGCATGTCTGATCCTCTGCCTGAGCCCTCACAACCCGCATAATGATCTCGGGTGTGATGGATAATGCTGACATGCAAGCCCTGGCTACATCATCCTCGTATCGAAGTTCTCTCCATTTTGCTTTCCAGATTTCTGATATTTCCCCAGTCAGTCTCCGACTCAATGCATCTGCCACCACATTAGCCTTACCAGGATGATACTGAATATCAAACTGATAGTCTTTCACAAATTCTATCCATCGCCTCTGTCTCATATTCAGATCCTTCTGAGTGAAGAGATACTGAAGTGATTTGTGATCCGTGAATAGCGTGAACTGCTCCCCCAGGAGATAATGTCTCCATATCCTCAAAGCAAAAACGACTGCTGCTAACTCCAGGTCGTGAGTGGGGTAATTCCTCTCGTGGGGCTTTAGCTTCCTGGACGCATATGCTATAGCCCTTTCCTCCTGCTGAAGCACACCCCCAAGTCCCTGTAAGGATGTGTAGTGTAAACCAGATACTCTAATCCTCCTTTCGGCAATACAAGCACGGGTGCAGATGTCAACTTGTCCTTTAACTCGTCGAAGGCTAATTGACAGTGATCATTCCAAGTGAAAGGTACCCCTTTCCGGGTGAGATTCGTCAAAGGGTCCGCAATCTTTGAGAATCCTTTGATGAACCGTCTGTAATAACCAGCCAACCCCAAAAAACTGCGCACTTCTGTCGGTGTCGTGGGCTGTCCCCACTTCCTCACCGCCGATGCTTTACTTAGATCCACCGCAATACCCCGGTCTGACACCACGTGGCCAAGAAACTGAACCTCCCATAGCTAAAATCCACACTTACCGAATTTGGCATAGAGCTGGTGATCCCGCAATGTCTGTAACACTATACGCAGGTGCTCTGCGTGCTCCTCCTCGGTACGCGAGTAGATCAGGATGTCATCAATGAACACGATAACAAACTGATCGAGAAACTCCCTGAAGACTCTATTCATGAGGTCCATGAACACTGCTGGTGCATTGGTGAGCCCGAATGGCATTACCCTGAACTCGTAAGATCCATACCGCGACAGGAAAGCGGTCTTCGGAACATCCTACTCTCGGATACGTAGTTGATGATACCCTGACCTCAAGTCGACCTTAGAGAAATAAGACGCCCCTCTCAACCGGTCAAATAGGTCGTCAATCCTAGGCAACGGATACTTATTTCGTATCATGGCCTTATTCAGCTCTCGATAGTCCACGCATAACCGTAGTGAGCCATCTCCCTTTTTCACAAACAACACCGGTGCACCCCACGGTGATGTACTTCGTTGAATGAAACCCTGCCCCAGCAGCTGCTGAATTTTCTCCCTCAACTCACGCATCTCTGAAGGGGCCATACGGTATGGGGCCTGAGCAATCAGCCTCATCCCCGGTGCTAAATCAATCACAAATTCGATTTCCCTACTAGGTGGTAATCCTGATATCTCCTGAAACACATCCTCAAAGTCTCTCACCACTGGGATTGAGTCCAATGGAATAGCCACCTCCTGTGAGGTTTCCTCCTCAATGTAATACAAGTGTGTGCGTGACTCTCCCTCAGGTAGCGACATTGCTATAAAAAACATTTCCTTCCCTGGAATGGAGAACACGATGGTCCTCTCGTAGCAATCCACCGTCGCCCGATAACCTGCCAACCAATCCATACCTAAAATGACATCGTACCCCTCCATATCCAACATTAAGAGGTCCGCTGCTAAACTAAGTCTCCTAATCAAAATGTCCACACCCCGACAAATCGAGTGAATTGTAGCCCCGCTGCCTACTGGCAACTCTACACACATCCGAAGACTACATGCGGTCTCTAGTAGTCCGACCCGTTTAACAAAATTTAATTTAATGAATGAATGTGATGCTCCCGTATAAAAAAGAATACTACCCTCATAACCATGAATGAGAAACATACCCTCAACTGCTGGCGGTGCTTGCTGCACCGGGGTATTGGGAACATCTCGGATGTTATACACACGTCCGTAGTGCATCTACCCCTGCTGAGGTGGGGCGGGTGGGGCTGCTGCTGCTGGCGATAATTGTCCCCGTTGCCCCTGTTGGGCCTCTTGCTATTGACCTCTTCCCCTCTGTGGGCACTCCCTCTTGAAATGCCCTGGCTGGCCACAAACAAAACAACTTTTCTGACCATCCCACTGTCGTTGGCCCTGACGCGGCTGACCCTAGCCCTGCTGGCCTCCCCCATTGTTCTCTTGGCCCTGACGGTCCTGAGGAACCTGCTGCTGCTGATTCGGGCCCGGCTTCCTTTGCCTGAACCCCTGTCCTCCCGGTCGGAACCCACCAGGCTTAAACTTCTTAGCTTGATTCCCTTGCTGACTGCCCGCCTGCTGCTGAGTACCACTTGTGTCACTTCTAGTAACGGCCTTGCCCTGTTGACTCGGCTCCCCTATTCTCTTGCTCCCCTTCGTATAGAAGCGATGATCCTGGCAGTGTACAAGTGCGGCATTAACGATGTCTGTATATGACACTAACGCCGGATTCCCAATCAAGTGTTGCCTGATTCGCCAGGCTAATCCGTCCATAAATCTCGATTTCTTCCGCTCCTCATCGCTCACCTCATTTGGCACAAAGTTTGCCAAACGAGTGAACTCTTCATCGTAGTCTGCCACTAATCGGTCACCCTGAACTAAATCACTAAATTTCTTTCTCATCTCAGTCTCTACTGCTGGTGGAAAGTATTTGCGGTCGAACCGCACCCAAAACTCTGCTATCGGCATCAAGTCTCGCTCCTCGGCGGTGGTAACTGACTCCCACCACTGTAAGGCTGCCCCCGACAGACGAAAGGTAGCAAGCATCTGTTTCTGTACCTCGGTACACTCTAGCATGCGCAGATGGCGCTGAATGTTCTTCTTCCAGTCACAAGCCTCTATCACATCTGTGCTACCCCGGAACTCAGGTGGGTGACCCTTCTGAAAGGTCTCCCTAAGATGGTGGCCCCACTGGAGCCTGAACTGCTGGTGCCACTGGAGGCGGTGCCTGGGGCTATGGAAGGTGAGTTGCCATAGCTCTCATCGCTATTTCGACCGCCTGGGCCACTATCACTGCCACCTGAGTAGTGGAAATCAACTCGGGCGGGGGTGGTGGTGGCGGTACATGTGGCTCCTAGTGAGCCTCCTTGATTTCATCCCTAGCCTCAGCCCTTTTCTCTCTCAGTCTCCTCGGTGGCATCTGAAATAGATTAAATCGCATAAGTACGCAGTTTACACAAAAATATTCACAACAGAAATATGATATCTCACAAGCGGAAAATGAATCAACAGTCCTAATAATAGGGCTCTACAACAAACGAGTGCTATGCTGAAACGCAGAAAGCCGCACAGATCCTAAGGACACTAGAACCTGATGCTCTGATACCATCTGTGACACGCCGCCTAATTAATCCCGGGTGATCAGTCCTAAATCAAGTTAGAAAAGGTTTCTCAGTTGGTCCATTCTTAGCATCACTGTCGTCTTTTTAATTACTAACCACCTAAGTGAGAAAAGTAGACTGGTGCCAATTTTTATCTTTCAATTAATTAAATAAAACTCATGCGGAACATAAAATAATACACAATCACAGTTAATTAAAATAACCATCCACAAATAAAACACCTAACCTAATAAACCATCGGTCCAAATATCCAATACAAGAAAAGATAAGAAGAAAATCTCAATAAGTCTAATACTGATAAATGAACTGTGAGCGACAAGCTCAGATAACTACTAGAGAGTCTCTACACGAATGAAAGAAGGAGGCGTCTATCAAAAACCCTGCAACATCCACATGTGCTGCAGCAAAGGATATCTGGAATAGAGTCAAGCCTGGCGTCCCTGTGGCTAGACACCTAAAAGGTTTTTAAAATTTTTTATAGCAAGGGTTAGTACCCAAAAATATTTGAAAACATTTAACAAATGATTAACTTGCAGTAATAAATAAATATGCATGCTTTTCATATTTTAGTTAGTGCCGCACTCTCTTGAGGACTTCCTCACCCCTCCTCTAATGTGCACTACTAACGCTTCCATTTAATTTACTAGGTCCTACGCTCCTGACCCAATACTTAATTTAACCCTTGAAATTTACCTACTCTAACCGAGTATGCCTTAATTCATGGTTTTTAAGTTATTGTAAACGTCAAACTTAATTAAATCATTACACCTTTTAATTTCATATAACATTCACACCTGTCATGCACATAATACATTTTTCACTATGTATTAATTATCCCATATATACTTATTTACCTAATTATATATTTAATCATATTATAGTATTCACAAACATACTGAAATAACATTTAATACAAACTTTCGACCGAGTAAGAATACTCAAAAAATATAAATTTTCCCAAGTGCTATCCCACTACGTGTATTCACGTAACCTAGTTATCCAAGTTAGATTTGCTCACTAACTTAGTTTAACATACGAATTGGAGGCGGTCATATTCCTTCCCTGAAAGTGAGATGCCCCTCACCCATATAACGGACGCTATGACCTGGGATTATACTCGCCCTACTCCTCAAGCTAGGGGATTCATCCACTACGCGTAACCTCCCCCTATAGAACTAGAGTATATACTAATAATATTCAATCACTGATATTAATGCACACACACTATATATATACTATCACACTCCGTATATATATATATATATATATATATATATATATATATATATATATATATATATAACATGTCCCGGCTACACCATGTACAAAACCCGTAACATAAGCTTATTTAATTTATTAAGAGTTTATGGTCCAACTCTAATTATTAATTAATTCTCACATTAATTAATTAAGTCACCTTTGGTGTCGCCCCCACCATAAAATTGGACTTACTCTCGAAGTCCAAATTAACCTCACCCGAGTCTAAATTCCCGACTCCCGAATTATTTAGCCTTTACCTAAATAAGATTTATCTCTCGGTATTCCTCAACCGTTATTCCCGGACTTGTTCACTACATCAATATTTAATCCTTTCGAACACCTTCCCAAAAATTCAACCTTAGTGTGTCACACCTAATTTCTCCAAAACCCAACAATTTTAAATTATGATGTCACACTAAGTCGTCTCCAAATTCTAAATTAACTATATTCACCATTAATGAGATTTTAAAACCCATGTATAAATTTCTCACCAAATTAATTCATGGAAAAAGATTAAATTAAAATTTTCTTCATATAAAAGAAAACTGGGCGAACTGTCAAAATCTGCCGACCATCGATCGATCGACCCCAGACCTTCGATCGATCGATCGAGCAGGTCTTCGTCTTCTTCGTGAAGACAGATTCAGCCATGGACGATTTTTCCCAAACCCTAGTTTTCTCTACCAGCAACCTTGTCTTAACATTAATACATGTTAGAAACCTTATTAGGGACCTCCAGAATGTCCACCAACATCATTAATTCGTCCATTAACTACAATTTCTGTATTTGGGGAAAAATCCATCTTTAACCCTTTACCCATTTATAACCCAAGTTCCATCATCAAATCTATTTCTAATTATCCAGATAACATCCTACCAAATATATATATATTAACATACAAATTTCAGATTTTTACATAAACCCTTTCCAAATTCCGTAAATCAGATTATTATCTTCAAAATCAGATTTCGCCATTAACAACCAAAACGAATTTCCTTAAATACACACATCACATGAATATGAATCGAAATACATTTTTACATGCTACAGCAAGTTAACACTTTCCTTAAGGTTCGTAGAGTCTGAATTTGGAGATGAGTTCCAAGGTTGAAGATGACCCTTGTTGGCTCTCTTATGATCCCCAAATCTTCCTTTAACTGCTGTTAGGGTTTCTTAACACACTAACCCTTTTCCTAAACTCACATCAGCCGTTTTCTTATTTCTTCTAATTCATTAATTTACCTAAATCCCGTTTTTTGCCTAATGGGCCAAGCCTAAATGACCCAATTGCCCCCGTGTGGGCCCGACTATGTCTAAAAATGCCTCGTGACCCGTTTACTACCCCCGGGTACACTTTTCCGACTATCTAGGCCCATCCGGACTCAACCGTACACTCAGAATTGGCATCCGAATTAATTTATAAAAATACTTATCCCCCCACCCCTTTAGTCTATACCGACTCCCGATTGAGATAAGTGCATACCCTGTCATTAATACTCGAAATGACTTAAATAATTGATTACTATTCACTTAGTAAATAAATTCCCGTAAATATTAATCATTCACTCCCCGATTAATATTTAGATAAAATTTCCCTAATTAATCCAATTAAAATTATGTCTCACAAGTAATTTTTAATTCCCAAATTAATTACATATTTAATGCATGAAAAATGCGGGGTGCTACAACTTCCTCGCCCATATCTCCATTCAAGACTCGAGCAGGTGGGAGATAGAAATAAGCAAACAAAGACATAGGCTCTGCTATTTTGGTTATGTGACCATCCCCAATCATCGTGGCGGGCGGGAGCGTGAGGATCCTAGGTCCCGCGCCTCCCTCTCGGGAGCGCTTCGGCCGACGTCATTGATGAGGTGAAAATGTAGAGAGATGGAGTCGCCAGTCTATTTTACTCAAAACAGACAAAAGAAAGGGAGCCATCCCGAAGGACAACATCCAAAGACATACTGATGCATACGAAACCAAAATGATTCGAAAAGGGTCCGGAGGCTAAGTTACGAAATGGGAAGGTGTTAGGCACCCATTCCGTCGTTACGGTCTCTCATGGGTTTTTGCTATTTTCCTTTATTTTCCCCGTGATATGTGTGAATGCGTATATATAGTGGAGATAGTAATCCTCGACTTGTATCATGGAAGAGATAAAGCGATTCATCCGTAGGAAGGTTCATAAAAATAATATTAGAAAATAGGATTTACGCGATTATCCTTGCGTTGATCGTTATAATGGAACGATAACGTATGTGGAATAATACGCCACTAAGAACAAATATATGCATATGTAAATATATGTAATCTAAGAGAATTGAGTTTAGAGAAAATAGAGAATGAGAGAAAAAGTGAGAATAGGACTCGAGTCTCGGGTTTCACCCCGAGACGCCTACGTAGCCTATAGAGGCATCAAAGTCCACGTAGTTTGCATGAAAAATGAGGAAGTGGGGTTTATCCCATAAATCCAATCGGGGACTTCTCTTATTTATGTGTGTGTGTGTGTAAAAAAGTGTTTTAGTTGTGAGAGAAGTGTAAGAAAAGTGTGAGAATTCCCGTTTGGAGTTTATGGGCAAACCCTCTTTTTCTTATTTTCTTTGGGTTTTTTATTTGTATGAAAATAAGAGATGTGCAATAATACTAAATAAAAAGTATATTAGGATATGTGAGATGAGAGAATAAAAGTGCTAAGTAATAAAACAAGTTAATACGAATTTATGAGAATTTAAGGAGAGAATTGAGAAAATTGGACCTTCTTTAAGATCTTGAGCTTGATCTTGAATGTTGGAAGGCAACCCTTGCACTTAGATGATGATGGAGGGTGTTGAATTCACCAAGTTTGATGAAAATGATGATGAACAGTGAAGGTTGGAAAGGGATTTGAATGTGGAAATCATGCTGACTTTGAGAGAGGTTTTCTGGATTTGTTGAGAGTGATATGTTTCAGATCTGGTCTCCCCCTTGCAATGAGGACATGGACTCCTTTTTATAGGCCCAGGGCATTGCCTACTGACATAGTCCTAGTCCTGCCAATTGGCAGGTGTGTGTAGGCACACTACCGATAGGTAGGGTCTGGGACCTGCCGTTTGGCAGTGTCTTTCATGCCTTTTTGGAAAATCGGTCGCTGAGAGCAAACCATTGATCCGAATCACACATGGGGTGGACCATTGGAAAGGTAATTCAGAGACCTTCGAAAGTCCTTTGGACTGTTCTCGGGTTTGGGAGTTGACTTTGGGTCAAATGTGGCTCGGAAGCGCTTATCGGTCCTTTGGATGGGAAAACTTCGGACGCAAACGAATCGTTCATCCACATGGTAAGTTCAAATCGTGCATGGGATGGACCGTTGGAAAGGTTAGGAGATGTACTTCGACATTCCAAAGAGTTTGATCTGGTTTAGGGAGTTGAATTTGGTCAACTGGTCCCTGGAAGCATTTGGTGACCTCTCAGAGTAAAGCGGATCGTTCATCCGTACCGTAAGTCAGAATCGCACACGGAGCGGACCATTGGAAAGGGTTTTCAGTTCCCTTTGAATATTCATTCAGTCTCGATCGAGATTAAGAGTTGGCTTAGGTCAAACGGATTCTGTGAGCATCCGGTGGCCTCTAGATCAGGTTTCGGGAAAAATAGGTCGTTCGTCCGCATAGTAAGTCGGAATCGTGCACGGGATAAACCGTTGTAAAGGGGATCAGTGCCCTTTGAAGATTCATTTAGTCTCGGTCCAGCTGAAGAGTTTGACTTTTTAGTCAAATGGATCCTGGGAGCTCCCGATGGCTTTTAGGTCAGTACTTGGGGTATAACCTGGGTTTGTAGTGATGAAGGGAGGTGCTAGGGACCTAAGGAGAGTTTAAGGGGTAAAAAAATGGGGTGTCTACAAAGCCCCTCGACGGGTGATTTTGGAACAAACGATAGCTGTCGAATAGACACTGCATGATGCTTTTGAAAATAGTATGACCAATTCAGGGGGGTCGAGGGCGATTCTGAGGACCTGGGGGGGGGGGGTAAGGATGACCAATTTATAGTGTCAAGGATGATTCTGAGGACCAAAGGGGAATACTAGGGATGGTTTGCACGAAAGGTTTAGGTTAATTCCTAAGGAGGTGCTGGGGATGATCGATTCTACGGGTCGAAGCTAATTCTAAGGGCTTAAAGATGAGGGTGACCGATTCTGCGAGTTGAAGCCAATTCTGAGGGCTTTAAGATGAGGAGAACAATTCTGTGGGTCGAAGCCAATTCTGCGGGCTTAAGTTGAGATGACCGGTTCTGCGAGTTGAAGTTAATTCCGTGGGCTTAAGTTTGGATGACCAATTCTGCGGGCTTAGGTTGCAATGACTAATTTTGCGAGTCTAAGCCAGTTTTGCGGGCTTAAGTTACGATGACAAATTCTGCGGGTCAAAGCCAATTCTGCGGGCTTAAGTTGAGATGACCAATTCTGCGGGTCGAAGCCAATTCTGCGAGATTAAGTTGTGATGACCAATTCTGCGGGTCAAAGTCAATTCTGCGGGCTTAGGTTAAGATGACCAATTCTGCGGGTCAGGGACAATTCTGCGGGCTTAAGTTGAGGTGACCAATTCTGTGGGTCGAAGCCAATTCTGTGGGCTTAAAGATGAGATGACCAATTCTGCGGGTCGAAGCCAATTCTACAGGCTTAGGTTGTGATGACCAATTCTGTGGGTCAAAGCCAATTCCACGGGCTTAGGTTAAGATGACCTATTCTGCGGGCTTAAGTTAAGGTGACCAATTCTGCGGGCTTAAGTTGAGATGACCAATTTTTCGGATCGAAGCCAATTCCGCGGGCTTAAGTTGAGATGACCAATTCTGCGGGTCGAAGCTAATTCTACGGGCTTAGGTTATGATTACCAATTCTGCGGGTCGAAGCCAATTCTGTGGGCTTAGGTTGCGATGTTCTCGGGGAACCCTACCAGGGAAGTTACCTTGTAAATTTGATTTGAGCTGGGGAGCCGATGGCTAGAGAAATCCTTGTGATTTTGGAGATTTTGCGGAGGGATAGCCAAAATTCCACTGGGGAAGTGATTAAGTGGTCCAGGTTTTGGACGTATTGCTCGGGGAGGTCTGAGACCTTCGGGGCATAGGAGGTGATCCTTTGAGATCCTCCGGGGGTTTTACCGGGAGGAGATTCATGTAATAACCCGCCCTTTTGAAGAGGATTAAATTCCATAATTAAGTATAATTTGGAATTTGGAGAATTTCTAGAAATAGTGATTTTTGGGATTTTCGAGGATTTAAATATTTTCGAAGGGTGTTATAAATTATTTTGGGACTATATATGTCGAAGTAATTTAATTATATGTCGCCGTGGAGTATAGCAACAAAAGAGGTAAGATTTTGAGTAGAATACCGCACTTAATTATTTTGGGTTAGAATAGTGATTTGCGGTCAAGTACCTTGGATGGAAATTTCGACTGCGTCATGAGTCTCGGAATGTCCGAGATAGTCGGAAAAGAGTGTCCGATTGTCGAAATTGAGTTCCGGGTAATTTTGGAGTTAAATAGGCTCGTAATTGGGTAAACGAGTCGTTTTTGGGTTTTAAAGGGGTTAAATCCTTTTCTCCTTATAGAAGGAGGGAGAGGGGGAGAAAAGAGAAGAGAAAAGAGAAAGAAGAGAGGGAAGAGAGAGAGAGGGAAGAAAAGAGGAAAAAGGGGGGAGATTCCGGCCAGCCTCCGCGGGATTCGGCTCAAGGACGTCGGATTTTATCCACGAGGCAAGTGTTTACTTGCTTTATTTGTTTTTAAGCATAAATATCTCATATCATTGTTGGTATAACAAACCCTAATGATTTTGGGTTGGGTATTCGTGGATAAAACGGGTTTTTGGGAGTTAAAACGAATAAACCCCTAAAAATGATAAATTGGAGAAACTTAGGTTTTTCTTGAAATTAATTGGTGATTCCGGGTTCTAGGATGTTTAGAACCCGTATTATAGGTGTATTTGTAGTTGGTTGAAGTTGTAGGCCATTTGGTGAAGAGATGGAAGCTTGGGGGAAGCTTCCATGGCCGAAACAGCTTCTTGGAGAAGAAGCTGCCCGACTTGATCGATCGATCGATCATAGAGGATCGATCGATCGAAGCCATCGATCGATCGACGGCCATGGGTCGATCGATCGACCCCTGCTGAAAGTTGACAATTTCTCTAGGGTGATTTGGATGGGATAGATTCCATTTCATCTTGCTTTGAGGTTAATTAGGTGATAACTTAGGGGACCTTTTAGGACTTTATGGTCCATAAATTAAGGCAATTTAGGAGGGTAAAGTAAGGGTTTTTAGTATATAACCCTTAATCTATATTTTCGAGGAAAATAGAATATTTACAGAAATTGATGGATTAGGGTTCCTAAATTATATTGGGGACTTCTAAATGATTAATTGGACTAGGTATAGTCTTTGGGGTTCAAGGAAATGAAATCCTTAACTCGTTGAATTTAAGGTTGTTCGGGTGAGATAAATCCCGAGGATATTTCTCGTAGGCATAGAGGCCTATATAATTATGCTTATAGAAAGCATAATTATATCGATTATCGTTAAGTGTATCCTAGGAGATAATTAGGATAAACTGGGAATATAGGTATGTGTTGATTTCACTTAGAGTGAAGGGTATCATTGGAGATATCCAATAAATCCTTTGATGGGATTGATGTATATAGTGATTATTAAATTAAGAAATATTTGGGTTTAGTTTCATGCATATATGAATGCATGATTATGATTCCTGGAGGGAATCTTTGGGATTATTGGTCATCGCTAGATGCTATAGGCCACTATGGCCGTTTATATATATTCTAGGAAGAATATATAGGATATGTATATACTGTGTGATTTAGGTATATATATATGTTATGATGGAAATGATTTTGAAAATATAAAAATGAATATTTTCAAAATGGAAAGAGAAATGTTTTTCATAATTAATAAAATATGGATTACACACCTCTCTAAATCTCTATCATAAGGGAAGTTGCGTGCGTATGGTGAAGCCCCCTGACAAATTAACGCAGGGTGGATATAGTCCTTTAGGCCATGTGAGCGTTTGTTGATATATATTTTTTTGCGCTGGTTAGGAGATTCCGGGTGTGGTCTTGACTATCCCGCAGGCACATGGCCGCTTCCCGATGTCTTGCGATGTAGGATCCCAGGCTGTCTTATGATAGTCCCTGGAAGATGATAGCCATTTAGGGGCGCGTAGAGTGGAGAAATCCGGACGGGCGGTCTTAGAACACGTTATATTAAAGCAATTCATGATAATGGATTGACTTTAATTACATTTCCTGGATATAGGAAGGGAAATGGGATAAAGGTTTGGCTTCGGTAACACTTCCCGGATGGAAGAAGGGATGTTGAAGCATATGTTATGATCAAAGCATTTTTATGATAATGAAAATGGCTTTGACTACATTTCCTAAGTATAATAAGGGAAATGGGATGATTTAAAAAGGTAAAGCATTTTTAAGATAATAAAACTGGCTTTAAAAAGAGATATGATTTGTTAAAGCAATTCATGATAATGAATTGGCTTTTAAATACATTTCCTGGATATGAGAAGGGAAATGGAAGGTTTTGAGATAAAAATGATAAGTATTGATAAATACTTTGTATATGGATTCTCATTCCGGGAGATAGATCCGGATGGTTATGGTAAAATATGTATATGTATATATAAATGGATAAATCGAGTGCCGAGGGTCTAATGGATCCCGATGATCGACCTTGCTGCCTAGTAGTGTATCGGGGGGGTTCCTTGTTTGGATTTCGCTTTGCGAGACACCCCACGCACGAATATGGTATTGTGTTGAGACTGGGGAGAAGTTTAATCCTTAGTGCTCTAATATTATAAATGTTTATGGTATATATAGATTTATATATATCTTTCTGTACTGAGGGACTGGCGGATCCCGATGATCGACCTTGTCGCATAGTAGTGTATCGGGGGGGTTCCTTGTTTGGATTTCGCTTTGCGAGACACCCCACGCACGAACATGGCATAGCGTTGAGACTGGGGTGAAGTTTAGCCCTTAGTACATTGCTTGGACTATCTAGGATTGATAGTGGGTTAGTGATAGACTAGTTTAGCAGGATAGCTTGACTAGGATGTCTAGAGGGATGCGCTAGGAGTGCACTGTTAGTGGAGAGGTGAGGGGTATCTCATGGGAGTGCGATACCAATTTAAATATGAGATAAAACCTTTTTCAAAATAATAAGGCATTTATGCACTTGCAAAATATTTTCAAAACTCGGGCTCTGACCCGTTTATCTACTCTCCTTTCTTTCTATATACTCTCTATATATAGGTGTCCAGACACAGGGACGTCTGGATGGAAATTCTTTCGAGTCAGACGTCAGCTGCAGCAGCTGTGGATGCGTGCAGGATTTTCAGTAGACGCTTCCATCCTTGTACTCTAGATAGGAGGTATTGTACAAACATTCGAGCCAATGGCTCAATTGCATTTAGTTATTCTTTCAGTACAACATTCGATATGGTTGTATATTTTGACCGAGTGTTCGGTTATTTTATTTCACTTCAGTTTCATTTACGCATAAACTGTGTGGATGTTTTATTTATTGTTGTTAAAAAGAGTAGTAAAGTTAAAATTTTGACACCGTCCTAATAGGTTATTAGTAATTAAATGGATTTTCGACAGTGATGCTAAGAATGATCCATATGAGACTCCTGTTTTAACTTAATATTGGAGTGATCGCCCGGTATCTTATTAGGCGGGGTGTTACAATTCACTTGGCTTTTAAGAGTTCCACTGGGGAACTAGGGGTTTCGCTTGAGGGAATGCGAAATTTTCTTGGCGAAAATGTTTTAAATCTTTCCGGGGATTTTTAGGAATTTTCTGAGGATTTTTCAGGATTTTTTGGTATTTTCTCGAATTTTTTGTACGAAATTTTAAGAGCGGTGCCGGTCAGCATGGTACAGAAGGTGCCATTTGGCAGTGTTACAGACTTTTGAACTGCCTCAGGATGGTAAAGGGGCAGTGCCGATCGGTGGTTGGGGGTCAATGCCGATCGGCATGACCATTGACATCCTATATAAAAGGGGGCGAATTCCCTTCATTTTTCATAGCTTCTTGCTTCCTCTCTTTCTGTGATTTTCCTCTACAAATCGTTCTAGCATTCCGATCTCTAAGAAATGGCCGCATTTGTGAGCACTGCAGCATATAAGGAATGGTTGACCGTTGGTGACTGGGTGAACGTGGAGTGGAGGGCCAGGGCCCCTCTTGCTTTGGGGAGCTAAAATTCCTTTGATGCATTTCAGACGGTTGCGGATAAGTGAACCTTGCTACGGGAGCCATCACATCATCGCTCTTCGAGGGTGGTGAGCCCCGGTGGTTATGTAAGTAACCTGACTTTTAGCATTCTTCTCTTTTTTCATGGTGATTTTTCCTTTTTTTTTTGAATTTTGGCAAGGTTTTTTCTTTTTACAGTTTGATATCTCTTTGAAGAACATGCGTGTCCATGGGATGACGGGGCTTAAGGACGTCTGGGAGCATCTTCCACCTGTGGTGCGTTGGGTGGTATCATCAATGGGTTTTGGGAGGTTGGCGTCTGCGCTGGATGAGACGCCTCATTCGACAACGGTCTTATGCGCTTTGGAGGAGAGATAGTGGGATACTATCCATACTTTCCATTTCATCTTTGGGGAGATGACCATGACTCCCATAGATGTGCAACAGCTACTGGGGCTAGATTGTGATGGAGAGCAGATAAAAGTGGATCGCTCCCTGTGGGTCAGGCCAGAGGCAGTGCAGGCGGCGCTCGATGACGTAGGGAGGATAGTTTCTAAGGATTCCATCCTGCTGTCCTTGCTGAAGGATATTTTACTGAGTAGGGTGGTTGATGTGGAGGATGGTCTGCAGGTGAGGCAGATGGCCCAGTTATTTATATTGTTGGTGCTGGGAGGTTTCATGGTGGCGTCGAGCGGCGACGTCGTCCATTTACGGTTCTTGTTGTACTTGAGGATGTTTTCGAACATCCCTCTCTATGATTGGGGGAGACTGAATTTGGTGACCCTCTATTTTTATTTGGATGCATTCAGTCTGTGCTGTCGATAAACTTTTACTAGAGCCACGTATCTTCTTGAGGTATTCTTCAGTTTGTGCATTCTCCTTTCATGCATTCGCATTTTCCTTATGCGTCTCTTTTTTTATTGTGAATTCTTATCTTTGGCAGACGTGGTTCTATGAGGTGATTGGGTGCAATACCTATCTGATTGCCCTGTAGGACGAGACTGTTGGGGACTTCTGCCGATTGTATCGATGGCGGAAGGCTAATCGGCTGTCGAAGGGATCTCTTTCTCTGGAGGCGGTGCGTTAGGTCTTGAATGGCCTGACCAGTGGTAGGATAAGACTCTTTCCTCTTCAGTTTTGGTTTTTTCATGTTCTGATTCTATATTTTCTTATGCCTTCTGGGGATTTTTAGGTGACTTTTTAACCTTGGGGGATAGCCATTCAGGATACAGGGGCGACTGGGATGAACACGCAGATGAGGCGTTTGCTGGCGCATGAGTTTGGCCATTCTTGGTATCTTGGGTAGAGGGTGGTTCGGCAGATTACTGAGGAGGAGGTGATGGTGCCACCTGCGCAGCCTCCTACGTCCATGAGTCGGGAGCGACTATTACCGGAGGATGCAAGGATCGCGACGATGATCGGCGAGTTCTACCTGTTGTACACTAATACGGCTGCGCCGTATGACTATATGGACTTTGTGACGAGCTAGTTGATGGCACCCAGCATATATGATGCCTTGCCTTTCCCTCCTGCGGGTTCGAGTCGGGCGGTTGGGTCTTCCCACAGCGACGGTGGTCCGTCGGCATCTGCGGCGACGGTGACTTCAGAGGTTTCCTTCGTTCAATTGCATACTCCTTCATACAAAATTCGGTGGGCTAATGGAGGGATGGTCCCCATGTTGCACCATCCTCATACGATGGATCCGGAGGAGTTGGGTTTGACAGAGGAGGTTCTTCATCCTGCGGTATACCTTTCGGTTCTTTTCCTCTTTTTGGTTTCTTTTCTATTTTGACCCTTTTTACTTTGATACTGATTTTACCTTTTACTTGCAGCATGTTTGGGTGTCGACCACTTGGCTGAGGGACATTAGGGACTGGATATCTTCAGCGACTGCCCATATTCGGGATACGGTCCTAGTTCCTTCTTGCTTGGTTCTGTTTGCTTCATTCGAGGAGGACTTTGGCTTGGGTAGAGGTGGTGCGTCGTCTCACCGTAAGGGGAAGAGAGCGCGTCGCAGGGTGGAAGATCTTAGAGAGAGGGAGAGAGAGAGAATGTGGGTTCGGGCTGAGTCCCGTTATTATTTGCTTTTCTTTTATTTCCTGTAAAATTTGATGTAACACAGAAGAACATATATTTGCAATGCAATGGTTTTTTTTATTATCTTTTGTTAATGGTGAATGCATGCACATGCGCTTTTACTTTGCTGCTGAGACCGTGAAAAGAGATATTTTTGGGATTTGGAGGAAAGTTTTTAAAAATGAGAAATTATATAGGGGTGGAAGAGGATTTTTGAAATTCTGTTTAAGAATATCAATTTATTTTTTATTGAGCTTTTGATTTTGAAAAAAAGGAAAAGGGGAAAATTCCCAAAAATAGGGGGTTGCCGATCGGTAAGACCCTTGTCCTGACTATCGGTAGTCAAGTCCAGTTCCATCAATTCAAAGCTTTGATTAGTGCCTTATTCATCCTCTTGTATTTTATGGGGTAGGATTTCCTCCGATTTCTTCTGGGGTCATATTTTTTTGTGAGGGTTTTCAAGTATAAAAAAGGGGTAAGGGCAGAGTGTTTTCATCACACCTTCACATTCTTACTTACTTGCCTACTATTTCTCAGTCTTGCAAGATGGTTCTCCCTACTTGCATTGAGTTTGCTAACTACCTCGAAGCCTTGGAAGCAATGTGCTCTTATAATATCGACTATGATGCTTTAAATATGCATCGAGTTTCTTTGTGGCGCAATCGGCCCATTGAGTGGAACATGTTGATGGAGGAGGTACAATTTTGGTACCCCGAAGACCATGTATTCCACTTTGGGTTGGATGAGGTTTGTCCTACCTACGAGGAATTTTCTGCCATGCTGGGGATAAATCCCAGTGTTGTCGCGGCTCTGCCTGAGTTTTCCTGTTCTCCTAGGGATTTGTTGGCCAGGATTCTTTGTATTTCACCTTTGGTGGCTAGACCACTGGTTGCTGGAGGAATGATCTCCCTTTCGATGCTGTTGCAGTCCGTGAATTTTGGTGGAGGCTGGCGATGCTGGATACACCAGAGCCGTTGTTCTGGGCTTAGTATCAAAATTACTGCTTTTGACTAGGGAACTGCTGGTGGACTCACAACTTGCAGCCATTACTTCATGGATGTCATACCGTCATAATCCTGTGGCGGTGATAGTGTCGGAGACTTTGAATGGTCTGGATGCCTGACGAGAAGGTCGTTCTGACTTTCTGAGGAGTAGCCCTGTGATGCTGTACATGTGGTTGTCTCAGAGACTCCGCCTAGTGAATCCTCCGGAATACCCTTTGTCGACTGTACCCAACTTCTTTTTGTGCTATTTCATCAGCGTTGCCTTGGACATCGAGAGTTAGGAGAACTGGTTTATGGATCACGGGGCTCTAAATCTGTGCTGGTCAGTGCCTTGGTGGGGACAGTTGCTGCCTATTCTCTAGCTCGGAGAATACTCGTATGTCCGGCTGGTTGGTCTTAGACATACCTCCTTCTATTTCCCTTGGCGGCATCTGTGTCAATTTGGCTGGGAACAGGTTGTGCCACCTCAGACACTAGACTTCTTTCCAGTAGAAGATTTGACTGAGCATCTACGCATGCGGCTTGGCTCTATGTGGGAGAATCAACGTCCGTCGACTCGTCCTTCTCAATCTGTTGGGAGAGTTTGGCATATCCCTGGGGATTATATGAAGTGGTTGTGGAGGAGAGTGGTCAGCAAGATATTGGTAGTGGATACTGGACAAAGGTGGCTTGTCTTATTTAATACCATGGAGGGAGGTGTTGCGGTTTTTCTGACGCTGGTTCGGGCTTATCGATCCATGGAACGCCTGCGACACTCTGTTCAGGCAGAGGAAGCATGGGGGCCCTAGGATGCAGATGATAATGATGGAGCGGGCTCCTCTAGTAGCTATGCATAGGAGTCTCTGAGAGTTTATTTTGTAATGGGGAATAAATATGGGGATTTTATTTTGGCTTTTTTAGGAAGATAGGGGGAAGGGAGTTATTCGTTCCTTTTCTCATGTAATTTGTACTGTAATTTCTTATTATTGAAATAAATAAGTTTTTGATCATCCAGCTGTGCCTTTTGATGAGTTTTGTGTTTTTGAATTATCTATACCGATCGCTAAGGCATACATAATCCTTTTGCTCAAGTATATGTTAGAATGGACTGTTATTCTTGGAGATAAGAAAAGAATAGTATTTTGTGAAAAAGAAAGGGCCGTGCCCATGTAAGGTGAATGAGTTGCCTACGTACCTCTGGGGTTTTGATGATTTTTAAATTGTTTGAAAATAGTTTTTCAGAGGATCAGGCCCACATAGTTCTGGGTAGAGGGAAATGAAGATTTTTTTTAGAAGGGAGATGAGAAGAGTCGTAACGAGCCGAGATTTTGGATTAGGTGTAAAATTTCTTGAGATGTTCCAGGTTGACTGGGTGAGCATCTCCTCCCCATCTAAGTCGGTGAGCATGGCGGCACCACCGGACATGATCTTCTTTACAAGGTATGGGCCGCTCCAATTGGGCTTGAATTTCCCTCTGGGTCCCAGATGGGTTTTATTATCTCTTTGAGGGCTAGGCCCCCTTCTCGTACACCACGGTCCTTGACTCTCTTATTGAATGATCGCACTATTCGACGATGGTACCCTTATATATGGTATAGAACTTTTAATCTCATTTCATCTAGGAGGGTCAACTCGTCAAGACGTTTTTGGCTCCAGTCTTCTTCACTGACCTTATTTTCAAGCATGACGCGCAGCGAGGGTATTTCCATCTCCACGGGTAGGACTACTTCCATGCCGTAAACTAGAGAGTAAGGGGTAGCTCCAGTAGAGATTCGAATTGAGGTTTAGTATCCCTAGAGGGCGTACGAGATCCGGTCAGCCCAATCTCGACAGCTTTTGGTCATCTTGCTGAGGATGGCTTTGAGGTTCTTATTGGCGGCTTCAACTGCACCATTAGTTTGAGGTCGGTAGGGAGAAGATTTGTGTCTCTGAATCCCATACTCGTTGACCACTTCTATGACTTATGCCTTAAAATGCAACCCGTTATCTGATACTAGCTCGTAGGGGATCCCATCTCAATAAATAATGTTTTTCTTGATAAATTTAGCCACTTTCTTGGCATTCAGCACTGCGTATGACTCGGCTTCGACCCATTTAGTGAAGTAATCAATGGAAACTAGGATGAACTCATGTCCGTTGGAAGCCGTCGGTGTAACCTTCCCTATGATGTCGATGCCCCAAGTAGAGAACGGCCAGAGAGAGATCATGTTGTATAATTCTCGCGGAGGCAAATGCTGAAGGTTGGAGAAACGTTGGCATTTGAGGCATCTCCGAACATAGGCAGTGCAATCCTGGGTCATGGTGGTCCAGTAGTAGCCTTGCCGAATGATCTTTTTGGCAAGCATGTGATCGTTCATGTGGGGTCCGCATTCCTCACCGTGGATCTTCTGCATTATCTTTTCAATGTCAGCCCCTGCGATACAGTGCAGATGAGTTCCATCGAAGTTCCTTTTGAGAACTTCTTTATGGAAGATGATATACTGGGTAGCCAGTCTTCGAAAGGTTGCTCGATCTTTCTTGTTGGAACCCTCGGGATACCTACCATGCTTGAGGAGGTGCCAGATATCATAGTACCAGTAATTAGCTAGCTCGGGATCTTTTATGGTGACGAGCTCAATGTGGTAGCAGTGGGTTGGTTTGTCTTGCTTTTGAATAAGGAAGGGGGTCATTGTGATTCCTTTGGACATGTCGACCATGGAGGCCAAGGTAGCAAGGGTGTCAGCTAGGTTATTCTTTGCTCGAGGTGGGTAATGGAAGGTGATGTCTTGGAATTAGGAGGCTAGTTCTTCTAAGTGGGCATGGAAGGGTTGGACTTTCTCGTCCTTGACTTTCCATTTTCTGAGTGCTTGACCTATGATGAGGGCAGAATCCCTATAGATGCCTAGGCATTGAATACCTTTCTTGCTTTGAGGCCTACCGTGCATGCCTCGTATTCAGTCATGTTGTTGGTGCAAGGAAAATCCAATTTGATGGCGATGGGAGTGTGGGAGTCATCTGGGGAAATCAGAAGTATCCCAATGCCATATTCCTTTTTATTGGCAGCGCCGTCAAAGAACATTTGCCATTAAAGATTGTCATGGGCAGTGCATAGGATGCTTTCGTCTGGAAATTCAGATATCCATACATCGACTTCATCCATGGGGTAATCAGCGAGGTAGTTAGAGATGGCTCTTCCTTTCATGGATTTCTGCGTGACGTACACGATATCAAACTTGGATAGAAGCATTAACCATCGGGCCATTCGGCTGGACAAGGCGGGTTTCTCAAGCAGGTATTTAATGGGGTCCACTCAGGATATAAGTTTGATGGGGAAGGCGAGCATGTAGTGCCATAACTATTGGGTGACCCAGACAAGTGCGACACACACCTTTTCCAAAGCAGTGTAGTTGACCTCGTATTCGGCCAATTTGTGACTAGCATAATAGTTGGATCTTTCTTTGTGAGAATCTTTAAGGTATTGGGCTAGCAAAGCCCCAGCTGTAGTGTCGGTTATGGTTAGGTATAGGAGTAAGGGAAGACCAGGCTGTGGTGGCATGAGTACCGGGGGATGGGTTAGATATTGATTGATTCGGTTAAAAGCTTCTTTGCAGGCCTCGTTCCAAACCTTAGTTGAATCCTTTCGGAGGAGTTTGAAGATAGGTTCGCAGATGGAGGTTAGCTGGCTGATGAACCGGCTGATGTATTACAATTTCTCAAGGAAACCTCAGACTTCTTTCTTTGTTCGGGAAGGTGGCATCTCAAGTATGGATTTCAACTTGGCATGATCTGCTTCTATCCCCTTCTCACTAACCATGAATCCCAAGAGTTTTACCTTTGTAGTGCCGAAGACGCATTTTTGCGGATTGAGTCTCATCTGATACTGTCGTAGTCGTTCGAAGAACTTTCGAAGAGCGGGAACATAATCTTCTCTAGTCTTGGATTTGATAATCATATAATCCATATAGACCTCAACTTATTTATTAATCAGATCGTGCAGGATGGTTGTGGCAGCCCTCTGGTAGGTAGCCCCAGTGTTCTCAAGACCAATTGGGATAACAGTGTAACAAAAGGTTCCCCATGGGGTGATGAATGTGGTCTTTGTGGTCTGGGTGCATTTTTATTTGGTTGTTTCCGGCAGACCCCTTGACGAATGACTTAAGAGCATGACTGGTTATGTTGTCCATGATCATGTCGATATTGGTAACGAATAATCATCCTTTGGAGAGGCTTTGTTCAAGTCCCGGTAGTCTACACACATCCGAACCTTCCCTCATGATTTCAGCACAGGCACTATCTTAGCTTGCCACGTGGGATATTTGATCACACGAATGAACCCTACGTTTTACTGTTTGGCCACCTCTTTTTTGACCTTGAGCAACCATTCGGTGCGGGGCTTTCTCAGCTTTTGTTTGATCGGCTTGTAATCTGGAAGAGTGGGGATCTCATGTTGAGCTATTTCAAGATCACTACCGGGCATATCGTCATAGGACCATGCGAAGACATCCACAAATTTCTTTAGCAATTCTTCAAGCTGTGCACGCTCATGCTCGTCAAGCGTATCCCCTATCCTAATCTCGCGCAGTTGGCTACTAAAACCGAGGTTAATAACAATAGTCTCTTCTTCATTAACTTGAACGCGGTTATGTTGTTTATTATTAACCTTATTTAGACCAGTTAAGAATTGTTCATTTTCAAAATCATCATTATTAAAAGTTTTATTATAATAAAAATAGTTAATGTAAGGCATAGCAAGATACTCAAAATCTTTGATTATTTCATTGATAAGAAAAACAACATTGAGAACCTCATCAAATGAGGACTCGATTACATTTGAGTGAGGATAGACAACAGAAGAAGAAATAAGGTAAATATTAGGATTAGGGGGGACTTCAACAGGTAGAACTGGCGCAACATGCCAGTTAAGGAGATGTGTATCAGCAACTTTAATCAGTTGGGATGGATTCGATGATGTAGTGCCTGAGTGAACCAAACAGAGTGTTAGTCCCCGTGTCTGTAGGTTGAAGGAATCTTCGAAGTCACTTTCCTCAGTCTCTTCGATATCTTTGATAAGCGGTTGTACATAGTGTTGGGAACTCTCGGCCCATGGGTAGCTATTTTGGAAAAAGATCTCCATTTTGGGTTTCATCTTCTTGTCTGTATGGTCATACCATGGTTCTGGAAAGTCATAAAAGGGGAAGTCTTCACCCTCTTTCCTGAATTATCCATTCAAGGAGTCACTTGGGATAGTCTGGATGCCGTTTAGTCCTCTCTTTGGTCGAGACTGATGGATCATTCTGAGCTCTTATTCTAACGGTTGATACCCCAAACCACAAGGAGGGAAAGCTTTCTTCAGTTCAATCGGCTCAAGTATACCTTAATGTCTTTATCCTAGCCCCAGTCCGGGCATGAAATGCATGTTTCTGAACATCTGAATCACATTGATGTTGCCATGAGGGTCGTATTCTGGACAAACCCTTTCTTTGAAGTCGTCCCCTATCGGGAGTAGAGGTGATTCAACTTGAAATCCTGATAGGAGCATATCATTTGACCTGTGCTGTATCTCAAGAATTGGATTGCTAGTACTTGCACTCTCGGTATTGTTGTTGTCTCCCAAAATGGTGATGACCCGTCTATTGGTGAAGAACTTCAATTTCTGATGGATTGAGGAAGACACACCCTTAATACTGTGGAGCTAAGGTCGTCTTAGCAACAGATTGCAACAAGCTGGGATGTCAATAACTTGGAATTCGACGATAGGGTTTATAGGGCCAACCCCTATTATAAGATTTATGAATCCCATCACAACCCGATGGGTATTATCTTAGGCACGTACAGTAGCGGAGGTTGGAATGAGGTCGCTTTCTTTCAGTCCTAAACATTTGAAGGTTCTTAGTGGGCAGACATTCAAGGTAGATCTATTATCGACAAGAGAGAGTGGTACAACCTTCCCTATAACTTCGATGGAGATGTTGAGTGCATGATTGTGGTTTGGCCCAATCTTGGGGATTTCTTCTTCGAAAAATGATAGCATTCGAGTAGAGGTCAAGGACCCGACCAAATTTATCGCTTCTTTTGGTGTGGTAGAAGGAGGAACTGTGGGTCCAGTGAGAAACTTGATCAAAGCATTTCTGTGCAGCTGAGAAGACTTGAAAAGCCCCTATAGAGTGATGTTAGCTTGAGTTTTCTTTAGTTGATCGAGGATCTTGCTCTCCTCGAGGGTCATCTCTGGCATAGGTAGGTTTTCAATGCCCTTCCCCTTGTCATTGGCTGGTAGTGAGCTTGGAATATGGTAATGCTTCCCTAATCTGGTCATGTGATTTACTGAAGAAGGGAAGAACATGAATCCCGTTTCCTCGTCAACCTCGGGTTGTTTTGCCAACTTGTTTATTTCTCCTAGAAGTTCTTTAAATGATATCATCCCACACATGTCAGCTACCGGGGTAGTTTTCTCGAAATCTTGTTCTTCATTTAAATCTCCGAATTCTTCCCCCCATCCAGTGGAAATAATTCTGTCTTTTCGTGTAAAGTCGATGCATTTCACAACTTCAACGGATTCTTTATACAGGTCTTCCCATTCTGTGGGGATATGTAAGGGTGAAGGGACTAGGCGCCCTTTTAGCTTCAGAGTATCAAGTAACTCAGTCATACTGCAAATATCGTTGGTTCGCCTAAATATCTATGCTATAACCTGGACAACATCATCTAAGCTAACTTCATCGATTCGTACTACCCAACTGTCTGACTCTCGAGCCCATTTTAGTGCTTCTAAGAACAGCATACTGAATCTCTGGCAATTAATTATCATACGTGAGGGCAATTTCAGCTCAAACTCTAGGAGTTGGTTTAAGACTTCTGATAATTCCATACTTCTATTTTCATAACGGGTACGGACAGCGATGCATGCTCTGGTAAGGAGTGATAGTGCCTGATCAGTGAGGCTAAAAGGGTGTAGGAGGAAATATGGGCAGGTTTGGAGAGGTTCAGGAGAGTATATGGGTGTGATTTGAGTTGAGGGATCAAATCTTGGGTTCATTTCTAGGAAGATAGCATTGGTATGATTTGGGAGTGGGTTGTGAGTAGTGTTTGGCTTAGGATTAGCTGGTGGGTAAATGGTACCTCGGTCAATTATACCTTGGATTACGTTTCGGAGGTGAAAGCATTGGTTGGTGGTATGGCCAGCTGTTTGGTAAAAGGCGCAATGGGCATCTGCCTTGAAGTTTCTTGGAAGTGGGTTTTACAATGGACGGGGGTCCAAGGGTTTGATAAGGTTTCGGCTCAACAAGGCTTGATAAACTTTAGAGAGGGGATCATGGAGCTCGGTGTATTCTTTTTGGACTGGGATAGGATGGATTTTTAGTGCCGACGAGGTGGTTGGTTGAGAGATGTTGTTGATGGTTGAGACTGTAGCACTGGCAGGCTTATCATATTTCCTAGGGGTGAACTGTCTGGACACCTTCTTTGGTTCGACATCTGTTTTAGCAAGACTTTCCTTAATTTCTACTCATGCTTCTCTGAGTGCTCGAAAGTGGGGATAGTATTGTCCTCCCATGGTTGCTCGGACATGGGGTAAGAAATTATTCTTCACTATGGTGACTTGTTCTTTCGCGAAAGACTGATTGGTCGTGGTTGCTGCTTTTTCCCTCCATCGGGCTATGAAGTTACTGACTGATTCCCCAGAGTTTTGTTTGAGCAACTCTAAATCACGGCGGGTGACCTAAAGCACTTCATTGTATTTGTACTGTGACATAAATTCTCAGGCTACATCCTCCCAACTACGAATTCTGGACTCTTCGTGAGATAAAAACCATCAGAGGGCGCTATCCTTCAGAGTTTGCTGAAATAATTGGGCCATCACTTCTTCAAAAGCCCCTAGTGGAGTCATGGAACGGTGATAGCTGCGGAGATGAACAATCGGGGGTCCACTTCCTCCGAATTTCTCGATATTTGGCATCTTGAACTTCTCGAGTAACGTCGCTTTAGGATAAGGAGACATCACTACACCAAAAACAGGAATCTGGCACGGTTTAAAACTGTGCCAGAATCAGGTATTCCAAAAGGGCAATTTTTTTCTGGCACGGCTCAAAAGTGTGCCAGATTTGGCCAAACAGGAACACTTTTGGCACACTTTTAAACCGTGCAGAATTTGATATTTCTGGCACACTTTTGGCACAGTTTTTAACTGTGCCAGATTCAGCACAGTTTAAAAATTTTTGGCACAGTTCAAAACCGTGCCAAAATATGATACACTTTGCCACGGTTTTGAACTGTGCCAAATTTTTTTATAAAAAGAAAAAAAAATTATTTGAAAGCACAAAAAATCACAAATTAAAAATATTGCACGTTGTTGATAAACTAATGTACATACAAACTTCAAAATATTACAGGTCTTTAATAATTCACAGGCCAAAAAAAATTGGACAGAATTTCCTCTATTTTATGGACATTCCAAAACCTGCTAATACAAAACCTGCCTAACATAAAGCCCACACGGCCACAAAATATAACAATTAACTTACAAAAGCCCGCACGGCCATAAAAGTTAACAATAAAATTACAAAATCCTGCACATCCATAACACAAAAAAATGGAATCATGAATAAACCCCTTGTTGTAAACCATTGAGTTCTCTGTGTGTTCCATGTGAATAAATGCCAACGATAAACTGTTATCCTGCAAAAAAAAATAGGATACAAAAAAGATACGATATTAGTAACCCAATAATTTTAAAAAAAAAATTTACTCAAACTAAAAAATTACATATAGGAGTGGAAATTATTGTCATATTCTCAAACCGGGAGACCTGGGACTACGCGGTCAGTTCCTACAAGTTACATTGGTCCCGTGCGAGGTGTTCGTGCCTCCAACGGGGTCGTTTGGGGACTGGTTTGGGTTTTCACCCTTTAACGGCTTATTTTTAAGTTTAAGTGTTGATTTTTGCAAATTATCATCATATTCTCAAACCGGGAGACCCGGGACTACGTGGTCAGTTCCTACAAGTTACATTGGTCCCGTGCGAGGTGTTTGTGCCTCCTACGGGGTCGTTTGGGGACTGGTTTGGGTTTTCACCCTTTAACGGCTTGTTTGTAAGTTTAAGAGTTGATTTTTGCAAATTATCGTCATATTCTCAAACCGGGAGACCCGGGACTACGCGGTCAGTTCCTACAAGTTACATTAGTCCCGTGCGAGGTGTTCGTGCCTCTTACGGGATCGTTTGGGGGCTGGTTTGGGTTTTTACCCTTTAACGGCTTGTTTTTAAGTCTAAGTGTGATTTTTGCAAATTATCGTCATATTCTTAAACCGGAGACCCGGGACTACGCGGTCAGTTCCTACAAGTTACATTGGTCCTGTGCGAGGTGTTCGTGCCTCTTACGGGGTCATTTGGTGGCTGGTTTGGGTTTTCACCCTTTAATGGCTTGTTTTTAAGTCTAAGTGTGATTTTTGCAAATTATCGTCATATTCACAAACCGAGAGATTCGGGACTACGTGGTCAGTTCCTATAAGTTACATTGGTCCCGTGCGAGGTGTTCGTGCCTCTCACGGGGTCGTTTGGCGATTGGTTTCAGTTTTCAACCTTTAACAGCTTGTTTTTAAGTTTAAGAGTGATTTTTGCAAATTATCGTCATATTCACAAACCGGGAGACCTAGGACTACGCGGTCAGTTCCTACAAGTTACATTGGTCCCGTGCGAGGTGTTGGTGCCTCCTACGGGGTCGTTTGGGGGTTGGTTTGGGTTTTCACCCTTTAACGACTTGTTTTCAAGTTTAAGTGTTGATTTTTGCAAATTATCGTCGTATTCTAAAATCGGGAGACCCGGGACTACGCGGTCAGTTCCTAGAAGTTACATTGGTCCCGTGCGAGGTGTTCGTGCCTCTCACGGGGTCGTTTGGCGATTGGTTTAGGTTTTCACCCTTTAACGGCTTGTTTTTAAGTCTAAGTGTGATTTTTGCAAATTATCGTCATATTCTCAAATCGGGAGACCCGGGACTACGCGGTCAGTTCCTACAAGTTACATTGGTCCCGTGCGAGGTGTTCGTGCCTCCTATGGGGACGTTTGGTGGCTGGCTTAGGTTTTCACCCTTTAACGGCTTGTTTTTAAGTCTAAGTGTGATTTTTGCAAATTATCGTTATATTTTTAAATCGGGAGATCCGGGACTACGCGGTCAGTTCCTACAAGTTACATTGGTCCCGTGCGAGGTGTTCGTGCCTCTTACGGGGTCGTTTGGGGGCTGGTTTGGGTTTTCACCCTCAAACGGCTTGTTTTCAAGCCTAATCTACATATTTTGAAATTATCATCATTATCTCAAACCGGGAGGCCCGCGACTACGCGGTCAGTTCGTACAAGTTACATTGGTCCCGTGCGAGATGTTCGTGCCTCTTACGGGGCCGTTTGGGGGCTGGTTTGGATTTTCACCCTCAAACTGCTTATTTTCAAGCCTAATATACATATTTTGACATCATCGTCATTATCTCAAATCGAGAGGCCCGTGACTACTCGGTCAATTCCTATGAGTTACGTTAATCCCGTTCGAGGTGTTAGTTCCTCTTACGGGGTCATTTGGTGGTTGGTTTGGGTTTTCACCCTTCAACGGCTTAAGGGGGTTTTGTTTTGCGAATATTGGTTACACGGGATGTTTGGTTTTAGTACCTAGTATATAATTGAATATTAAAGTGAGCGTGTGCGTGTGTAGAATGTGGAATGATGTTTAAGTTTGAGTTGATGATTTCCGTAGTTCAATTGTGAATTATGTAATGTGAGACTAAAGTTTAGAGTTTGGTAAAATTTAGAGCTTTGACAGGGCTGTTATATATATATAACAACCTTGTTATATGTACATATAACTGGGTTGTTATATGTAGATATAACAATTATTTATGTTATATATATATATAGCATCGTCAAAGCTCCATTGATGTAGCAACATAAAACACACCTTTTATAGCCTCGTCAAAGCTCCCTTCTTCATGCATATCAGCTTTGAACAATCTCAAACGATCATTGCCTCCAAACAATGTTAACAAATGCAAAGACACTACTGGGAATTATAGATAAGATCACATTGGTCAGTGGAAAATTTGAATTCATTTCATCAAAGATGATTCCAACTAATGACTACCAAATTCTATATTGACAAATCTACCAGGTAAATAAGTGGATTTGGTATATGTGTAGGGCATATTGACAAATAGGATGATCTGAAGTTAATGATGGAGGACCGTATTGCCAAGCCAGATGAGGACCATATTGCCAAGCGAGATGAAGACCAGAGAGATAAAAGGAGAGATAAAAGAATTATTTTGGTGAAAATATACATATTACAACTTGTAATATGGATATTACAGCAATTAACTGTAATATGCATATTACAATTGTAATACTCACTGTAATATGCATATTACAGTTGTAATATGCTGTAATATGCATATTACAGCAGTTTTGGGGGGTCGTCGGCGTGTTTAACAGCAAATGGCAACAGCTGCGCAACCCGCGATGGCACGCGGAGATTGCGAGTATTACGATTACTATGAGGACGTGGGTTGTATGTGAAATGAGAAATCTATTTCCGTATCTACTCATATCAGAACTACCATACTTGTATTAAGGGCCATTTTTCATTGAGCAAATGTGTTTATGAAGATACAAAGACAAAATTATTATAAAGATATAAAGCGAAAAGGGACCTGCTGCTTGGTAGGTTTTCGAAAGTTAAGAAGTAAACTGTAGTTCACAAGACTCTTTAGCTTCTGAATGTAGCGGTCATTACATATGCAAATGATAGGAATTTTCGAGGTCTTGATGCTAGCAATAAGATCAGCCACTCCACCCCTATCTCCAGCTGACATGCCATCAACCTCATCCATTATCAGAACAGTCTTTGGATGCTTCGAGCTGGAATATTAGTCAATAATGAACCATGTTAAAAAAATTCTGCATTAATCTCAGGCTACGATTGGTCCGTGATGAAATAGTTTTCAACTAGATGAAAAGTAAAGCGTCAAATTGTATTTTTATCTATTTGGGGTTGAATTTATTCACTACTTTATCCAAAATTCATATCATTATAGCCTGTAAACTTATTTAGAATTTTATATAGAAACAAAATAATTCCAAATATATGGAAATTCTATTCACCAATTTACTTTTCACATCCAGAACCAAAGGGGGCCTTAATGTCGCATGGAAGAAAGAAACTGAAGAAATACTAACCGATCCATTTTAACACTCAAAGCTTCATTACCGATAAGTTCCTTTATAGAATTTGCTGTAGATCCACCTATTCCTTTGTCAATTTTGGAATCAGCCTTCCCACGACTGTCACTAGCATTAACCTAAACATGATGAGAGGTACACATGAGTGATTAATAATAACATAGCCAAACATAAGTAACCTGTTGCAGTAATGAACCAGATGGATTCATGCTAATAAATCCATTGGTATGGCATTATGTTGGAACTATGGCTTAAAGACAACAAAAACATTAATGTTGGCCATCAAGCCTTGATTTCTGAAAATTGGTAACGATGTCACATATGAGAAAATAAGTAATAAAGACTGGCAAGATATCACATATGAGAAAATAAGTAATTGGAATTTTACGAAAGTGGATGTTGCGAAAGTGTTATGTACAGTAATAATTTTTTTCCCCGATGGAAAAAAGCATTGATTATATTAATATTCAAGTGAAGGTAAAAACAAAGTAGAATTCATATCCTTCAAATAAAAGAAAAACAGTTGCAACATCTTGTAGAATAAAATTATGCAATTTGTAGGTTAAAATGTGACTATTCTGGAAGGTCAAAATTGGAGGGGACAATTGGTTTCGAGTGAGTTGAAAAAAATAAAATTATCACAGGCGTATCCGTTTCATGTCTCTCTCTGGGACATTTGCATCATTTTCATTACCCTCAACAGAAGTGACTGTGAGCCCTTGGATATTATCATCAGGAATAATAATGTATCTATTAGATAGTCAGACGGAAATTTTCCCTGATGATAGATCAATTTTAGAGGATTCTATTTGTTGTCCACTAGATCCAACCGCACTCAACACCTCTATAATCTTGGGAACATTTTGGTCGATAGACTCCATGTGCCCAAGCTATCCATTTGTACCTCTTCCCCAAGAAAATAAATTCTCTTTCAGTAACAACTAGGGTGTGCATCCATCCGCACGAAATCTGAATCACTTTCTGGTTATGAGGAAATTGAACATTCATGGGAGAACAATGGTCATGGTTGTCACCAACACCAACTTGTCCAAACTTATTCCATCACCATCCGAATAGTTTTTCATCAGATGTCAATGCCATGGTGCGTCTCCAACCACCCGAAATCTGAGATATAAAGTGCTCACGCAAGGCTTGGATCTTATGAGGGATGAGATGGCCTTCAAAATCCCCATGTACTAGTTGATCATATTTCCTCCACCCATAAGTGTATAAACCACCACGAGAGCAGGTAAATATCATATGTCGCTATCCATATGCGACTAGAAGCATCTTCTCTCCATCAACCGTTGAGACTTTCTACGAAACTAAGCGGTCATTTCTGTCACCTAAGCCCGAATTTCCATATATTCCCCAGCCCCAACCATATATCTCACCATCTACTGTAACAACAACTGAGTGTTTGGTCCCAGCAACAACCATTTGGATAGATACTCCTTAAAAGGCATCAATTTTTTATGGCACAAAAGAATACTCAGTGGATCCTAGACCCAGTTGACCATTTTGATTCCGTCCCCAACTCTGCACCTCACCCTCCATAGTCACTGCCAAATAATGGTTTTCCCCATAAGAAACTTGCCTTATTCGTAGACCATATAATGGTTTGATGGGCTGAGGAGTAAACAAGTCACCAGAGTTTCCATGACTCTTAAAATACCCATCCCCAATTATATGCTTCCACCCGCGACTCTGAATATGAAGTCGTATGGTCAGCTCCACAAGTAACATACATTATTTCCTGGTCATCTAAGGCACTCACTTGAGTAGGAGAAAGTCGATCTTCAGCACCCCCATGGCCTAGTTGCCCATCTTCTCCCCGTCCCCATGAGTAAATAACACTTCTAAAAAAGAGAGCAATTGAATGAGTAGCACTAGAGGAGATGAGAAGTAGTCATCGTGTCATGTGGTCACACTACTACTTGCTCCTTCCCCTCCCATCTCTCTAGTTTGGCAGATTCAAAACTATCTACATTCTTTATCTACTCCTGCTGGGGCATTTATAGTGTGATTCAGATGTAGAGTAATTTGTTAGCTAAAGAAATTCGTGTAGGCTAACATTTTCAAAGAACATAGAAGTGTTGAGCATAATTTGTTAGCTAAAGAAATTGATTTTGACCTTGATCCCAATAAAGAGAACTTGGAGAAATTAACTTCGGTATAATCTTGTAACATCCAAAAGCTCAATGTGGAGGATGCATATTGGAAGCAAAAATCTCATGATCAATGACTTGGCAAGGGATAAAAACATAATTCTTTTTTTCTACATCTATGTTAAAACTAAGAGAAGAAAACTTATAATCAACTTGATCAGTGATAGTCATGACAATCTTAAGTCTGAGGAACAGGACGTCAAGCAAGCCACAGTAGTTTATTTTGAGGAGAAATTCTCTGCAGAACAGGACATCAGGCAAGCAATCATCTTTTAGAATATTCTTCTTCTTTATATTGAGACATTCTACTCACTGAAAAGATATTATACTTAATTCCCTAAATCACGCATTCCCCAAGGAAGAGGCGTGTCAATTTTCTGGACTAGAAAACGATGTAGGCATGTAGTTAAGGTTTGTACAGTTTGATTCATAAAAAGTGGTGTGGTAAAATGTGAGTATGTTTAGTTATTAAACTTCGAGTTTATCTTAAATGAATTTGTCATTGAATCTGAGATCATGAATTCAAATGTAGGTTCATAGCGTTTATGACCTTCTCATATAAAGATAAGAAACTGTTGAGTTTCAAAATAAAACACCAGAAATCGAGTACTTGAACTTATACAAAGGTATAGAATGTTCATGATATAATGAATTATTAACAGTCACTATAGCATTCTTGCATCAATTACGTTACATCATTTATATGATAGCTATATAATAATTTCACATTGAAATAAAAATGTATTAGTCTCAAATACACCAATAAGTATGCATTGAGAATAGCAGTATGGCATTGACTATAACATTATTGCATTGAGTATAACATCATTTCCATACTAATAGAGAAGCAGTACATACACATATCGACATCATAGGGGGGAGAGAAGATAGGGCATAGTGAAATACCGAGCATGAGGGAGGCGTCATAGCTCACGTTCGGTGCCAATGCACTAGTTCGCCTAAATCACATAAAATGCTTTAGTTCATTAGCTTAGGTATAAATATAACATGAACTAATAATCGTCATATTTAATTTGTAAACATTAAGGGAATATAACTTACTGATAAAATGAAATTAGAAGATTATGCATCAAAGTTGGCGTTGTTGTATACATAAGATTAATTCTAATGCAGTGGTATACATAAAAAGCCTAAGAAAGAGAAATGAGTTGCAAGAATACATGTGCTAGTAAACCATTTCATAAATTTCCCATGTTTTAGCCTCTTCAAGCATCTGACTAGTCCTTCAAAGTGATAAACCCCACTAAGAGGCATTAAGAGATCATTTGGTACGGTATTTATGTTAATCTAATGCGTTGATATATATATTTGAGGCTAAAGGAATGTTCCATTAAATTTTGTGCATATTATATAGTGACTCTTATTTAGGGTCGAGTATTTAGTTTCTTGTATATGAAATTTAAACAGTACATGCATAAATGCGACATTACTTACATGTTCATCATTGAAACATAACAAAACTTTGGCGATAATCTGCGCTAGATTAATAGCTTCACCCCCTGTTTGAGGCAGATCTTTATATACAACTCCGGTTTGAGGAAAATATTCGTATGCCTTCCCTGCCTTTGATTACACTGAACAATCAATAACGATATTTGAAATAAAAATAAACGCTCAGAAAATTGATGATTCTCCATTACAATATAACCATAATCTCAAGGAAGAAATCAAAGAGAGATTATTTAGGCCCAGTTTGGTTGCGCAAATTGTTTGATTATGTAAATTGGTTCATTGTGAATTAGTGAATTTGAAATGAGTTAAATTCAATTTTACGCGATGTTTGGTAATTTGAAATTGATGTTAAGGTTCTACGAAAAAAGGTAAAAACATATATATAGAGAGAGAGAGGGGGAGGGGGAAAGGAGACATGCACTTTTATGTGACTCCTATTTCAAATGGATTCATTTCACGTTTTTTTGTGAAATAATCCAATTTCAGATTTTGCACATGAGCTAAAATGGGGCAATTAATGAATCATTTCATTAATGAAACCAAGCACAATTAATTGGTCAATTTGTAAATGGATCAATTTATTAATGATCCAATTTATAATTTTGGGACAACCAAACGGGACCTTATAAAATTAGAGTGTAACTAACATCTTTGTAATATTTTGATTTTGTTGATACAATAACTAAATTAGGACATACTGATTATTTATTATAATAAATTTGTTGGTCAAAGATATCATCACAAGCCAATAATAAAAAAAACAAAAAAGTCATTTTTTATTCATTTTATCATTAACATACAAAAAAAGAGCAAGTAGACCCAATTAAGATAAATAAGAAACCTACTCAACTGAGTAGTTTACAGTCACTACATACACAACAGATTTATTGTGAATTCCTCGACAACATAAATTCTTCAAATGGATAAAAAATAATGAGTACATTCATATAAGAAACATAAATGAGAAGATAAAAATCTATTTGATACCTTTGGCAGCAGATGTGAGAACGGGAGAATGGGAGGGCTGTGACTAAATCACGGAGAAAATACCCAAATCGCGAAGTAAAACTTTGAGAGAGATTTTTACTCCTGAGATACCCAAATCGAGGAGAAAATACCCAAATCGCAGAGTTGTTGTGACCAAATCGTGGCATAAGTGAGAGAGAGACCGAGCGAGAAGTTTCGACCAAAAGTGAGTGAGAGGGCCAAGCAGGAAGCTGTGAGAATGAGAGGGAGGAGAAGGCGGGAGATTAAAACTGAGAAAATGTATTTTTTTAGGGTATTTTATATTTTAGTTAAGTGTACTCAATTTTGGCACACTTTTAAATAGTGTCAAATTCTGGCACTGTTTTAAAGTGTGCCAAATTGTCATTTTAACCGTGCCAGAATTTGGCACAATTTTAAACTGTGCCAGATTTTTAATATCCAGGTGTGCCAAATTGCTGTTTGTGGTGTAGTGCATGTGGGTGTAGTCCATGTAATTCCTAGAGATTCTGACTTGGTCAAACTTCTTAGTGAGCATCTTGAGGTCTTCTTTGACCTTGTTCAAATCCTCCTCTTTCGGATTAATGATCATAGGCAAGCTGGCCCCATGTTGGGCAAGGTTCAACATTGGAAGCTGGGCAGTCGATGACCCATTAGTAAGAGGGGCACGTGGAGCGTGCTGATACTCTTTGGGAACCCAGATAGGCTCGGGTGGATCATAGCATGAGGGAATAAGGCCTCGATCTCTTGAGGAACGGGAACCTGGTTTCGCCGCATCTCTCGGACCTCAGCCTGGAGGTTGTCAATCTTGGACACGAACCGAGCTAGGACTGCCGTCAGATCTGGCTGCACAATGGGTACTTGATCTGTGTTCTCCATGGAAGGTGGATCGATACCGGACTCGAAAGAAGTAACTTGGGAACAGACAGAACTCCGGGGTGATTTGACTGAAGACTGAAGCCAATAAGGAGCCAGGCCAAGGGCTTGCGATTGACCTGAGAAGGCGCAAAATGGGATTTATTTTTTTTGAGAAAAAGGATGAAAATATTTTTGACATTTTTTTTTAGATTGGAAGACAAAATATTTTTGGCTTTTTGATAAAGAGAGGAGAAATGTTTTTGGATTTTTGATAAATAGGGGAGAAATGTTTTTGGATTTTTGATAAAGAAAAGGAAATGATTTTTTTTCTTTGTCTTTTCGGGAGATGGTCTCAGCATGATTATTATAATTATTATGTTCTCAGTTGTATTAAATTCTCCTAAATGTAAAATGAAATGCTGGACGGGACCCGAGCCTGGAAAAATTGGGTTTGTAATATATGTAAAGCTATGACTGGACTTGTGACTAGGCTCACGGACAGGGTCCTATTTTAAAAATGCGCGAAAATTTGGGCGGCAGGCTGATCCAGAATTTCGGCAGAGTTTCGGGTTGAAATCGGCAATCTTATATGTGTATCCTAGGCTTGACACCTATATGCGGGTACGCAGTTGGTTAGGTGAATCGAAAAGGGTTCCCCCCTTTGGCGTGACTTCCACATTATACGTCTTGCTCTTGCGGGCAATCGGTACTTGTGGACAAGCCATTTGATATACCTGAGTGTACGTGAATTTCTTCACCATGTACCTCGTAGGGATGGTAAGTGTGAGAGAGAATTTGATATAATCGACATATGTGAACGAGTTCCCTGCGATATACCTCCCGTCATGACTTCGATCAAGCGGTACGATGCAGGGGAACCGTTTGATATACGTCGAAGGTACTTGGCCAATGGAAGGTGAGAGTCATATCGCATAGGCTAACTGCGGCCTGCCGGACCAGCGCCCTTCACGAAGTGATCCTTCAGTTATTGGATAAAATTTGGTCAATCATAATGCTCTTTGGTGATGTCGTGTGAATCATCCATGATTCTCTTATTAGTATCTTATGAGAATGTCTTTCTTGATCATGCCAAACAGGGAGGAAAGTACAAGTATAAAATAGTATACCAAGTATGGGTGATGCATGCAACATGAGGATATATGTGATCCTAAGTGCATGTGGTGCAAAGTGTACATGGAGAATTTTCTACAAGTGTGTGAATAGAATCATAAGTATGGGGGACACATGGAAAAGGGGAACATACAAAAATAGGGGAAAATATAAACAAACATAACACCCATGTAAATGGAGTCTAGCCCTCAAAATAATAGTCCCCAGCGGAGTCGCCACTGTGGCCATCCTCGATCCTCGCGGTGGGCGAGAGCGTGAGGATCCTAGGTTCCGCGCGTCCCTCTCGGGAGTGCTTCGGCCAACGTCATTGATGAGGTAAAAAATATAGAGAGATGGAGTCGCCAGTTTATTTTACTCAAAACAGACAAAAGAAAGGAAGCCATCCCGAAGGACAACATCCAAAGACATATTGATGCATACGAAATCAAAATGATTCAAAAAGGGTCTGGAGGCTAAGTTACGAAATGGGAAGGTGTTAGGCACCCATTCCGTCGTTACGGTCTCTCATGGGTTTTTGCTATTTTCCTTTATTTTCCCCGTGATATGTGTGAATGCGTATATATAGTGGAGATAGGAATCCTCGACTTGTATCATGGAAGAGATAAAGCTATTCATCCGTAGGAAGGTCAATAAAAATAATATTAAAAAATAGGATTTACGCGATTATCCTTGCGTTGATCGTTATGATGGAACGATAACGTATGCGGAATAATACGCCACTAAGAATAAATATATGCATATGTAAATATATGTAATCTAAGAGAATTGAGTTTAGAGAAAATAGAGAATGAGAGAAAAAGTGAGAATAGGATTTGAGTCTCGGGTTTTACCCCGAGACGCCTATGTAGCCTATAGAGGCATCAAAGTCCACGTAGTTGGCATGCAAATCGAGGGGGTCGGGTTTATCCCATAAATCCAACCGGGGACTTCTCTTATTTGTGTGTGTGTGCAAAAAAGTGTTTTATTTATGAGAGAAGTGTAAGAAAAGTGTGAGAATTCCCATTTGGAGTTTATGGGCAAACCCTCTTTTTCTTATTTTTTTTTGGGTCTTTTATTTGTATGAAAATAAGAGATGTGCAATAATACTAAATAAAAAGTATATTAGGATATGTGAGATGAGAGAATAAAAGTACTAAGTAATAAATCGAGTTAATTCGAATTTATAAGAATTTAAGGAGAGAATTGAGAAAATTGGACCTTCTTGAAGATCTTGAATGTTGGAGAGCAGCCCTTGAACTTGGATGATGATGGTGGGTGTTGAATTCACCAAGTTTGATGAAAAAGATGATGAAAAGTGAAGGTTGGAAAGGGATTTGGATGTGGAAATCACGATGACTTCGAGAGAGGTTTTATGGATTTGCTGAGAGTGATATGTTTCAGATCTGGGCTCCCCCTTGCAATGAGGACATGACCTCATTTTTATAGGACCAGGGCATTGCCTATCAGCATTGTCCTAGTCCTGCCAATCTTCATGTTTGTTTAGGCACACTGTCGATAGGCAGGGTCTGGGACGTGCCGTTTGGTAGTGTCTTTCAGGCCTTTTCTGAAAATCGGTCGCTGAGCGCAAACCGTTGATCCGAATTGCGCACGAGGTAGACCATTAGAAAGGTAATTCAGAGACCTTAGAAATTACTTTGGAATGCCCCCTATTTCTAGAGTTAACTTTGGGTCAAATGTGGTTCGAAAGCGCTCGTCGGTCCTTTGGACGGGAAAACTTCAGACGCAAACGGATTGTTCATCCACATGGTAAGTCCGAATCGCTCATGGGATGGACCGTTGGAAAGGTTAGGAGATGTACTTTGACATTCCAAAGAGTTTGATCCTGTTCAGGGAGTTGACTTTGGTCAACTAGTCCCTGGAAGCATTTGGTGACCTCTCAGAGTAAAACGAATCGTTCGTCCGTACCGTATGTCGAAATTGCACAAGGAGCGGACCATTGGAAAGGGGTTTCAGTTCTCTTTGAAGATTCATTTAGTCTCAATCGAGATGAAGAGTTAATTTAGGTTAAACGGAGTCCGAGTGCGTCCAGTGGCCTCTAGATCAGGTTTCGAGGAAAATGGGTCGTTCGTTCTCATGGTAAGTCAGAATCGCGCACAGGATGGACCGTTGGAAAGGGGATTCAATGCATTTTAAAGATTCATTCAGTATCGATCGAGCTGAAGAGTTTGAGTTTTTGGTCAAATGGAGCCTGGGAGCGCCTGATGGCTTTTAGGTCAGTACTCGGTGTATGACCTGGGTTTATAGTGATGAAGGGAGGTGCTAGGGACCTAAGGAGAGTTTAAGGGGTAACAGAATGGGGTGTCTACAGGTTAATTAAAGTTTTGATACAGATACTTGTAATATTGAAGAAACTTTTGAAAATGTTCGTGAGCGTGGTTATGAACCCTCGAAGGAACCTTTCCTCAATTATCTACTCCACTTCCTTCTCAATTAGTGGAAGGTACTCTAGTTATTTTCTTCTTATTTAATAAAAATAAAAGTAATGGAGATACGAGTGCTCACTTTACACTTTGCCCATTCGAAGAGGAACTTGTTGATTATGGAACTACTCCTTCATATGATTACCACAATATAGCTTCAAATGATATCGAGTCACTTGGCATCAATAAAAGTCACTTATTTAATGCTTCATTTTTTATATCAGCCATTGGAAATGTTACATTAGACTTAAAACGGTCTGTCGATTGTCACGATGAGTCAATGATCTATTCTCCTTCCTCAATTATCCCCACAACTGGACCATTGTCATACGGGAAAGTCCCTAATTCAATATCTATAAGTATTTGCCATAATATATTTTTTTCTATGCTTTTATCTTTTTTAGCTTTCCCTCAATAACCAATTTAATTCCCTTTTTTTTGAACATATATCATTTGTGGGGACAGGTGGGCACTAATGATGAGTACCATCCTTCCACTTGCTCCTCTTCCCACCCGTCCCCCTCATGCTCCATTTACATGCACAAAGAAATCTATGTTGGTATCTTCTTTGAGCTTAGAATGAGAGGTTTGTATTTTTCTGGTCACTATTTTATTTGTAAGTGCCAAAGAAAGAAGCTAGTATGAGTGCTCATGTGTTAACTTTCTTTTTATTTAAAGTTATCCACTGTGTTCCCCACTACTACTAAGGATTCATCTATGAATGCTCGTATAACTCATCTTGCGTCGATCACTCTCTAGTTACTTTAAAGGTCCTTTACTTTGCTCGTACCTGATGAGGATTTTAACTTGTATTCCTTTTCTTTATTTCTAGAAACATATTTCAATTTCACCTTCAACATCTGCTCATGGTGAAACAGTTCCTTCTGGGGTGAGCCACCCCTAAGCCTCTGTATTAACTAGCTCTTTAGGGGTATACCTCGAATATTTCTTTTGGGTGCTCTTTTTAATAAAGAAATGATCACTTACCACTTTTTTCTCTTTGCAGGGGCTGTTGGATAGTGGTTCCACTTTATCTAAGGGTATTCTTTTGCAATCGAGGGTAATCATTCTAGATTTACCTCTTTGGGATTGAATATCTATCCCTCTAGTACATTTATCCATTTACAACAGACCTCAAATCCAGACTCTTCCTTCTCAGCCAATCTTTAGTGTGGTTTCGAGCGATCCCAATATACCTGTACCTTTCTAGAGATGGTAAGTTACTGTTTATGATTTAAAACGATCTTTATTTGCCATTAATGATTCGAGTTGTGGTATTAAAGGCTTTGCTATCCATGTTGTCATGTTGGCATGAGTTCTCATTCTTTCCTTGCCACGCATCCTACTATGCCTCACATCAGTACTGTGATTATCTTAAGCACATCTCCTTCCATGAGTGCTTTAAATACCTAACATTTTTTTCTTTGATGAGTTTTGTTGCATGGTAATAATTATTTTAAATTTTTCCCCAGGTTATTCAACCATCTAATTCGAGTTTTTCTGTATCTGTGGAGCTGTAGGTATTTTATATGTACCTTCATTTTTATCTAATCGGGCCAATGCTAAAATAGACACTCTCTTATGAATTTTTTTGGGTGAGTATTCCATGTACCCGTTTATCTCTGCATTCTCAAGTATTGAGCTTTCACATATTTTTTTTACTTATTTTCTTATAATTTTATAAGCGTTTCACATAGTTACTCGTCATATTTCCTTATATGCAAGTGAGCGCTACAAGTGGTCCTATAGCCACGAAAACTCAGGTATTAGACTGGCATACCAAACTTTTGTTTATTTTGTAAGTGTTGAATAGTTACTCATCTTGTTTTCTTTTTTGCAGGTGAGTGCTAAGAGGGCTCCTATAGCTGCGGAGCCTCATGTATTAAACTAGCATCCCATTTCTTTTACTTTGCAAATGTTGGAGTAGTCACTTATCCCATTTCCTTATTTTTAGGTGAGGATTACAAGGGCTTCTATAACTGCGGAGCCTCAGGTATTAAATTGTCATACCTTTGAATTTATTTTCTTTTACTTTGGAAATGTTTGAGTAGTCACTCGTCCCGTTTCCTTATTTTTCGGTAATCACTGCGAGGCCTCGTATAATCGTGGAGCCTCATGTATTAAACTGACATACTTTTGCGTTTATTTTCTTTTACTTTGCAAGTATTGAATAGTTACTCATCTTGTTTCCTAATTTTCATGTGAGTGCTATGAGGTCTCTTATAGTTGCGGAGCCTTAGGTATTAAACTAGCATGCCTTTTTATTTATTTTCTTTTACTTTGCAAATGTTCGAGTTCTCACTAGTCCTATTTTCTTATTTTTAAGTTAAGTACTATAAGGGCTCCTATAGCTATTGCGCCTCATGTATGAAACTGGCATCCCTTTGCATTTATTTTCTTTTACTTTGAAAATGTTCGTGTAGTCCCTCTTCATGTTTCCTTATTTTCAGGTAAGTACTACGAGTGCTCCTTCGCCTTGCAGTCGCAAGTATGAGCCTGCCATACCTTTTATTCATTTTCTTATACATTTTCAAATATTTGAATGTTCTAAATATTTTCTTTTTAATTTTCAGATTGAAGATACGAGCGTCTTTGTGTCTGTGGAGCCTAAGTCGAACAAAGAGATAAGTTCATATTCTCAGGTAGCATGCTAACACCCGTTGGCCTTCGAGTGGGTTATCTTTCCTCATTTTATTATAGCCTTTTCATTTCTTTACTTGGTGTATTTATCTTTACATTTTTGTTCTTTAGGCTTAAGAAAGTAAGGGAGGAAAAGCTAGTGATGAGGACGAGCATGAATCTGAGACTACTCACTTTAATGTGGCTCAGGACGACCATCTTGGGGAAGAATCTACTACTTATTCAGATGTCACAGTTTTTTACACTGTAGACATGGATGCTCCTGACATCTATATGAAATACACGTGGTGTGAGCGACATATGGATACGGTTCATGAGGAAGACCGAGTTATCTTGGACCTAATTTTTGAGAATCATCCCGAGACTTTCACGAGTGTATTTATATGTAATATTAAAGGAATATATATTACCAATTTGAAGATGCTCGCAAGTTATGTTCTCCGGTTTACTTCAGATTCACCTAATGGTATTACTTTTGTGGGTGCTCATAACTTCGTGACTGGTATTGAGGATTTGGAGAACTACTATCAATTTAAACTGGATTAGTTGGATGCTTCCGTTTGCCAACTTATTCATCCTACTAGGAGGAGGTTAGCAAAGGCTAAATCTTTTAAAAATTCTAAGTCTGAGTAACACTGTCAGCGGGCGGATGCCATGACAGAGTAGATCAAGTCCCTTGAAATGAATTAAGCAAAGTTTTAATTGACGAGGAAGAAGTTTCTTCCCGTATTGCCAAGATTTAGGAGGACCTGAAGTGAGAAGTTGGTGCCTTTTTGGAGGGCTTCTATAGGAAAAATAATATACTTTTCCTTTTAGCAAATAATTAGTTGTGTAACCTTTCGCTCGTATTTATAATATATTTGTCTACTTTTCGAGCATGCCATTTTTAAAAATGCAATGCCAGATGTTATTTATCTTGAGTGTATTCTTTGCACCTTTATTATTTTTCCCTTATATCGTGGGACTATCTGTGTGCCAATATTTTGTTTGTAAAATATTTGCAAGTAAAATTTTATACTATTGTCTTTCCCATATACTGTAAGGGTGTCTACTTGCAAATTTCGTATGTTTTCAAATATTTACGAGTAAATGAACAATGACTTAATAAAGCAATACCCTTATACTTTGGAAGCTTACTCCTACGCTCGCCATATTTGTTATGTGAGCTTTTGCAATGATGGTTGTGCAAGCATATCCCTTTCAAAATATTGCGATTAGAGATATATGCCTTGAGATTTTTGTACTATTGTGCTTGCTATTAATTATCAAAGAAAATTGAGACTTGGGAGTATATCCTTTCATAACGTTCTAACAAAATATGAACTGTTAAACCTTCGTTTATTTCCTTGTACTTTTGGAAATTATTTTGTACTTCATTTCTCATTATATTTTATCGAGGTCTTTAGCTTGAAAGTATACCCCTCGAAATATTACAAGCAATGGAGAACTTGTTAAAACAAAAGGAACATATGTTGCTCATAATATTTTGTCATTTAGAAGTATAACCCCTAAAAATATGACGAGCAGTACACTTTTTTATGTGAAGATACTTTTCCCTTATACTATGGGAATCCTGGAATTATTCTTCTCGTTATATGCAGTTAATGGGAAGTATAATTATAACTTTTTAAAAATGTATCCCCTCGCATAATCTTGCGAATGAATACAAAACACAAAACTTGTTGGTTATGTAAATCAATAAGTATTATAATTATCATTATAAAACCGTGAAAGAAAATTGGGCATAGCCAAACATGATCTATTGCATTCATTATATAAAAAATGATATTTTCTATTAGTGCTCATACAATATAATTTTTTTCCTCAGACGAGAAACTTTTAATTTTCAAATCGTAATAAAGATAAATATTAATATTCCTCAGGAATAATACTTCTCGAGATACTTGTAGTTAATCTACTGAATAGAATGACTCTTAAGCTCCGAAATCTGGCAGTATCCTGATTTTCCCACCCCTCATACCACGAATCGTCCTTCATAGTTAGGCTTGAACTTGGAGGCAGACATACTGCTTGGATGATTAGTAGATGCTCGTAGAACTAAATCTCCCACTTAGAACTCTCTTAGCTTAACGATATTCTCATAATCCCTCGACAATTGTTGGGTATAGACTTGAAATTATCCTTCGCTTTGTCACGATGTTCGTGTGGAGCTTCTAACTGCACACAGGCAGCAAATTGTGACTTAGAACCACTCGCGTTGATGGATTTGCAAATTTCACTGGTAAGACAACCTCCGTTCCATAGACTAAAAATAAATTAATGAATCATATTGGCTTCCTTTTAGATGTTTTGTAAGCCCATAAAATCGTTGGCAATATGTCATCCCATGTTGTAGGGAGATCTTCTAACATCTTTTTCGAAATGTTAATCAAGATTTTGTTGGCTTCTTCTACCTCTCCATTAACCTTGGGGCAAGATATGCTTGATATTGTCTGTGAGTATGACTTTTAGAATACAAAACTTACAGATTATATATTCTCGAATAAACTGAGTTATTACATGTGTAATAATCTTTCTCGAGGGGATTGCCTCTGTCCACTTGGTATATAACTCTGTAGCTACTAGAACGAAAGACTTTTTGCGGGAGAGTGGGATGATCTTTCCTAACAAATCAAATGCCAAAGTGTGTAATAGGTAAGGAGCAACTAAATTTTTTAATTTAACCAGGGGGCATGAACTATGTTACCATGCATTTGGCATGCTCAGCATTTTTTCATGAAGTCTATTAAATCATATTCTATCTTTGGCTAGTAATACCCCAAAGTCATCAGTTGGTCATACAGTTTTTCTCCACCCATGTATGAGGGTTCATGAGATTCCTTTAACACCTTCGCCACTTATTCCTTTGCTACACATTTCATAGCTTTCTCGTTATGCCCCTTTGTGTAAAGTTCCCATTTCACCAAGTAGAACTGAGAAAACCTATTCTGTAGAACTGAGAAAACCTATTCTGTAGAACTGAGAAAACCTATTCTTTAAGTAAATCTCATCTTCACACTTAACGGGTAATTCTCCATCTTTTAGATAGACAATATAAGGCTTTATCCATTCCTCAAAGATTTTTACGAAGTTAGCTTCATCTGGATGGTTAAATTGATTCTAGAATTTCAAACAACCTTACTGCAGACGAGGAGCCTATGTACTCATAGTGGGCCAATAGTAGACCCTTGCTGCAAACGCTTATAGCGTGAAATATTTGTATCCTCGAAATGCCTTATGTGCATTGCGCATAGCTTTTCATGAGCATTTCCTTCTCCCACTCATCGTGCCAAGTAACCTATTGGACTTTTGAAATAAAGGGTGCCTTGAAGCACATGGAAGTTTGCTAGTTATGACAACTTCATTTATCCTTCACGCATTTCTTTGTTATTAAGAATCTTCAATTTTTAAGATCCTCACTTGGAAATAAAGATCTCACCATTGTAGGCATCGTCCTCCATCCAACGGTGATCAATCTTCTAGATCATCCATCTCTAACGTCTGAGAAATCTTTCCTAGAGTATCGGGGTGTCCATTCATCGTGTATGGGTGCTTCTCTATCTTAACAACTAAGAACTAATTAAATAACCTTTGGATAATTTATCTATAGGGATTAAGGTTGGAATGCTTGAGTACTCTTATTCCTATTCTCAAAGATTATAACAGGCCAAGTATGAGCGCTTCATACTCCGCTTCGTTGTTTGAGCACTTGAAGTCTAACTTATGAGAAAAGAGTGAGTTTTTATTTGTCGTTAGAGAGTATGACTCCGGCTCCCCCAGTACCTTGTGTACATGAGCCATCGAAGTCCATCTTCTATTCTTTCATCTCATTTACCAAACAAACATGAAAATTATTCTCTGGCATCTTCTCACTCGGAGGATTAAAATTTTGGCTTAGGAAGTTGGATAAAAGGTTTTTAACGACTTGAATTTTGATGGACTTTGGAGAAAGGCACTTCAAATCATATTCTGAAAGTATTAGGATCCACCTAACCACTAGCCTTATTAAAATGGTTCTCACGAGAAGATACTTGATAGGATCACACTTGGGGATAATATGCATGCTAAATGCGAGCAGGTAATGCCTTAACTTTTGGGCCATAAGACCAAGGAAAAATAATGCCTTTCCACACGTGTATATCTAGATTGTGTCCCAAGTATCACTCGGGATAGATAATACATAGGTAATTCCTTCCCTTTTTCCTCTTGGGAAAGCAAAGACCCAATAGACCGCTCGATAGAATTTAGGTATAAAATCATAGGTTCACATGCCTCTGGAGGAATCATAATTTAAGGAGAAGTCAAAATATCCTTTATGCTTGGTGTATTTCCATGCTAACATGTAGTGCATATTCCACATCTATGTCATTAGGGGTGTTGATAATGAGCCTTGCTCCGCTGCCCATAGCGCAGGAAGATCCATCTACATATGACTTCCAGATAGGGATGCCATTAGTGAAATTCCCTTGACTTAGGATTCTGTACATGGATAACTTTTTGCTGCGTTCTTCATATCGCTGATTGATTTCTTGCGTAGTGGATGTCTCAGGTCTGTCGATTGTAAAGCCTTCTTTCAGAGGAGTTTGCTCGATTTTCTTTGGATCTGATCTCTCTTCCAAGGAAATTTTCTCGACAGGCAAATTTGGATTGTCCTATTGATAAGTTAATTCAATGATGAAATCCGCTACAACTTATCCATTCACTGCTATTCTCGACTCATAAAGTATATCATATTCTCTTAACTCTAGTTCCCAGGCCATCAATCTACCTGATTTTTCTGGTTTGTGAATTGCTTGACGCAAAGGAAAATCTGTGTAAACTAGTACTATATGTGCCTGGAAGTAGGGTTTCATTCTTCTCTATGCTTCAATCAGGGCCAAGTTCAAGTTCTACAGGCGAGGATACCTGATTTCTTCTCATCTAAAAGCCTTTCTGGTGTAATACCTTGGCTTTTGTATCCCATTTTCTAGTCGAACTAGTGCCGAGCTAATATCAGATTCTGATACGGCCAAGTATAAATACATTTTATCACCCACAAATGATCGGGAAAGCAACGGTGGAGATCCTAAATATTGCTTCAGGTTTTGAAAGGATTTTTCACATTCCTCATTCCACCCAAAGGATTTTCTAAGTACTTTGAAGAATGCCAAACACTTGTCGATAACTCGAGAGATAAATTGGCTGAGGGCTTCTACCCTTCCAATCAACTTCTGTACATCTTTCTTACATGAGGGAGACTGCATGTCAATTAATTCTGTAATATTATTTGCATTGGCTTCAATCCTTATTTTATTTACGATGAAACTCAAGAACATCCCCTCCTGTACTTCGAACGCGCACTTAGTCGGATTGGGTCTCATCTGATGTTTCTCAAGCTAGTCAAATGTTTGGCTTTGATCTTTGATATGGTCGGTATCTTTCTTGCTCTTGGTGAGCATGTCATAAGCATATACTTCCATATTTTTCCCTATTTGCTCATTGAAAACTTTGTTCACCAGCCTTTGGTATGTTGCTCTAACGTTTTTGAGCCCAAAAGGCATACCATTGTAACAGTAAGTACCTCGAATTGTGATGAATGATGTACTTTACCTGTCTTCTGGATTCATCTTGATCTGGTTATAACCCAAGTAATCGTCCATGAAGCTTAGTAACTCATGCCCTTCTCTGGCATCCACCAATTGATCAATCCTTGCTAAAGGAAAATGATCATTGGGGCAGGATTTATTGAGGTCAGTGAAGTCAATACACGTACGCCACTTATTGTTGTTGTTGTTGTTGTTGTTGTTGTTGTTGTTGTTGTTGTTGTTCTTCTTCTTCTTCTTCTTCTTCTTCTTCTTCTTCTTCTTCTTCTTCTTCTTCTTCTTCTTCTTCTTCTTCTTCTTCTTCTTCTTCTTCTTCTTCTTCTTCTTCTTCTTCTTCACCACCGCTACATTAGACACTCAATTCGATTATTTCATGTCTTCAATTAATTTTGAATTTTGTAGCTTTTCCACCTCATCCTGGATGGCCACATTCTTCTTGAAAATAAACATCCGTCGTTTTTACTTGATTGACTTAGCATCCTTGCTGACGTTTAGCTCACAACACATAAATTTTGGACCAATTCACGACATGTCTTCATGGGTCTAGGCGAACACAATTTTTTGCTCTTTAAGAAATGTTATCAATTCCTCCTTGAGGGATGTTTCTAAGGTTGAACCAATTTGAGAAGTCCTCTTGGGTCTTTCATCATTCAGTATGATTATCTCAGTGACTTCCACAACTTTCCTTTTAACCAAATCAGCTTCCTCCCAGGGATCTAGGGTCTTAATTTGGTAAGTGGTGGTAATTTTCTTTAAGTCCTCTTGGTCGGCAGATGTATAGTTGCATTCGCTAGCCTCCACTTGATTCCCCTTTACTATGCCAACATTATAGTGAGTGGAGAATTTTAGACATTGGTGAATTGTAGATGATACTTCTTTAAATATTTTCAGGCCGACTCTATCAAGGATCATGTTATAGGTTGACTGTATGGTCTTATCAATGACGAAGAGACTGTACGATGTTATCAAGGACGAAGAATTGGATCTTCTCAATTCAGCTATATAGCTAAGTGACGATCAAAACTTCCAACTTAACAGTTCCCAAATGATAAAACTTTTCCCCCAGGAAGCCTAATAGAGGTTTATGATAAGGTTCTAGATTGATGTCTCTCAGTCCCAAACTATGGAAACAATTGTAAAACATAACATCAGCCGAGCTGTTATTATCTACTAGGATCCTGACAATCCTTTCTTCATGTACTCTAAAGGTGATGACCAGAGGGTCGTCATGTGGGTAGATTATTCCTGATTGGTCATTCTTTTAAAATCCAATGACTAACTTATCTTTATTCATCTTTATGGGTCAGCCATCTACCTCATCTGATAAGTTTATCTGCCGAATGTAAGAATAATCTTTGGCATCATTCAAATAGGCTTTTCTCTCAGCTGCTTCATCTCCACTGTTGGCAGCTCCTACAATAAAATGATAATAAAAGGATATTACCTTTATATCAAGCTCTGGCTCTCCGAGTTTCTTCAGTAAGTCTGGATCATCTTCTGAATCATTATTCCAACCTCTTTTTTTATCCTCTCTGTCTTTGGACGAGGATTTTAATCTTCTTCTGGAGTCCCGATCTTTTATTCGATACACAAACTTGGTTAGGTTGCCTCAACGAAGAAGTGATTCAATTTCATTTTTTATAGTGATGTAATTATCGGTGGTACACCTGCGATCTTTGTAAAATTCACAATGCTTAGACTTGTCCCTCCGTTTAAGGGGTGATTTTAACTTTCCCGGCCATTTCAAGTCTCTATTGCCCCTAATTTCCTCCAGGATGTGATGCACGCCAATGGTAAGTGGAGTTTATTCCTTATACCTCTTGGGCTTCTCAACTTTCTTATTTTTTTTCTCATTCTTCTCCGAACTCTTTTGATTGTTAGCTTTGGCTCCTGGAATTTGCTTGGCAGCCATAACTTCCTCAGTGTTCATGATTTTACTAGCCTTTGCCATTAAATCTATTATGGTTTTAGGATGTTCCTTTTCCAATGCATAATACAGTTTCTCGGGAAGCAGTGATGGCAGTATTTTCTTCATAGTCTACCACCTCCGACTTCTCACTATTAAAACGGGTAATGTATTCACGAATAGTTTATCCTGGTCACTGGTAAACGCTTAATAAATTGGATACTCTTTTGATAGGCTTAGGTCCGAAACAAATTTTTTTGATTAATAGTTTGGCGAGATATTGGAAACTGTAAATTTATTCACGGGGTAAATTGTTATACCAAATTTAGGCAGATCCAGTCATGGTACTTGAGAATGCTCGGTAGTGCATCTCATCAGGGACAAAATAGATATCAACGGTGATCTGATATTGTTCAACATGGATGACATGTTCCGTCTTACCATCATATTTAGGAGTAACTATTGGTGGTTTGAATTTGGAAGGTGTGGGAAAATTCACAACGGCTGGAACAAAGGGAAAGCCCTTCACAAATCTCCTTTGTAGGGGATTTTTAGTCTTGTCTATCTCCCCCGAGCGATCTTCTAGTCGCTGTATTGATCCTTTCCAAGAATGATCCTCTGACTAAGATTTGGCCGAGGCAGTTGGGGCAGTTCTACCATGCATTTATACTGAGCTTTCTTCCTGATAAGTTTGCTCAGCCATTACGAATTCTTGAATGTTAACTCTGGACCTGACTGATTCTTCACGATGATCACGGGATTTAGTTAGCTACCTATGATGGACACTAGTTGCTCGAGGACCAAGACGATCGAAGTAAGAAGCCTTGCTCAACCTTTACAATGTAGTCGACCATTTTGGAGTGAAATACTGACCATCATAGTAGTCAGTGGATCTGATTGAAGAACTTGCTCCAAGGCGATAAATCCTATCATGCGGAGATCTGGAATATCCAGTTCTTTCATTTCTAGGAGGAGGATGTGGAATTTCTCTCGTATGGGATGGAGCAGTAGTAGATTTATCTTGGAGTGATTGAGCCTATTATCTCATTATTTCTTGCATTGCCTCTTGCCCTTTGGCTAGGTTGATTAGGATTCCTCGCATATCTCTTGTACCAGGTAGAGGAGAAGGGATGAAAACATTGCCCCTAGTCAAATTGTTTTCTGAAATTTCAGTCATTTTCAAAAAGGAATCAAGGAATATTGATGAATGAAGTTGATAAAAAATGACGATGACCCGTCATTCCCACTGACGATGCCAATCTGTTGATGTCTAAATTTGGATTTCAAATCACCAAAATTATAATCATAAATAAATGAAATAGAAAAAAATGAGAAAAGGATTTTTAGGTAGGCTATTTTTGAGAATGTGCTTAAATCCATGGGTGAAATGGGTTATGGTTATATTCTAAGCTCAGAAATACAATTATAAGGTGTAAGGATCATACAAAAGTGTGTCTTCTTGAGCTGGGGAAGATGGAGTATTTATAGTAAGTAGGAAATTAAGAGGTGGAATGCCTTTGTAGATTCAAGCATTTACACCTACATAATGATAAACAACTGGGTGCCCTTTCACATACATGTGCATGCTAACTATTGAGTATCCCATATGTGGTGTTTCATATGGCCGATGATCTAACTTCTTGGAGGGGGTCGACAGGGAGGCCGACCAACTAATAACTATGCCGACCAAATATGATCTAGTGTGGCAAGTACTATAATGATGTTGACAAGTGTCACTGTATTATTGGTCCAATTGGTTAAGTAATTTTTACCCACAATGATAAGCAAGGTGATAATCAATATAAAAAACACAAAAACAATCCACAGACAAATTTATGAGGAAAAATCCCAACCTAGGGGTAAAAACTCGATGCATACTAATCTCTCATTGAACATAAAAGGTTTTTATACATTGCAGGATGACACTTCTCTTGTTCACTAACAACAATTATCTGATGAACATTGAACTCTCACCCATTGAAGATGAGCAATCAATCAGAAACTCCATCGAGTTCATGAATAATTCCACTCACTTCCATAGTGATATGACCAAAGTGCACCTTCCTACTCAGAGACACTAACCTCGGCCTGACTCATAGCCGAGGTGGCAAAAGCTCATAATAACCCTCAGTAATACCATCTCTCACAGGGTCGGCATCAACCTCATACATCAACCTCGGCTGGGGAATAACTGAGGATTGGAAAGGCTTGTAACTGGGTTCAAGCATCCATTAACAACATCGACCCCATTCGACGCTATAATTTATCATTTGAAGCCAACAGAGCCTCGCAGATTCAATCATCAAGCACCAAGGATAACATCGACCCTAGCCAATGTTATAACTTCCTCGTATCTAACCTCGGTCGGCGTACTGGCTGAGGTCATTATGTATGTTGGTTTCGGAGATGGAAGGGGTCGAACATCACTAACCTCGTACTCATCTAGGCCGAGGTTGGCACCAAACGAAGACAACCAAGCATTTACAAGTACATGTATGGCTTGGAACACGTGGAAAAATCTGTTATAGCTGAATCATTCCCTCCACGTGAGGGAATATTGAGGTCATTATTGTTTAGTTAAGATCAACCAAGTGTCATCCTTACACTGGTTGGATCTTCATGCACATGCTCATTGCATGCTTGGGGTTACACTACACCCCCTAAGCACTATATATAGAGGTTATCCTCTACCTTGTAGAGGGATCCAGAATTGCAACCCTAGCTGAAACTTTGTCATTTTACACAGTAGAGATAAAAATCTTGAGAGATTGTATCCATGGCCATTAGTGCCTTCATTCAGTGATATTACTTACATACTCAGAGTGGACGTTGTCCAGATTGGCTGAACCACTTATATTCAAGTGTTCATCCTCTTCTCCTCACCCCCTTCTACATATACACTTATATTCTCCTGTGCTGCCATTGTTATCACTTGCTTGAGCTTGTCAACACCTTATCTGGTGGTGCTGTTTCTAGCATCATTATTTTGGCACCGTCTGTGGGAACGAGAATATTCATCTCTTCCTATCTTAACCTCACCGAAGACTCTAGTGGTAAACCAGGCCTCACCCTTCGTGTGAAGTTGTTTCACCATTAAAAGAGGTCCTTTAAGGTATTTAAGCTCTCATATTCTCATCACAAGCTCTTTAGCCCTAACATATGGAATCGGAGTTATCACCACCTCCTCCACCATCTGGTGTTAGAGGACCCAGTTCCAGCCAGGCACCACCCCAGTCCGAGATGGCTGAGGTGGTAGCAGCTTTGAAGTCATTGGCTGTAACGCAACAAGCAATGAAGGAATAGTTTGCCCAACTAAGACAAAATATGATGAGGCCACCTGCAATCTCATCGGAAATGATTACTTCGGTGACTATTCAACCGCATCCAGAGGCCAGGGACCACCCCGGGCACCACAAAAGGAACAACCTACACCACAACAGAGGAGGGACGTTGCTAACCCTAGATGTTTGCATTTGGGGAGGTAAGGAAATCGTTGCCCTGAGGATATGTATGATGATATCGAAGCAGATGATGCTCTAACAGACTGCTGGGAGACATCTGAGATTTTAGACAACACAATACGTCCTCTACAGCACAACCGAGGTTGCGAAGCAAGAAGGGTCGGGGTTGGTGAGGCCCAACCAAGAGGATCAACTTTTGATCACTTGAGTAGAGGGTCAGCCTTCGAAAGGTTTGGCTCAGTTAATGATATGAGGCAGAGTTTATCCAGGTCAAGAAGTATAGCTGGATCACAAAGGGGAGATGGTGAACATCGACCTCGCCATGGCCGACCCCTACATGGCCGACACTGTGGCCACGAGGTCAATAGCCGACGTTGTACGGACCCTTCAATCCACCCCTTGGAGGTGGATGGAGACAACCTCGGCCAGGATGATGTTGATAAACCATGGAATGACTCCATCCAACATCTCAAAGATAAGATAAGAAACCTCATCAAAAGCCGAGACCCACTACAAAGAGGGTTCTCAGAGGGATTCCCATTTGTGGCAAGAATAATGAACTTCCCAACCCCTGCCAAATTCAAACCACCAACGGTCTCTCCCAAGTATGATGGAAGTACCAACCCTTTACATCACATTGAGATGTATCAGTCTGCGCAGACATCTATTCAATTCCTGATGAGATGAGGTGCCAAGATTTCTTAGGCATTTTGACGGGAGCTGCCCATATTTGGTTTACTACTCTTCCGAAGAACTGCATTGAAAACTTTAAAGACTTGGCTGAACGGTTTATTCACAACTTTTGTTCTGGGGTAAGACCTCAAAAGAGGATAACTCATCTGTTGTACGTTAAGAAGAGAAAGAATGAGAGCCTAAGAGACTACATTGCAAGATTTAATAAGGAAAAACTGAAAGTGGAAGATAACGAAGAGAATATAACTATGGCAGCTCTTATAGGAGGATTGCAGAAAGAGAAGTTATTATGGAAGCTTGCTGAAGACCCTCCAAAATCCATGGCCGAGCTACTACAACAACTGGTAGAGTTATGAACGTTGAAGAAGTAATGGCCGCAAAGTATGAGGATGAGAACGGAAGATTTCAAAGGAAGAAAGAAGGAAAAAAGAGGTTCACAGACGATAAGTTTGCACACTACACTCCTCTAACTGTGAGCTGTGAGCAAATCCTCAATGAGATAAAAAATGACCGTTCCCTGAGATGGCTAGAGAAGCTGAAGGCACCTCCTCATAAGAGGAACAATAATCTGTGGTGCGAGTTCCACCAAGACCACGGTCATATGACTGACAAGTGCTTTGACTTGAAGGATGAGATTGATAAGATGTTAAAGTCCGGAAAGCTTAGGAAGTATGTCAATGGTAGAGCTTCTAAGGTGGAGGAGACGACCCGAAAAAGAAGAGAAACGACAGGTGTCGGGAAGATTCCCCAACAAGAAGAGCTGAGGACTCAGATGATGATGATGAGGATGACCCTGACCCCCCACCAAAAGATGACAATGCACCTATGAAGAGGGTTGGTATGATCTCCTTTGGTGTTAACACCATCTGTGGAGGACTATTAGGGGGAGGATCAGAGGTAGCCGACCACAAAGCTCATATGGCAGAGGCTAAGTCAGTGACCAAAGTAGAGGTTTTGAATCTGGCATCTTCAGAGGCTAAGAAGAAGATAAAGAAGGTAGATATGGATACTCTTATAGTTAGATTCTCCCGACTTGACTTCAAAGTTATCCTAGCTCCACACGATTAACCTTATGTAATTACTATAAGGGTGCATGGATTTGAGGTGCAGAGAATCCTCGTTCATGGGGGAAGCTCAGCAGATGTAATGTTTTGGCCTTGTTTCAAGAGCTTAGGCCTCAACAGAGCTAGGATTGTGCCCTATCATCATCCGTTGACTGGCTTCAGCGATGAAAAGGTCCATCTATTGGGCATGTATGAGATGGATGTACGAATGGGGGATGAGTGGCCTAAGAGGTTGACCCGAAAGATCAATTTTTCATGATGGATGAAAACGTCTTCTCGGCCTACATCCTCATCATAGAATGAGTATCCCTCAAGGAATTTGAGGCCGTGCCATCAACAGTCCACCAAATGCTAAAATTCTCGACCCTCTATGGGGTAGGGGAAGTGCAGGGTGACCAAATATCGGTATGTGAATGCTACTTCAACTCTGCGAAAGAGAGAGAGGCTTATAAGAGGGCAACAACCACGTACAACATTGACACACTTGATCCAAGGGATGAGACAAAGCTCAAGAAAGGAGAAGTCGTGAAAGAGGTATAATTCACCGTCCTCAATGAGGAAGAGTCGAAAAAACCCGTCTAAATCGGTAAAACCCTAAGACCTGAGATCAAGGAGGAACTGGTGAAACTACTGAGGAAGAGGCAGAGTGTCTTTGCCTGGAACCACACGGACATGTCGGGTATTGACCCTAAAGTTATGTGCCACAAACTCAATGTTTTGGAAGACGCTAAGCCCATCAAATAAAAAAGAAGGGTTTACTCAAGGGAAAAATATGATGTCATTAGGAAAGAGTTCAGAAAGCTTGAAGAGGCCAAGTTCATCAGAGAAGTCATATACCTTGAGTGGTTATCTAATGCCGTCATCGTGCCAAAATCTAACAAAAAATGGAGGATGTGCATAGATTTCACTGATTTGAACAAGTCTTGTCCAAAAGATAGCTTTCCCCTGTCCTGAATTGATCAGATGGTGGATGCCACAGCAGGGCATGAGCTCATGAGCTTCATGGATGCCTATTCCGAGTATAACCAGATTTTTATGGACCCAGAAGACTCAGAGAAGACATCGTTCATAACCGACAAGGGGACCTATTGCTATAAGGTCATGCCCTTCGGCTTGAAGAATGTAGGGGCCACTTATCAACGTCTTGTAAATAAGATATTCGAGAGTCAGATTGGTAAGACCATGGAGGTATATGTGGATGACATGTTGACGAAGAGATTGAAGGTAGACACTTACGTGGCCGACTTGGAGAGGACTTTTGACACCATAGATTTATATAGGATGAAGCTCAACCCTGCCAAGTGTGTCTTCGGAGTAGGAGCAGGAAAGTTTATTGGATTTATCGTTAATCAAAGGGGAATAGAGGCCAATCTAGAAAAGATTAGGGCTCTGCTTGAAATAAAGACACGTAAAACTATCAAAGACGTTCAGAGGCTAATCGGAAGAGTTGCATCACTTAACAAGTTTGTCTGTAGAGATATGGATAAGTGTCTTTTTTTTTTCAGAGTGCTTATAAAGGCTTTTGAATGGGACAAGGAATGCGACAAAGCTTTTAAAGAGCTAAAGTCCTATCTCGGGTATCCTCTGCTCCTATCTCGGCCCATCATGGGGGAGAAGTTATATGTGTATCTAGCCATTTCAGAATCAACCATTAGTACAACCATAGTAAGAGAAGACGATGGAGTGCAGAGGCCAAAATACTTCAATAGTAAGGCCCTTCAAGGGTCTAAACAGAATTATCCTTGAATGGAAAAGTTAGCCTATGCCATGATACACGCTTTTAGGAAGATGAAGCCATACTTTCAAGCCCACTCTATAGTTATCCTCACTGATTCCCTACTAAGACAGGTCCTCCACAAGCCTGAGAAGTCGGGCAAGTTGATGACCTGGGCCATCGAGTTGGGGGAGTATTACATTGTTTATCAACCAAGGGTTGCCATCAAATGGCAGGCACTTGCATACTTTGTAGCAGAGTTCACCTGGGAAGAGTTTCTGATCGAGAATAGTCATGATATTGCAGATGAGCCAGACAGTAACATCTTTCATGATCCGAACGAGGTTGGGTCAAGCAAGTCTGAAAAAAGTGTAGCTGAGAATGAGGAAGACATGTAACTCTTCAAGAAGGGGACCCTTTCAGAAGGGAACTTCTCTTTAAACGAAGATGTTTGGAACCTCTTCGTTGATGAGTCCTCTTATAAAAGTGGAATCGGAGCGGGGCTGATAGTGTTCGCACCAGATGGTACCGAAATTGAATATGCATTGATGTTTAACTTCAAGGCTTTAAAAAATGAGTCATAGTATGAGGCATTGATAACGGGGCTCTCCTTGATAAAAGCCCTTAGTATTGGCCGACTCCTAGTCCATAGTGACTCGAGGTTAGTTATCAACCAAGTTCTTGGGGTGTATAAGGCCAAAGATGAAAGGATGGTCAAATACCTAAAGAGGGTGAGAATGACGCTAGAAGGATTCAGAGAGGTAAATATGAAGAGGATACCTTGACAAGAAAATAATCGAGCTGATGCATTCGCTAGGTTGGCCTTAACAACAAGGACAAATATAAAAAGAATGGTACCAGTTGAAATCCTGCCCCAGCCAACCATCGAAGAAGAAGAGGTTGCCAGAACTTGCCTCAATTTGAATATAGGAGCCCCATGGATGGACCCACTCAACAGATATATCAGACAGGGAGAGTTGCCAGAATCAAAATTGGAAAGGAGAAAGCTGAGGTTCAGGGCCACTAAGTTTTCAATTATAGGAGACGTCTTGTATAAGAAGGGGTTCCTACTTCCTCTCCTTAGATATGTGCACTCTTCATAGGTTCCTCAGGTCTTGAAAGATGTACATGAGGTCTCTTGTTTGAGTCACATAGGAGGGAGGCCTCTAGATAAGAGGATAATTACTCAAGGGTTCTTGTGGCCGACCTTGGCCAAAGATGCAGCTGCTTATGTGAAGAGATGCAATAAGTTTCAGAGATTCTCCACCATTCCTCACCAACCTCATCATCCTATGACGTCAATTAGATCGCCTTGGCCATTTGCTGTTTAGGGTATTGACTTAGTAGGACCTTTGCAAAGAGCTGCAAACAACTATCGATTTTTGGTGGTGGCAATTGATTACTTCTCTAAGTGGGTAGAGGCTGAGCCTATGATCACGATTATGGAATAGAAGACCTTCCAATTCATTTAGAAAAACATCATATGCAGATATGGCCTTCTAAATACCTTTATCTCAGATAAAGGAACCCAGTTCAAGAATTCTTATTTAGAAAAATATTATGAAATAGTGGGGATCAAGCAGTTCTTCTCCTCTGGCCGACCCCAAGGAAATGGGAAGACTGAGGTCACAAACCGAACAATCCTTGATGGGATAAAGAAGAGATTGGAGGAGGCAAAAGGGAGATGGACAAAAGAGGTATACGCTGTGTTATGGGCCTACAGGACGACTGCAAGAACGCCAACGAGCGAGACTCCTTTCATGCTAGCACATGGTTTAGAAGCTGTCATCCCTACAGAAGTAGGACTCCCCACCCACAGAGTTCTGACCTATGATCCTCAGAGGAATGGGGAAGAAAGAAGACTTGACTTGGATCTAATTGAACTGAGAAGGGAAGATACTGAGATCAGATAGGTAACCTACCAGCAGAGAACAACAAAGTTCTACAATCAAAGGGTGAAATCAAGATCTATAGCTGTGGGAGACCTAGTGCTGAAGAAGACGTTACAGAAGGTAAATAAACTCCACCCAAATTGTCATGGTCCTTACAGAGTGGTCGATGAGGCTGTGCCTGGTACTTACCGGCTAGAAAATCTCGAAGGGGAACATTTTTCCAACCATTGGAATGCTGACCACTTGAAGAAATATTACATATGATGTTGCAGTTATTTATTTTTAATACATGTATCATTTTATGAAGAGGATATTAATGAAAAGAGCAGTTCCTATGTCAATACTATTTCATTATGCTTAAACATCATTAGTTTGGTGAAAATTATGAGGGTAAACATCATATTATGGTGACCTCAGACCTTAAACATCATTAGTTTGGTGAAATCTGAGGTAAAACATCATTATTTGGTGACCCCAGACCTTAAACACCATTAATTTGGTTAAATTTATGAGGGTAAACATCATAATTTGATGACCTCAAACCTTAAACATCATATTTTGGTGAAAATTATGAGGGTAAACATCATATATTGGTGACCTCAGACCTTAAACATCATTAGTTTTGTGAAATCTGAGGTAAAACATCATTATTTGGTGACCTCAGACCTTAAACATCATTAATTTGGTGAAGATTATGAGGGTAAACATCATATTATGATGACCTCAGACCTTAAACATCATTAACTTGGTGATAAATTATAAGGTGAAACATCATTATATGGTGACCTCAGACCTTAAACATCATTATTTGGTGAAAATAAGAGGTTAAACATCATAATTTAGTGAACTTATACATTGGAACATCATTAATTTGGTGAAAGATTATGAGGGTAAACATCATATTTTGGTGACCTCAGACCTTAAACATCATTAGTTTGGTGAAATCTGAGGTAAAATATCATTATTTGGTGACCCAGACCTTAAATATCATTAGTTTGGTGAAATTGATGAGGGTAAACATCATAATTTGATGACCTCAAACCTTAAACATCATATTTTGGTGAAAATTATGAGGGTAAACATCATATATTGGTGACCTCAAACCTTATACATTATTAATTTGGTGGCAATTTATGAGGGAAAACATAATAATTTGATGACCTCAGACCTTAAACATCATTAATTTAGTGAAAAGTATGAGGGTAAACATCATAATTTGATGAACTTAGACCTTAAGCATTATTAATTTGGTGACAATTTATGAGGGTAAACATCATTATATGGTGACCTAAGACCTTAAACATCATAATTTGGTGGCAATTTATGAGGGAAAACATAATAATTTGATGACCTCAGACCTTAAACATCATTAATTTAGTGAAAAGTATGAGGTTAAACATCATAATTTGATGAACTCAGACCTTAAACATCATTAATTTGGTGACAATTTATGAGGGTAAACATCATTATATGGTGACCTCAGACCTTAAACATCATAAGTTGGTGGCAATTTATGAGGGAAAACATCATAATTTGATGACCTCAGACCTTAAACATCATTAATTTGGTGGCAATATTTATGAGGGAAAGCATCATAATTTGATGACCTCAGACCTTAAACATCATTAATTTAGTGAAAAGTATGAGGGTAAACATCATAATTTGATGACCTCAGACCTTAAACATCATTAATTTGGTGATAATTGATGAGGGTGAACATCATAATTTAATGACCTCAGACCTTAAACATCAGAATTTATGAGGTGAAACATCACATTCTGGTGACCTCAGACCACAGACATTTAAGGTAAACATCATTATATGGTGACTTCAGACATTAAGACCAAAACAACATGCAAGAGAAGACACAAAAATAAGATATATAGTCTGAGAAAGATGGTATTAATATTTATCATAGAACAGTCAGAGTTACAAATCATGTATGCCAAAATGTACTGCCACTGTTCACAAAAGTTACAAACGAAAAGAAGCAAAAATTACAACTTAAAGCTTCACAGGACAAGGCATAGGTATCTGCAGCTGGAGTGGTGTCCTCTTGGCTGACGTTAGTCACCTCGGCTCCATCGTCTTGAGGATTAACATCTTCAGTCTCAGTGGCACTAAGGGAGCAGTCTCTGAAGGAGCAGAACCGTCGTCCTCAACCTCTTGTAAGGCCTGGGCAAAATAGGGGTCACCAAAGCCTAGACCAACAAAGTCTGAGGCACTCAAACTCCTTGACTCTTATTCCTTGGAGGCTGCCCATTTACCAGTTGCCTTAATACCTCTCTCAAGGTATTCAAAGCCAAAGCTGATGAACTCATCAGAGACCTTGTAATCTGCAATAATCTTCTCTGAGGCGTCCTCCAAAGAAGCCTTAACAGTAGCAGCTACCTTAGCCTACAAAACATCGTCTTTGGCTTTCAGAGCCGTTTCATGGTCCTTCTTCAGCCTAGCCATATACTTGTCCCTCTGTTGGACCTCCTCTTTTAGCTTGCTGACCTCTTTCAGCTCTTCCCTCAAACGATCAACCTCTGCACTGAAAGAGGCTTGGACTTTCAGAGCTTCTCGACCTTTCTCGATCAATGGCATTTTCTTCAGAGTCCAGTCCACAAAACGATGCACGAATAACATATCCTACAGTAGAAGGTCAAATGTATAAGCACATTAATGTAAGATAGCTGAGGTTACACTTGGAAGAGAAAAATAGTAGAAATCATTACCTGGATTGATCCGTGGAGGGTAAACTCAACCAGCAAAGGGATATCCAGAGAGCGTAGGAAACGCTTATCTTCCTCGGTCATTACAAAGCCGATGGAATCAATAGCCTTCAGACCATGGACAATCAAACTATCACTTATTTTCAGCTGAGAAAGACGAGCTGCAAGGGCATCGTTTGAGGAGATCGAAATGGCACGATCCCCTTTTTGATTTTTACTCGGCCTCTGATTCTTTGAGTCCATTGTGGTCTTTTTTTTCTTCGTAACATCGGCCTTGGACCCGCCAATGTTCTGTTTGGGAGGAGGAGGGGATACATTATGCCAAACCTTTTTCATCAACTTCACGAGGCTTGGGGCAGACATCTCCCACAGGTCATCAGAAATACCTTCAGGGCGCTCTACAAAAAAGAATTTATGAGTCAGTAAATTAGAGGCATGAAAATTAAGAGGTACAAATTGTTAAAAAAATACTTAAGAAGCTATGTCAAAGAACTACCACCTAGCCCTGTCTGAGAGAGGTAGTAGGGGGTCATCATATGTTCGTATTTAACCAGACGACCCTGCTCCCCCTGATCTTGAAGGTCCTTAACCTTTTGAATATTATCCTGGCTAAGTCCAGGGTCGCCTTTAGCAGCAAGAGACACCTTCTCCCACTTTAGAGGTGTCCTCAGATCAGACGTTGAAGAGGAAGCATATGGACCAAATTCCCATGCCCCTAAGGCAAAGAAATACCGAGGTTTCCAGTTATGATTTGAAGTCTGGGTAACCAATAACATCTTTTTATCTAACTTCCTAGCTAAGAAATGATAGTATCTAGGATGGTTTTCGGCAGAGGAGGGGACGTAACAGCCTGTGAAGACTCTAACATGAAGGTTTGAGTGGTGGACTGCCTTCCAAAGGACGATAACCCCTATCATCACCCTCCAAGCGTTGGGGGATAGTTGTGAAGGGGCAAAATTTATATGGGATAATATGGATCTGATTGAAGGATGGATAGGGAGACAAAAACCTAACTTGAACATCTGCCTGTAGACGCAGATCTCCCCATCTCGGCCACCAAACGCTCTCTCACCCCTCAGAGGTCTCCTAAGACTAATGGAAGGACCTATTGCGTAGAGGTTCCTAAAAGCCAGAAGATCGTACTCACTAATGGAGTTCTCAATCTCTGCTGCCTCAGAGGTGTAAATATCGCTCTTGTTCCCATCATCTTCATCCCTAGTAACGTCGGCCTGGGAAGATATTGGAGGACCATCAGTGAACCTCTGAGCGAACTCATCCCCGGTGGCGTCCGATAAGGGAATAACATCAATAGGTGGGGGAATGGCCACACTCGGCCCTATAATTTCAACATTGGAAGAAGACTGTGAGGTTTTAGCACCATTATGAGACGAGGTACGACTTGAGACCTCGGCCTGATCAGGGACTTGATATTGCCTAGTGGAGAAATCTATAGCCTCTTGTAAAGAGTCTACATACATGGGGTCTGAGGTAGACGACTCAGTCTCAGACATGGGTATTGGTTCCTCTTGAACCTCTGCTGGCTCAGCAGGCTCGATTGGCTCAGGGTAGATAACCTTCAGAGGTGGAGGAAAGATGGGTCTGACAGGAAAGGCCTCAGCCCTAAGAGCTTCCTCTTGGGCTAGCTCTATCTGCCTAATTTTTCCAAAGGTCTTCTCTCTAAGTGAAGGTAACTCTCCTATGAGTTGATACAGGGGTCTGAGCATAAAGAGGATGACACTACACTTGGACTCTACAAACAGGCAAAACCACCTACCTTAACTTAAACTAAAAATCAAATAAAGAAGGTGAAAGGTTTTCAAACCAAGAACAACAAGAACACTTAAGAACAAGCTCGCCAGAAAATGCAAAAAGTCACCGAAAAATCCTAAAATCCTAACCGAAAAACCAAAACCCTCACCGAAAGTTACAAAATTGAAAAGCAAAGACTAAAAATAGAAGGATGAGGAGTATAGTGGTACCTGGATGATTTTGAAATAAGGGAGAAGAGGTTGGGATGTGAAAAAACCCTCAAACACGGCAGTAAATGAGCTCTTGAAGAGAGAGAAAATCACGGAGAGAACATATGAGGGAAAAGTGAAGAAGAAATGAAGAAGAAAGAAAAAAAGAGGGTTTAAACCCTAAATCATTTTTGCGTGTGTCCCAAGTCCCATCATTGCCTTGGGAACCCAAAGGGATAAACCATAATTACACCAACTTGAAACACATGCCATTCACTTCAGCAAGTGACATGTGCCAAGAGAATACTGACACACAAAAAAACTTAGCCTCGGCCTTGCAATACCCCTCAATCACCTACTCACATAGGTAACTAAGGGCTAAGGGGTGATTGATACGCCCAAAGTGCACTTTCCTACTCAGACACACTAACCTCGGCCTAACCCACAGCCGAGGTAGAAGAAGATCATAATAGCCCTCAGTAATATCGTCTCTCATAGGGTCGACCTAGGCCGACGTTGCATCAACCTCATACATCAACCTCGACTGGGGAATAACCGAGGATTGGCAAGGCTTGTACCTGGGTTTAAGCATCCATTAACAAAATCGGCCCCGACCGACACTACAATTTATCATCTGAAGACAACAGAGCCTCGCAGACTCAATCATCAAGCACCAAGGACAACATCGGCCCTAGCCGATGTTACAACTTCCTCGTATTTAACCTCGGTCAGCATCCTAGCGGAGGTCATCATGTATATTAGTTTCGGACATGGAAGGGGTCGGACATCACCAACCTCGTACTCATCCAGACCGAGGTTGGCACCAAATGAAGACAGCCAAGCATTTACAAGTACATGTATGGCTTAGAACACGTGGACAAATCTATTATAACTGAATCATTCCCTCCACGTGAGGGAATATTGAGGTCATCATTATTTAGTTAAGATCAGCCAAGTGTCATCCTTATACTGGTTAGAACTTCATGCACATGCTCATTGCATGCTTGGGGGGGTACACTACACCCCCTAAGCACTATATATAGAGGTCACCCTCTACCTTGTAGAAGGATCCAGAATTGTAACCCTAGATGAAACTTTGTCATTTTACACAGTAGAGATAAAAAGCTTGAGAGATAGTATCCACTATTTTAGGTACAAAACCTATCCGTGCGCACTATTTTAGGTATAAGTCAAACATGACAAAAACATGATGGCCGTGCGCACTATTTTAGGTATAAGTCAAACATGACAAAAACATGATGGCCGTGCCCATGGGGTTAAAACACTTTTATGCGTATAGATGTAGGAATAAAGTATTTTTACCCATACATATTGAAATTTTCAAAGCTTAACTTTTCCCTTTAGGATAAACACAAAACTTCTCAATATTACAAGATCAGTTTTTCATTTCAAAAAAGATTTTCAAAGTATATTAAAATAAATGCTTCTGTGCATAGCGCTTAGATGTTCAAATAGACAATCGATAGAAGGATATTCATCAGTGTAAAGGTGACATATGTCTTTATATTATAGGAGCCATATATGATGTTCAATGTTCACCGATGTATGATGAACAAAACTCTACCAAATAATGTCTCTATGAAATCAACCATTTTGACTGAATAATGCATGACTTAAATGCTTTGACATATAAGTAATCCAACCAGACTAATATAAATAACTTATATAAATATTCAATATCCCCATTTTACTATCCCGTTACAAAACCACCAAAATTGAAAATACTTGATTCTGACAAATAAAATTCACTCCACATTGGCCACATATGATAGAAGAATGTCGCAATACACATAAAATAAAAAATAACAACAACATAACCAACATTAAGTATGGGCTGGACTAAGTCGCAATCTCATGTCGATACCTCAAAAAGCATGAAGAAACACCTAACGATCATGTACATATGAAAACACAAAGAGTCATACCCTTACTTGGTAATCCTTTTAATAATATCGATTTACACCATAAAGCGGAAATATGCATATGAGAAATGTATATCAATAAAAAAAATACCCTAAAACTTATCAATATAAAAATAAACACCACAAGTACATAGAAATGATGTAACTCTCCTAATCATATTTCAAACCTTTCTCCCATTTGATACAAATCAAGAGTATCCATATCTCCCCATTTTCTTAGAAATTTATCCTCCTCTTGAAAGAGAAAAGTCAATGAGAAGTAAAAAAGACATAAATGATGGGTATATAATTATAATTACAAGAGAACTAGTAAGAAAAAATGCTATAAAGCATGTGATAAACCAATTGGAAACATGAAACATGGATATAACAACCATTAAAGAGACTAACATGGCATAATCAAGCTATAACATCATAATAAGAGAATAAGATATAACATAATCATAAGATACATCGGACCTATATAAACTTATAGATAGAGAAAACAAGGGTTTGAATGTGTTAAATGAGATTTTAAAACCCTCAAATATGAATAAGAAGTCGAGAAAATACTGGCTTGTTCGTGCGAACGAACCTAAAATAACTCTGTACGAATAAAACCCAAAAAATGAAAAAAAATCACGCGAACGGATGGGACCCAAAAATCATGAAAAAGCCCTGCGAATGGATGAAACCCAAAATATCAATCTATGCGAACTGATTGAGGCAGTAGCTTCAAAACTAACTTTGTGCGAATGACCATAATATATCTATGCATACGATTTTTGCTAGAATACAAAGGTCAGGGAGAAAAATATAGAAAAGACTTGGTATAGAATCCCAAAATTTCAAACTCTCTCAAAAGATGCAATGCAAATGTATGTGCATGCCCAAACGCTATTTTTTTTTGTAATTTTGTAATAATCAAATAATGAAACACTCAACACACCCAAATATACACATGTAACATAAAAACATGTATAATGGTCAAGTTTAAGCTACCAATGCTAAAATGGATTTTTTGCGTAAGTTTTTTTTTAAAAACAATTAATGTCATGGATAAAATTCAAATCATAACAAACAATAATCGATCAACATATTAGTTTAATTTCGAATTGGATAAATTAAGAAATTTCGGATTTCATTCATGGCATGACGTGAACGAATAATATATCACAAAATTAAATGAATGAACATAATTGTTTCATATAAATTACAAATCAAGCTTTATTTTATCATTTAATCAATATCCTTTCAAGATCTTCCAGAGGTAGATTCTAACCATGTACACTCCCTCAAAATGATGTTTAAGCCCTAAATTAGATATTTAAAGTAACACTATAACAAATTAAAAGCCTATATTATTTTTCTACCATGAATTTTCTTGCACTTGGCTTTAGCTTTTTTCATAATTTAATTGGCTTTTTCTATGATGACTTTTACACACACTTTGGTAGAAAGCTATTGATGACAATCAGATTCGAACCAACAGTATTCCTTTTTGCTTATGAAAACGTCTCATCAATAATTCACATTATATATATATATATATATATAATATCAATCAAATCTTTCAAATGGTTTATAAAAAAATGTTTATTAAATATTTTTTTTACTAATATTGGATCTCGGGATTTAATCATGATTTAAAATTAAGCAATCATGAAAGCCACATGAAAGTCTTGTAGATTCAATGACATGTAAAGTGCATGTGAAAAATGAACTCATTACTAAATATCTCAATAAATTTGACTTTTTATGATTTTTCACATGAATTCTAACTTATCATTGAAAAAATTATCATTTGCATATTATTGTTTTGAATGTTTAAACACTATTTGAAAATAAGTTCGTACTAGTGTTGGTAAATGGGTATTTATGGGTGGGTAAAAAATGGATACAGACAAATTTGAACGGGTCAGGCTAAATAATGTGGGCGGGACGTGTCGAGTCGAGCCAAATTTAGGTCAGTTTGGGTCAAACCTGTGCCAGGTCGGGCCGACCCATTTTTTTTGTACCTTTGAGTGTTTTTAAGCAACATTAATGTCATCACCTCCAATCAAAGTCTCTACTACAATAGAGTTCAAATTAAAATAACAAATAATAAAATCCATATTTTACATATTGCCTTTTCTTATTCCATATTTTACACCCACCTCATTTTTTCTACCTAATAGCACTTCCTCTGTCAAAGAGCTACAACATTATGGAACATAACCTCTTTTTTGTAAAAACCAATTTTCTCCTGCCATGACTTATATGGTGAGATGGCTTTTTCCAACTTATATTGCTGCCACTCAAACCAATACAAAACCCTTTTGTATTTTCGTTTCTCCATATAGTTGAGTATTTTGGTTCTCAAATACACGATTAGGTTTTCATATCGGGTTTTCAGATCAATTTTAACGATTGGTTTTCAGTGATTAACAAATTCCAAGCTTCAGATAGAATTTTAACCTACACAACGATCGATTTTCAGACTTATTTCAGTCGTTTTGATGGTTTTGATCGACTTCGATTGGTTTGATGATTTAATGAACCACCAGCAAATGGTAGTGTCAACAAAATGGTTTTGAGTTGGGTGTTGTTAATTTGTGACAACACTAATCGATCGGTCTTAGTGGGTTTTACTTTTGACAACACCGATGTACAAATTTTGGTTTTGGTTTCGAAAGGTTCCAAAACCATTTTAACCCGCAAATGGCCTGCCAATGAGGCGACTTACCATTTTGACCTATAAACAGAACTGATAGTCCCCAAACACATTCTTTTGGGTGGGTTATGAACGGTTTCATCCTCAAGAGACCATATTGTCGAGCCTAATTCGTACAATGAAATACATGTATACAAAAAACTTAACCAATAACCATAAAAGGAATAGACAAAAATATCTATGGAGTTTTTTGAAGATGATGATATATACATACAAACCATGTAAGGAACAAACATGAAAAAAATGCATAATGCGTAAAAAGATCCTCACCAAAAATATCTAAAATATCCCAGTATAGTAATAGAAGCTCCCAAATGATCCTAATTGAATTAAGGAGTACCTAAGAAGGTACATACAACCAACAAATACCCTAGATATCCTATTTACCTACCTATCTAGGTAGAGGAGGGTGATGCCTTTCTCGGATCCTTAGGAGTTACAACAACTATTTACTTATTCCTCTATACTTTCTTTGGAGGAATAATAATCTCAACTCTCTCTCTCTAGGAGCATTCCCATGTATACCTCTCATAGGTACCCAATATTACATGCTAAAAGGAACTTTATTCCTTAGAAAGAAGTAAATGAACCATTCTCCTATCATTTTGTTGATTCAGTCTTCCTTGTGAGATTTCCAATCTTTTTCCTAAGCTATCTCAATGGGTCTCTCTTTTAAACAACCATTCTATTTTCAGGAATTTTTTTCCTATCTAACTACCATCTAAATGGTGCATTATAATGTCCATAAAAATTACAGTGGGAGAAATACGACACAATTATTCTATGAATAAGCGTAGGATTAAGTTTATGAGATTTCATCTCTTCATGTTTCACAATCTTCTTGTCGTTGAAGAAAAAATGAGGAATATGGTTTGCTTTCCCATAAAATAAGAAACTAAATGTACTAAACCTTGGTATGGTAGGGACGACCTCCTCTTATTTTAATTTGGGAGATTATTCCTTGGCAATGCTCTTGACACAAAAAGACGATTAAAAAATTAATTACAAAATTATAGTTTCTTTCACTTTTGACTCAACAAATCCAAGGCTATGTTTATCATTCTTTATTTGATAAGGTTTAAAAAGAATGTTGTCAATCACATTAGTTCTTTCAACCTTTCAATTCCTTGGCATAATATAGTTTAAGATTCAACCTTTAAAAATCAACTTTTAACACTTATTTTTGAATCACAATCTCTTCTTTATCCTTCACAAGAATTTCATTTACATTCATCAAGGAACCAACTTCTTCGAACAAGATATCAACATTTTCATTAAGTTTATCAATATATAATTAAACGCGTCCAAACTTTTAAAAGTCTTCTTTTTGTTCACTTTAAATAACTTTTATATTTGTAAAAAACTTGATATTAGAATTTTTTGAACTTAGTTGATTCTGGATAAAGTTCATAAAATGCTTCATGAATATTCTCCTTTACATTACCATTATCGTATGACGATCTAGGATAAGATGTGTGTGAATCTACACTCGCACAAGAGGAGGAATCGCTAAGATACATATGGATATACTCTTTTTTTCCTCATTCACAATTACATCCAAAGAATAATTCCCTTCACAAACTCTTTCTCCCTCACCTTCGAACTTAACCATGAAAGCTATCCGACTTCCATTATCTTTAGTAGAGGAAATTTCATCCAATTTACTATCGAAATCAATCAAACTAGATTTGTAAACTTTCTGCCTTTTATCAAAGTTCTTCGACTTCTCTATATTTATCAAATGTATAGGGTATAAATTTATATGGTGGCCTACTCCACCACATCTAAAACACTAATACTCATCTTTCAACTTACTTCCCTTAGTGCACTCTTTTGAGATCTCCCTTTGAACTCATATTTAGAAGACTGTTATCGCTTCGGTTTAAAGCTCTTATCAGTTTTAAACATTTTATTATTATTTTTATAGATTTTTCTAAAACTCTTAAGAAATAAATTAATATCCCCATAGAAACTTTCACAAGACCTATTTTCTCCATTTTTCACATTTCCCCCCTTACTCGACTCGACAATGTTATTTTTTTGCAGGAAAAGAAATTTTATTTATAAACAAATAGGAGAAAATGCCTCTCCATGGGATCTTACACGTGGAAATGAAAATTAGGAAATTATACGAATACTTTAAGAAAATTTACGAAGTCTTAAACGAGAAGCAACTGGCCTTAAATTATATTTAAGAGCTGATTTCACTGCAAGAGTTAAGTACGGAAAAGAGTCCACTTTCTTGTCACCCTTTTGATTACTTTCATCCACATCAACTATATTATTTGAGTCTTCAATGTTCCGTAAAATATCAAAAGAATTACTAATTGGAGTAATGACTTTGATATTGAGTTTGACCACATTTTCTTCCAACTGATTCTACAATAAACGCCCGTGTATTTGCCGAATTATGAGACTCATTGACCATATGACATTTTTTTACAATTGAGTCTTCAGTAGTGGAGCTTGATTGGGTGAAATAATTATTTATAATTCCAACATATAAATTAATACCATGACTATATTCTTCCTCTTCTCCCCACACAGATCGAGGTGATAAATCCTCATTATAATTTAATATATTTTCTAGAGGGGCATTTCATTATAAGACTCATTGGAGTAATTTTCAATATCCTCTTGAATAATTATACCATTCTTGACCATAGTTGGATATTTTGACAAACTAAAACCCACGTTATTGTGTTCAAATTTCTTCCCATTTAATTCAGCATTACCTGTTGGAAAAGTCGCCTTATCTCCAACAATATTGGCATTAGGAGAAGCTACATGTCGAGTTATTTTTTGTTCAGCCTTATCTCCAATAAATTATGTTTTTCTGAGTCGATCATCCTTATACCTTCATCAATGTTGAGATCTTCGTTGGAATCCAAAGCTTACGAAGTTTTACGAGATTGGTGGATACCGAGGCAGTTGATGTTATGATGATGCAATGATCGAGTTACAATGTCTAAGAGTGCTAGAGGTGACTTGAGGGAACATTGATTTTATGGAAGTTAATGAACTTATAGGTGTTATTCATGTGATCTCAACATGTGGACGCTTAAAAGGATGGGGAACCATATAGCTTTGAAGGCACAAAAAGACTCAAGAATGAACATTAAGGCTTTGTTGCATTTTATGCTCGTATAATTATCTTGATCACATACTTCGAAGGAGCCTGTAAGTTCTTCTAGTCTATACGTATAACTATCCTTAATCTAGTTCAAGATAACAACATTCGTCTTGAAATCAGTAGCTAAAGTCCTTAATAACTTCTTAATAACTCTGTTCTCCAGAATCTTATCCCTAAGATTCTATAAAGCATTTTCAACTTTCGTCAATAGAGTGTAATAATCTTCAAATGTTTATTCTTCACTCATCCTCACAGCTTTGAAACTGGTTCTAATTCGTCACAAATTGGATTTCTTTACACTTGAAGTTCCCTCATGAGTGATTTTAAGGATTTCCCATTGAAAATGTCGGGGCTATATGGATTCACTTTTATCTTAGGTTACACACATAAAGAACAAATTTTAACCAAATTTTATCATGATTATAATTATGTGTGAATGCAAGATAAATTCCAAATTACGTATGCCAAACCAAGCAATTAAACCAAAAAAACCAAGCAGAAGAAGAATTGAGGAAAATTTCCTTGGGGCAAAACCTTAAATCTAGAACTGTTTCAGAGTTAACAGAGATAAGATGACTCACAGACTACTTAGAGATCCCCTAAATATAACGCGATGTTGTTATTCAAGTCTTTAAAAAAAACGATGTAGCCTAGCACCAGCCATAGGAAGTATCTCTTCCCTCGGTATCCACCGATCAACCTCATGATGTGAAATCTTTTCTTCTTCAACAGTACAGTCGCAACTCCAGAAATCAACAGTAAAGAGCACTCTACAAGGGTTTGATGTTTGTGTATGGAACTTGGGTTTGACAAAGTCAACAAATCATTTAAGGGATGAGTGATTTGGAAAATAAAAAATTGTTTTGAAGAAAAAAGAAAAAAACTTTTGGAATAAGTATAGAAATTTATTTTCCCCAACAATTCTGAAAATAAGACCACAAGAGTTATTTTTATAAACAAATACGATTTTCAAGGCAGCTAACTCATACGGATGAAAATAGGACTTCGTTTGAAAGAAAACCTTAATTTTGTTTAACGAGGTCTAATCTCATTCGAACGAAAGGCCTAGCTCATTCAAACGAGCTTCAAGCGTACTTCCAACAAGGTTAGTTCTACGAAAAAGAGACCACATGTTAGAATCTCGTTAGAAGTTCGTTGTAAGGACTTAAGCACTTCATTCCAACGAAATTACAACCTTGTTCGAATGAGAACAAGGTCTCATTCTAATGATATGTCAATCACGTTCCAACAAACCAGAAAATAAAAAAAATTATTTTTAAAATTATTTTTATAAAAATGCCTCAAATAAAATTAAAACATTCAAGAATATATTTGAGTAAAATCAAAAGCTCAAATCCTTATAGCTCCATAATTTCTTTATGATGATTCAAATGGCTTAAATTTTGAAAATGATGCTCAGTTACTAACATGTGTTCAAAGATCATGTAAGCATATACGAAGGTAGTGCTCGGTTTGTAACGGGATATGCCAAATTATGTAAACTATGAGTAATTATAAAATCTTACTCTTACAAATCTCACACTTTGGCTCTTCCGGTACAAAAACAAAAATCCAAACCAAATTAAAATTAATTCCCCAAGAGAAGGTTCTACTAATGCCCCTCCAAACCCAAAACGAAACGACATAAGACACTTTGTCTTCAACTAAAATTCTTCATCGTGTGTAGTTCATGAGATCATCATGAATGCGAAAGAGACTTACACACATGAAACAAAATAATACAGTGATGCGTACGAGAGTTTAAAGCCATTAAAATCTAAACTCCCTTTTTTTTCGTAATAGACAAAGAGTAAGAAACTAAGCATGAAATATTAGCATCACCAGATTCCAAATGAAACGACATCACAAAGATAATCAATAAAGTACATGAGATGAATTTGTAAAAGGCAACCAACTATTTTTGAAAATTTTCAATCTTTCTCAAGTATAAAATGTATGTGTATATAAAAAGTTATATATAGACACAAATACATCACACCAGGGAATATCACTAAAATATCGGAATCATGAAAGCGGAATGTAATTGTGTGAACAATTTTCACGGGAAAATCAACATAAGCATTCATAATATAAGCACACGAAGTCAATGAGTTACTTCTAAAGAAAGAAATTAATTTCAACCCTAGGTGTAAGAAAGTTGAACAAGGTTGAATTGACTCGACTTATGCAACATGCCATGAAAAATAATGCCAAACTATTTAATGCTTTTCAAGAAAGTCCGTTGCGCAAACCCATTGATCTTCTACTTCATAACACCCTCAAAATATCACATATTTAAGAAGCCACTCTCAAAATTTTGAAGATATCACAATGCTCATGTGTAGCGAAGCATTAATGAAATAAAATTGACCTTGACACTTTTGTTTTTATGTGCCGTTAATCTTTTAGTCTCTTTTTGTAAATTGTGGCTTTTAATGCAAAAATATTTTTCTCTTTCGTATCCCCTTTCCATTGCTTAACATATAATAAATTTTTTGGGAAACAAAATGCGGGCAATGGTTCTTACAAGCATAAATTATCTCCCGTACAATTGGGTCGTTATTAAATACTATTGAGATGAGAACACCATATTCGATATATAATAAGCAAGCATAATGTTCCAAAAGTCCATGCATTTGTGCAATAAAGGTGATAAAAAGTCTAGCATGAATAAAGTAAGCATCAATGAACAACGAAATACTATCCCCGCATTATTAAGCACACCAACGAAACGAAACCATATATCAAAGCATCATGGAAATGTCACAAGAATGGATGGATTGTAGGGGTGATTCGAACATCTTTAATGCACATTCATATATAGTGAAAAAAGAAAATACAAAAATCTTTTTGCCTTTTTCAATTATATTATTCAAAATAAAATCTTTTTGGAGTTTTTCAAACTTTTTTCTAAAAATAGAAAATTATTTTGGAAATTTTCAAGATTGCTTTAAAATAAAAGCATATAAATATATAAAAAAGACAATCTAGCATGAGGCATAAATGATATGAACATGATAATCACCCTATACTAGATAAAGTTACCGAACTCAATACAAGTAACAAATACCCAATGACTTTCTAAGATTCTTGAATCTAAGTGCATCTAAATTTTTTCGTCAAAATATCGTCTAATTGACGTTCGATGCTCACAAAGATCAAGGACACGAACTTCTCCTCAACAAGCTCACGAATGAAATGGTCACGTATCCTAATGTGCTTTGTGTGGTAATTTTGGACCAGATTACGGGATATATGAACCGCACTTATATTATCACACGAAATAGCCACCGTGCCTTAGAAAATCCCATAATCTTCCACATTTGCTTCATCCTTAAGAGTTGTGTGAAGTAACTCTCGATTACTATATACTCAACCTCCGTTGTGAAAAAAGAAATAAAGTTTTACTTCTTGCTCAACTAAGAGATAAGAGCACTCCCAAAGTAAAAACAACCACCCGAAGGGCTCCTACAACCATCCACATCCCCAACCCATTCGGCATCCGAATAGGCGAATATACGGTCATCAACATCAAAGCAATATCAAATACTGTAGGAAAAAATGCCACTCACGTATTTGATGATACGTTTAAGTGCGAGTAAGTGAAACTCTTTCGGGATGCCTGGTAATGTGCACAAACTCCAATGCTAAAGGCAATATCGGGATGACTAGCGGTCAAGTATAGAAGACTACCTATCATGCTCCTGTAAAGGGTTTACTCTACATCGTTGCCTAAAGAGTATTTTCTATGGTTAGTAGAGGTACTTATAGGGGTGGGTGAGTTCTTAGCGGAGTCTAATCCAAACTTCTTCACTAGGTCCCTAACATATTTGGATTGAGATATGAATATCCCATTGTTAAGTTGGCGCACTTGGAGACCTAAGAAGAACATAAGCTCACCAACCATGCTCATCTCAGACTCACTCTACATCTCCTCTTCAAACGTGTGAGCATGTTGGGAACACGTGGATCTAAATACTATGTCGTCCATATAGACTTGGGCAACCAAGATCGCACCACTCTTTCTCCTCATAAATTATATCTTATCCACTCCCCCTCTCCTAAAGCCACGAGCTAAGAGATAAGAAGTGAGCCTCTCTTACCAAGCACCAGGTGCTTGATTCAAACCATACAAGGTCTTCTTAAGATAAAAGACGCGTCCTAGGTGCTTTGGATCTTCGAACCCATTTGGTTGTTCCATGTACACTTATTCCTATAGAATTCCATTAAGGAAGACAATCTTGACATCCATTTCATATAACTTGAATAGTAGATGACATGCTATGAGTAGTAAGAGGACGAACTCAAGCTTAGTAATATGAGTGAATGTCTCGTCAAAGTCTACACCCTCAATCTGTGTGTAGCCTTGAACGACTAACCTAGCCTTATTTCATACTATGGTACCATTATCATCCATCTTATCATTGTAAATCCACTTGGTACCAATCACATTAGTCTCTCTAGGTCGGGGAACTAGCTCCTAGACATCGTTCTTGCGAAACTGAAGCAACTCATCTCGCATAGTGGATATCTAATGCTCATCCTTAAGTGATCTTTCACATTATTGGTTTCTACTAAGGAGGTGTAGTAAAAGTAGTTAATCACATTCTTAAGTTCAGCCTGAGTCTTGACACCTAGTGTGGGATCACCAAGTATAGTGGAAAGGTCATGACTTTCTCGAACCCAAGAGGGTGGATCCTCTAAATCAAGAGTGGGGTCCACCATAGTCGTATGGGGAACAATGGGATCCTCACTAGGGGTGCATTATTCTCACACTCGAGGTTAGGATCAATTGACATAGGTGGCTCATCATTTCTAATAATAACATTTATTAATCCCATAACCTTAGAGCTTGTAAGGTAAATACCTTATAATCCCTATTCAAAGATGAATACCCTAAAAATATCCCCCCATTGCGTCGGGAGTTGAACTTTCCTAAGTGCTCTATCTCTCAAAATGTAGATAGGACTCCCAAATACTTGAAACTATGATAGGTTGGGTTTCTTCCATATCCACAACTCATATGGCATGTGTAATGTGTGTGGACGAAGATATACCCTATTCACTGTATGGAATGCGATACAAACTACCTCTATCCAAAAATGTTTAGGCACTTTTCTCCTAAGAATCATGGATCTAACCATCTCTTGAATCGTTCGTTTATTCCTTTCAACGATCCAATTTTGTTAAGGAGTATGAATGAACGAAAACTCGTGTTTGATGCCCACTCCATCACAATATCTATCCACTTAGGCTTCTTTAAATTTAGTGACGTTATCACTACACATCCGATTAGTAGTGACACCGTGTTGATTTTGTAGGACATGGCACTTGGTTGTTAGGAACTTAATCTCATCGAACTTTTCTATAAGAAACCCTATGATATATTATCTCAAAAAGTTATCGACCATCACGAGAATGCATTTCTTATCCCCAATGCTCTTCGTACTAGTATGACCCATAAGATCCATGTGTATCAACTCCTACACATGAGAGCTGGTAATGGTGTTTAACTTCTAATGGGGATTCAAATTTTTTTTCCTTATTGGCGAGGATTACAAATTGATGAAGTTCGTTTCACAAGTGATGGTACGTTATGAACTAGGTATTTCTTCACCAATATCTCAATTTCTCTAAAGTTCACATAACCTAGTTGTTGATGCCAAAGGTCCATAGAAGAGATTGTGGCATTGTTTCACACAAAGGAGGACATGGGAATGATTCCATATCAATTATCTTTAGTCCTCACTCCTTGTAGTAATAGTTCACCTGATTCATCATATACGTTACACTCGTATCGATCAAACTTTACCATAAAGTTTGCATCACACAATTGGCTTATGCTAATCAAGTTCGCTTTTAACCCTTTGACGTACAACATATTGTCCAGCTTAGGAAATTCGTGTATCTCAACACAAGCATGTCCTAAAATGCTAGGCCTACTCCCATGTCCAAAAGTGACTTTTCCTTTCTCGCGATTCACAAGGTTAGTAAAAAATGACTTTTCACTGGTTATGGGACTAGAGCATCCACTATCTAAATACCATTGGAAAGTATCTTGAACCTTGAGTTCAACGTGAATAATAAGGACTTTTTCGTTATGCTTAGGTACCAAAGTGGAGGTAGCCATTTATTTTCCCTTATCATTGTTGGCTCTAGTCATAACATTGATAACATCTTAAAAGGCATAGACATCCTTTAAAATTCTTCCATTAATCTTTGAGAAGTGGCAACTAGGAACTCAACTTTATCTTTAAGACTAGTAGTGTCGTTATAGCGGTGCGTGGGGGTATGTGTATGTGGAATTCTTCCTAACTTATGGCCAAATTACCTAAGGTGACCTCTAGGGATGGAAATTTAACCTGCCCCGCTAGGTTCCCGCCTCGCCCCTAATGGTGCGAGCAAAAAATCCGTTTAAAATAAAAGGGTAAGTTATGGGTTTTTTAAAAACACATTTGTTAAACGGGTTGGGTTCGGGTTTACTATATATAAGCATAAACCGCCCTGCCCCACCATGTTTATTTATCTTCTATGTACCCCATTCTTCCTAAGGTAAGGAGTTCATTAAACAAGTTACTTCTCTCTTTCTTGCCCATACGAGATAAGTTTCGAAATTCCATTTATATCCTGATTTAAACATCAAATGAACGATTCCACTATAGAACCATACCTAAAATTCTTATCCCCGCTTCGCACATGTTCTTTATATGAGATGTCTAACTCTTATCACTTTAAGTTTGATCTTCCTAGAAAAATGTACTAGAAAATTTTCAAATCCTGGGTGTTACTACACTTCACCCTTCACAATTGTCTTTGAATTTCTTCCTTCACAAGAGTCCTTCTGACTCCCTCACCTTTCACATACAGTGCGGGGTGAGTTAAGAACGACACAACCATCAACTATGATGATTCTTGACAAACTACATCTCCCAAGAAACTTCCTTAATGTTCTCAACCCAAACAAAATTTATGATGATTTCTATCTCCAACACCATTTTCCAAAATACTCTATATCTTTGGCTGAGTCCTCCTCCCATTGTCCTTCTAATGGATCTTGCTAGTCGCCCCAATGTGTTTGGAGCACGATGCCCGACCGAACTCATATAAGCATCATATCCCACAAACTTCATGGCAGGAGAACGTAAATCGAAATACGCAAAGAATTCAACATCCTAATAATAGGGCTCTACATCAAAGAACGCTACGCTGAAACGTAGTAAGTTGCACAGATCCTAAAGACACTACAATCCTATGCTCTGATACCACCTATAACAACCCGCCTAATTAAATATCAGGTGGTCAATCCTTTATTTAATTAAATCAGAATATGCAGTTGGTTCATTCTCAGCATCACCGTCGAAAACCATTTCTTTATTAATCACCTAATAGTTAATTAATCTAAGTGACAAAAACTTTTTCCCTTTTTAGTTTAATTAAAACCATTCCACGACACAGAATAACAATATGCAACATCACATCACAACTGAATTAACTATAACAAGAATACATGTTACTGGAATAACCCTCCAGCTAAAATATAACATTTACAATAAATAAATATGATATCCACAATGCTTAATAATTACAACCAATAGAATCTTGAGCGACATGCCCTAAATGAAGTAAACACTACAGATGTGTGAATCAACATAAAGGAGGCGTCTAAACCAAATCCACATCTCTGCTAGTAGCTATAATCCATAATCAATGTTGGGCATCCCTGCTGCTGGATACCTGATGCCCAAGATATAGTAGAGAAGAGAATATGCAAGGAAACGGGTCAGAGCTTGATTATAAAAGATTTTAAAAATAGCAAGTGCTTAACAATTACAATTAAGCATTTATTATGTACATGTTAGTTTCTCGGCTCTCTCTCTCTTGAGAATTCTCACATCTCATCTAGAGTGCACACATATCGTATCTTATTATCTTCCTAGTTAAGGTTCCCTCCTAACTAGTTTCCACAACATAATTCTAACCCATATTATAACCCGTATGACCCATACCATACGTAATATAATTATTCATATTAATATTCATTTCTCTTTAATATGAACTAGTCTTGTGACAACCTTGGGATTAAGTATTCACTTACTTAATTCAATTCAGATTTCATTATTGGCTTCTATCTACACCATTACACAGTAGATTAAATCAATGCTTATATTTTTTTTTATCTACAATTTCACAAAGAAGATTACATCTCTATATCTACATTGTCACACAGTAGATTACATCACAGTTTATATATATAATATCACACTAATTATATATACTAATACGACACCTCCCCAGTCACAGCTGCGGTGCATGTATACTATCCTATCATGTCCTGATACATAATATCACTATATAAAGGACTATTGATTCCGCGTCTCTCACGAATCATATCATAACACAAATATATTGGAGGCGAGCATACTCCCCAGCCAAATGGGTCATGCACATACCTACGCTCCCATTCAACCGTCGAAACTATCATTACACCGATAGCACGTGTACAAGGTCCTATGCTCAGGGTACGAATCTAAAATTCCTCCCAATTGGGAGCACAAGGATAAGACCGTCCACAACGCAAAACCTTCATCCCGATAGCAAGAAGCATAGGTATGTCATACATACAAATAATAATATAGGTATTCATCACACCTATATAAATATAACATCAATAAGGTATTCACACAACCATATGATAATAACAGGCAATAATCTCACCTATATATATAATAATAATAGGTATTCATCATACCTATATATAACCATAGGGCATATGCACAATCGATATAATAAATCCCATATGTAGTATAATTATATTCCGAATATCCTTCGTATTTTTCGATTATGACTTTAATCCTCAAAGTATATATTTTTTAACTTATCTACCCGCACGATGGTGATCATTTAATCCTCAAATAAATTCAGAAGGTAAACATCACGTCCTACAAATCCATGTCATAACGACTCCGGAATTTCTACGAATTAACTTGACTTTAATTAGGTTTATTCCTCGATAATCCCTAATTCACTCTTAACCCTTTATTCCATCTCTTAAGGTTATTCCCAATTATACCTAAGGTTAAACCGGTACTTTATGACTCTCTTACTACTGGTCCTAACCTTAAATTATCATTTATCCGATTTACACCCAAAATAATAATATTTCTAAAAAATAACTTGTTTAATTACTCACTCGTTAATTTCTCCTCATTCACAAACCCAAAATAATATTTTATGGGTCTTAAGTATATCCTACTGCCCTTCCTTAAGTCCCATTAAGTTCAATAAATGATCATCAAAGATTCCTCAAAGTTTGGGAATTAATCAAAATTAAAAGGAACAAGTTCATGTTTTTTGGGGAGGTCGATCGATCGAAGGTCAGGGGTCGATCGATTGATCATTCGATCGATCAAGCTTCATGGGTCGATCGATCGATCACCCAGATATCAACCCAGATTTCTGCAATGTTTATTCTACGGGTTACACATCTTTTGATAAATCAAACCTCTATTTTAATGTCCCAAATTTCTTATAATCCATACCACATGATATAACAACATATGTAAATGATTCTTATTGATCTAAACAACCTTGAATTATCAAGAGTTTGGATTAAAAGCATATCTCTCATATTTTTCCAGAAAACTAAATATTTTATTATTTCACCAAGAACATCATATAAACTAATATTTTCTTCACCAATAATTCCCAAATTTCGTGGGTTAAATTCTATTCTCAAAAGAAAATTAATCCTACATCATTCTCCTTTTAAAGATTCAATTAACATCACCATAATTCATCTTTGATTATGCATCTTTTCAGAATTTTCCAAACAACTTAACATGGACAATATACATGCTAAATTTGCAATAATTAATAACTTGCCTCTAATTCGTAGGTCTGGTCCATTGGGGGTGATTGTCCACTGGTGGTTCTTCCCTTCTCTGGTCATCTTCCGGTGGTGGTGACTTTTTGCTCTTGGTTCTCCCACAATGACTCTTCCCTTTCCCCAGAGAAAGTCCATACACTCTCTCAATTTCTCTCTCTCTAAGTATTGTAGAATGAATCAATAATCTAAACCCTTTAGACTTATAAATAATCTCCCAAATTCGTGCATACTATTCACCTCCCTTGTAAAATGACCGAAATACCCCTCCGGGGTGTCTTTTCGATTCAAAAGTTCCCCGAGACCCAAATCAAACACCCAAGTAGATTTTTTCGACTATTTTAACCCTTCCGGACACTTTGGCCCAGTCAAAATGACCATTCAGATGACATAAAAATAATTCACTTTTATTTCATTAAATTTTAATCCCGACACGACTCAAATGCGCGTCCCGATTTAATTTCCATAATTGTCGTACACCTAATTCGCGACAATTTTATAAAGTCATAATCAATTGTAAAATCATAATCATACATATCACTTTAATCACTAAGTAATATTCAACTTAAATCACATATTACTTTATTCTCGAGTAATATTTAAATCACATGTTACCCTGTCATGTAGGTTCTTGTCCAAGCCTTACAGTTTTAGTTTCACTACTTATACTTTATTCTAGATATACACTATCTAACCTTTTACTATATGCACTTAAATAGATTAACTATTCTTTGGATAAATACCATCTCGTCTTGCGATTATCGTACACAATTATGTTAATTATGCAGTATATATTGTACGCACAATATATACTATAAGTTTCAAATCATCTCTACTATTTGCAACAGTTCCTGGTTCCTCATATTTATCCCACAAGTAGGAGAAACAATAAGACTTACCGTACCATACTTCAACTGGCACCATGCCCAGCAGTAAACTTATCAGAGTTATAGTACAACAACTTCACTAGTGGAACGTACATCTCTCATCCTCCCTTAAGATTTAAGGGTACAAACATAATTTATCTTCCAATATTAGATTTGTCCGCTTAGTCTGCCCATTATTTTGCGGATGATGGATCATACCTAATCACACCTCGGTGCCCATGCCTTGTGAAAATTCTTCCAAAATCGAGAGACAAAGTCTCGTCCTAATTGGATACAATATTAAACGGTACCCTATGTAACCTCACTATCTCTGTTATATTAAGATCAAAGCATATTGTCTCGTAGTATGATCGCATAACATGATCTACTTCAGTCAACTGATCCACTATCACCCATAAAGGATTGATGATTATATGAGTTCCACTAGTGAAGTTGTTATTCTACTGACTATATTTGTTATATCACAAATCACACTACCACAAGTAGAATATTCGTAAGTATTGGGAGAGTATTCGTAAGGATTTTATCCCACAAGTAGGATACATTTGTTATTCTACTGACTATATCTCTAATTGTCATAAACGAACGGACATTCAAGTCCCGATATCTAAACCGTTATACTTATTTTTTTATTCCATATCTCCAAAATGGGGAACAATATCAGATTCAATTATCTAGGGTTCCCATACACCCTATATTTCTCGCATTGTTGCACAAATAACATATACTCTTCTTAAATCAATCTTCGCTCACTTGGCATACTGATATGGTAGGGGTGCACTCAATCACCCCACTAGTCATAACGTAATCACTCTGTCAGTGGGTTCATTGTTTTATTCATAATGGTACAAATACTAGGCAACTCTTAAGTCATAATAGAATTATCAACTATAAATTTGTGTTTGTTTATTTAAAATGACTAAGGTACGAACTTATGTACTATCGACCAAACTTCTCTCCCACTCCCGACATTCGCTATTTTCATGCGTGGGATGTCTCACAAAGCAAAATCTAAACAAGGAACCCCCGATACACTGCTACTTAACATAGTCGATCGTCGAGATCTGTAATGGCCCTCGATCCATAATCTGTACCTTCCCATAATGTATGTATGTTGACATAAAAGTCTACTAGTCCATGCTTATATATCCCCAAAAATAACATAAATCATGTTGCTCTCACTATCCCAAATTCTTGGATCTATATATAATGAGCTATTTCTTGCTGTTCGATAAAAACATAATATATCCTGAGTCACATCAGTAGAATAAATTTTACTCATACATATAACTAGACAACATTTTCACTAAGGTCTATGATATCACAAAATATAGGCCCAACCCTATTTCAGTTGGCGCCGTACAAAATTAATTTTACTCTCCCTGGAGTATCCAGCACGATAGTCTTGTCACTCAATCTACTATCGTTTAAATATTTGGTAATTTATCACTACCCATTACCATAATAAGTTCTATTATGCTAAATCAAAGCAATTGAAAATTATAATAATAAAATATACTCTTAGGACCCACCCTTTTCACTCACGGGCGACACCAAAAAGTCCCGCTATCAACGAGAAATATTTTTGTAATCAGACTGTTAAAAACTATCGTTTCCACTAACCTCGACTCGCACGTGAATTTAGGGTTTTCTATTTATATATAACTTTTGTGATACACCATGTCATTAAAATTAATCCTTTATTCACAAGGATGAAATAAAATTTCATCAATCTGTCCTGATCACGTAGGGTCCTTACATGCACTTCTCACGGTCAAAATAACTCACAATCACTTACACCCATTATACATCTAGGATTTCATCCTATAGTTGTACGCACCCGTTGTGGACAAAATTTTCACTTATGTGGTTTACACACCCTTTATTGAAACTTTGGCCCAGCATATCTTGGCCTCAATTATGGTCTTACCGACCTCCTTTTTTTCTTGGACCCCGCCAACCTTGAAATTCGGTATGCTACAATTACCGAGGACTCCACTGGACCTATTTAAACCTACCACTCTTGGGTGGTAAATTTCTCGGGCTTAATTCTCTTGACCCAATTATTCCCCTAGAAGTCTCACTCCTCCAGCTGTTATGCCTAATTGGTATGGTTTATTATTTTAAAAATTTATCGGTCTCACTACTAAATGTGGACACATTTAACACTTAATAGTCTCTCTTTCTACACAACGGGTAATTTTCCTTACTATTTCCTCGTTACTGACCATTTGAACGTCCTTCTATTGGGCCTATCAATCTTACCTCCCAATTGTTACCCCTATTATTCCTTTGGCTCTACGAGTCCTATGGGATACATTGTCGACTACACTAGTCTTGGCTGATTTCATCGCCACTAAGTAAAGGTTTAATTATGTTACTTTAAATGGGTCCCTTACTGGGTACACTTTCCGATGATGTTTCATTAATAATATTGAATTCAATTTTTCCCTTCGGCTAGGTTTCCTACCCCTACTAGCTCCCCTTCATTTGGAGGCATCATCAAATTTCTTGGTAACATTAATCCTAGTCGTCTTCGTCAGATTTCCATTCACACTAGAGTATTTCACTCATGAGTACTTTCACATAATGAACTCTATTTATCTTCTATGTACCCCATTCTTCCTAGGGTAAGGAGTTCGTTAAACAAGTTACTTCTCTCTTTCTTGCCCATAAGAGATGTTTTTCGAAATTCCATTCATATCCTAATTAAAACATCAAACGAACTATTCTAGTATCGAACCATACCTGAAATTCTTATTCCAGCTTCACACGTTCTTTATATGAGATGTCTAACTCTCATCACTTTAAGTTTGCTCTTCCTAGAAAAATTTACTAGGAAATTTTCAAATCTTGGGTGTTACTACACTTCACCCTTCACAATTGTCTTTGAATTTCTTCCTTCACAAGAGTCCTTCCGACTCCCTCACCTTTCACATTCAGTGCTGGGTGAGTTAAGAACGACACAACCATCAACTATGATGGTGCTTGGGAAACTACAGCTTCCAAGCGACTTTCTTAATGTTCTCAACCCAAACAACAATAATGATGTTTTCTATCTCCAATACCATTTTTCAAAATACTCTATATCTTTGGTTGAGTCCTCCTCCTGTTGTCCTTCTAACGGCGCTTGCTAGTCATCCCAATGTGTTTGGATCACGATGCCCGATCGAACTCATATAAGCATCATATCCCAAATACTTCATGGCAGGAGAACGTAAAATGAAATACGCAGAATGATTCAAAATCCTAATAATAGGGCTCCACATCAAAGAACGCTACGCTAAAACGTAGTAAGCCCCACAAATCCTAATGACACTAGAACCTGATGCTCTGATACCACCTGTAACAACCCGCCGAATTAAATATCGGGTGATCACTCCTTTATTTAATTAAATCAGAATATCCACTTGGTTCATTCTCAACATCACTATCGAAAACCATTTCTTTATTAATCACCTAATAGTTAATTAAGCTAAGTGTCAAAAACTTTTTCCCTTTTTAGTTTAATTAAAACTATTCCACGACATGGAATAATAATATGAAACATCACATCACAACTGAATTAACTATAACGAGAATAAATGTGACGGGAATAACTCTCTAGTTAAAATATAACATTTACACTAAATAAATCTGCTATCCACAATGCTTAATAATTACAACCTCTAGAATCTTGGGTGTCATGCCCTAAATGAAGTAAACACTACAGATGTGTGAATCAACATAAAGGAGGCGTCTAAACCAAATCCACATCTCTGCTAGTAGCTATAATCCATAATCAATGCTGGGCATCCCTGCTGCTGGATACCTGATGCCCAAGATATAGTAGAGAAGAGAATATGCAAGGAAACGGGTCAGAGCCTCATTATAAAAGATGTTAAAAATAGCAAGTTCTTAATAATTACAATTAAGCATTTATTATGTACATGTTAGTTTCTTGGCTCTCTCTCTTGAGAATTCTCACATCTCATCTAGAGTGCACATATATCGTATCTTATTATCTTCCTAGTTAAGGTTCCCTCCTAACTAGTTTCCACAACATAATTCTAACCCATATCATAACCCATATGTCCCATACCATACGTAATATAATTATTCATATTCATATTCATTTCTCTTTACTATGAACTAGTCTTGTTACAACCTTGGGATTAAGTATTCACTTACTTAATTCAATTCAGATTTCATTATTGGCTTGTATCTACACCATTACACAATAGATTAAATCATAGTATATATTTTTTTTATCTAAAATTTCACTTAGAAGATTAAATCTCTATTTCTACAATGTCACACAGTAGATTACATCACAGTTTATATATATAATATCACACTAATTATATATATACTAATACGGTACCTCCCCAGTCACAGCTGCGCTGCATGCATACTCTACTATCATGTCCTAAAATATAATGTCACTGTATAGAGGACTATTGATTCGGCGTCTCTCACGAATCATATCATAACACAAATATATTGGAGGCGAGCATACTCCCCAACCAAATGGGTCACGAACATACCTAGCTCCCATTCAACCATCGAAACTATCATTACACCGATAGCACGTGTCCAAGGTCCTATGCTCAGGGTACGAATCTAAAATCCCTCCCAATTGGGCACACAAGGATAAGACCGTCCACAACGCGAAACCTCCATCCAGATAGCAAGCATCGTATGTATATTATACATACAAATAATAATATAGGTATTCATCACACCTATATAAATATAACATCAATAAGGTATTCACACAACCATATGATAATAACAGGCAATCATCTCACCTATATATATAATAATAATAGGTATTCATCATACCTATATATAACCATAGGGCATACACACAACCCATATAATAAATCCCATACATAGTAAAATTATATTTCGAATATCCTATGTATATTTCGATTATGACTTTAATCCTCAAAGTATATGTTTCTGAACTTATCTACCCGCACGATGGTGATCATTTATTCATCTAATGAATTCAGTAGGTAAACATCACGTCCTACAAATCCATGTCATCACGACTTCTGAATTTGTACGAATTAACTTCACTTTCATTATGTTTATTCCTGGATAATCCCTAATTCACTCTTAACCCTTTATTCCATCTCTTAAGGTTAATCCCAATTATACCTAAGGTTATATCGGTACTTTATGACTCTCTTACTACTGGCCCTAACGTTAAATTATCATTTATCCGATTTACACCCCAAATAATAATATTTCTCCAAAATAACTCGTTTAATTACTCACTCGTTAATTTTCCCTCATTCATAAACCCAAAATAATATTTTATGGGTCTTAAGTATATCCTACTACCCTTCCTTAAATCCCATTAAGTTCAACAAATCATCATCAAAGATTCCTCAAAGTTTGGAATTTAATCAACAATGAAAAGGAACAAGTTCATCTTTTCTGGGGAGGTCGATCGATCGAAGGTCAGGGGTCGGTCGATCGATTAGACGATCGATCAAGCTTCATAGGTCGATAGATCGATCACCCAGATATCAACCCAGACTTTTGCAATGTTTATTCTATGGGTTACACATCTTTTGATCAATCAAACCTCTATTTTAACGTATCAAATTTCTTATAATCCATACCACATGACAACGTTCTTCACCAAGCCATAGTCCGGGAAGCCGGAATTTTGGCGGGTGCCCAACATCCATGCCATATTAAAATCTCATGACAACGTTCTCAACAACAATATAATGATGCCACATGAATCAAAATAATTCAACAATTATTTCTCCAGATTTCAAAGAATTTAACAGTTCAAATATGAGTTCAATTAAACATGAAATCAACGGAATAACTCTCGAGAGATTTAAAGAGCATATTGTGTAAAATTCCATACCTTAAAATCATCACATAAATTCAGCCTCAAAATTTGATCGTACCATCATGTTCCTCTCACGAAAATAATCAATTCACTTTCTAGCCCCAACACGAGATAACCCCAAATAGTCATATTTTAAAAACTCAGAAAAGTCAGCTCCAAAAATTATTCAAATCTCCAACCCGACTTCATATTTGGATTCTACACAAAAAATTGAGTCAGGTATGTGTTTTGGATTTTTCTCAAATCTCATTCGAATGCACTCAAAAAGAAGATCTAAACATTATAAATTGGCTCTTCTCATTCAACTCGTTTTTGCCTCTTCGAATTTTGCTTTTGGCCTCTCTTTTTCATCTCCCTTTCCTTATAATCACCCATAATATTCCTTATATAACCCCTCTCTCAAACCCTATCTTGGAGACTAAGCTAACGCATATTACTATATAGCCCTTTAATTCAAAATTATCAACTTTACATATTTAAACCATTACAAAATGTCCCAAAACCAATTAAATTTTAATTTAAATATTCGATTCATTTCAAATAAAAATAAATATAATGTCAATATCCCGATTAGTAGAATAATAATATTATTAAAATTATATACCGTATTAATAAATAAAGCCCTCAAAATTATGGGGTATTACATAAACAACCTAACATGGATAATATACATGTTAAATTTGCAGTAATTAATCACTTGCCTCTAATTCGTAGGTCTGGTTCATTGGGGGTGATTGTCCACTGGTGGTTCTTCCCTTCTCCAGTTAACTTTCGGTGGTGGTGACTTTTGGCTCTTGGTTCTCCCACATTGACTCTTCCCTTTCCCCAGAGAAACTCCTCACTCTCTCTCAATTTCTTTCTCTCTAAGTATTGTGGAATGAATCAATAATCTAAACCCTTTAGACTTATAAATAATCTCGCAAATTCGTGCATACTATTCACCTCCCTTGTAAAATGACCGAAATACCCCTCCGGGGTGTCTTTCCGGTTCCAAAGTGCCCCGAGACCCAAATCAAACACCGAAGTACACTTTGTCCTAGTCAAAATGACCATTCGGATGACATAAAAATAATAAAATTTTATTTCATTAAATTTTTATCCCGACACGACTCAAATGCGCGTCCCGACTTAATTTCCTTAATTGTCGTACACCTAATTCACGACAATTTTATAAAGTCATAATCAATTTTAAAATCATAATCATATATATCACTTCAATCACTAAGTAATATTAAACATAAATCACATATTACTTTATTGCCGAGTAATATTTAAATTCGAATTAATTTCCAATTATATCACAATGAATTCTAATTAATCCATTTTAAAAGTCATTAAAAAATACGGGGTATTACACTTTGTTGGTCAAGTCACCATTTTTACTCTCTTGTAAAACAACTCTCTCTTCCAAAGAGACTCTTATTGAGGACTCGATCTTTCTCTCAACTCTCTCAATTCCTTCTCAAGGCTAACACCCTATGCGCCACATTTTTATTTTACTTTTTCATTTTAGAGGACTAAGCATAAAGCTCCACGTAAATGCGTTGAAGGTCACTTTCTCCCTCCCTCAAAACATTATCTTCCTCACTTACTCCAAAATGACTAGACTCACTGTCGAGGTCATTATGTTTGGAAATTTCCTCATCGGCGTGCGATGTACTTGGTGTATCAGCATAAGTTACGTCCATGTGATGATTCGTCCCCATAATCGACTCGATATTGCTATCACAAAAAGTGGCATTGTAGGTAACTTTGCCTTTGCCCTATCTTCTTAACCTCGTAGTACACTTGTGAGTTTTGTTACCTTACTCTCACAATCATATCATCTCTCTTCATGTTTCTTAGAGTACTCTCCTCTCGCCATTTCAGAACCTTTCTTGCCCAACTTAAAATTATAATTTTTCTCAAAACCTTTATTTTCTTTGGAAGAATTTTCTTTTCTTAGTTTGAGAGATTTTAAATTTTTTTTCGCAAAAATAGTAAGATCATCAAGATTGAAATCAAATTCGGAGTCAGAAGAAACCTCCTCTTTATTTTTAGATTGGTCTATCAAAGTAATCCCTTTTTTCCTTTGACTTTTGAATTTGAAGGTCTTCTATGAGTTCTTCTAACCTAAGCGTAACTAAAATTCCCAACGAATTAAGCATCGTAACTTTTGGAATAAAATGGCATGGCAGGTATCTCAAAATCTTTTTCACTACTCTCATCTCAGGAATTCTCTCACCCAAATTAAAACTAGATTTGACAATTTCAGATAATCATGCATAAAATTCATCAAATGTCTTAGATTCTAGCGTAGTTATGGTCTCAAACTATGTGGTTAAATTTTGTAGCTTAGAAGCTTTCATAGCATTAATACCCTCATGAGTGAGTTGGAGGATATTTTGCACTTTCGTAGACGTGGTATAAGTCATTATACAACGAAACTCGCCGGGGGGTGACTGCACTAGAAATAACGGTCAACCCTCGACAGTTAAAACTACTCCATTTACATTCATCATCCGTCCACGTGGTTACAGGTTTAGGACTTATGACATCGCTATTGGTCATAATGGGATGTGTCCACCCTCTTTCACAAACAAGCCATACACACTCGTCAATCGCTTTCAAAGTCGACCTCATTTGAGCTTTCCAATATACATAATTATACCCATAAATAACAGAAAACCTATTATAAAAATTATCCATATAAACCCAAAGTAAATATTACACAATAAAATAATGTAACTTGGCTCTGATACCAATTTACAGACACTGGGGCTATATGGATTCACTTGTATCTTACGTTATACACACAAAGATCTAATTTTTAACCAAATTTTGTCTTGATCATAATTAGTTTTTGCATATAAGATAAATTCCAGATTAGATATGATAAATTAAGCAATCAAACCAAAACAAACTAAGCAGAAGAATAATTGAGAAAAAATCACTTTAAGGCAAAACCTTTAATTCAACACTCTTTCTATAAGAGCATATTGTCTGTCACTTCGACTCGAGCCATCAAGGAGGACCGAATATCCAATATCTTTAACTTTCAAGGATCTCTACACTATGAAGGTATAATTCTATCAAGAGTTTAAGTTTATTCATTGAATTTATTTTGTGATGTTTGATTTTTGTTAAAACTGAAACATGATTTTTTGTTTTACAAATTGAGGTATTTTTTATGTTTAAAAAATATTCCAAACTCTCTTGCCTTGTTAAAATAAAATGGCATTCTCATTCGAACAAGTTGCCCTTTTTGTTCGAATTCTAGTTTGAAGTTTACATCGAATGTGTATCGAATGAGGGCATACTGTTTTAGGTCGTTTGAAGTTGGTTCAAACGAGATAGTTATTTCGTTCGAATGAGATTCTATTTATTTATAATGAGATTCTATTGTCACTCGAATGAGTCACTATCTCAAAATTTGTGAACGTCATATAAATACCTATTTTGTGTTCAGATTGTTTAAGACTTTTAGCGGAACTGTTTCTGAACATATTTTGCAAAATTTTTCACCCTTTTGAGTTTAGAAAACCTTTTTGATTCACAAAATTCATTCCCAAAATATATTTTTATGAATCTATTTAAACCCTATAGTATGTGTCCTTGCATACAACACTCTTGTGGAGAGAGTTTCTTCACAAAAGACCATTGTGTTTCTTGAGGGGATCATTGCTGAAGACAAAGGCTGATCGGTGGATACCGAGCATGGAAGGTCGCATGTGAACTGCTCCACACTGAGTAGAATAGTATTCTTTAGAGATTAAATAAAGACACTATGCATTATACTTGTGGTTGGTATCAAGTGACAAATAGGTCTTCTTAAAAAAATTCACATGTTTTTCTTCGAACGGATTGACGAATAGTCGTGCGTAGTGTAAAATTAGATCATTTTTGTTCCAAATTATTTTCCTGATGCATTGGAAGACCCAAAACGGTTAAAAAATACCTTGTTGACCTTTTAACATCATTAATTTGGTGAATTATGAGGTGAAACACCATTAATGTGGTGACCTCAGACCTTTTAACATCATTAATTTGGTAAAAATATGAGGTGAAACACCATTAGTTTGGTGACCTCAGACCTTTTAACATCATTAATTTTCTGTAAGTTGATAGTCTTATAAACTCTTAAAAGTGCTAAAAATAAAAGGTTTTACCCGCAAGGTTTTTTTCCCTCAAATTGCCTTTGTTGAATGAATGTTTTAATTTATCAGTTTTATCACCTAGATGCTTGTCTTAGGATAAAAAGTTAAATTTTGATATTGTGTGAGTTGGACATTTAATTATATAGATAATCCATTAAAATCGAGATAACGCACTCTCAAATTAGTATCAGAACCGGTTAAACCAAAATACTGTGTGATCCTTTTCCAAAAAATTATTTCCTTTGATATCAATTATTTTTGGAAAAATTGTTGATCTTTGAAAAGCCAAATTTTAATGGAGATTTTGTATAATCGAGTTCCCATCCTTGAAGGTACCATTTATGTTTATTGGAAAGTTAGGATGAGGTCTGTCTTAAAAGCCATAGATGAGAGAGTTTGGTTAGTTTGGGAAAAAGAGTGGATAACTCCCACGATCACTATTAATAATGTCATTGGCCCTAAACCTGTTTCTTCCTAGACTGGTGAGAAATTTAAGTGGAGTAATTTTAACTCTCGAGAAATTAGTGCCATTTCAGGAGCTTTCACCGTTGACGAGTTCTGTCGCATCATGACTTGCACTACGTATAAGGAATCAAGGGACACCCTCTAGCTCACTCACGAGGGTACCAACACTGTAAAAATGCCAAAGCCTCAAAATTTAACCACCCAATTTGAGACCATCACTATGTTAAAGCCTGAGTCATTCGATGAGTTTTAAGCATGTTTATCGAACATTGATAATTCGAGTTTTAATTTGGGTGAGAAAATTCTGGAGATGAGAGTTGTGAAAAATATTTTGAGGTCACTTCCTACCCGTTTTATTCCTAAGGTCACCGTGCTTAATTTATTAGGGATCGTAGACACTCTTAGGTTAAAAGGACTTATAGGAGATCTTCAAATGTATGAGATACATATGTTCCCTAAAACCTTTAAACCTAAGGAAGTAGGGAATGTTTTAAAGACTCAAACTAAGGAAAAGAAGAAAGAAAAAGTTTGTGAGTTTGATTTCGAGGGAGATTGTGATTCTGATGACTTGGCCTCGTTTGCAATTTTTTTAAAAAAGTTTATCAATTTTTTCGAAAATAATTCTTCCAATAAAAAGATTTTTGAGAAAAACAAAAATAAGAACGAGATCAAGAGTGGTGGTGAGAAAGACGAAGATATAAGGTGTTATGAGTGCGAGGGTAAAGAGAACAAGGCCCATGAGTGTCCCACTAGACCAAAGAGAAATGGAAAAGAGATTGCAAACAAAGCCACTCTTAGCGATAGTGACATCGATTCTGTTGATTTAGGGGGAGAATCAATACATGAATCATGCGTTGTTCTCATGGTTAGTCACGTGATTACTTGTAGTTTGTCCCACATCGAGAGGGACATATCTAAACATGACAACCTCAATGATGATTCTATTAATTTGGGAGATAGTGAGTGCGAGGATGATAGTTAGAGTGAGGGGGACGTGGATCTCCAAAAGGCATTTAATGACCTTTACACCGAGACGTAGAAGATGAAAATTATATAAGGATTTTTCTCTTAAGGTGTTCGATTTAGAGAGAGAGGTGAAATGTTTGAGGGTGTGTGAGGCATCGAAGAGTCAACTCGAGAAGGTGAAGGTTTCTTTGTGTGAATAGTTGATCGTTTTAGGCCAGAAAAAGAGAGATTTGACCAACACCGTGGCTTGTCTTATGAGAGATCTTCAATCTTCATTGGAGACTCATGAGAAACTTGAAGCCCGTGTATACCAACTCGGGAGAGATCTCGAACATTCTTAGGAGGTCAAGGTTACTTTAGAGGACACATCTAAGAAGGTGAGAAAGATGCTCCTCGGTCCCACTTTAGGTAATGTTGAGAGGCTAAGAATAGGTTATGACTGTTCATCCACTTCCCATATTTCACCCGAGTCGGTTCTTGAGTATATGTTAGATCCATATAGTCCTCGACCAAACCCACCTAGGAGAGCTCGTCCTAGATATTTTGAGAAAGGTTGATCCAAGCCCATGTATGTTTTTTCCCACTACAATCAAAGAGGTCACCTTAGGGAATTTCTCTTTAAGTTGAGGAGAGTGTCTCATAGGCATCTTTCACGATATGCTACTACACGATTTCTCGCACGCACTCCCACGCATGTTAATTCTTATGATCCCGCACATCACATGAGAGATTTTGAGAGTTTAAAAGAGCAAGTAGAGTATTTAGTCAAGACTTCACGGGATTTGATGGAGGTTTCTCATAGGATGTCATCTCCTTTGGAGAACTCCTTCAGGCTAATGATTGAGGTTGAGACTTGTTTCTATCATAGGATACTTTTCATGTTCATATTTAATGCCTATTGCTAGAGTGTAATATCATTGTATTTATCTTTTATATTTTGATATATTTTTCAAAAAATTCAAAAAGAGTTTTATTTTTCATGAAATTTTTTAAAAAATACAAAAATATTTTCGGTTTCTTTTTAAGAAAAAGTGAAAAAGAAAAAAGATTTTATTTTTGATATTTTTTTTTGAAAAATCCAAAAAGAGTTTTATATTGTTTACACCATATGTGGATGAACATTAAAGATGTCCGAGTCACCCATTCATTTCATTTACACGTGACTATTTTATAGTGTTTTGAGACGTGATAGCATTTTCTTTTTGTGATTTATAATGTGTGGAGTCATTAAGATTTGATATGATGATAATTTGCTACATGTATGACTCTTTGTCACCTTTAATGCAAATGAGCATGAACTTATTTACGTATTGCGCTTACCTTTGATGTGTAGATTGTAGTGTTTTCATCTCAATAATGCTTTTAAAATGAATCAAACGTGAAAAACGAGATAATAAAAGTAATGCATGTAAGAATCACTTCCCAAATTGAAAAATAGAAAATCATTTTTCGACGAAATTGGTATATATTATGTAATGGAATCAGGCTACGAAAGACATGTTGACTTTGTGTGAAAATCCACCATTTGGAAAGAAAAGAGCCTAAAAGATTAAAGGAACATAAAAATAAAAATAAATGTTAGGCCAATTTATGAGAACATTGATGCTTTGCTACATATGAGCATTAATTTATCAAAAAAGAATTGAGAGAAAAAATACAATATGTGAGATTTTGAGGGAGTTAAATCGAAGATCAATGGGTTTGCACGTCCTATAAAAATCTCGTAAAGCATTACATATTTTGGGGCGTTATTGGTATGAAAATCACTTACAATCTTAATTAGTTTATAAGGTTAAGTCAATTTTACTTGAGTTCACCATTTTTACACCTAAGGTAGACTTTGAGATCTTTCGTTAGTGATGTCTCATTCCTTCGTGCACACATGTTATGTTTGTATACATTGATTAACCTATAAAATGTGTTCAGACCCCAATATTCTGTTTCCATGATTCGGGTATTTTTGTGTTTCTCCACGGTGTGTTGTGTTTGTAAATTTTTTTATATTTGAAAAAATTAAAACATTTCAAAACTAGTTGTTGGTTTTTGCCTTTGAGATTATCATTACATGTTTTTCATTCATATATTTTTGTGATGATATCTTATTCTTTTTGGTGATGTTCCCTATTTTTCGTGATTAGTTTCTACTCCTTGTCTATTTCGGACAAAATAAAAGGGGGAGAACAAACTACGAGGGAGATTTCATTAGTTTGATTTATGGGGGAGAATTTATGCCTTTGAGAGTTTTATGCATTTTATTTTATATGTAAAATTCGATGCATCACGGGGTATTTACTTTGTTTCACATGTGTAGGTACTTTTAGACGAGCATATTCACATTAAACTTGATGAAGACCAAGTGCCCAAGAGAATAACAAGGAAAAAGTGGAGATTAAAAGACATCATTTAAGAAGACATCACTATTCTTGTACCTCTCCATTTTAGGAGCTTATTAGGATATTTTCATTGTCTTAGGGTATTTTCATGTAATTTAAATTTCGGTTTTATGTTTGTACCGGAATAGCCAAAAGGGAGATATTTGTAAGAGTGTATTTTTTGTGATTGCTCAATAGATTTTGACATATCCCATTGCACTTCGACTTTAACCATCAAGAATGAATGAATGTCCAACATCTCCAACTTTCAAGGATCTCCACACAATGAAGATATAAAGCTATTAAGAGCTTAAATTTATTCATGGACTTTATTTTGGGATGTTTGATTTTTATTAAAACTAAAACAGGATTTTTTTTTAAAAATCTAGGCATTTTTTATTTTAAAAAAATAATAAAGACTAGCCTGCCTCGTTTAAACGAGAAGGCATTCTCGTTAGAACGAGTTGCCATTTTTGTTCGAGGCCGTATTTGAAGTTTACATCAAACGTGTAACGAACGAGGGCGTATTGTTTTAGGTAGTTTGAAACTGGTTCAAACGAGATAGTTATTTCGTTCGAATGAGATCCTATTTCGTTTTAACGAGCTGATATTCTCGTTCGAATGAGCCTCATTGTTGTTCGAACGAGTCACCGCCTCAAAATTTGTGAATATCATATAAATACCTATTTCGTTTTCAAATTGTTTAAGACTTTTGCCAGAACTGTTTCTGCACATATTTTGAAAAAAGTTTTCACCCTTTTAAGTTTATAAAACCTTTTTGATTCACAAAATTCACTACCAAAATATATTTGTGTGAATTTGTTTAAACCCTATAGTTTGTATCCTTGCATACACCACTCTTATGGAGAGAGTTTCTTCACGGCAGACCATTGTGATTCTCGAGGGGATCATTGCTGAAGACAAAGGATAATCGGTGGATACTGAGCATGGAAGGCCACGTGTGGACTGCTCCTCACCGAGTAGTATTCTTTATAGATTTTATGAAGACACCGTGCATTATACTTGTGGATGGTATCAAGTAGTTTGTAAGTCGATAGTCTTGTAAACTCTCTAAAGTGCTGAAAAAAAAGGTTTTACCTGCAAGTTTTTTTCCCTCAAATTGGCTTTGTTGAATACATGTTTGAAGTTATCAGTTTATCACCCAATTTCTTGTCTTAGGATAAAAAGGTAAAATTTGGATATTGTGTGTGTTGGACATTTAATTATATAAATAATCCATTAATATCGAGATATCACACTCTTAGTTTCAGAATTGACAGACACAAGATAACTTATAGATTACTTAGAGATCCACTAAGTATAACGCGATATTGGTCTTTAAGTATTCAACAGAAAGTGATGCATTCCAACACCACCCATATGAATTAGCCCTTCCCTCGGTATCCGCTGATCACCCTTAGTACAAGGAATCCTTTATTCTTAAAAAATAGAGTCGCAACTCCACTAATCAGCAGTAGAGAGCACTCTACAAGGGTTTAATATTTGTGTATGGAAATAGGGTTTGACAAATATAAAAAATCACTATACGGAGGAGTGATTTGGAAAATAAAAAACTTATTTTGAAGAAACAAGAAAGGGAAAACTTTTGGAAAAGGTATAGAAATTTTCTTTCGCTAAAAGTTTTTGAAAAATAATGCCACAAAAGTTCTTTTTATAGAGAAGCACATTTTTGAGGCGACAAACTCGTTCGAACGAAAATGGGACTTCGTTTGAACAAAAATCATAGTTTCGTTCTAATGAGGTCCTATCTCATTCGAATGAAAAGCCTAGCTCATTTGAACGAGCTTCTACTTCCAACGAGGTTAGTTATGTCAAACAGAAACCACATGTTAGAAGCTCATTAGAAGTTCATTCTAATGGCTTAAGTGCTTCGCTCTAATGAAATTACAACCTCGTTCGAACAAGAATAAGGTCTCATTCTAACGAGATGTCAATCTCGTTCCAATAAAACAAAAAACAAAAACAAAATCATTTTGAAAATTATTTCTCAAGTAAAAAGAAAACATCCTAGAATTTATTTGTCTGAGTAAAATCAAAACCTCAAATCCGTACCTCCATAATTTGTTTGTGATGATAAAAATGTCTTGAATTGCGAAAATGATGCTGAGTCACTAACATGTCTTCAAAGATCGTGGAAACGTATGCAGAGGTAAGGTTCGATTTACTAGGGGATACACTAAATTATCTAAACCATGAGCAATTATAAAATCTTGCTCTTACACCCGTGCTTCTTTTTTCGTCTCACAATTTAGTAGCCAATTGTACTCTTGAGTGATAAAAAGGCAAATAATACATTCAAAGAAATCGAATTATAATTCCGTGCACTAAAATTAGCTTTGGACCAATTTACCCCTGGCTTGTGTTATCTATCTCCTCCATCCTAAATTGTAGGACAATACTATCCATCTCCAATGCTTATGCACATTCTCTTATGTTTTAATTTTAAATGAGACCCCATATTCATTTCCCAATGGCCATAAATGATTCTATCAATTTCAGGTGGTCTATCAATGGAACATCCATCTCTCAAATTATCCGTCTCCTTAAACAAGATCTAAAGACCAATAACTGGATTTACGAGTAAAAATGCAGTAGAAAAAAAAAACGAGGACGAATCTACTCAAGCATGTGAATGCTATCAAAAGACAAACCCCCTCTGATACTAATTAAAAGGTGTGCAAGTTTGTACGATAAAAAAACCTAGATGGGGATGAATAGGCTTCTCTTAGGAAAATGACCAATTTCAAATTTGCTTCATAATTTTATCAATCCTAGTTAAACATTCAACTAGGTGAGATAGTGAAACCTTTGGATCTATAATTGAACAAGTGTTAAACACAATTAATTAACACAAAAAATTAATCAATAAGTGTTGTGAATGTATTCAAGGTGATAATCAATATAAAAACGAACAAACAATTTATAAGCTAAATTTATGAAGAAAAATCCCCACCCAGGGTAAAGAAACTTGATACATACTAATCTCTCATTCAACTTGAAAAGATTTTATACATTGTAGGAGGATACCTCTCTCTTATTCCCGAATAAGAGGTTATCTAATGAACATTGAACTCTCCCCTATTAATGATGAGTTATCCACCCCAAACTCCATTGACTACATGAAGAAGTACCTTCTCTTCCATAGGATCACACAATGCTTGAACTCCCCGATAGCTCAAAACCCCCTGTTAGATATGAGTTTTGATCTTCAATTATGATTTGATTCGGTTAGAATGAATCTAGGAAACACTCCCAATTCCTCACAAAAGGTAGGTTAAATATAAATCTAATATCTATCTCAATTATGAATGGAATAAGTGAATTTTCTTAAAGAGAAGCAATAATGATGGTTAAAACCTCAAAAATTTTCTATTAGTATAGGAGAAATATTGATAAATTTGTGATACTACAAATGGAGGAAAAATGATCTATTTATAGATTTTTCCAAATTATGACAATGTCATGCGCACGGTTAAAAAAACCTCCATGTGCATGGTTTTGGGTAGTAGGCAAAACATGCAAAAAATGTTACTATTGTGCGTACGAGTACAAAATCCATCCATGCAGATAGTTTTAAGCAGAATTCAAAACATGTCTAAAATGTGTTGGTCGTGTTCACGAGTTTAAAACACTTTTGTGCATACAGATGTAGGCAGAAAGAATTTTTACACATGCAAACTATAATTTTCAGAGCCTAACTTCTCCTTTTAGGATAAAGATAACACTTCTGAATGTTAAAAGATCAATATTTTCATTTCAAAAATGATTTTTAAAGTTAAATGAAAATACATGTATGTGTGCATAGCCTTTTGACATTCAAAACGACAATCAGTAAAATGATATTCTTTAATATATCGTCAACATAAGTATTTATTGTAGAGGAGTTATATCTGATCTTCAATATTCAATGTTCATCAGTGTTTAATGAACAAAACTCTCTATACAAAATAACGTCTCTATGAAATCTAGCATTTTGACATGACTCAAATGCTTTGGCACAGGTATAATCCAAACAAACTAATATAAATGGATTCAATACATTTTTCGAAGACCAATAATGAGAACTTGGTGAAGGAAAATACGTAATTACTAGATTTAAGGAGGGAATGTGAAGCGATTAAAATGAAAACAACTTAAATGAAGGCATCTAAGTACTACAACCAAAGTTTCTAACACTGAACCTTTAAATTTGGAGACCTAGAGATCAGAAATGAACCTTAGGACATGAAGGACCTTAATCATGGAGAGATGGACCAAAATTAGGAAGGACTATAAGATGTTACTAAGATAATATGACCAAAAACTTAAAAACTCTAAAACTACGAAGGTAGAGGTGTTCCTCGATAGTAGAATGTGGAAAGCCTTAAAGCCTATTATAAGTGACTGACTATCAAAGCCTGCAAACCATTCTACATATGCAATTTCATATTTGAAAATTTTGAATTTACGTTTATTACTTTTTCAGCACCATAATCATTATTATTACTTAAAGAACATGATATGCCCATACGACGAGTGATAGGGTAAAAATAATGAATGATCTAATACCAATTTGAGAACACGTAAATAAATGTGCTCGATAAAGATGGTCATCATAAAAAAATCTATTTTTGTGATTTTTCAATTTAAGACCCAAAATCTAACTTTATCTTTTTATCCTAAACATACATTTAAGTGATAACAAATAAAATAAATCAATCATGCAATCAAACACAATAAATAAGGAAAAATCCCTTTTCAAGGCAAAACCTATTTTTTCGCACTTTAGAAAGTTTTATAAGACTATCTACTTACAACTAATTGATATAACCCACAAGTATAATGTGCAGTGTCCTCAAAACTTCTAAAGAAAATGGCTCAGTCCAGAGTCGTACACAGTTGGCGGTCTACCCTCGGTATCCACAGATTTAGCTTTTTGCCCTCTTCAGCCTTCTTCTGCCGTGATCACTCTGGTCACAAGTTCAGTCGTAGAGATCTCACTCCACAATTGTGTATATAAGATACAAAACTTTCCAGGGTTTAAAAAAGATTCACAAAACTATTTGGGAATGTAAAATGTGAATCAAAAAGTATTTTGGTAACACAAAAAGTGAAAACTTTTATAACACATAGTATAAAATGTTTTGGCAAAAGTCTTACAAAATTAGGAGTCAAAACAGGTATTTATAAACATGACATAAATTTTGAGTAGCGAATTCGTTCAAACGAGTTTAGAAGTCGTTCGAATGAGAAAGACATTTTGTTTGAACGAAAACAGAGTTCCTTCGAATGAGAAAGCAATCTAGTTAGAACATGCTTCTAACGTGCTTCTAACAAATTAAAAAAGAATGCCTCCATTAGATGTTCGTTCAATGTAAATCTAACAAGCCTTGTAATGAACACGCTAAGTCGTTCGAACGTGAATCGAATCTCGTTTGAATGAGGTTTACAAAAATTATTTTTAAAACAAAAATCCAGCCTCAATTTTATGTAAAAAATAACACCCCAAATAGTTTATGAAAGATTTTTAAACTCCTAAAAGTTTTATATATTCTTGAGATGTAGAGGGGTCTTAAATCTTAGAGATGTTGGAGTTCTGTTCGACGTGCCAGTGCGTGTCAGTTTGTAACCGGATACACCAAATATGCCAAAGTTCAAATAAAACAAATAAAAAGCCTAAGATGAAATATTTTCCCTTACAAATCTCTCCTCTTGACTATTCCGGTACAAAAATAATATAATCTTAAATTACAAAAATACCCCTCTATGACAAAAATCCTAATACCCTTCCAAAACCCTTGAAATGGAACGATATAGAGAAACTTTGTCTTAAATCTCCACTCGTTCTTCCTTTAGATACCTACACACATGAAACAAAGAAAATTCCCCGTGATGCATCGAGTTTGCAGTAGAAAAAAAACTCATAAAGCAATCTCCCCTATAAATCAAACTCATCATCAAATCTCCCCATTAATTTGTTCTAACCCTTTTTGTTCGAAATAGACAAATGAGTAAAATCTAAACATGACGTATATAGAATCACGTAGAAGTAGTAAGATATCATCAGAAAGATATGTAAATAACGCACAAGTAATGATAATCTCAAAGTCTTGACCAACTATTTTTGAAAGTTTTCAAAATTTTTCTCAAGTATAAAAGTTTACAAAAACAACGTGACAACTCAAGTACAAATAATCGAAACTATGAACAAGTATATGAAAACCATGGACTAAATGTTAATCACAATGAGTTAAAACACGATACTACATATAATATATGCAAAATATACCAAGGAATATCCAACACACATATATAGGTATAAACAACCACAAACTCGACACAAAAAACATAAGCCTTACACACTAGCATATTATCGACGTGTCTAAACATATGGGATGGAATGATGGGCGTGAAATAGATACAAATGAATTATGACCCAAAGAGTCAAATATATTCAAGAAGTTCTAATTGACCACAAAATTTTATCAAACCAAGCTTTAGCCTCAAGTGACAAAATAAGATGAACTTAATGAACAAACAAGCACAATGCACACAAGCCTAGAATATTGATGATTCTACAAATCAATAGTGTCATTACAAAATAAGCACAATTCATTTTGCAAGCTCGTTAATCTTCAACTAAACAACCTCAAAAGATAAGCATATATCATATTTTCTATTCTTTTTTTCCTTAATTCTTTTGAATGATAAATCATTAAACTAAGTTGTCCCCTTTTTGTCAATTTTCCTATTTTTATTGCCTTTAATCTTTTGGTTGGCTCTTGCCAATGGTGACTTTTTCGCAAAGGAGATTTGCACCTTTCATAGCCCTTTCCCATGCACACTCATATTTTTTCAATACTATTCAAATAAATCTCTTGGGCAACGGTTCTTACATGCACAAATTCCCCATATTCATAAAAATATATAGATGACAAAATTGATGGGAGAACATCTCATAAAGTTAAAATATACATGTGAAGTTAACATTTGATAAGCTCATGCATATGTGTACGGAGGCATATACAAAGTCAAATCCATAAAGAAAATCAAGTTCGAAATAACTCCATGCAAGCATGATTAAGAACAATATAAGTATCTACAATCATAACCAAATGTCCTAGCCATATGAAAAGTACGTAGTGAATTGGATTCAAACACCCCAATATGCCACACCAAATGTATAAAACTAAAATACACAAAAATCTAAAATCTTTTTGTATTTTTCATTATGATTCAATAAAAGAAAAATATAATACAAAAAATTCACATGTCATAACACTAGCAAACCTACATCATAAGAACAACTATATTATGACAAACAAAATCAAGTAAGCAATCATCCATAAGATATAACATGTGAAGCATCATGTGCAGGCATGCGAGAATCAACTAGTCTAACATCTTGCGCCTCTAGAACATATTTCCTAACCTAAATACATGTGTACCTAATGCGCCGAGTTTTGGGAGTCGAGGGAACACTGGAATTTAATTTCGTAAGACCTATTCCAAGATCATAAGAAAATGCCCTAAGGTGACCTTTCCTACCACAATGCAAACATGTGTAAACGTGAGGAATGTGACCTTCGGGTTGACCTTTTCTAACGTCCTTAGATATGGTTGGCCCTCTAAAACAAATAATGGTCTTGGATTTGATAATTGAAGAATTAAAAACATGGGCGCCAGTACCCTCTCCACCAACACTACTAGAGTCTTTTAAATCATCTTTTAACTTCAAAATTTTAGATTCAAGCAAAGAATTGGACTCTCCAAGTTTTTGGGACTCCTTCTTCATACATTTAATCATTCCTAGAAGGTTATCTCACTCCCCCCTCAATTCAAGCAAACTTTCCCTAAGAGTCTTCTCGCGTGCCTTATAATCATTAATTACATTATCATTACCCTTATTGTCATAATAAAAAATGCTAGAAATTATAGTCTTCTAATTATTTCTCTAAAATTTGAACTCTATCGTCACTCTCTTTCTTGGACAATTCAAAACTTTTAAAATCATGGTCCATGCCCATAATCTTCTCACGAAAAAAATCTCTTTGAACTTGAACAGTTTGTAAACTTCCAAAACAGCTTTAATACGACAATTTTCTTTTTCAAGAATTTTAATTCTTTTAGAAAATCTCAAATTCAAATGAGATAAAATTTCACTATGGGAATCCATCGAGAAAAAAATCAATCCTAAGAGAGGAGAAAAAATAACCACCCTAAACATCACTAAATAAGGATCTACACGATACTTAGTGCAACCTGCTCTGATACCACTTGATGGGGTAAAAATAATGTATGCTGCGATGCCAATTTGATAATGCATAAATAAATGTGCTCGGTAAGGACGGTCACAATCAAAAATTCAATTTTTATGAATTTTCAATTTAAGACCCAAAATTCAATTTTATCTTTTTATCTTAAACATGCATCTAGGTGATAACTGATAAAATAAACTAATCATTCAATTAAGCATGACAAATAAAGAAAAATCCCCTTTCAAGGCAAAACCTATTTTCAGCACTTTTGAAAGTTTTACAAGACTATTTACTTACAAACTACTTGATATAATCCACAAGTATAATGCGTAGTGTCTTCAAAACTTCTAAAGAAAACGATTCAGTCCAGAATCGTACATAGGTGGCGGTCCATCCTCAGTATCCACTGATTCAGCCTTTAGCCTTCTTCTGCCGTGATCATTAGGGTCACAAGTTTGGTCGTAGAGATCTTTATTCACAAGTGTGTATACAAGATAAAGAACTTTCTAGGGTTTAAAAAAGATTCACAAAACTATTTGGGGATGTATAGTGTGAATAAAAAAGTGTTTTGGTACACAAAAAGTGAAAACTTTTGTAACATATATGTGATAAATGTTTTGGCAAAAGTCTTACAAAATTTGGAATCAAAATAGGTATTATAAATGCGACACAAATTTTGAGGCGAAGAATTCGTTCGAATGAGATTATAACTCGTTCGAACGAGAAAGTAACCTCATTAGAGCATGCTTCTGAGGAGCTTCTAACGAATTCAAGCAGAATGCCTTCGTTTGATGTTCATTCGATGGAAATCTAACGAGCCTTCTAACTAACAGGTTTTGTCGTTCGAACACGAAATGAATCGTCTGAATGAGGTTTAAAAAATTATTTTTAAAATAAAAATCCAGCCTCGGTTTATATAAAAAATAGCATCCCAAATAACTTTATGAAACATTTTAAACTCTTAAAAGTATTATACCTCCTTGAGATGTAGAGGATTCTTTAATCTTGAAGATGTTGGAGTTCGGTTCAACGTGTCGATGCATGTCAGTTTGTAACGGGATACGCCAATTATGCCAAAGTGGAAATAAAATAAATAAAAAGCTAAAGATAAAATATTTTCCCTTACAACGAGTCATCATTAAAGCTATCTCTCTTATATTATTTGGTAATATTTCATAAAATCCATAGCTTAGGCTCCAAAATAAATGGAAAAAACCCTTAATAAGTAGGAATTCATAACATACAAACACACATTCACATACTTTTTTTTCCTTCCGAGGGAGAAAGTTTGTCGATTCATCACAAATATCTGTGCTAACCCCTAATAAATCAGATCCATCTGTTTTGAGTGAATCATACAAATTAAGGTTAGAGCCTTATTTTACTTCGAACCTTCGGCCAAATATGGCAGAAAATAAATGACTTAAGTAATTAATAAAGCATGATAAGCACTTAAAATGCAATGGACTAAGGGAAAAGGGTATATGGTCATAGTACAACTAAAGTTATGGTCATACTATACCTAAAATTCTTATTTAAAAAAATTTATTGAGTTAATTGCACTTTATTTATGATAAGATATAATAGTATGATAATTTATGATTGAATGGTAACAAACATCGTTCAATTAATCAACAAGTTACAGTTTTGTTTAGAAAAAAAATATTAAGCCAATTTCAGTAATGATAAGGCAGTGGAGAACACCATTCACAATTTGACACCTTTGGATAATTGATAAAAGGCCAATAATGGAGTCGCCTTCATATTTTTCAAACCAATACATGAATAAGGACTATGTGGGATTATAAGGCAATAGTCTAAACACAAGCAGAAATACATGAGCATAAATAATAAGGTATAGAGAGGGAATGTGTTAGGAACTAATTCGCCTTTTTTCTCTCTCCTCCGAGCATAAAAATGGTATTTCAGTCATTTTCACATATACATGTGTGTGTAATTTTATTCAAGTATATTATATCCTACGCTCTACCTATATATAGTGCATGCTGCACACTCTGTGAAAACACACACACAAACACACACACACACACACACATATATATATATATATATATATATGTGTGTGTGTGTGTGTGTGTGTGTGTGTGTGTGTGTATTATAGGAGGTAATTTCCTACAAGTCATGATATTGAATGCACACAAGCCAAATAAGAATAATAATGACAATAAATAATGAGATCACACATATAACACATGATGTATGTGGTTCAACAACGTGCCTACGTCCACAGGGTGTCAGGGTTTGTTCTTTATTGCTCGAGAACTCAGGTCGGTGGAGTTGTAGTACTGATCGATGTTACAATGATACATGCCCTTCTTATGTGGAGCAATTTTACATATATAAGGAAACATAGGAGAGTCCTAAGGCCCATCAATAACTATCCCTAAGAGTTCAGACTTATCTTTGATCATGATTAGCCGTTACAAGTGGTTGAGTAGAAGGATTCTTCTCTGACTTGGAGTTTTCATTAATTATAAGTGCATGTGGTATGAGAACACTTGGCTGAGCATGTTCTAGTGAAATTCTTGACCCCAGATTTAACCCCAAAGTCCAGGGTCTCCCTGAGGTCATTGTTCCCAAGTCATCTTCTTGATGCTTGACAAGTCTCTATACTTTTAGGAATTATAGGATTCCTCCTTTGGTAAGAGGTTGAAAACTGTCTAAAGTCTCTTTGTGTTGATCAAAGGGTGATTCGGTAAATGGACCCAAAACTGAAGGGCTTCTATCTGTTGAGTTCCCCAGGGGCACACTTGTAAATATAGCATCTTTACTTAGCCATGGGGGATGCAACCGTCACTTCGATAGTCATCACACGCGTGTAATAATTACTCTTTGGAACAGTAAATTTATTTTTCACTACAAAATAATCGTTCCCTATCTTTCCCATTCATTTCAAACCTGCGCATTTTGGAGAGGGATTTCATTACTCTCATTTCATTATAAGCACACAACTCCACTTCTATAATTTTTCTGCATTTCTCAATTTCTTTCCTCAATTCTTCCCTTGAGTTTCCATCATTCTTCGAAAATGGTACACATTATTAACAAAAATACCATAGAAAAGTTCAAACTTGACTATATTACTCAATGGGTCACCATAAAAATAGTGGATGACCCATGTGAGCTCTAAAAACTTCCCTAAGGCCATTGGATTACTTCGATCTTGATAATTGAGTGTGGTTTAACCTTCCCCCCAAACGAATATTTCTTTATTTTTGTCAATAATTTGATGTGGTCTCAACTCATGTGGCTCTAATTACTTGGAGGATCGTTAATGGCATTCACCGCATTAACGAGTTGTATAGGACTAATTTTGGTATCAATGACATAAATACTGTTACCAATTGGCCTTTATCCTTAGAGATATTTATTATTTGAAAACCAGGGTGGACAATCGGGCTCTGGTCATGAAATTTCTTGATTCCATTAAAGATTACTAGGATAATACCGCCATCATGAAGAATTGGCAAGGCGAAGAACATGAAAGTCCAAAATTCCCTTAGGAAGGTCAATGAGTAGGTTAGGTCACAATTGGGCCTTTATTTTTGTATTTTTCATTTCATTTGAATGAGTGTGAATGTTTTTTCTCTGTTTTTGACTATTAATAGTAAGAAGAGACCTCCCCGCGACCAAGATGTAAATTTCATTGATCTTCAAAAAGTGTGGTCACTTCAGCAGAAGATTGAAACTAGAGACCACCCTAGGTCAGACAACGTTCTTCTCAGTTACAAGAGTTTAACTACATCTTTTATTGCGAGGCAAGTCGGACATACTTTGACCATCCCTATAGACTTGGATGACTCAAAAGCTTTCACCTATGTAAGATCAAACGAGAGGGAATAATATGAGGAGGGTACATCTTACTCCTTTGAGTATCTAGATGTTTCATTTTCACCAATTAATGAACTTTCTCAGGGAACCATGGACCTCAACATAACGATTGTGAAATTTATCACTGTGAACATCAGTCCCATATCTCTCCCAGCTCGTTCGAAAAGTAAAAATGAAGAGCCTTCTTAACCTGGGAGAAGAAAAAATGAAGTTGAGGGACTTTTTAACCCTTTTTATGTCAGGGATTCTTTAAGGACATTGTCTGTCACAATTAATTATGCCATATACCGCTACAAGTTTCTACACATCGTCGAAGGATTGAGAAGCTTACATCTACAAAGACGAATCCAAATTTCAAGAAGACTTAAACATTCAAGCCCAACAAGGATGAATTTGGTAAAATGTGTTTAAGTTCCATTTACATTTTACATTAAAAGTGTTGGGATAAATGTTTTTATATGGTTTTAATTTTTCAAAAATATTTTATCATAAAAGTTTTTTGGATAAATGTTTCTGATCTCGTGAACAGTTTTAAGTTGTAAGGTTTCCAAGATATTTGAAAGACTGAAGTTTTCTGAGTTACGTGTATGATGTCATTCGAATGACATCGTACCTGGTTCAAACGATATTGACTTTTGCTCAAACGACATCGTGTCATTCGAACGAGATGTTGTTTAATCTGACACATCACCGCCTTGATTTTTATTATAAATAGGGTGTCAGACTTCTCAATTTTCGTGCTGAGAAAAATTAGTTTTGACAGAGTACATTTTTCTATTATTCTCTAATCATTTGAGGGCTCATAACTTTTATTTTACAATTCACAATCCCAATAGCTTTTGTATGAGTTGTTTCGTGGTACCCAAAACATAGTTTTCTATTGTTCATTCTTTGTGGGGAGATCTCTACAATCGAGAGCTACGTGCTATTGTGGAGGGAGTCTCTGTGGTGTTTTAAGACTTCGTGTCTAGATAACATGTCGTTGTGGTATAGCGGCGTGTGAACCATTCCTGATTTTTAGTTATTTCTTTGAAGGTTTGAAGAAGACACCGTGCATTACACTTGTGGGCAATTATTAGGTTGTATGCAAGACAATGGTCTTGTAAACTTGTCAAAGTTCTAGAAATAAAAAGGTTTTTCCCTGAGGGGGTTTTTCTTGAACTTTGAGTCGCATATTTTATTTATGTTGGTTTGACACATACACGCACGTAGCTAGTTGATTTTGAGGGTTAAATGAATTGACTCTAATTAAATAATTTTGTTATTGCAAATTGTGACATTATTTAAATCAGTATCCCACATAAGGTCTTTTAGATTCCTTCAATAACGATATGGATCCCCCTCCAAAAATATGAAGAAGGACTGCACCTCTCCTCCCCCACTTGTTATTGTGGGGAAAATGCTGCTGATAAGGGCAAAGCTGTTTCCCACTCTAATGCTGATCGCCCTGACCTGACGCATGGTTTAATTGGGTCAATGTGCCTTCCTGCTTATAGAGCTGCTGCAACTGGCCTGGACCATGGTCGATTATTAGAATGTGAAAACTACAATCTTTCTCTCGTAAGTACATTCCAAACACTACATGCTCCTATTTTTATCACCTCTTAATTTCAAACTATAGATATTTGTAAGAACACAAGTTATGATTGCTCATATTTTATTTTATTTTAGCGTATCCTATTACACAAACATGAAACCTAAACACATCTATGTCACTAATTATCGGTACTTGAAGACTATATTAAGGACCATCAAAGAATGCAAGATTTGGTCATCTTAACAATCATGAAAAAAGTATGCGTTTAGAGTGGTAAAAAGGTTCTGAGTATTTTTCGGGGTTTACTTATTTTTATGAGGCAATATTTTGCTTACAGGAACTCAAAATTCTTTAAAGAATTTTTTTCCAAAATTCGACGCCTCGTTCGAATGAGGTTTAGTGCCGTATGAATGAGATTTCCCTTTAGGTCATTGATTTGGCATAAATTCTTCATATTTATCTCCGTAATTTAGGTACTTATATCTCTCCATGCGATGTCAATTATACGATTTTATCTCATATCATTACTACTGACCCTTTTTGTTAGTGCATCGTGTTTTGTGTATTTCTCTTACATTTTGTAGGTACTTCGTGCGCTTCAAATCAAAAGAGAAATTGGACGAAGGATTGAAAATTAAGAAGGAAAAGTCAAGGGAAAATTTGTAATTGTAAAGCCAGAATTCAAATGCAAAGCCCAAAGAAGAATCGAAGATTTGGATCTCACGAGCACATCGGAGGAAACGACATCCAATTTCGAGATATGGATTGAAAGTTACTAGTGTGTGAAGATGAGAAGAAGAAAAGTACCAAAGTGGAAAACACTCAAAAAATGAACCAGGTCGGTTCCAAAAGGGAAAAATGAGCCGGTTCGATTATGAAGGGAACTGGTTCGAAAATCTATGCGCAAAAATTGATGTTTATCCACTTAAAATTTGAGTTGTACATGGCTCAAACTCTTATAAAAACGTAGGGGATTTATTCCCACATCATGCTAGGATTAATGAGAAGTATATAAACATAATTTTCATAGGAAGAAAAGAGCAAGAACAATCGACGATCTCTTCTTCATCAAGTTACATTATTGTGGATTGAATTCAAGTATTTTATTCAATAAAGTTTGCCTTCTCACCCTGTTCTTAATTCTTCTAGTTCTTTTGCATGTTCTCGATTATTTATTTAGCTTTATACTATTCTCTTGCATAATTAGATATAATTTAATGATGATGACGACTTCATGTAACGTAAAAATCTTGTTTAATCTTCATATTATCATGTCCGACAAGATTTCTAGTGGGTTAGGATAAATGAACCCATCCTAAAGTATTATGAATGGATATAAAATTTGTTCATGAATTAAATAACTAATTGAAACTTGATATTTTATTGATATTAACATCGTAGGACTTTTAACTCCATTTTCCCTAGGTAACCGGAGTGTTTAAGAATGTGATGCATGTATCGATATTTTGTCTCGTGCTTTACTTTTATTCTTAATTATATAATGTGAGGGTTAAATCCCCCATATATGTAATGCTTGAAAAAGCTAAAGTTTTCTTTTGAATTACATGTTTAATTCTTGATAGTTTTTATTTTCGGTGTAATTACCCAAGGTTCGATGGATTGTATTCCAATCCCGTCTTTCTCATACGAGTTCACATACTTATTCTCTAGTCTTTGCATGCATTGTTAATTTATTTAGGAATTGTTTTGCATTCTTAGAAATAGGATAATTTTTCCAAAATCACCATCTTTTCCTTTATTTTTGTGAGTCGATCGTTAGGTTAGTCATCTTCCTTAGTTTCTTCATGAAGGATCATCTTAGTCCCCGTGTTTGATACCAGATTTATCGAATTATTACATGAGCGACCGATTTACACTTGACCCGTATTTACACGCATTAAAGAGACATTTTGAGTCGCGTTAAGATTTTTTCATCTTTACTGGGGACTAGGTAGATATACTAGGTTAGGTCAAATTAATCCAATAAATTGACTCTAATTCTTTAAAAAACGAAAAAAAACCAAAAATCCAACAACGAGAATGAGCATTTTATGAATGTTGTTGGATTTTTGGATTTTTTTTCGATGCTCATTCTCGGATTCATCACTATGTTTGGTTTCCCGTAACTAAAACTCGGATGGTTCCGCCACGAAGGGTTTTAAGCTCATTCTCATTTTGTCTAAAGGTTTGAATTTGGGCCCTCATTCTCCCAACATCGAATTCACTTGTTGCCTAACACTCGCCACTACTCCCGCCTTTTCGATAAGCTCCACTTATACAAATAGCCCCTCCTGCACCTTATACTACCCCACAATGAAGAATTCGCAAGGAAATTTTAAACCAATTCATGAAAATGCAGTCAGCAATCAGTGCCCAAAATGCTCAAACATTTTCTAACCTAAAGGCATCGATCTCTAAGATACAATCTAAGTTAAGTGTCCAAGATAAGGATAAGTTTCCCGTTCAAGGCCAACGACCTTCTCAAGGTCAAGACAATGTTAGCGCCACCCTTCGTGCAAATCAAGAACAATATAGTGCGATAACTACTATGCATAGTGGATGAGTTGTTGACTTATCACCTCGTCCACACGGCGTGCAAAATGACAAGGAGGTTTCGCTCGACATGAAAGAGGTTGAAGATGTCCCTTGAAAAAGAGTGATGATGATGACACAGTCGGGCCCGAGGTGGTTGTGAAACCTCCTATTGCTACTCCATATCCCCAACGGTTGGCCCCTCACTTTAAAGAGGCCTCTCGAGATGATGTCTTAGACGTTCTTAAGCAAGTAAAGATTAATTTACCTTTCCTCGAGACCATAAAGCAAATTACAGCGTATGCTACGTTTTTTAAGCACCTGTTCATTGTGAAACGAAGGCTAAAGGTAAAGAAAAATGTGTTCTTAACACATAACGTTAGTTCGGTACTTCTTAGTGACCTTTCGCCAAAATCTAAAATCTTGGTGCACCAACCATTTCGTGCATCATGGGAAATAATATAATTGAGAGAGAGATAATAAATCTAGGGGTATGTGTTAACATTCTCCCTACTCCATTTATGTGCAATTAGATTTAAGGGACCTTAAGCCTAGAAAGATGACTCTCCAACTCACGGATCGTTACGTGAAGATACCTCGGGGGATTATTGAGGACGTGATCGTCCAAGTTGACACTTTCTACTTCCCGGGAGATTTTATCATTTGGAACACGGATCCCTCCTCTCTCTTGAATTATCATGTTCCCATAATCCTTGTCTGCCCATTATTAGCTACGACTAATGCATTGATTAATACACGCAATGGGAAAATGCAACTCACTTTCAAGAATATGACTCTCGAGACTAATATCTTTAACATCACCAAGCATATGGGTAATGAGGGCGAGTTGCGCGAGATGGATCTTATGGAGGAGATAGTACACAAACCCATCGAGGGAAACCATACAAAATAGCTATTAGGGGGATGTCTTATTATGGCAGGTGATAACGATAATTTCGGCATTTAGTGAGAGGTATAGGAGACATCTTTCGTAACGTCTATAGAGAGAGAGAGAGAGAGAGAGAGGATTCAGATATCGATCAAGAGAGAGAGAGTTAGGAGATATAAGCCTAGAAGATTTTGATAACTTCGACCAGTTTATGAGACTCTCAATGTTGAAGTAAAATCGTTATTCGACTATTTTTTGTCAATTAGAGGAGAGTGGCTGGAAAGATCGGATAGATAAATTCCTTCTTTGTGACCATCCACCCATGCCGCTTGAGTTCTTGGATGCGATCGACGAGAAGACTAGTGTTTCGTCCAATTTATGGCCCGTCCCAAGCATTCTTGAGTGTAAGGGGCATCTAGTTTTAGCATGTCCTTCCAATTTTCACGGAAATGTTCTCTCCAATTCGGGACAATTATGCTGCAATTTGATTAGGCACCATGATGATTTCATTCACATCATGTAACACGAGCCTCGAGGTGTCCTATATACCAATGGGGATGATCCCCAATTATTTCGATTATTGGTTTACGACATGAGGAAGATGGAGATGAGGAGAGCATCAGACCCCATTTACGAGGTCGAGTTAGTTTTAGGAGAAAGAGAGAGGCTGTCGAAGCCCCGACGCATGTGGGATGATTCATATTCTATCTTGTTGAGCCTTGTAGGTTAGATTAGTATATAGGTCCATGGAGGTCGCAATTTAGGAAGGATAAAGTACCATTTCACAATATAAGAGAGCGTACATCGATTAACAGTGATATTTTGAGGTGTATCGAGGATGGAATTGGGTAAGAGAGCCTTGGTTACATTTAGGGAGTTAGAGAGGAGTATTCCCAACACATAGATTCTGAGAGAGGAAGCTAAAATTCAAGGGTCAGCATTGACATTGCGAACTGGTTCACCCTTGTTATACTACATGGGTAGAACCAATTAGGATTAACAGTAGGTGTTGAAGAGGTGCAAACCGGTTCTCCTTGATTATACTACCAGGGTAGAATCGGTTTAGATTGGCAGAAGGTCTTAGTGAAAACCGAACCGGTTTGCCCCATGGACGAACTAGTTCGTATTTCTGGGTAGCTTATTCATCCCTGCCTTTTTTCCCTCCTTTCCCATTTCACCAAAATTCATCCATCCCTCCCCATTACGAGCCTGATAACGAGTAGTACTCTACCGCTCTCTCCGACCGCATTGATTCCTTAGAGGCCCCAATAAGTGATTTTATTACGGAGTATAGAGACGATCGAAGGACCTAGGCTCGAGACTACCGTAGGGACATGAGCTTGATATTTTGGCTCCAAGCAGACAGGTATATGATGCAATTGGGGCCAGACACTTTACTTTCGAGCTACTATTGTAATCCCTAAGCCCACGATCCCGATGCTCCCAGTCCATCTTCGTGATGTTATTGTGGTGCTTTTTCACTTTTTGATGTAGTTCTTCATTTCTACTTTGTACTCCATCTTTACAAGAACTATGTCATTCTATCCTTACTTTTATTGCATTGTAATATGTCATATTTGTTATTAATACAAAAAGTAGCATTTTGTTTATTTGTTCTATTTTATTACGCACTCTTCTTTTATTTTAGATTTTAGTCCTTTTGCATGAGGACATTGCAAAGTCTAAGTTTTTTTTTGGGGGGTGGGTGGGGGTGGGGGTTACACAAGAATTTTAAAATTTCACAAATTTCAAAATACCCAAAATAATTTCAAAATGTCAAAAATTTCAAAACAAATTCAAAAATTTCCCAAAAATTGAAAAGTTAAAAAAAATATTTTTCTTCAAAATAAATAATAATTAGAATTTAAAATTTTCAAAGATATCACTAAAAATTTGTTTGAAGTCTCAATTTGTAAAAACTAAATGCACAAAGCCGAAATTGACCAACGATGAAAATTGAGCGAAAATTGACGATTTGATGAATAAGTGTGAAGATTTTTTAACCGGGTGAGATTTTGAGCCTATCGATTTTTGTGAGTATTTAAATCAACTCGAGTTAATGATTAACTCAAAAGTTCATTCAGTGTTAAAAAGTCATTGATGATCTCTAAATCATTGTTTTGATCGGTTACGAAAAACGAGCGCGATGCCATCTTAAAACGCGCTAAAAATATCTCTAAATTAAATTTAATCTTGAGACGCTTATGGTAAAATAATGAGTAATTCAGATAAATGACGTTAGGACATCGTTTGTTTACCCAAAAATTTTGTCCATAAAAAGTAGTGAAAAATTATCCTTTAGCCAGCCACTTTGAGCCTAAAAATTTTCCATTTTCGTTTGTTAACCTGAAAAACCCATTTAGTCTGGAGTTGTGAAAATTCAAATTCATCAAGTAAGTACAAATGGTGCAAGAAAAAGGGGCAAGAAAAAGAAATAGAAAAATGCTCAACTAAAAAAAATAGAAAAATGGGAAAAACATGATTTTTTTTTAAAAAAGAAAGAAAGAAAAAGAGCAAATGCTCGAAAAAGTGCCAACACATATCATAAGCAAGGAAATTTTCCACCTCCGAATTTTGCAACCATTCCCATTCTACCCAACACACCTTATAGTCCAAAAATTTCCTAACTGAGTCCGAATGAAGAAATTAATAACCGCGTGGAGAGTTAAGACTCGAAACGATAATAAGAGAGATTAATTGGCGCGAGATAAAAGACGATGCTTCCCATTTTCCAATGATCATAAGCCGTTGATGAGATCTTTTCACTTAAATAATTCTGTCTTTCTATTTGTGTGCGTGAATTCGCATTTTATTAAATTTACTCATAATATCACGCACACCGAGAGAAAATAGTCACAATACGAGAGATTCATTTGAGAGAGCATCCGCGAGAATTTGAATCAAAACGAAAGTTTCAAAAAAAATGTTTGGTTCTTCAAATGACCACGTAGTGTTTTACATTTTTAATGGTCGTTTCTTAGGTCATTAGTAACGACATCTAATATCGTTCAAACGACATGACAATGTCATTCGAATGAAATTGCACCACCTCAAAATATTTTACTATTATAAATACCGCTTCGAAATTAAGTTTTTGCAAGTCTTTTACAACTCCGCCTCTGCAGATTTACTGCCCTTTTAGACTTCAATTTTTATAGGCCAAAACCCTTTTTGATTCACTCAAACATCCCACATCATTTATATGAATCATTCTTAAACTCTTTTACTCATATTACTCATTCTAGAGTAAAACTAGTGTAGAAAAAGTTTGTCTCCATTGCTGACCATTGGAGCTCTTACGGGATCTCTTGCTGAAGACTTCGAAATGACACTTGAGGGTATTCATCATCACAACATGTATTTATGCTATGTACTTGTAAGTTGGATATTTACAGTTAATAGAGAAATAACAAGGTTTTTCCCCTGCTAGGATTTTTCCTCAAATCTGTCTTGTGATTGTTTTAGTGTGCATGTTAGCTAATTCATATTGGTTTCAATCACAATTAGATGCGTGTTTTAGGGTTTAGTTTAAAACTGGTGAAAAAATTAAATTTAGTTAAATATGTTTGGACATTGAGCGCAAGCGTACTCTCAAATTGGTATCAGAGTCAATTACACAATTATACCGTGTAATTTTTTCCGTAAATTTTTTCATGATATCAATTTTTTGATAAAATTGATCTTTGGAAAAGCTTAAGTTCAATGGAAAACAAATATAATCGGATGCCAATTTTCGATGGGACAACTATGCTTATTGGAAATCCCGCATGAAATCTACCTTAAAGTCCATTAATGAACGTGTTTGGTTAATGTGTGAAAGAGGGTGACTCCTCCAACTGTCACCGTAGATAAAGTGACAAATCTTAAACCTTTGACTAACTGAACTGGTGATGAATTTAAATGGAGCACATATAATTCACGTGGCTTAAGTGGAATTTTCGGAGTTGTCTCACCCGATAAGTTTTGACGTATCATGATGTGTACCATATCAAAAGAAGAATGATATGTTATTTAACTTAGCCATGAAGGCACAGATGCCGTTAAGGCATCTAAATTGCAAAATTTAACTACTCAATTTGAAACTATAACCATGCTTGAATCTAAAAGTTTCGAGAGTTTTATGCACGTCTGTCAGATATTGTCGATACAAGCTTTAGTTTTGGTGAGAATATTCCTGACACACGAGTAGCTAAAAAGATTTTGAGATCATCGCCTAAGCGTTTCATCCCCAAAGTCACTATGTTGAATTCATTAGGAAATTTAAACTCTCTTAAGTTAGAAGAACTTGTAAGAGACCTCCAGACGTATGAAATTGATATGTTTCCTGAAACGGTTAAACCTAAAGAAAAAGGGATAGATCTTAAAGCCCAGTTAAGGAGAGGTGAGGAGTCATTTAGAAAGGGAGTAGAGTCTCCTAAAAGGAAAGATGAAGAAAAGTTCGATTCTGAATATGATTTAGACGATTTAGCACTGTTTACAAAAAAATTCAAGAAATTTCTCAAATTAAAAAATAATGGCAATTTTAAAGATAAAAAGAATTTTACAAATTTGGAAAAAGGTTGATAAAGATAAAAAGGACCCCTAAAAGAGACAAAAAAATATGCTACGAGTGTGACGGGAGAGGTCATAAGGATTTTAAGTGTCCAACTAGATTGAAACGTCAAGGTAAAGAGAAAGCCGCTTTAAATGCCTCCATTAGTGATGAACTTGAGCTTGAGTTGGTGGATTCTGGAAACGAATCTCCGCATGAATGTAATTTCACCGCATTCATGGCTAGTCATGTGAGTACTCCCAGTGCACCTAACGAGGATGAGGAGACTACATCATAAGGACACCTCGATAGTGAAAGCGATGTGAGTTGGGGGGATGCTGCAAGTGAGAGCGAGAGTGACCTATGGCGCGCTTACACCAATTTATATGCCAAGTTTTTTAAAACTAAATAGCATAACAAAGGGTTAGCTCTTAGGATCATCGCGTTAGAAAAAGATTTAGTAGATATGAGAAAGAGAGAGTCCTCCATTAGCATGGCCTTGAGAGAGAGAGAAAAAAGTTTGTGTTGAGAGAGAGAGAGAGTTTGTGTAGAAATATAGACTTTTTAGAGAGAGGGAGAGAGTAGTTTTGAGTAAGAGAAAGGGGTCTTGACCAAACAAGTGTCTAGTCTTACGAGTGACCTCCTTACATACGTGAAGTCTTGGAAAAAACTTGAAGCCCTTGTATCCCAACTCACTCATGATCCTGAGAGAGCAGATCTAAACAAATGGGTAAAATTCTCCTCGACCCCAATTTAGGGTTTGGTAAAAGACAGGGAGTAGATTTTGACGGTGCTTCCACATGTCACATCTCACCGGAACTGATTCCTGAGTTTACAACGAATCGATATGGCCATCAACCAAAACCCCAAAGAAGAGTTCAACCAAGAAAAGCAAATCGAGGTCGGCCTAAGATCGTGTAATTTTGTACCTATTGTAAGAGAAAGGTCGCTGTTGATGTAAAAAATTAGATCATATCTAATTATTCAATCACAGATAAATAAATGAGATAAAGAATTTTTAAAGTGGTTCAGCCTTATAAGAATGGCCTACGTCCACTGTTATGTTATTGCTGATCGTTTGGGAATTCTTGATTACAAGTTATATCAAGAAATTCTGGTCCCCCTACAATGAGGATTGTACAATGTATTTATAGCCCTGAGGCTGTAATGTGAAAGGGTAATACATTAAATGATGTACATATGAAAGGGTAATACATTCAATCCCCTTAAGGGTATGCGTTTGAATGATAAGCATTTAACGAATAGTCAAACTGTTGGTTATCCTGCTATTAATGCTTTGTTCGAGGTGCAGCTCAGAACGCCTGAGTTGGTCGGACCGCCTAAGCTTCTCGGTACTCAAGAGTTCCTCGGAGAGTTCTTGTTCGTCGGAGCGTATGAGTTCCTCGGGGAATAAGTGTTCCTCGTTGTAGTATGGTTCCTCGGAGCATGTGAGTTCCTCGGAAGTGTTTGTTGTTACTACGTAGATTGCCACATGTCTTCACTTTATTGAGCCATGTCAGCAGATTAAATTTAGTATCAACAGAAGCCCCCAATGTTTCATAGTTCGAACTTTGAGGAGTGTGGAACATTCTTTCTCGGAATATGGCAGTTTTAAATGGTCATCTTGAAATTTAGGAGTCTTTTGTATTTATTTCTCCTTCCACATTCGTAGAATCAGGCTTTTTTTTGAATTTTTATAACCGCCTCGATCTTCGCGTACTTTTTGTCCTTCTAGCCGCCGGTAGCGTAATCGTTTCTTTTTGTAATCATTACTTTACCGTTTCCCAAGGCAGAGTATTTAAGCATCATAGACAATCCCATCGTCTTCTACTTTTTCAAATTTGTATCTTCGAATTTTCCATTGTCTTACTCTCTTGTGCGTTCATCCTTTTCATCGTTCGTTGTCAACAAATCCACTCTTTTTCTGTAAGATCTTTTTCCTTCTTCTTTATTTCCTTTATTCATCATGGTTTACCCTGTTGAATCTCTTGATAAATTTCGCTATGATTTTTCTATTCCCTCTTGGGTTGTTCTGGAAGAGCTTTCTGAGCCTTTTGACTATTTTCGTTTGGCTGAGGGACATTGGTTCCCCAGTCTCTTTGTTGCTGAGTACGGAATTTCTTTTCCGCCCAATTCTCTATGTCTGGAATTTTGTCAATATTTTGACGTTGTTCCGGCAAGAATAGCCCCCAATACATGGAGGATAGTTAATGGGGTTCATAGGTTAAATCAAATTCATGGAACTCGTATAGGAATTCCAGAAATCATGCTTTGTTATAGATGGGCAGTGGGTGATAACACTTTTTATTTAAAAACTAGATTTTTAAATAGGGCTTTAGTGGTCAATCTCCCGGATGCCAATAGGGACTATTTTGAGCAAGGAGTTGTTATAAAAAATTGGCAACATGATCCTTTATCAGGAGATGAAGTGTATCAGGGTCCCAGATGCCCTCCCTATGGCAATGGGATAGGTTATTTTTATTTTATTTTATTTATTTTGAAATTCTTCTTCTTCTATGTTTGATAAAATGTGCCACTGATATTTTAATGTTTATTTATTTGCAGCTGATATCAAAAGAAAGTGTCCAAAAGAAGCAGACGTTAATATAAGGCACTTAAAACTTATCTGGAGTTTGCATCAGAGTGTTGCCGATGAGCACATTAGGTCAGCCTCGTGTCTGCTACAGTACAAGAGCTACACCACTTCTTTCACTGCTCGTCCGGTGATAAGTGAAGTAGAACCATTACCAGCTTCGCCTGAGTCGCACATTCCTTTAAGTGAAAGGATGAAGAAGAGAAGACCTCCAACCCTTTTTGAGAAACCTGCCTCTGGTGCTGGAGAGGCAAAAAGAAGTAAGATTGACGTCCCAGGGGAGGGGACAAAGAAACTGATGCACCTTCCTCGGCTGCCCCTGTTATGAAGTTTGTCGAGAAGCCCCAAGTGGCTCCGAGCAAGTCTGCTGCTCCAGGAGAAGTGATTGTAATATCACCGACCAAGAGTTCCTCCTTGGTTGAATCTATTCCTGTTCCCTCGAGGAAGCTGAAGAAGAGCTCCTCGGTCAATTTGGCTGACACCATCTCTCAGCCCCCGACTAGTGGAGTTCCCACTTTCATTCCCCCGACTAGTGGAGTTCCCACTTTTAGGAGTTGCCTTCTGTTGATACCTTGGATCATTCCCGAGATCCAAGGTATCGAAGAAAACCTTTCTCGGGATATGGTTACCTCTTTGGCAACTCGCCACATTGCTTCTGTAAGTCCTTTTGCTTTGAACTTTTCATCTTTCCCTTATTATATCTGTCTCTGACTTGCTTTCATTTTCTTTTCACAGTTGGTGAGCTGCTTCAATACAATTTTGAAGAAGGATGAAGCTATTAAAGCTTCAAGCTCCTCGTCTGGTGTAGAATAAGCTCTGGTGGGCCTGAGGCAGTCTTTGGAAGATTCTCGTCTGAAGTACGATACTGATAAGGCAATCTGGGAAAAGAAACTTACCTCCACTGAGCAGGAGAAAGCTCAAGTTGTTGAAGTCTCCAAGGAGTTGGAGAAGAGAATAAAGGACTTAGAAGGAAAAAATAAAGAGCTTGATAAGAAGCTCAAAAATGCTGGAGAGCTTGAGAATAAGCTCAAGGTTGCTAAGGAAGAGTTGGGTCAGCTTTGGGAGGTAAATCGGCAGAAGGAGGAGGTTGAGAATAAATTGAAGACTGCTGAAAACCTTCTGTCCGAGAAGCTTTCCTCGAAGAAGTTGAAGAGAAAATTGGCTGTGAATAAGTCTTTCAGCGCTGGCTGGGACAAGGGGTGGAACAAGGGCTTGGCTGCCATGATGTCACAAGTAGAATATGGCAGCCTCAAGTACTTCAGGGATGGATGGGTCGCTGCTCTACAGGAGATGAAAGTGCATGAAAATTCTGAACTCTTTCAGCGACACATCCCTGGTCCCCCTCCAACTCCTGAAGACGAAGAAGAGGACGAAGCTGCCTCTGAAGAGTCTTCCATGATGATAGGAGATCAAGTTTCTCTTCCCCCGACTATCCAGCCCGCTAACGAGGAACTTCAACTACCTGCAACTTCCTTCGAGCAACTTCCAGCACTTCCCCAACCACTATCTGCTCCATCCGAGCAACCTACTTCCTCGTCCCATCCTCCCGAGAAAGTTTTGGGAGACAAGGAAAAGGTGTAGAGTTGTTCGGATTTCTCTATTTTATTTTTCTTTAACAAATGTAATCTTGAACATGTAATTCTGAACCTTGTACTTCTGACCTTTATGATATAATAAAACTTGAACTTGTGTTTATTTATACTGTTGTCTCTTCTTCATGCTCTATTTTGATTATTGATTACTGCTTTTTCTTCCTCTACTAGTTTTTGGCCAGGATGGAATTATTATCTGCTCACGATACAAAGCTGTTGAGGCAATGCAATGAATACGTTAAGGCTGGTCACACGGATCTGAGTGCAGCACAAATCGTCGACATCCTCGGCCAAGATGCTTCAGAACAGGCAATTAAGGCCTACCAATACTTGAAGTGTCTGCTTGATCGTGCAGTAGCCAATAATGTGGCTTATTATGATATGATCGAGGATCTCTAAGGCACTCTTGAAGACCTTCAGCAACAATACAAAGAATCCACTGCCCTTTTGCACGAGGGGTATGAGAAGAAGTATCAGCAACTCAACGCTGACAAGGGATACGAGAAGCGTTTTGCTGGATACGATGTGAGGGAGAGAACTCTGAGGGCTGAAGTCGAGGAGTGCAGATAAATAGCTGAATTATTAGAGCAAGAGAATAATAACCTGCAAAGAGAGTTGTCGCAGTTGAAGTCTGAAACTTCCACTTCAAAAGCCTTGATCCCAGTGACTGATGAGGGATTCTCGTTCCTGTAGGTCGAGAACGCCAACTTGAGGGATGAATTGGAGACCTTGAAGAGAGCTGTCCCCTCTACATCTTCTCGTGGATGAGCAAGAGCTCCTCGGGGATGAGCAAGAGAAGCTCAGATTACGGTCGAGGAACAGATGACTCAATCTGCTTTGGAGAACCAAGCTTTCCAATTAATGGCAAAGAACCAAGCGTTGGCTGAAATGTCAAAGAAGATCAGGGACCTGGAGGAACAACTTTCTGCGCAGAAGTCAGTCTTGGAGAATATGGAACTCTTCATCAAAAATCTCCACGAGCAGCTGGAAAGACTGATATATCAATTCCACAAACAACCCAGGGAGTTCTGGATGGCTGGGTACAACGAGGGTCTCTACCACTTGGACGATCGTATCTAGAATGCCAATAATGAGGGCTACAAGTAAGGCTGGTTGAATTCCTTAGGTGTGCTGCAACTCAAACAGGGTCATTACCTGTGGGACTACCATGATCCTGGGCTGCTCGACTTACCCGTGCCACCATTTAAACTTGATATGAGTTGGATCCCTGCTCGGGCCATTCCTCGATGCTTAATTTCCAAGTATCTCGGCGACTATAATCTCCATTCAAGTGTTGAGATATCTCATCCCGAGCACCTCCTAGATCGACCATCCGTGATGAATATCAGGATGTTAAAAGATTTGAACTTCATAAACTCTCCTCTTGCTTTAAATGATCCGCCTGTTGGCGAGGAACCTGTTTCAAAAGCAGAGGGGAAGAAATCAATAAAGTAGGAATTTTGATGTAATAGTTAGTATACATTTCATTCTCAATGTAATTTGTTTTTGATTTAATGAAAGACTTTTATTTTTGTTCGCAATCTTAATTGCTATTGTCTTGTAAAATACTTTACATTTGCGCATGTATGTCTGTTAAAAAGATAAAAATATTGTGTTGTTTTGTGTTGTTTCTCGATCAACCTATTGTCGACTAGCTTGAATTTGTGGTAGTCATTATAAAAAATTACTAAGTTATTCCTCGACCAACTTACTAAGTTGTTTCTCGACCAACTCACTAAGTTGTTTTAAAAAGTCACGAGTATCAATAATTTTGCTTGATCATTTTCTCGTATTCATAAAATGTTTACGACCAATCAAGGTCGGTAAATTTTCCTTTTCAACCAACTACAGTTAGTGGATTTTTATCCCCGACTAGCGGGTTTTTATCCCCGACCAGCCATAGTTAGTGGATTTTTTCTCTACGAGCAACTTTGGCACTTTTTGAAATAATTTTACCTCCCGATCAACTCAAGTTGGCCTTTTCGAGAATATATTTACTTCCTAACCGACATAAGTTGGCATTTTTAGGAATACTTTTACTTCTTGAGGAACATATAGTTTTATTTCCCGTAGGAATACAAGTTTTACTTCCCGGAGGAATACAAGTAGCTTTACTTCCCGGAGGAATACAGGTAGCTTTACTTCCCGGAGGAATATAGGTAGCTTTACTTCCCGGAGGAATACAGGTAGCTTTACTTCCCGGAGGAATACAAGTTTTACTTCCCGGAGGAATACATTTGTTTCTCAACCAACCTTAGCTGGCGTTTTCGAGAAAAATTTTGAGTAGCCCGAGTTTTGCCGAGTTTCGCCGAGTAGTGTGTAGCACTAGTATTCCCCAAAAAACTTTCAATAAAAGGAGAAAATACACATCACTAATAATACTTGCGCAGGTGCTCTGCGTTCCATGCATTTTTAAACTCCTCCCCTTCTAAAGTTGCTATTCGGTAAGTTCCTGGTCAAACAACTTCTGTAACTCGGTATGGTCCATGCCAGTTTGCCTCCAGTTTGTTGTGCTTTTGAATCACTTTCTTTAGCACATAGTCTCCTTCTTTCAGGTCGCACTTCTTCACCCTCTTATTGTAGAATAAAGATGTTCGCTGCTGGTAAGCAGCATTCCTGAAGGCTGCTTCTTCTCTAACTTCCTCGAGCATGTCTAAATCCAATCTTCTCATTAAGTCGCTGACAGGGGAATTGAAATTCAGTATCCTGTGTGTTGGGAGGCCCAACTCGGCAGGTATAATAGCTTCACTTCCAAACGCTAGCATATATGGTGATTCTCCAGTTGCTACTCGGGGAGTAGTTCGGTAAGCCCACAGTACTGACTGTAACTCGTTGATCCAATTTGCTTTCGCATCGTCAAGTCTTTTCTTCAATCCATTCAGCAGTGTTCTGTTTGTCACTTCAGTTTGTCCATTGCTTTGAGGATGTCCTGGTGCTGAGTGGATCTTCAAAACATTTGATTGATGACAATAGGCAGCGAACTACTCGTTATCAAATTGTGTTCCATGGTCTGTGATGAAAGCATGAGGAAGACCATATCGACAAATGATGTTCTTCCAAATAAATTGGTACACCTTCTCGTACGTCATATAAATGAGAGGCTCAGCTTCTACCCACTTAGTAAAATAATCCACTGCGACGACGGGGTATTTGAACCTTCCTCTGGTCGTTGGTAGTGGTCCGACCAAATCTATCCCCACATGGAAAATGGCCAAGGGGAAGTGATGGGTGTCAGTAATGCTTGTGGAGTTCTTCGGATGGAGGAAAAGTGCTGGCACTTGTCACATTTCTTGGCATAGGCTACACAATCAGCCCTCATCGTCGGCCAGTAATATCCCTGCGTCATCATCCTTTGCAAAAGCGTTCGACCTGCTACATGGGCTCCACAGGACCCTTCATGGATCTCTTCAATCAATTCTTTCACCTCGGAGGGATGTACACATCTTTGCAAACCTGCCATAATTCCTCGTCTATATAAAATACAGTTAGTTAATACATACCGAGCAACTTTAAACTTCAATTTCTTGGCTGCGAGCTTGTCAATTGGTAATTCTCCCTCCTCAATATATGCCCTGATGGGATCCATCTAAGATGGTCCTAAATCAAGGGTGATAAAGTTTATCGCCAAATCTTCATCTATACTCCGACCAGCTAAAAATTCAATTGGGATTGTTCTTAGTAGCTCGGTACGAGTAGCTGATGCTAATCGAGCTAGGGAATCTGCTCTTGCATTCTCCATTCTTGGTATTCTGACCAGATAAATAGCAGCAAATTCTGATACCAACTCCATCACCTTTGCATGGTATTTGATCATTAATTCTCCTTGGCCGCATATATTCCCAACATTTGATTTACAATTAATTGAGAATCACTGAAGACAATAATTTGCTGCGCCTCCATAATTTTTGCCAAATTAAGACCTATAATCATGGCCTCATACTCAGCCTCATTATTGGAAGCTTTGAATTGGAAACGTAGGGCTTATTCCATGTCGACCTCGTTCGGAGTGCTCAAAACTATCCCTGCCCCACTGCCTGTTGTGCAAGATGAGCCGTCTACATATAGCCTCCATATAGGTAACTCGTCTTCAAACTTCTGATCTGACAGAGTTCCTCGGTGAAATATTTGTTGCATCCTTTCATCCTCCCTTGATATTTCTTGCTCTTCATCGATCACCTTTTCTTGCCCTTTTACCAACCGGAGTTGGTCTGAGCTCGAATTCGATGATCCTGTAACATCCACAGGTTGATCATCAAGCATCTTTTGCTCCTCGGGGGTATCAGGATAGGTGAACTCTACTATAAAATCCGATATAGCTTGCCCTTTAAGCGATGATCTGGGTTCATAGACTATATCGTATTCTCCGAGCTCTATTGCCCAGTACATCAATCTCCCTGATTTTTCTAGTTTATGAAGGGCTTGCCTCAATGGCATATCAGTATATACGACTATAGTATGAGCTTGGAAGTATGGCCTCATTCGCCTACTCGCCTCAATCAGTGCCAGTGCTAACTTTTCCAGCCTTGGATATCTGATCTCTGCTCCTCGGAAGGCCTTACTTGTGTAATAGATTGATTTTTGTACTCCATTCTCCACTCTTATCAACGCCGAGCTAACTGTATTCTTCGATACATCTAGATACAAGTACAATTTTTCTCCCATCACCGGCCTGGACAACATTGGAGGTGCTCCCAAATATTTCTTCAAGTCTTGAAAAGCATTCTCACATTCATCATTCCACTCAAAGTCTTTCGGAGTGTCTTGAAGAATGGGAGACATCGATCAGTTGCTCGCGATACAAATCTGTTGAGTGTTGCTACTCGTCCTATAAGACTTTGCACCTCTTTCTTCGTCGTTGGAGATCGAAGCCCTAATAGATCTTTGATCTTTTTAGGATTTGCCTCAATGCCTCGTTGGTTGACAATGTATTCGAGAAACATGCCTTCTCGTACTCCAAATATGCACTTCGTCGGGTTCAACTTCATTTGATATTTATCCAGTTGATCAAAAGTCTGACTTAAGTCAACTAGATGATCAACAGCTTTTTTTCTCTTCGTCAGCATATCGTCAACATAGACTTTCATATTGCAACTGATTTATTCTGCAAACACCTTATTCATCAGCCGCTGATATGTTGCACCTGCATTTTTCAAACCAAAAGGCATAACATTATAACAATAAGTTCCCCTAGGGGTAATGAAAGAAGTACTCTCCCTGTCTTCAGGTTAAGCTTTCAATTTAATCTGATTGTAGCCAAAATAAGCATCCATGAAGATCAGCAGCTCGTGTCTCGAGGTAGCATCCACTAGTTGATCAATTCGGGGTAGTGGAAAGTGATCCTTTGGGCATGCTTTGTTGAGGTCGGTGAAGTCTACACACATCCTCCACTTGTTGTTCTTCTTTTTCACCATCACCACATTTACTAACTAGTCCGGATATTTAACATCTTCAATGAAGCAAGCTTTTTGGAGCTTCTTGACTTCCTCCTGTATAGCTTGATTCTTCTCGGGGCTGAATACTCTTCTTCTCTGCTTCACAGGCTTGATCTCCTTATTCACATTGAGTTCGTGACATAAGAAATTTGGGTCTATCCCTGGCATATCCTCATGACTCCACGCAACAGTTTGCTTTCTGCTTCTAAGGAAAGTTATCAATTCCTGTTTTAGTGAGGCTTCCAACGATGAACCTACTCGAGTAGTTCGTTCAGGGTGCTCGTCATCCAGAATGATGTTTTCAGTAGCTTCCACCACTTGACCCTTCACGAGTTGCGACTCATCTCTAGGATCCAATGTTTCAATTTCTACCCCTTCTTCCACTTGATAAGTAGTAGTCTTTTTCCTTGATTCCTCCAGTTCCTCTTGCTCGGCGGATGAATAATAGCATCCCGAGCTACTTTCTGGTTACCGTTAACAACTCCTACTCCAAAATTTGTTGGAAATTTCAGGCACTGATGTACCGTAGATGGTACAACCTTGAACTTCTTCAATCCTACTCTTCCCATGATGATATTGTATGATGATTGAACATTCTTATCCATCACAAAAAAGCGTATTCTTTCTGTCCGATAAGCAGGCCACGTACCAATGAATATATCCAACTTGATCGTCCCAAGTGGAAATGCTTTCTCGCCAGCAAAACCGAGGAGGGGTCTATGATAAGTCTCCAGTTGAGATAGCTTTAGATTTAAACTATCGAAGCATGAGTAGAACATGATGTCTGTCGAGCAACCATTATCGACCAGTACTCTTGAAATTATTACTTCCTTCATCCTCATTTTGATCACCAATGTGATATAGAACACCTGCGAGGTCATTCTTTAAGAAATCGATGACCAATTTCTCTTTGTTCACCTTTCTTGGGCGATCCTCCTCAGCGATATTTATTTGTTGAATGTACGAGCAAGCTTGAGCCTCACATAGGTAAGCTTTTCTCTCGGCAGTAAGGTCTCCTCCTCCTGCATCTCCACCTGTTATAAAATTATAGTCAAATGGCCCAAAGCATATTGAAAATACCTCTCGTTCTGGATGCCTTGGTCTCTTGGGAAGATCGGGGTCGTCTTCGGGATCAACTTCATGGTTTCTTTTCTTGTTCTCCTATGCTCGACGAGGAGATCTAGAACTCTCTCTTGTTCGGTCGTTGTTTCTTCTTTCGCTTCCACGATCAACATACTTTGCCAGCTTTCCTCGTCTGATGAGTGTTTCAATCTCATTCTGAAGAGCTATGCAATTTTTGGTCATATGGCCATGATCTTTATGAAACTTGCAATACTTTGCCTTATTCCTCTTGTCAGGGTCTGCCTTCATTTTCTCTGGCGAGTTTAATTCCTCGTTGCTCTTGATTTCTTCTAAAACATGGTTGATATCCTTCTTCAAAGGAGTATAAATATCGAATTTCTTCATTGCATCCCATACTGACCTTGTTCTTGAATGTTTGTCAGTAGCATTGTTCTTATGCTCTTTCTTCTTAGCTTTATCACCTTCCACCTTGGTTTCTTTAGCATCCATGTTCTTCTTTGCAGCCATAGCCTCCTCGTCATTCATAATCTTGGAGGCTTTTCCCATCAGATCTGACATGGTTCTAGGTGGATCTTTGGCCAAAATGTAGTACAACTTGTTGGGCAGTAGTCCACTCATCAAGGCGGTAATCTCCGTCTTCTCCTCATAATCAATGACTTCAAGTTTCTCGTTATTAAAATGAGTTATATAATCTTTGGTACTCTCACCAGCCTTTTGTTTAACACTTAACAAATGTGCTACTCGTTTAACTGGCTTTGCCCCAAAATAGAAATTCCCAATGAATAACTCGGCCAATTGAAGAAAAGTTGAAATCTTACCCCGAGGAATATTATTATACCATATTTGAGCAGATCCGGTAAGAGTTCCCGAGAATGCCCTGCATCTCATCTCATCTGGAACAGCATAGATGTCGGCTGAAGCTTGGTATTGTTTTATATAAAGGACGGGGTCAGTCTTTCCATCATATTTTGGGGTCACAACAGGTGCTTTGAATTTTGATGGTGTTGGAAAATATACAGTGGCCTGGACAAAAGGTGTTCCTCGAACAAAGGTTCATTTTTAGAGGGTTCTTAGCTTTAACCATTTCCCCCAATCTATCCTCCAGCCTTTGAATAGAGCCTTTCCATGCATCATTTCCTTCCTCGGGCCTATTAGTTCGAGTAACTGATCGCGTTGAGGTGGCTTCCTGGGATCTATCTTGACGAGCAATTGGTCGCGACTGGGCAGATCCTTCCCTTAAGTTTGATGGTCGTCGAAAACTCCTCGATGGGGCTCTAGGAGGACTTTTGCTCCTCCTAGGACCTAATCGATCGAAAGGAGATACTCTGCTTAATCTTTCTAGCGCACTGGTCCTTTTTGGGGAGAGAGTGATACGTTGTTCAGTATTTGTGGCTCGCACTGACGAAGTTCGTCCAAGTTGATAAGAAAAATCTTCAGACTCCTCATTGTGATATGAATTGGTACGCCTAGTATGTGAAGAAGATGCACGGGTATTTCTTTGAATACTTCGTGGTCTTGAATGGGTTGGTGCACTGCCATGGAGAGTTTGTATGAGTTGTCGCATAGTTTCTTGCATGACGATCTGGCCTTGAGCCAGATTTGTCATTATTCCGGCCAGATCTGGAATATTTGGCGGAGCAGATGGATTTGGAGGGCTTCCAGCGTTTCGATTGCTAGATTCTGAAATGTCAGCCATTTGTGATGGATTATTTTGGATGGAAAACGATATTACCAGTCGTTTCCCACAGATGACGCCAATCTGTTGAAGTAAAAAATTAGATCATATTTAATTATTCAATCACAGATAAATAAATGAGATAAATAATTTTTAAAGTGGTTCAGCCTTATAAGAATGGCCTACGTCCACTGTTATGTTATTGCTGATCGTTTGGGAATTCTCGATTACAAGTTATATCATAAATTCCGGCCCCCCTACAATGAGGATTGTACAATGTATTTATAGCCCTGAGGCTGTAATGTGAAAGGGTAATACATTAAATGATGTACATATGAAAGGGTAATACATTCAATGCCCCTTAAGCGTATGCGTCTGAATGATAAGCATTTAATGAATAGTCTAACTGTTGGTCATCCTGCTACTAATGCTTTGTTCGAGGTGCAGCTCGGACCGCCTCAGTTGTTCGGACCGCCTAAGCTTCTCGGTACTCAAGAGTTCCTCGGAGAGTTCTTGTTCCTCGGAGTGTATGAGTTCCTCGGGGAATCATTGTTCCTCGTTGTAGTATGGTTCCTCGGAGCATGTGAGTTCCTCGAAAGTGTTTGTTGTTGCTACGTAGATTTCCACATGTCTTCACTTTATTGAGCCATGTCAGCAGATTAAATTTGGTATCAACAGTCGCCTTAAGGAGTATTGCTATAGTTTGGGTCGAACTCGATGTACAAATGCTCCGACACACCACACTAAGGATTTTACTAGTCTTATAGAGCAGGTTGAGTTTCTAGTCACCACTTCTCATAGCTACATGGAAGAGTTCCAATGGTTGTCTTTGCTGTTAGTGGTTACTTCCAACATCCTGGCTAGAACCAATAATAATAGGGGTAAATAAAAGGTTACCACATCTTGGGTGCCTAAGCGTGACGTAAAAGTCCTTGTTGTTCATGTTGGTCTTAAAGCTCAAAATACTTTATAGTGGTATTTTGATAGTTGGTGCTCTAGGCATATGATAGGCGATGTATCATTTTTTTCTTACTTTGAGGATCATAAAGAAGGTAAGGTCACCTTTGTCGATGGGAGAAAATCTAGATAACAATTTTTTATGTAAAAGGTTTGAGGCCAAATCTTCTCAACATCATCCAGCTGTGCGACACTTACTTTGCAGTAAAGTTTGACCAAAATGAGTGCAATGTTTATGATCAAGACGATAAATTGTTATTATAAGGGATGAGGACAAAAGATAATTGCTATGGGATTGTGCCCAAGTCCTCATTTATCTGCAACAGCACCATAATCTCCTCTATGGATCTGTGGCATCAACATCTAGGTCATGTTAATTTCAGAGATTTGGAGCATCTAGCTAAGAAGGACCTAGTACATGGCTTGCTATCACCTGGGAAGCTAACTTTTGCAGTTTGTGGACCTTGTCAGCTGGGAAAAAAGCCCATAGTCCCCACAGGAAGTTGAATTCCATTACCACCTCACATGTACTTAAATTGATTCATATGGATCTTATGTGTCCTACTCGCACTTATATTCTTGGTGGTAAAAGGTATATCCTCGTGATGGTAGATGATTTCTCTCATTATTCTATAGTTAGTTTCCTGAGAGAGAAATTTGATGCTGTTAAGTTTCTTAAGACCAAGTGCTGTGTCCTGTAAAATCAAAACGGTGTCACCATCAATAGAATGCGTAGTGATAACGAAACTAAATTTAAGGAAGGAAAGGTGGATCTTTACTGTAATATCCTCGGGATCAATGATGAGTTTTTTATCATGAAAACTCTTCAGCAAAATGGGATTATTGAGAGGAAGAATGGGATGATTCAGGATATGGTTAGATCTATGCTTCTAGGTCATAGAGTTTCTAGGAAGTTTTGGGTAGAGGCGGTGTATACCACTTGCCACACGGTGAATAAGGTATATCTTCGTTTACACACACTGCTAACGCCTTATTAATTATGGACAGGAAAGAATCCCAACCTTTCATATTTATGTATCTTTGGGAGTAAATTCTACATCCTCATGGATATAGAGCAATTAGGAAAGTTTGACTCCTGGAGCGAAGAGGGAATTTTATTAGGATATTCATCAATAAATAAAGCATATCGGGTTTTTAACCTGAGCAAATATAAGTTTATGGAGTCAATAAATGTCACCGTGAAAGATGATGAACCTCCGACATTTATTAATCCTAGCCTTTTGTGTGAAGATGCCGCATTTCCTTGTGACGATCCCGTAGTCCCTCATATACCTAGGGTGGACCCTATTCCTAATTTAGGGGACACACCTGCTTGGGTTTGAAAGAGTTATGACCCTTTCGACATTCTATGAGATCCCACCTTAGGGGCGAATACTCGCCCTCAGCAAGAGAACGTGGTTAGCTTTCTGTGCTACACGTCAAAAGTGGAGACCAAGAACCACAAAGAGGCACTCAATGATGAACACTGGATATCCGCTATGGCGAAAGAGTTTCTTTAATTGAGAAAGAATAATGTTTGGGAACTTATACCCCAACCTAGTGAGAGGAATTTGATTGGTACTAAGTGGATTTTTAAGAATAATATGGATGAGAATGACACCATTATTCAAAATATAGCTAGGTTGGTCGCTTAAGGCTACACTTATATTGGGGATGTAGAATTTCAGGATATATTTTCTCCTATTGGAAGACTTGAGTCCGTCTGCTTACTACTCGCCATCGCATGTCATCTCCACTTTAAGCTATATCAGATAGATGTTAGGAGTGCCTTTCTGAATGGCATTCTATAGGAGGAGGTTTACGTAGAACAACCAAAAGGTTTTAAATACCCTAAGCACCCAGGACACGTCTATTATCGAAGAAAAGCCCTGCATGATTTGAAGTAGGCACCCAATGCTTTGTACGAGAGGCTTACTTTCTATCTCTTAGCTAGTGTCTTAAAGAGAGGGGGATTAGATAAGACATTGTTTGTTAGGGGAGGAGATATTGCTATTTTAGTTGCCCAGGTCTATGTGGATGACATAGTCTTTGGTTCCACATGCTCTGGCCATGCTCAAGACTTTGAGGAGGAAATGAAGAGAGAGTTTGAGAGGATCATGGTTGTTGAGATTACATTCTTCCTTGGTCTCCAGGTTCATCAGCTGGAGTATGGGATGTTCATCTCCCAATCCAAGTATGTAAGAGTCCTCGTGAAGAAGTTTGGTTTAGACTCTGCTAAGCATGCACGTACCCCAATAAATACCTCAACTAAGCTTAGCAAGGACACTTTAGGCAAAGTCGTAAGTCAAATCTTGTATCAGAGTATGATAGGTAGTCTTCTCTACTTGACTGCTAGTCGTCCCTACATCGCCTTTAGTGTTGGAGTTTGTGCGCAATATTAGGGGTCCCCGAAAGATTCGCACTTACTCGCTTTTAAACTTATTTTCAAATATGTGAGTGGGTCTTTCCTATACGGAATTTGGTATTCTTCTGATATCGATGATCATTTATCCACCTATTCGGATGCCGATTGGGCCGGGGATGTAGATGGATGTAGGAGCACTTCTGGTGGGTGTTTCATCTTTGGTTCTGCTATTGTCTCCTGGTTGAGTAATAAGTAAAACTCCATCTCTTTATCCACTACGGAGGCTAAGTACATAGTCGCCGGGAGTTGTTGCACGCAACTCTTGTGGATGAAGCAGATGCTGGAGGATTATCGAATTTCACAGGACACCATGACTATTTCCCGTTACAACACGAGCACAATACACGTATCTAGCAATCCAGTCCAGCATTCGCTCACAAAGCACATTAGGATATACCAGACTTAGTAGAAGAAAAAGTCGTGTCCTTGAGTTTTGTGCCCACCGACCTCTAGTTAGCCAATATTTGTACGAAGCCTTTAGATGCCCTTAGATTTGAGAGTTTTAGGAAGTCTTTAGGAATGCACAGTTAACTGAGGGGTCGTTACCATGTCTAATATATGATACATTTTTCATTCTTATATCATATGGTTCCTTTTACTAGACTATATCATTTGTACCATTTTTGTGTATTATATTTTTGTTTCATATATTTTTGAAAAATCCAAAAAAAAATTTGTTTTTGATTTTTTTTTGGTAAAATACATAACGATTTTCTATTTTTTGAAAAATCAAATAAACCTTATATGGATAGACATTTAGGATGACCAAACTCACAACATCATTTCCATATTCCATGTGACTTTTTGATAGTGATTTGAGACGCTACATCATTTCATCCTTGTACTTTATAGTGTTTTGGAGTCACTGAGATGCGATTAGTGACATCTTTATACATGTTTGGCTCCTTATCTCTTTAATGCACACATGCAGAGATTTATTTGATTTTTGTACTTATCTGTCACATGTTTGTTTAAGTGTTTTCATCTCAATTCTGCCTATAAAAATGAGAATAATAAAAGTAGTGCATGTAAGAACCGTTGCCCGTGAGTAATTTGTTAGGATTAAAAAATTTGAGTGACCACGAGAAAGGTCTGCGAGAGAATAATACTCTCGTCATGAAAGCCACTGTTTGAAAAGAGCCCTAGAAAGAATTACGACATTAAAAGAGCATATTTGTCAACAATGGGCCATTAGGAAATCTCTAAAAGAGATATTAGTACCTCATTAGATAAAGAAAATGCATTATTATACATGAGGGAGTTTGGATGGAAATAAATCAATGGATTTTCACGTCCTTGAAAATCTCAAAAAATCATTAAATAATTGAGGGCGTTATTGGTATGAAAATCACTTTAGACTTTGATTTGTCAATTAGATTGAGTCAATTTCATATAAATTCACCATTTTACACCTAAGGACGATGTTGGGTTCATTCGTTAGGAGTATCCCATATTCCTCGTGCACATATGTTATGGATGTTTGCATTGATTTTCTTATTGAACTTGTTCACACCCCTACACTTACGCTATCATTGACTTGGTTCTCTTAGTGTTCTTTCATGGTGTGATTCTTTCTTGTATATTTTTAAGAAAAAAATTAAAAAATTGAATAAAAGAAGTTTATTCCCTTGTGACACTCTATGTATACATTGATATGTTTCTTCCTATTTGTCTATTTGGGGACATCATAAAAAGGGGAAGAACGAATTATGGGGGAGTATATTTATTATTTGTTTGAATTAATGAGTTGCTTTTGCCTAATTGATATTGACTCTATGCTTATTATTATATTTCAAACATTTGCGCATCACGGGTATTTGTTTCTTATCTCATGTGTGTAGGTACAAATTGAGGATCATTTTTTTGCACACCCTGATGATGACAAAGAAATGTTGGAGAATTAAAGCTTTGAAGATGTCGAAGACTTTGAAGACATGTACTTTGATATTTCCATTTATGGGTTTTTGGGTATATTAGAATGTACGTCTCGATTTTGTTTTGGGTTGCATAATTCGGAATTTTTATGAATGTACCGACATAGACATATGGGAGACTTGCAAGGACATAATTTTCTAAATGTCCGTTTAGAATCTAGGAATTTTTTGAGTTATCCTAGATATAGTTAATATCTTGTATATCGATCATTTGGCACATCTTCACACATTCAACCTTGACGTCCATTATCCGAATCTCTAGTAACACGAATCATCAACGCGTACCCATCATTGACATCGTGCGGTGTGTATCTTCAACATGTCTCCACTATCCTCACTAACTCCACTACACTAAAATGTTTAATTGGAGTTATTAATATTCACGTATTTATTCGGGATATTTTTTGTAAAATTCTTTTATCAAAATGAGGCATTTTTCTAAGTCAAAAATATTTTTTAAGACCTGTAGGCGAACTTTTCAAAATAATATTTTTTTTGCTCCTGTTGTTCAAACGACATAGCAATCTCATTCAAACAGCATTGATAAGTAGTTCAAACGACTGCATCTAACGACATCACTTGTCGTTTGATAAAGGGTCATTTCTTTGGTGCTTCAAATGACCACACATTGTTTTACATTTTAATGGTCATTTCTTAGATCGTTAGTAACGACATCTATTGTCGTTCAAACGACATGACAATGTCATTCGAAAGACATTACTCCACCTTAAAATATTTTGTTACTATAAATACCTGCTTTGAAATCAAGATTTTTCAAGTCTTTTACAACTCCACCTCCGTAGGTCTGCTGCACCTTTAGACTTCAATTTTTATAGGCCAAAACCCTTTTTGATTCACTCAAACAGACTAAATCATTTATGTGAATCATTCTTAAAACCTTTTACTCATATCACTCATTCTGGAGTAAAACTTGTGGAGAAGAAGGCTGTCTCCATTGCTGACCATTAGAGCTATTGAGGGATCTCTTGCTGAAGACTTTGAACAAATACCTGAGGGTATTCGTCGTCACAATGTGTATATCTGCTATGTACTTACAAGTTGGAAATTTAGAGTTAATAGAGAAATAATTTTTTTTCCCCTGCTGGAGATTTTTCCACAAATCTGTCTTGTGATTGTTTTGGTTCGCATGCTAGATAATTCATATTGATTTCAATCACAGTTAAATGCATGTATTAGAGTTTTGATTAAAACTGGTGATAAAACTGAATTTAGTTAAATAAGTTTGGACATTGAACGCAAGTGCACTCCAAGATTATTAAATGAAAAGTAAAAGTGATTATTTTTCTAGAATTTGAATTTTACAGTTTTTCATTATTTTGATATTTTCTTTAAGTCAAAAAATGAATTTTGTGGGTATCTTTACTACAAACCCTCACGAGACGCTACTCGTCCTACTGGGGTAACCTAGAGGTTTAATGACTTCTTGCATATGATAAATGCAATCGCTTGCCCGCGTAAAGGTATTCTATCCAAATAAGTATATTTACAAGTGTTTGATCATGATGTGCTTCTTTTGCATTGCTCGGGACGAGCAAAGTTCTAAGTTTTGGGGGTTAGTGACATATCAATAGAAGTTCGTATTCGAAGTTAAATGAAGTTTCAAATGATATCCTTTTATGGTTTTGCTGTAATCTCGTTAGTAGCAATCGTTCACAGTGTCATTCGAATGACCGACGCATATTTTGTTTTTTAATGATTATCTTCCCATTATCTTTTGTGTTTATACTCTTTATCTTCCTTTCTTATAAAAAGGATGAATGGGATCAGATATTCTAAGAACACTTTTTCAAAAAGAAAAACACCTTTTGAGTTCTCTTTTTATGATCAAACACCTCATATCATATTCCTCACCCCCGGGATATATTCAAGATCACTTTTACCATCATGAAGAAGGTTTCTAGTGATATAATCGTGTAGAAACTTTTTTGTACGGCTGACTTTGTGAAATGAGGTTTCATTACTGAAGAAGACACAAGGCTAAATCGATGGATACTGAGGCTAGACCTCTACTTATGGATGACTCTGGAGCTGGGTCGTATCTATTGGAGCTTATGGAATTCTATGCATATAACTTAGTTTAGCTAAGTGTTATGTAAGTCGTCTGAATTCATAAACTTCCAATAGTGTTGAATAAAAGGATTTTCCCTACAAAGGGATTTTTCTCATCTCTTGTGTTTTTCCATGTTTGGTTTGAAAATTGCAAATCTATATTTGAACACGATTCACATGCACACACCATAATTTATTGAAGATTAAAATTTGAATTTGTGTGTTGGGGCATTTTATTAAATAAATTGATACATTAGTTTGTGTGCACTCTCAAATTGGTATCGGAGCAGGTTACACCAAAATATCGTGTAAAATCCATTTCAATAATTTTATTTTTAAAAAATTGTCGATCTTTATAAAGATGGAATTTAATGGATAATTTGTATAATCGAATGCCCATTTTTTATGGTTCCAATTATGCTTACTGGAAAGCTAGGATGAGGTCTACATTAAAATCAATTGATTAACTTCTTTATTTTCTTTGTGAAGGAGGGTGGACACCACTCATTGTAACTATTCATAATGTCGTTGGACCTAAACTTATCTCTCAATGGACAAAGGATGACTTTAAATGGAGAAATTTTAAGTCGCGTGGTTTGAGTGACATCTCGAGAGCTGCCACCCCTGACGAGTTCTGCCGCACTAAAGAATCATGGGATGCCCTCCAGCTCACTCACAAGGTAACCAACGTTGTTAAAGCTTCTAAGATGCAAAATCTCACCACACAATTTGAAACGGTCATTATGCTTGAATCAAAATCATTTGAAGAGTTTTACGCACGACTGTCCGATATAGTAAAATCGAATTTCAATTTAGGTGAGAGAATATGTGAGACGTATCTTGTTAAGAAAATTTTGAGTTCGCTCCATGCCCATTTTATTCCTAAGGTTACAATGCTAAATTCGTTAGGAATTCTAGATACTCTTTGGTAGTGTTCGAAAAGGCGTGCATAGGCGGCGGTAATGAGCGCCTATGCGTGATGGTTTTTAGAAATGCAACACGTAAGGGGTAGGCGTGGGAGAAGGTGTAGTCAATGTGTGTGTAAGGTGGTCAACGGGTGACACGCGCATAGATGTGCAATGCACGCATAAGGCACACCTTTTTTTTTTATTTATGTATTTTTATTGCTGAGTTCATTTTTTTTGTTTGAGTTAAAATGACGTCGTCTGGGTAAAATGCATACAAAAGTTATTTTTTTTGTTTCTTATTTACTAATTTAACCCTAGCTTATAACAAACTACCCCCTTAAAAAAATCCCCAACGAGACAAAACAAAACAAGAAAACCCACGAACCCTAACTCTCCCACTCCATCCATCAAACTTCTCCCATTCTGCCCATCAACCTCCCTTTTTGACGTTGACAAACCATCCCCTCCCTCCTTGTAAGTTTTTTTCATTTTTCATCTATAACTTTGAGTTTCTTTCACTATGGTTTTTTTCACCCGTTCTTGCATAGTTTTCGTATTTCTTTTGATTTTTATACAAGAAAGGAAATCCGATTAGTAGTGGTTTACAACAATGAAATTTTGATCAATTTTCTGTCGTTATTTTTTTTGGATGTTATAAAATAACTATTGTATTTTTTTTGCTTTTATAAAAGTACTATTGTAATTTTTTTGCTATTACTGATACACCCAAGTATAACCTTGTCCGAGCATGGGACTGTCTTGGCCTGGCCGACCTTACTGAACATAATGTCTATGAGAAATCCAACATCAACAATTATAATCTCGACCATATCTCACACTCTAACAACTCTACCCGCTTCCTTAACGCACCTCGTCTGCCACCCCCGATAACTTAGATATCACAGGTCCTTCTACAAGCCTGTCTAGTTTGACACTTATACGACCGAGACTACACTCCTCCAACATATGATCGAACAGGACTCCGGGGGTCTCATACTCAGCCTGACCGAGACCCCTCTAGACGACATCTCCACCACGTGTGACACAGGGCTCCAGCACCATCACTCCATGTAGACAGATAGTTATAACCGAATCGCGTGTGCACATGGGGGGAATATTTACTTCATCGTGATCTACCTATGCTAGGGACAGGTGGCCTAACCTCATTGGCTAGCATATAGCTTGCACACTTCTTACATGCTTGGGGGGGGGGGGGGGGATGTAATACACCACCCAGGCACTATATAAGCTTGTCTTCTCCAACATTGTAAAGGATCGTATATTGAAAACCCTAGCCAATACTCTGTTAAAATCACAATAGAGAGAGAAAGTTGAGTGTATTGTATCACAAGGCCTTTTTTACCCATTTTCTTAGTGAAACACACTCACCCTTGCACAGTGGAGTAGGCCATATGGCTAACCACTTACTTTATAGTCTCTTTCTCCATTGCTTCACCTCATTCTTTACTTTTATATTTGATTTCCACCATTGGTGCATCCTCAAGGTCTACAGGATTGAGCTCATCTTATTCATTTACTTGGTGGTAGCATAACAGGTATCATCAGTTGGCGTCGCCTGTGGGAAGCGACATCATCATCATCTTCTTCTTATTCTTCTTATTTTCAGCTTACTCCTCACTAGATTCTCTGGTGATGGTCCAACCCCATGTTTGATTGGGCTTGAACCACCATTGAAGGAGCTCTGGCATGAGTTGTCCAAGCTTCTAGTTCATTCAACTCTTCTAATACATCTCTTGTTTTTTACGTTCACCGAATTTAATGGCATCAGATCTTCCATTAAGCATTGGCCCCAGTTCCAGTGAAGCGTCACCTCAATCAAAAATGGCTGAGGTCACGTCGACGCTATGCTCATTGGTGGCGAGATAAATGAAGATGTAGGAGCAACTGGCTACTTCCAGTCGAAATATATTGACTAGGCCTAATGGCACATGAGTTGAAATGATAACTCCAGCCACCAGGGAGGGCGGAAATTTAGTGACAGGGGACCACCCCCACCCTCATAAAAAGAGGTAGTGCAACAATAAAGACGTTTGGATGTAGCCGACCCTAGGCGATTACGCCTGAGGAGACAAGGCCGAGAGTCTCGAGACGAACCATGTGATGATGAAGATGAGAGAAGGAGTATTGGGAACCTTATGAAATCTCTAGTCATATTGTATGCCCAATTCAGGTCAGTAGGGAAAAGAGTGTCAAGCCGAGCCGAGAAGGTCAACCTCGTGCTTTAGCGCTTGACAGACTCAGTAGAGGGTTTGCATTTGATAGACTTTACCCAGTGGGGGTTTGAGAGACTAACTCTCTAGGTCTAGTAGCATTGGTAGTTCCAGAAGAAATGGTGGTTATACTGGTAATCGGTCGCCATGTGGTTGTGACGAAGAGCAAAGAGAAGTTAATAGTCATCAAAGGACGGCAGACAGAGAGCCAACGTAACAACCAACTGATAGAGAAGGGACTGGTGATAATGCCATTATGGTTGAGGTAGATGATGTAGCTATAGCGGACAATCTATGGAATAGTTCTATTCAAAGGCTTGAAGATAAGGTTGGGGACATTTTGAAGATCCGAGACCCTCTACAGAGGGGGTACATGGAAGGGTCACCATTTGTAGCTAAAATATTAAGCTACCCAACCTCGGCTAAGTTTAAGCCGTCGGTTGTCACCCAAATATGATGAAAGCACCAATCCAGGTCACCACGTGGAAATGTACCAATCAACTATTGAAATCTTTTCAGTCTCTGATAAGATGAGGTGTCGAGCCTTCTCCAACACTCTAACTGGTGTTGCGCATATGTGGTATACCTCTCTTCCAAAGAACTCTATCGATAATTTTAAGCAACTATCCAAGAGGTTCATTTAAAAATTTTGTTTTATAGTAAAGCCCTTGAAGAAGACCACCCACTTGTTGTATGTCAAAGAAGGAAAAAATGAGTCTTTACGAGACTAAATGGCTCAATTCAACAAAGAGAAATTGGATGTGGAAGACTAAGATGAGAATATTGAAATGACTTCTTTGATGGGAGGATTAAAGAACTGAAAGATCTTATGGAAGATGGTCGAGGACCCTCCGAAGTCCATGGCAGAACTCCTGGCTACGGCCGGGAGAGTCATGAACGTAGAGGAGGCCATAGAGGCCAAAAGACAAGATGAAAAAGGAGAAAGTGGGAGAACATCCCAGAAGTTCAAAGACAAGGGGGGGGGGGGGGGGGGGGGAGAAAAGGTCGACGAACGATAAGTTTGCTGATTATAATCCATTGACAGCCATTCCTGAGATGATCCCGAATGAAATAAAAATTGACGATCCTTAAGATGGCCAGAAAAGCTGAGAGCCCCTCATCATTAGAGGTATAAAAGAAAATGGTGTGAATTCTACTAAGACCATGGCCATAACACTGACAATTTCTTTGCACTTAAAGATGGGATAGAAAAGATGCTAAAGCAGGGAAAACTCAGGAAATATGTGTCTAGGAGCGATTCAAGAGGTGGCCAAGACGAAACCCGAAGGAGATGAGATGATAAGTGTAAACGGGATGACCCAGTGAACAAGGATAATGATGCCTCAGATGATGATGATGATGGTGAGGCCGACCCTGACCTATCGCCGAAGATAACTAATCCCAAGGGTCGGCTACATTCAATTTCTCACGAGGTAAAAATGATATGCAGTAGTTTAGCATGTGGTGGTAAAGACATAGCTAATCGCAAAGCCTATATTGCAGAGGCAAAGGCCATCCTGAAGAGCGAAGCAGTGAACTCATTTGCTGTTGATGCAAAGCTGGGTAAGAGGAAGAAAATAAATGTAAATACTCTGGTGGTAGGCTTATCTAAGTTAGACTTTAAGGGGATTATAGACCTATATGACGACCCTTAGTCATCACTACGAGAGTGCATGGGTATGAAGTTCCTAAAATATTGGTCGATGGTGGAAGCTCAGATGATGTGATATTTTGGAAGTGTTTCCAAGGGTTATAACTTAACAAGAAGAAACTCATCCCATATCATCAGCCTTTAATTGGATTTAGCAATGAAAAAGTCTACCCTCTCGGAATATACGAGATGGATGTTTGTATGGGTCAGGTCTGGCCGAGATGTCTCCCAAAGATGATAAATTTATTTGTGATGGATGAGAATGTTTACTCATCTTACAACATTATAATGGGATTGGTAGCCCTCAAGGAATTTAAGCTAGTTCTCTCTACCGTACACCAAATGATAAAATTCTCAAATCTCTATGGAGTAGGAGAAGTTCAAGGTAACAAGGTAGAGGCATAGGAATGCTACTTCAATTCAACTGAGGAAAGAGAGGCTCATAAAAGAGACAAAACTACTTACAACATCGACACTTTTGACCCTCGAGATGATACAAAGATAAAAAAGGGCAAGGACACTAAGGAGGTAGAATCTAGCATCCTAAATAAGGATGAGCCAAAAAATTCCATCCAAATCGACAAAGCCCTGAAAAAAGAAATCATGGAAGAGTTGATCAAACTGTTGAAGGAGAGACGAAGTATTTTTGCATAGTCACGTAGACATGCTGGGGATTGATCTAAAAATCCTCTACCATAAATTGAATGTAGATAAAGGAGCCAAGACAATCAGACAGAGACGAAGGATCCATTCTAAGGAGAAATATGAATTGAAAGAGCTAGAGAAGGCGAATTTCATAAGGGAGGTTATCTATGCAGAATGGCTGGCTAATGCAGTAATTGTTCCTAAGCCTAATGGCAAGTGGAGGATGTGTGTTGACTTCACCGATTTAAACAAGGCATGCTAGAAAGATAGCTTCCCCCTATCGAGAATAGATCCAATGGTTGGTGCAACGTCTGGGTATGAGCTAATGAGGTTTATGGATGCCTACTCAGGTTATAATCAGATATTTATGGACCCAGCGGATGCCGAAAAGACCTCATTCATCACTAACAAGGGTACATACCGCCACAAGGTCATGCTTTTCGGCCTCAAGAATGCTGGGGTAACGTACTAGAGGTTAGTAGATAAGATGTCTGAAGATCAAATAGGCACAACCATGGAAGTATATATTAATGACATGTTAGCCAAAAGCCTCAAGGCCGAGACAAATGTGGCCGACCTCGAGCGCACTTTCAATATGATGGACGAGTATCAGATGAAGCTCAATCCCAAAAAGTGTATATTCGAGGTTGGAGATGGCAAGTTCCTAGGGTTCATCGTTAAGCAATGGGGGATAGAGGCTAATCCTGAGAAAATTAAAGTATTAGTGGAGATGAAGACTCCAAAAACCACAAAAGGAGTTCAGAGGCTGTCTGGATGAGTAACTACGTTGAATAGGTTTGTGTCAAGGGCTATAGATAAATGTCTACCCTTCTTCAAACTGTTGAGAAAAGACTTCGAGTGGAAAAAGGAGTGTGAGAGAGCCTTTAAAGAGTTGAAGGCTTACCTTATCTCTCCACTATTGTTATCCCGGGCTGCTTAAGGAGAAAAGTTATATCGGTACCTGACTGTATCCGAGTCGGCAATCAGTACAACCATTGTATGAGATGATGATGGGGGTATAAAAGAGTGTCTATTTCAACAACAAGGCCCTTCAGGGGGCAGAGCATAAGTATCCAAAGATGGAAAATCTAGGTTATGCTTTGATATATGCGTCGAGAAAAATAAATCCCCATTTCTAGGCTCACACGATGGTCGTCCTAACAGACTTTCCTCTTAGATAGGTCATCCATAAGCTTGAGAAATCGAGAAGGTTAATGTACTGGTCAATAGAGTTGGCGGAATTTAATATTGTCTACTAACCAAGAACAACCATCAAGGGGCATGCTCTAACCAATTTTGTAGTCGAGTTCACATGAGACGAGGTCGATAGTGAAGAGTTTATAGATATGAGAAAGGAGCCAAAAAAGCAAGTGCTAGCCCGGCTATGGCTGAGACGAGTATCACCAGAACTATGGTGGCTAAGAATGAAGAAGATAAATTTTTATTCAAGAACGGAGTGCTGGATGAGGGCACTTTTTAAAAATAAGCTAGTGTTTGGAGCCTGTTTATAGAAAACTCTTCTTGCGAGACTGGGAGCAATTCCGACTTATAGTGTTAGCCCCAGATGGGATTGACATCAAATACACTATGAGATTTAATTTCAAGGTGTGAAATAACGAGTTATAATATGAGGCTCTTCTAGTGGGACTTTCCCTTGCCAAGGCATTGAATGTTGTGTAGATGACAATTCATAGTGACTCTCTATTGGTGGTTAACCAGATCTTTGGAGTGTACGAGGCAAAAGATGAAAGAATGGCCAAGTACCTAGCTATGGTAAATACAATGCTAAAAAAATTCAAAGAGGTGAAGCTAAAAAGGATCCCTCGACTAGAAAATAGTCGAGTCGATGCCTAAACAAGACTGACGTCTGTGACCAGAACTGAGATTAGAAGGTCGGTGCCTGTGGAGATCCTACCGGGATCGACCATTGAAGAGGAATACAATACAGTGGAGTTATGCTTGAACTTAAGCTTAGGTGCATCTTGGATGGACCTTTGCATCCGATACATCAGGGATGGTGAACTACCTGAGTCAAAGTTAGAGAGAAAAAAGTTAAGATATAAGGCGACAAAGTTCTCAATCATAAAAGACGTCTTGTACAAGAAGGGATTTATTTTCCCTTTAATCTAGTGCATCCATCGGGCAGAGGTGGAATACATACTGAAAGATGTATATGAGGGTTCTTGTTCTAGTTATCTAGGAGGGAGATCATTAGTAAAGATAATAGTCACTCAACGTTATAGGTGGACGACCTTGGCCAAAGATGTATCAACCTATATAAAGAGATGTGACAAATGCCAAAGGTATGCTAGTATACCTCATCAACCTCATCAACCCTTAATATATATTACTCCCCCCTAGCCATTTGCAGTTTGGGGGATTGACTTGGTAAGACCCTTACCCAGGGAAACATACAACTACAAGTATCTTATTATGACGATCAACTATTTATCTAAATGGGTTGAAGAAGAGGCCATGATAACTATCATCGAGACGAAGACATTCAAATTCATTTAGAGGAATATTATTTATAGATATGGTCTGCCTCACACCTTAATCTCGGATAATGGCAAATAATTAAAGAATTCGTATCTAGAGGCTTACTGCAAGAGAGTTAGCATTAAACATTTTTTCTCGGCTCCAGGCCGGCCTCATGCAAATGGCTAAACTGAGGTGATAAATAGAACCATATTAGAAGTAATTAAGAAGAAACTAGAATACGCCAAAGGTCTTTGGACGGAAGTGGTACACATTATTCTATGGGCATATAGGACGATAAAGAGATTGCTAATGGGGGAACCCGTTCATGCTTGACTATGGCTCAGAGGTAGTGATACCTACAAAGATTGGCCTACCAAGTCACAGAGTTCAGACGTACATCCCAGAAGCAAATGCTGAAGAGTGGAAGTTAGACCCAGACCTCGTTGAAGAAGGGAGAGGGTAGGGGATGCAGAAATCAGCAAGCTTCTTATCAACAGAGGACTGTAAGATTCTACAACAAAAGGGTGAAGACTAAGCCGTTAGCCGTTGGAGACTTAGTTTGAAAAATCTTGGAAAAAGCCGAATAAACTCCATGCAAACTATCATGGCCCCTACAGAGTTACAGAAGTTTTTGAGGGAGAAACATTCTCAAACCCCTGGAATGCCGACCACCTCAGGAGATATTATCAAAAGTGATGAATGATTTTTTTGTTTTATCATTATATGAGAGTTGTACTCAAAAGTTAATAGTGAGGAATGAAACATCTCAAGTGTTCCCTTATATTTTTTGTTGTATGATTGATCAAGTTGTATGTTTCAACTCGTCCTAAGCTACAAAACATCATTTAAATGGTGAAATAGCATTAACTCACTCTCGGTGATACGAGAATTCAGATGGGGCTCACCTAGTCCATGGATTCTCAATAACATCGAGAGGAGGGAACAATGTGATAACGTCACCAAGGTGGTGAAAAACACAAACTAAATTCAAAAAATCATTGAATTATGGTTTATTTAAACATCATTAATTTGGTGGAAATAGAGTCAAACTCTCTCGCCCGTGACGACAGTGTGGGACGAGACGATGCTCATCCCTAAACTCTCAAAATGAAGAGAGGGGACTTGTGATTAAACACCATTAATTTGGTGCATTCAAATCCAAAAATCATTTAATTATGGTTTATTTAAACATCACTAATGTGGTTAAAATAGAGTCAAACTCTCATGGCCGAGACGACAGTGTGGGACGAGACGATGCACATCCCTACACTCTCAAAACGACAAGAGGGGACTTGTGATTAAACACCATTAATTTGCTGCATTCAAATTTAAATTTTTTATTTATTTAAACATCATTAATTTGGTGGCAATAGAGTCAAACTCTCTCGGCTAAGATGACAATGTAAGACAAGACGATGCTCATCCATACACTCTCAAAACGACGAGAGGAGACTTGTGATTAAACACCATTAAATTGGTGCATTTAGATTCAAAAAGTAAAAAAATCAACTCTTATGATTAATTGAACATCATTATGTGGTGATCTTTAATTCAAATAATAAAAAAGTTGGTTAAACTACTTCTCGGCTAAGGAAGAGAAAACATTAACAATTAGAAGGTTGCAAGGATGCATAAAATTGCAAGCAGACACAACACCAAATAAATAATTGGCAGGGACAAGATACATATATTGGCAAATATAAAGACGATGGTAATCAAGACAAGAATACGGATATGTTCCTGAGTTAAACCATTGAAGCACAAACATCATGACAATAAAAATTAGTTGTTCAAGTTACTACATCAGAAAAGGCCATGAGGCCACATGCGGACACCCTGACAAAATAAGAAGATTTAAAATATTGGATTTCCTTCAATTCCACAGCAGTTGACCCGCCAACTGCATCATTGTGCCCAACTTCAACACTTTCGTCTTTCTTGCCAAGAGTGGTCTCGATCTCTTCCACCGCTGGCTCATTATTATGATCTTCATCATTGACAGTCTGAACCGTCGGCTTCGATTTTTTTGACCCCTCAATCTCATTCAAGGCTGTCATGACCATTTTGGCTCCCCTCTCGAGGTACCTCAAACTGTACCCCAAGAAATCCTCTGAAGACTTGAACTCTTCCATCGCCCTCTTTTTGACATCTTCAAAGGCCTTGTCAATGACAACCTTCACTTTCTTTTGTACCTCAGACGAGTGCTTCTCATTCAAAGCCTTGATGGCAGCATAATGATCAGAATTTAGTTGCTTGATGGCCTCAGTGTTCTCAGTTTTTAGGCTGTCTATTACCTTCTGATGGTCACTTTTTTGATTTAAGATCTTCCTTTTAAGGTCCTTCTCATTTATGATAGTCTCTCGAGATTGCCGAATATCGGGTAACTTTTCTCCAACTCACTATTGGATCTTTTGTACAGTATGGTAGACTGCATAAAATACAAAACAGCAGTACGAGATGACACTAAAGATTAAAATAGAAATTAAACGAAGGCATAAGAGTTCACCTGTATAATTCTGTGGAAACATAAATTATTCAAGAGGGAGACCTTGGTGGATTCAAAAAGTGAACATCCGACTCTGGGGTTATTGAAGCTAGTGCGCCAAAAGCTTTATATTTATTCCCCATTAGGGAATCTGAATTGATTTTAATATTCCCCATACGAGTCGCCAAGGCATCTTCAGAGGAGATAGGGATGGCCTGTGTCGGCGTAGTTTTGGACGAGCCGTCCTTATTCTTCTTCTGTCGATGAGAAGTAGGAAGATACCCAAGGACCTCTTTTCTCTTTTTTGACCCCTTGGCTTGGCTGGGGTTAAGACAGTAGACTTCTTTGTATGAGGTAGGGGTACCATCTTCTTACCCACTTGCTGTTGGAAATTATGAATGCAAATACAGAAATGGAACTCTTTATATATCTCAAAAATGTCAACTTCAATACAACAATGTAATTTCTGAATAGTCACTATAAAACTTCAAGGCGTGATGTCACTTTCCTAAATACAGTATTTGCCCCACACGAAGAATTTCAGTATACAAACGGGAATCAGCAAATCCGTACTCAAGATACAATGAAGTAATTGCACTGTCTGCAACTTGTATATTTGAAGACAACCCTTGGATGTAGCAGCGAAGAACAGTCAATCAAGTTCTTATTCTGTTTATGTGCACAAAACAGAATAAGAGAATTTATATCTCCTGAAAACTGTAAGAGAGTAATAGCAGGGTATGGAAATCTGAAACTGGTTTTTGTTATCAATGTAATTCCGTTTTTAGGCAGCCTTTATTTATAGAAAATGAAAGGCTTTGTCTTTAAGAGTCATGACTATTGTATTAAGTCATTTCCGAACAGGTATGACTGTTAATTACCAACAGTCTTAAGTCCTTTCCGAACAGGTATAATAATACCGAATCGGTTTTGCACGGGTCAACCAAAAAATGACCGCGCCCGAGCTACCGCGATCCGACCCGGACGAATCCCGGCAACCCGCTACCACTGCGGACACGCGGCGTGCGAAGTGCAAAGTGCGCCACTAGCGCCTCTACAGCCCACTGCCCCGCACGCGCGCGTGTGCGTGTGCGTGTGCGTGTGCGTACGGTGCTTCGCACCGTATTGAGGTCTCTTGAATAGCCTCTTAAATGCTAGATGAATTAACTCTTCATCTTCCATTTGTACTTATTAAGTGTACAAATTCTTAACATTTTTCCAATGTGGGACTCAAAGGTTGCCCACCCCTTTTATAGCTTAGTGGTGACACTTAGCTTTGTACATTTTCCAATATGGGACACTATCCCCTTTTATATTTGGGTTAGCTTCCCACCTTTTTCCTCACACTTCCAATGTGGGACAAGCTCTTAAGGCTTTTACACCCAAAAAACTCTTACTCTCTTATTTTAAAAATCTCCAACATTCCTCCACCATTTTCAAAATAAGTTTTGTAAATCTTTGATTGTCTGTAAGACTGTGTATAAGCATTGGTGTCTCACGACTTGAACCAATACCTTGTGAAAGTTCGTCAAGGTTAATCATGAAAGTATAATAGACTTGTCTTTGAACTATCAATATATATTGATTATCCGGATTTGTCTTCACACACAAATCTTTTAGTCACTGATTATCCATATAAGCCGACACATGAATTAGGCCTTGTGTCTGTACCTTGATTTCATGAGTGCTTTAGAGTCAAGCCCAATACTCATAGGAAGCGGCACCACTTCCACACTCATATAGGTAGATTATCATAGGTGTCCATGTAACTTAAAACACCATAAATCTATTAAGGTTAAACCCATCCTCTTTCATTATTCATTACATGTTCTAAGCACTTATCCTTGGGATGTTAAATTTCATAGTGCTTACAATCACGTCGTATGATGTACTTTAATCATTGAACTTGAGACTTGAATATATCAAGTTTCAAGTTGAGTTTCCATCAAGATTGATTATTATTAATGGGCTTTAGTCCCATCCCTATTGATGTCTTAGACACCAGTCCTCTTGCAAGACCTTTTGTAAAAGGATCAGCTAAATTTTGACTTGATTTTACATAATCCACTGTGATTACACTATCTGTAATCATTTGTCTGACATAACTATGTCTCAGGCCAATATGTCTAGACTTTCCATTATACACTTTACTATAAGCTCTGGAAAGTGTAGATTCACTATCACAATGTATAGATATTGGAGGCATTGGTTTTGGCCAAACTGGAATTTCAATTAATGAATTCCTTATCCATTCTGCCTCTTTACTAGTTGCAGCTAATGCTACAAACTCAGCTGCCATAGTAGAGTCAGCTATACAAGTTTGTTTCTTTGATCCCCAAGAAACAGCTCCTCCACCAAGAGTGAAAATCCATCCACTTGTTGAGGAATGATCCTCCCGCTCAGTTATCCAACTGGCATCAGAAAACCCTTCTAATACTGAAGGATATCCACTATAGTATATACCATAGTCCATAGTTCCTTTCAAATATTTTAATATTCTATTGACAGCATGCCAATGCAATAAACTTGGATTACTAGTATATCTACTTAATTTACCAACATCATAAGCAATATCAGGTCGAGTACATGTCATGGCATACATTAAACTACCAATTACTCGTGCATATTCCAATTGTGAAATAGCTCTACCATTATTAGGGATCATCTTTAGCTGTGTTTCAAAAGGTGTACTAACAGGTGTGCAATCAAACTGATTAAATTTCTTTAAAATTTTCTCAACATAATGAGATTGAGTGAGAATTATATTTTTATCTTTCCTTATTATTCTCATTCCTAATATGACATCAGCTACACCCATATCTTTCATATCAAATTTAGAAGACAAAAAACTCTTAGTATTATTAATGCTTTCTAAATCAGTACCAAGAATTAACATGTCATCTACATATAAACAAATGATCACACCTTTACCATTAGCAAATTTACTATAAACACACTTATCAGATTCATGAATTTTAAAACCATAAGAAATAATGACTTTATCAAATTTTTCATGCCATTGTTTAGGTGCTTGTTTTAGGCCATATAAGGACTTAATAAGTTTACATACTTTGTTTTCTTAGCCAGGCATAACAAACCCTTCAGGTTGTTCCATGTAAATTTCTTCTTCTAAGTCACCATTTAAAAAGGCAGTTTTCACATCCATTTGATGAATCTCAAAATTATATATAGATGCTAATGCAATTAAAATTCTAATAGTGGCGGTTCTAGCAACAGGTGCATAGGTATCAAAATAATCAATTCCTTCTTTTTGTGTAAAACCTTTAGCAACCAATCTAGCCTTGAATTTATCAATTGTTCCATCTATTTTCATTTTCTTTTTAAAAATCCATCTACACTTAATGGGTTTAGATCCTGGAGGTAAGTCTACTAATTTCCAAGTTTTATTTCCCAAAATTGAATCCATTTCATCATTTATAGCTTCTTTCCAAAATGCTGAATCTACAGACTTAATTGCCTCATTATAAGTTTGTGGGTCTGTTTCAACGCTAAGAGTCAAAGCATATTGATTACAAGATGTGTTTCTAGTTCCTTCAACAAGATAGACTACAAAGTCGGGACCAAAGCTTTTTTCATTCCTAGGTCTTTTACTTTTTCTAATCTCTTCTTGTTCTACTAGTGGAGTTTCAGGTAACTGTGAAGGGGTGCTTACTTCTTTTTCATTATTAATTCTAGGAATAGAAGAAAACCTTTGTTCATAAAAAATTGCATCTCTCGATTCAATTATTGTATTTACCTCAACAGAATCATTAGGTTCACTAACCAAAAATCTATAGGCTTTACTATGTTGTGCATAACCTATGAAAATACACTCAACACCTTTGCTTCCTAATTTCTTTCTCTTAGTTTCAGGTAGTCTTACAATAGCTCTACAACCCCAAACTTTAAGATAACCTAAATTAGGTTTTCTATTCTTCCATAATTCGTAAGGAGATTTCTTATTATCTTTAACAGGTATTCTATTCAGAATATGACATGCAGTTAAAAGTGCTTCTCCCCAAAAACCTTTACTTAAACCAGAATAAGAAAGCATAGCATTAACCATTTCAGTTAGTGTCCTATTTTTTCTTTCTGCTACTCCATTTTGTTGTGGTGTATAAGGTGCAGTAACTTCATGTATAATTCCCATATCTTCACAAAATTGAGGAAAGTGATATTCACCACCTCTATCAGATCTAAGATATTTTATTTTAGAATCACATTGATTTTCAACTTCATTTTTATATGTCTTAAATCTATTAAGCACATCATCCTTAGAGTTTAAAAGATATACGTAACAATATTTTGAAAAGTCATCAATAAATGTAGCAAAATATTTACTACCACCTCTAGTAGGCGTTCCATGCAAATCACAAACATCACTATGTACTAATTGCAACAAAGATGTAGTTTTTTCTATTTTTGGAAAAGGCAATATTTTTATTTTAGCTTGCATGCATATTTTACACTTTTCATTCATATCATTCTCATATTTAGGAATTAAATTTAAATTAACCATGAAATGCATTTTCTTTGTATTAACATGTCCTAAACGACTATGCCATAATGAAAGACAATCAACGATATAAGCAGAAGAATCCTTTTCATTGATATTGAGCTTAAACATACCCCCATACAAATATCCTTTGCCTACAAAGGTACCATTCTTAGTCAGAATAAATTTGTCTGACTCAAATACAAGCTTAAAGCCAAATTTGTTAAGAAGACTTCCAGAAACTAAATTTTTCCTAACATCAGGAACATGAAAAACATTGGTGAGGCTAAGGATTTTCCCGGAAGTGAATTCGAGATCCACTGTCCCTTTGCCTTTAACCACAGCTGTAGATGAATTTCCCATATAGAGAACATCTCCTTACACTGTTTCATAGGCAGAGAACAAGTTCTTGTCCTTACAAACATGCCTTGTGGCACCAGAATCAACCCACCAAGAGTTGTCTTCTCCAAGCATATTAGCCTCGGATATCATAGCAGCAAATTTTTGCTTTGTGTCTGATGTCCCTCCTTTTTCCTTTAGTTTCTTGAACTCACGACAATCCTTCTTGAAGTGACCTGGTTTATTGTAATGAAAACAATTTCCTTTCTTCTTTTTGTTTGCTTTAGAATTATTTGAAAAATTCTTCCGCTTGTTATTTTTTCCATGATTGCCATATTTTTGCTCCTTTCCTTCCTCCACCACATGGACCTTAGAAACATAATTTTCTTGTTCCTCTTTACCATCTAGAATTCGAGACTCTTGTTCAATTCTTAAATGAGTCTCTAATTCTTCAAGTGAAAGATCCTCCTTTTTGTGTTTGAGTTCTTTCTTATAGTCTTTCCAAGAAGGAGGAAGTTTTTCAATTATGGCAGCAACAATTACATTATCATCCATATTTAATTTTTTCAGTTTGCAATGATTTATGATGCGTTGGATGTCATGAAATTGTTCTAGCACAGGCCTATTATCATGCATTTTAAAGCTTAGAAACTGACCTATAAGGAACTTCTTACTTGTAGCGTCTTCCGTTAGATATTTGGTCTCCAATGTTTCCCATAAAGTTTTTGCAGTCCCAACATTTTGGTACAAGTCGAACAAATTATCAGCAAGTGCATTGAGAATGTGACCACGACACAAGTAATCATCGGTCTCCCATTTTGTGTGTTGCCTAGTTTGTTCCACGGTTTCATCTTCATCTTCATTTGGTTTCGGTTGTGACAAGACATATACAATCTTCAATGTTGTTAGAAGAAAATGAACCTTTTTCTGTCAACGCAGAAAATTACCACCATCAAAACGGTCCAACTTGACAAAGCATTCTGTTATTTGTCGAAGTGACTTGGAAGAGTCGGCCATTTCCGAATACTGTATTTAGATTGTTGGAAATTATGAATGCAAATACAGAAATGGAACTCTTTATATATCTCAAAAATGTCAACTTCAATACAACAATGTAATTTCTGAATAGTCACTATAAAACTTCAAGGCGTGATGTCACTTTCCTAAATACAGTATTTGCCCCACATAATAATTTCGGTATACAAACGGGAATCAGCAAACCCGTACTCAAGATACAATGAAGCAATTGCACTGTCTGCAACTTGTATATTTGAAGACAGCCCTTGGATGTAGCAGCGAAGAACAGTCAATCAAGTTCTTATTCTGTTTATGTGCACAAAACAGAATAAGAGAATTTATATCTCCTGAAAACTGTAAGAGAGTAATAGCAGGGTATGGAAATCTGAAACTGGTTTTTGTTATCAATGTAATTCCGTTTTTAGGCAGCCTTTATTTATAGAAAATGAAAGGCTTTGTCTTCAAGAGTCATGACTGTTGTATTAAGTCATTTCCGAACAGGTATGACTGTTAATTACCAACAGTCTTAAGTCCTTTCCGAACAGGTATAATAATACCGAATCGGTTTTGCACGGGTCAACCAAAAAGTGACCGCGCCCGAGCTACCGCGATCCGACCCAGACGAATCCCGGCAACCCGCTACCACTGCGGACACGCGGCGTGCGAAGTGCAAAGTGCGCCACTAGCGCCTCTACAGCCCACTGCCTCGCACCCGCACGCACGCGCGCGCGTGTGCGTGTGCGTACGGTGCTTCGCACCGTATTGAGGTCTCTTGAATAGCCTCTTAAATGCTAGATGAATTGACTCTTCATCTTCCATTTGTACTTATTAAGTGTACAAATTCTTAACATTTTTCCAATGTGGGACTCAAAGGTTGCCCACCCCTTTTATAGCTTAGTGGTGACACTTAGCTTTGTACATTTTCCAATGTGGGACACTATCCCCTTTTATATTTGGGTTAGCTTCCCACCTTTTTCCTCACACTTCCAATGTGGGACAAGCTCTTAAGGCTTTTACACCCAAAAAACTCTTACTCTCTTATTTTAAAAATCTCCAACACTTGCTTCATCAAACTTGCCAGACTGGGTGAGGCCATCTCCAAAATACCTCCGATATATTGGTCAGTTGACCTACAATATAAGGACGACGTAAGTAATAAAGACAAAGAAGATACGACACAATTGTTACAAGAAAAATACTTACACAATTCAGTTAGGGGGTCCATGCCAAACCTGTCTTCTCTAGAAAGTAGGGGGTCATCAACTGTTGAAATTCAACGAGACCACCTTATAGACACCAAATTTTAGGAACCTTTAAGTTTTTCCTTAGGTCCCTAGCAGCTCCTCAATTCACTGCAAATCCTACGTCATACTCTGAATATCGATCTAGAGGTCATCGGGCGTTCTTGGGCCTCATTTGACTTCGGTCGACTCTATCGTCAGAGCAAAATCTCATTGAATCGTCAGAGGACTCTGAATCCCCTTTCCAACGATCCACCCCGTGCACGAATCGGCATAACGGTTCAAACGAATGAACCATTTTACCAACGAAATCGATTTGGAGGCCACCAGGTGACTAAGGGTTAAAAGTAGCACGTGTCAAACGCCGGTCGTTGTTTTCTATTCACTGCCTTAATACAAAAACCTAAACTTATGACTACACTCAAAAAGGGAGTATAGCGGCCAAGTCCGGGAATAAAAAAATCTACAGAGACGAGTTGCTAGAATTTAATGGATTTACTACTCCTAAAATAAAAGTATAAAAGATAATTGCTAACAAAATAAAAGATAAATAAAGGAAAAGATTATACTAGACGAGAGTGTATTTAAACTAAATTAATAAAGAAAATAAAAACTATAGGTTGCATCGGATATCCTTTATCCCGAGTTAATTAGTATAAAATGTTTACAAGGGCTCACTAGTTATTAAGATTGCGTCTCGTTTCGACAATTGATTAAATCAAGAGTTGCCACACCCCTATATTCGAATAAAAGTCTAATAATATCTTGGCGTCAACAAATATCCCAGAAATTATACACGCAAGGTCGTAAATACAGAGCATACATGATATACCCCGTTAAATCTCCTAGGCGTAATAACTGGAACAACCCAATCGAAATAAATACGTAAAAACTCCATCACCAAAGCAAAGAAACCAAACCAACCCTAGGTGAGTTCAATCCAACACAACCTAGATTAAATTAGCCCCAAAACATATTAAATGACATTAAATAAAATGCAACTAATTAATTAAGGCACACTAATTAAATTAACAACTAAAATTAACTAGACATGGAAATAAATGGAAAGCAAGGGAATCTAGGTTACAAAGCATAAATAAAAGAGAAGAAGACAATGAATAATATCCACTTACATTAATGGGTGTCAAACCAAGAAGAAATTGGAGGAGAGGGTCAAGTTCCAAACCCCCCCCCAAAAAGTTCTCTAACCCTAAACTAAGTAAATTACAAGATCTCCTCCAAATATAAACTAACTTGTTTTATATATAAGTTACAATAATAGAATAAAAGAAAAAGGAAAATGAATGAAAATAAGGGATAAGTTTATTTTAACAACCAAAAAAAAAAAGGAAAAAAGAAAATAAAAATAGAAAAACAGGGAAGGCAACAAAAATATCTTGGCAAAAAAAAATGCAGGGTCGTTCGACCGTTGTCAGGCCGATCGATAGCACAAAGGAAGGGGTCACACTGTCAAAACTCCAAGGAAAAAATCGATAATCCGGTCAATAGGCGGTAGGAGTGCGATCGACCGGTCGCTGTTGAATAACCCAACGTTGTTCTGGGGGGGATGATACCCGTTGGTACCGGATTCAAAGGATTGGTGCACCCTTCAAGGCAACATAACAACATTCCCTTGGAAACCAAAAAGAAGAATCTATTCGGGGTGGAAATGAGAGACATTTTGTTCCACCACAGAAAATTATCCACATTTAGAACAGAGCTGAGCCCAAATCCACCCTGCACAGCTGCACTGAAAACAGAGATGTTCGGCACTTTCATCTTCAAGCATGCACAGGCCACAAAGAGTCACGGTGTTGGGAGAAAATCTGCTAACTCGATCTGCTCTAAGAAGCCCAGAGTGGAGGGCCATCCAGGCGATAATACTGTGCTTGGGGATATTCAATTTGTTCCAAACGATGCACAATGCTGCAGCACCCACTTCGCAGCCATGACAAAAAAACTAAAAATCCCACATCATCATAAACGACCCACATCGCTACCACGACCTCAATTAATTGCGACACCACACAGACCACCAACCCGAGACCTGCCATCGCCAATAATGGCGAAAATTGACATGGGTCAAAACCTGCATGGATATACCATTAAGACCCATTTCCACCATTAATGGCCAAAACCCAAGCTCCAAAAATGACCAAAGAGACCCATTTGCATATGTAGTCAAAGACCGTGCTCCAATTTCGGACCAAACACATCAATTTGAGACGAACCCAAAACCCCAGCAGAACTCGAGCCAAAATCCAAAATCTCCATATGTGTGAAATGTTTGCTGCAAAATGAAAGAGAAAAGGACATGGAAGTCATTAATATAATTGTTAACATATGAATAAAATAATAATAATAAGATAATATCTTATATTTCTTCCCCGATTAAAGGTCAATGTTTCCTTCGTTCAGACCCCTATTCGTGCTCCGTTCATAGCCACACGAAGCTTGGCCCGAGGGCTACAACTTTTGGGAAAACTTCGGGCAAAAATTCCGAAGTGTAAAATTACCGAAATGCGCCTGAACGTGCGAATCGTGACAGAACTTAACCTGAACGCGTTCAAACTTCATACTAAGCACCGTAACACCTACAAAAGCTCAATAATACCTCAAATAACATGTTATTGTATAAAACATAGGTTTTATGGTTATCGAGCATAATTATAGCAATTACGATACCCGAGGGGGCTAAAATGCAAGGTTCGAGGGTAAAAATGTGCAAGATTCGATACGAATCACATCCCCTAACTTACACATTGCTAGTCCCTAGTAATGAAATTCAAAGTAAGAAGAACTATAAGAGAAACACAAAACCGAAGATATATACAAAAGTGATAAAAATATAAAAGCCACTTTCGCGGGCTAATGATTGCATTTAGCGTATGCAATAAGCCGTTAAACCCCTAGGTTACCCTAGTGGACAAGTGTCATTTCGTGAGGGTTTTCAGGAATGAAACCCACAAACATTATATAGTTTCCTCAAAATGTGCCCAACCCAACATGCGACAAACTCAACAACAACGAAAAAGATTCCATACACATTAGTAGCAAAGTGAACTAATTCACACAACAGTCCGTATTATTAACTTTATAAAATGAACTTCGTTGAATTGAAACCTTAAAATATGGGAGGGGAGGGAGCACAAGGAAAATATTATTTGGAAAAACTTAAATAAATCGGATAAATATTAAAGCAAGCATATATTCAATCCTCACGGGCATTACACTGATTAAGTGAATTCACTCGAAACAGGGAGTTAACACACGAAACATGCGGGCATATATAAAGAGTAAATGTAAATGGAAACTAGGCCACACATATGTCACAAATGAAGAAAGCTATATAAAAAATAAAAAATTGTAATCTCAATGAAAGATACCGCACATTAAAGGAGGTGAAATGTATTTCCACAGATTATCTAAACTATTATGACTTTTAAATCAAATTCACCCTAAGATCACATAGGACTTGAATAGGGTTGTAATGTTGGCTGAGTTAGGGTATGAAAAGAAGGATACATATATACCAATTTAAAGTGTTCGAAGATGAAAACTTGGGATAATGGGAAAATACGGCCAATAACAAAATTGGAAAATTATAATCCATAAAAGGCATTGAATATAACAATGGGGAGAGTAAACAAATCTTATTGAACAATATACACAACATATACAGATTTCTCTTTATTTTATTTTCTTCTTTTTCTCACTTTTTTTTTCCTTTTCTTTTCTTTTCTTTTCTACTTTTGCTTTTTCTTTTCTTCTCTTTTTCTTCACGTCTTTTTTTTTCCACTCTCACATGCCTAAATTGCAACCACATAACACGAACATCATTCAATCCCAAGTATGATTCCAAACAATGGTACGAAAAGTAATATGTATGGCTTATAACTACAATGTGGAGTTGGTTATGGGATTTCGGGATTATGAAACGAAAGGCTACTATTTAGGCTCGAAGGGGTTGACGAGGGTAAACATAGAAGGTGAGGTCAAGGTCAATATGGGTGATATAACAAAGATGGACTATGATCATTTCCTAAAGTTTACGCAATTCTCGAGTCAAAACAATATGTGAAAATCATGCTAAAGTAACACATTTCAAGATATAAACTCAATTAATGAACGATCAAATGAAAGAATAGTGAGATTACCAACGACTGTAATATTTTCAAAGAGGAAAGAATAGTGTATACACTCACAAACGATGAAATGTACAAATCTTACTCAGCGTAAGTGTATACAACAAAAGATTATCGAGTTATAAAAATCTTAAACCAAATCAATAAGGCAAGAAAAGCGCATGTGCTCATGGGATTAAAGATTAATTCATGAAGTTATTCATAATATCAATGATTGAGGACTAAAGTCTAATAACATCTAAAATCGAGAACATGCATCGTTGAGTTGTCTAACGGATCGGGCAATTATTAAAATTTATCATCGAAAACAAAGGCAAAGAGCCCAACAAAGGAGAAAAAAAGAATTTTAGAAAATTTTCAAAATTTTCTAAGAAAGCGTACTTAGTAACTAACATCTAATCAAATCATGAAAACTACAAATGAATGGATAGAATATCCCACATCCCCTAACGTAAAACCTGACATTGTCCTCAATGTGAATTAAGAACAAAGTTAAAGAGAGAAAAATAGTGATATTACCCACAATTGAGCGATCTTCGAAAAGTACGAGTCCAAAGATTCTAAAAAACATGTTAGTACCAAAGTATAATAAAAAGAAAGAATAATTTTTTAATTAATTACACTAGACTTTAAGTAAGAATAAAAAAGAAAAATAAAGAAAATAACAACTAACTATTTACAACCTACAATTTTAACTTCTAGCTAACTATACACTAAAAGTTGAAATTTTTGAGGGTGCACCCAAAACACGATTTGACTTTGAAATATACACGACGAGCCCTCTCTCTTATGCCTACCTCCCAGAAAATAATAATTCCGTTGGAACAACGGAAGGCATGTGTAAATCATAAGAAATGAACCATCCCCAATTAAAATTTTTGGTGGGAGGATGGGGGATTTGGATAAGACGGGTGACAAATGCACATGGGGGAAAAAACGAATCATCTCCCAAATATTTTGAAATTAGAATGGTAGGGGGCACACAAGGAGGTAAAGATGCCTTCATGGAAAGCAACTCGAGCAAGTACCCCTCGTCGGTGAAAGGGTTGAACGTTTTAAAGTTTGGCACTGATTCATCGGGTACTTGTGACCGTGTGATAACGGAGAATGAAAAGGAGGAGTAAAGAAATTCAAGCTAAAGAGATGAGTTATAATCACTCAAAGTTGGAATTTCGAAGGAGATATAATCATTTTCAATGAAACTTTTTTCTTTTGGATCCAAAGACGAAATAATTTCATTGCAAATGGATACTACATCCATTTCGTCCTCACTTTCATTCTCTATTAAACCACGGGCCAAGTCAAGAATGGTTTGTTCCAAAGTAGGCAAAAAATCCTCATTTGGTTCAAAACATTCCTCGACTTCAAAAGTTTCGGAAGACAAATCTTCATCGGATTCAAATAATAAATCCAATTCATGTTCCCACAAACGATTTTCTTCCCGATAACGGTCTTCATACCTCCAATTCTCAAGCATGAGCAAACCCTCGCCGAAAGTCATAGGCCGAGGTGCGGATTCTTGGAAATGAGAAGTTTGAAAATTATTATCGGAACTATACTCAAACTCATTATTATAAGAATTTTGAAAGCTATAGCTTTTAGTTTCAACATTCTTATTATAAGGAATTAGAGGCCCAAAATCCTTATCATCATCCTCAAAATACACACACTCCAAAGATTGACTTTTGTAATACTCGGCCAAAGTCATTTTTGAATTTGTAATTTTTTGGGACTCTAAGTATTGACCAAAAGTCATAGGTTCACGGGGATTTTGAGAATTATCATAATGATTACCGAAAGGATTGGAATAAGCCGTGCTTACCCCAAACATGGCTCGAAGTGGTGAATCCACAAAGTGATGCACGTGCAAAAAATTCAAGAGATTCTTGGCGGTCAAATGTAGAAGTCTTACAACAATGTTAGGAAAAAAATATAAATAGAAAAAAGTACTACGAAATACTAAAGCAAATAAATTCTAAAACATCAAGTCCCCGGCAACGGCGCCACTTTGATTAAGGGTGAAAAGTAGCGCGTGTCAAACACCGATCATTGTTTTCTGTTCACCGCCTTAATACAAAAACCTAAACTTATGATTACGCTAAAAAAGGGAGTATAGCGGCCAAGTTCGAGTATCGAAAAATCCATAGAGACAGGTTGCTAGAATTTAATGGATTTAATAATCCTAAAATAAAAGTGTAAAAGATAATTTCTAACAAAATAAAAGATAAATAAAGGAAAAGATTATACTAGGCGAGAGTGTATTTAAACAAAATTAATAAAGAGAATAAAAACTTAGGTTGCGTCGGATATCCCTCACCCGAGTTAATTAGTATAAAATGGTTTCTTGGGCTCACTAGTTATTAAGATTGCATCTCGTTTCGACAGTTAATTAAATCAAGAGTTGTCACACCCCAAAAGTTTCATAAAAGTCTAATAAGATTTTGGCGTCAACAAATATCCTAGAAATTACACACGCAAGGTCATAAATATGGAGCATACATGATATACCCCGTTAAATCTCCTAGGCGTAATAAGTAGAACAACCCAATCAAAATAAACACGTAAAAACTCCATCACCAAAGAAAATCAACCAAACCAACCCTAGGTGAGTTCGATCCAACACAACCTCGATTAAATTATCCCCTAAATATATTAAATGACATTAAATAAAATGCAACTAATAAATTAAAGCACATTAATTAAATTAACAACTAAAATTAACTAGACATGTAAATAAATGGAAATTAGGGAAATCTAGGTTACAAAGCACAAATAAGAGAGAAGAAGACAATGAATAGTATCCACTTACATTAACGGGTGTCAAACCTAGAAGAAAATGGAGGAGAGGGTCCAGTTCGACAAAAAAAGCCAAAAAGCTCTCTAACCCTAAACTAAGTATATTACAAGATCTCCTCCAAAAATAAACTAACTTGCTTTATATAGTAAGTTACAATACTAGAATAAAAGAAAAAAGGAAAAGAGATGATAATAAGGGATCAGTCTCTTTTAACAACCAAAAAAAACAAGGAAAAAGAAAATAAAAATAGATAAAGAGGGAAAGCAACAAAAATATTTCGGTAAAAAAAATATGCAGGGGCGATCGATCGCAATCAGGCCGGTTGACCACACAAAGGAAGGGGGCACAGTGTCAAAACTCCATGGCAAAAATTGAAAACCCGGTCGATCGGCGGTAGTAGAGCGGTCGACCGGTCGCTATTGAACAACCCACCACACACAATGTTGTAGCACCCACTTCACAGCCATGGCAAAAAAACCCCCAAAATCCCACTCCATCATCAACGACCCACATCGCTGCCACGACCTCAATTAGTTGCGACACCACGCAGACCACCAACCCGAGACCTGCCATCACCAATAATGGCCAAAATTGACATGGGTCAAAACCTCCATGGATATACCATTAAGACCTATTTCCACAATTAATGGCCAAACCCCAAACTCCAAAAATGGCTAAAGTGTTTGCGCATGTGGTCCCGAGGAATACAACTTCGGTGAAGACTTCGGGTAAAAATCCCAAAGTGTAAAATTACCAAAATGCCCCCAACGTGCGAATCGCGATGGAACTTAATCGGAACGCGCTCAAACTTCGTACTATGCACCGTAACACCTATAAAAGCTCAATAATACCTCAAATAACATGTTAGCATATAAAATGGAGGTTGTCTGGTTATCAAGCATAATTATAGCATATACGATACTTGAGGGGGCTAAAATGCATAGGTTCGAGGTTAAAAATGTGCAAGATTCGATACGAATCACCAGGCACTCTTGGGCCCAAATTTGACCCTAGTCAAATTCGTTGTTAGAGTGAAATATCTTTGTAAGTCACTGAAAATCCTTTACAATGGTCCGTTTCATGTGCAATTTGGTATAACCATTCACACGATCGTTTCGTTTTTACTCGAACATTGATCTGGAGGCCACCAGGCGCTCCTGAGCTCCGTTTGACCAAGGTCAACTCTTCATCTCAAACGAGACTGAATGAATCTTTGAAGGGAACTGAATAACCTTTCCAATGGCCTAACCCGTGCATGAATCAGCCTTACGGTACGAACGAACGACCCGTTTCACTCTGAAAGGTATCCTGGAAGTTTGGGGCCACAGTTGACCAAAGTCAACTTTTCGAACCAATCGAAGCTCTTTGTGATGTCTAAGTACCTTGAATAACCTATCCAATGGTCCACCTTGTGCGCGAATTTGAATTACGATTTGGACGAACCATCCATTATCGTTTGACGATCTCCCGTTCGGAGGACCGACAAGCACTTCCGAACCCCGTTTGACCCAAAGTCAACTCCCGAACTCGGGAGCAACCCTAAGGATTCTTAATTTTTTTTTGAATTACCTTTCTAATGGTATGCCCTATGCACGATTTGGATTTACAAATTGCGTTCTACGACCATTTTTCCAAATTTTTTTTTGCATGAGATTGCCGATTGGAAGGTCCATTTTCCTGCCTATCGGTGGTGTGTCTAGGGTTAACTGACGATTGGCAGGGCTAGGGCTATGCCGATCATCACCCCATACCCTTTAAATATAGGTCATGAGCTCAATCTCATGGAACACCTCAGATCCATTAATATCAGTGATCTCAACAATAATCTCTTGCAATTAACGAAGTTTCCTTGTATGAAATTCCTCTCCATCTTTCATTCCCATCATTTTCGTACCTAATTTAGCAAAATATCATTCTCTCTCATCCAACATTCATCTTAAAATTCAATGGAGCTCATCAAGGAATAAGATCAAGCCTCAAATCTCCAAAGAAGGTCCAAAAATCCTTATCTCTTTAAACTCTTTATTTTTGCATTAGTTACATAAATTCTTATTCTTGCTTTTACTTTAGCTCATACACATTAATGCTTAATACTTTATTAGTTATATTGTACATACTTTTTTTATATATAAAAAACAAAACAAAGAAAAAGAGGGTTACACCTATAAATTCTAACGGGATTATCCACCAAAATTTCTCAAAACTAAAATATATTTTACACACACACACACACACACACACACACACACACACACACATAATAAATTCCTATTCGATTCTATGAGATAAACCCCACCCTTATGCTGCATGCAAACTACGTGGACTTTGATGCCTTTATAGGCTACGTAGGCGTTTTGGATTAAAAGTCGAGACTCGAGTCCAATTTTCCAATTTTTCCAATTCTCCATTTTTCGCGTTTGCATCCTTTTCACCTATACATTATATTTTTTATCCATATTGGCATTTTATCTAGCATATATTATCGTTTCATCATAACGATCAATATCTTGATAAACACACACATCGTATTTTTTAGATATTTTTTTGGGAACATTCTTATGAATGGTCCCACTTTATCTTTTCCATGATATGAGTTGGGCAATTCTGATCTCCATTTATATGTACACGCACACATACTTTACAGATAAATTAAGGAAAATAGTAAAAAAAGGCCATGAGAGACCGAAAGGGCGGGATGGGTGCCTAACACCTTTCCATTCCGTAATTTAGCCCTCACACCCCTGAGGTATTTGTTTCGTAAGCATCAGTTTGTCTTTGATGCCGCTCTCTCGAGGTGATGACATGTTCTTTTGCCTATTTTGTGTGAAATAGGCTGGCGACTTCGACGACGGTCGAAGCGCTTTTAAAGGAAGAGGGAGCGAGAACGTTTCTCTCCCCTTTCCCCTGGGGAAAAGGTAGAGATGCGCAAGGGATGGACACATTGGTAACTCTACCGGGGACCTTCTTATGAGGGCTAGACTCTGTTTGCATGGGTGTTATTATTTTCTGCTTGTATGAGTATGCACCTACTTGTATGTTCCTTTTTTATCCCCTCTATTATTTCTTACATATATCTACCTCATGCTTATATTATTACTCATTCATACACTTGTAGATATTCTCCATGTACGATTCACACTACTTACATATAGGATCACTTATATCAACATGTTGCACACACCACTTAGAATATCCATGCTTAGGTGTCACTAACACACACCTCCACTTATAACACTTGTATATATCCAAGCTCACTCACACTTGTCACACACCACTTAGAATATCCATGCTTAGGTTCACTACCACACACTCACTCATAGATAATCACACATCACTTATTCTCATATACCCATGATTAGTGTAATCTCCACGATAGATTTATTTTTTATGATACTTGTACATTCTTCCCTAGTAGTATAGTGATCATCATGCTAAATAAAATACTCTCTCCATAATATACTAATCAAGAATCATGCATTTTGAACACTATATCACCAAAGATCATGGCTATTGACCAAATTTTATCCCGTAACTGGGGGTCACTTTGTGATGGGTGCTATTCCAACAGGTCATAGTTAGCCTAAGCAGTATGACTCTCACCTTCCATTGGCCAAGTACCTTCGACGTATATCGAATGGTTACCCAATATCGTAGTGCTTAATTGAAGTCATAACGGGAGGTATATCGCAGGGAACTCGTTCACGTACGTCGAGTATATGGAATTCGCTCTCACACGTACTATCCCCACGAGGTATATAGTGAGGCAATTCACGTACAATCAGGTTTATCAAATGACTTGTCCACACATACCAATTTTTCTCAAAAGCAAGACATATATCGTGGAAGGCATGACAAAAGGGGTAACCCTTCCAATTAACCCAAAATTGCATATCCTCATATAGGCGTCAAACCTAGGGCACCCATATTTAGTTTGTCAGTTACTACCTGGAACTCTGTCAAAATGATGGGTTTGCATACCGACCAAATTTTCGTGCGATTTCATCTTTTTCTAAAACGAAACCCCGTCCATGAGCTTAGCAACAAGTCCAACTATGTTTTATATATTTTTCAAAATTAAATTTTTCTAGGCTCGGGTTCTGTCCGACATTTCTTTCTGCATGCAGGTAAACTTAATACAAGAGAGAACATAATAATAGTGATAATAATCATGGTGAGACCCTTCTCTCATTTTTTCTCTTTCTTTACCAAAAGTGTCAAAAAATTTTTTTTACCCCAAAGCATTTCCTTCCTTTAAATGTCAAAAACATTTTTCCTTCTTTTATCTATATATCCAAAAATATTTTGTCCTCATCTTTTCCAAAAAATGTCAAAAATATTTTCCTCCTTTAATAAAAGACATTCATTCTTCTCTTTTAAAAATAAATTCAAAATATTTCTCCTTCTCAAGTCGATTGTACCCGACCCTTAGCCTGACTCCTATTGGCTTCAGTCTTTTGTCGACCTCCTCGAGGCTCCTTCAGTTCCCTCGATACTTTCTTCGAGTACAAAATCCACATTCACCCACTTTCCATAGATAACATAGACCCAGTACCGAATGCGTAGCCTGATTAGATGACGGTTCTAGTTTAACTCACTACCAAGATTGACAACCTTCAAGCTGATATTTATGATATGTAGCAAAATCGAGTCCCTGTTCTCGAAGAACCCGAGATCCTCTTCCCTTACTCTATGGGTCCACCCACACCTGAGCGTATTTAGGTCCCCAAGGAATATCAGCACAATCCACGTGCCCCTCATGCTAATGGGCCAGTTCCAGCTAAACTCCCTATGCCGAATCTTGCCCAGTCAGGGGCTAACCTACCCATGACCATTGATCCACAGGAAGAGAATTTAACAAAGTTAAGGAAGACCTTAAGACATTGATTAAGAAGTTTTAGCAAGTCCGAATCTCCAGTAACTACATGGATTACACCCATATGTCTCCTTACCCTAAAGCAAGGCTGCCAAAAAAGTTTAAGATGCCTAATATTGAGAAGTTCGGGGGTAGTGGACCCCCAATTGTTCATCTCCAAAGTTACCACCGAGCCATGACTCTCTTAAGTGCCTCCGATGAAATAATGACCCAAATGTTCCAACAGACTTTGAAGGACAATGCTCTTTAATGGTTCTTATCCCTCGAGGAGTCCAGGATTCGTAGATGGGAGGATGTTGGCCATGAATTCATAACGAATAGTTAGAGGTTACCCACTGTGATTTAGATCTTCTCGAACAGAATACCATGGAATCTGTTAGTAATTTCATAGCAAGGTTGAGAGAGAAAGTGACCACCATGACCAACTAGCCTTCTGAAGAGGAACAAGTCAGTATTGTGAAGAAGAACTTCTTACCCCATGTCTGAGCAATGATGGGAGGAAAGTACTAACCCATTTTCGAGACCTCTGAGAAGAAGGAGTAGAGATTGAAGCAAGTCTTGCCAAGACAAAAGTTGAACCGAAGAAAGTATCCAGATAATTCACTCCTATAATGTACGAGAAGATTGCCAATACCGCAGTCTCAACCATCAATAATATCTCTCAGCCTGCCACTTCATGGGCACTAGAAAGCCGCCCTAACACAGTAAAAAAGTAATAAATCGAGTTTCACGCTCCCCTCTCCAAATATTACCAAACCCTTTTGAGTCGAAATCGTATCAAGCCATTGGACTCTTGTCCATTACCAAACCCACTTCCCAAAATTTTCAAACCTGATGCCCATTGCGATTTTCACTAAAATGTCGGCCATACCATTGATTTGTGTTTCTAACTCCAAAATGTAATCCAAGGTCTAATTGACTGGGGTATCATCGCCTCACCAACCAATCTTACACCAAAAACTACCTATAATACACTCCCAAATCATGCAAATGCTATATTCCTAGAAGAAGACCCAGAATTTAACCCATCTACCCAGATTATACCCAGTAAATCGCCCATCATGCCCATATATTACCCTAAACCCCTCCAAGTTTGCCCATATTTTCTCCTACACCCTACTTATTTTTCCGACCAGGCCTTGTCACTCCTTATAAGAGCATGCATTGTTGTTCATACCCATTCAAGAGGGAAAGATATGGAATTATCGACAGTATTAAACTAACTTCTAGAGTTCGGGCTAAAATTTCCCTCGGAGATGACCATTCACTTCCAGAGATTCAGTGCACTGTTCTTGGAAGCTTGAAAGTGGGCTCGAGAGTCATATAATTGGGTGATACCTACCAATGAAGCCAACTTAGATGATGCCATCTAGATCATGACAGACTTATTCCGACAGACCGATGAAGTTTGCAGTATCTTCGACGTACTTAATTCTTTGAAAGTACAAGGGAAACTGGTCCCTTCACTTATACAACTCCCCGTTGAATGGGAGGATTTATATGAAGAGGTCGTTAAGGTTTTGGAGTGTATTGACTTCTCATGGAAGGATGATGTCGTTGCCACCGGATGGGGGGACAAATTCGATCATTCAGATGAATAACAAAGCCCAAATAAGACTAGCCCGATAGTCAATATTTGTGGAGTAATATCATTTAAGGAGATTCTAGGAGAGTGAAATAGTGAATACTTTGAACATATGCTATGATACCCCAATTTCAAATTGGCAAGTAAAGATGCTCCACAATATATTCCAAATTAAAATTTCCTTTTGATTTAGCAATTAAAGTTCACAAATTTTAATTTCTTCAAAATTGAAATTATGTCAAACAACACAAAACAAATATTCAAAATTTTCTTTTTAAACAAAAGTAATTCAATTTAAGTTATAAATTAGGTCAAACCAACCAAGCATGCATTTTGCCAAATTAATTAAGTTCTACTTGAATTAAATTAAACTAACCTAAAACTTAATTAGCACCAAATAAAACTAAAGTTGTGATTAAATCAATTTTTATCTTTTTGCACATACACATGCATCTAAGTGAATTTTCGCAATTTAAAAATTAAATCACAATCACACTACGTGGCGCTGTACGAGGAAAACCCACAACGGTAAAATCCTCGGATGGCCCACCCTACAAGCCCATTAAGTATGGTATTTTTACAAAAAACATGACAAGAGAAATTACAACAACGACTTGCCTTTCAAGACTTGACGCTCCTTCGTTATTCAATCTCTGCCTAGTCGATAACTTCGGAGTCCACTAAAGTCTTGGAATCCACCAATGAGGCCTGGCTACCATCAACCCACACACGGTGCCTTTCACTGTACGAGTACATCGTAGCAAACACAATCTCCTTTTTGGGGTAGAGAAGGAACCCAAACTTTCTCCTTAATGGGTGGAGAAGAAACCCAGTGCCAAATGATCTCAAGAAAATGTATATATTAAAGAACTTGGATCAAAGTTAATCTTGGCTGAAAACTTTGTGTATTTATGGAATTAAACCATTTAATTAGTTCAAGAACACATAAGGACTATTCAGTGATGAATTTTTTCTCTCAAAAGAAAAGAAATGTTCTAAAAAGTCTTATGAAAACTGTTGCTCCCGCACTAATTATATCAGGTATGGAAAAGTGGAAGAGTGGGAAGTTGGAAATTAAAAACTGCAAAAAACTATTCAGTTGCACCGTCATTCGAACGACTTTTTTGATGTCGTTCGAACGAGATTTCAGAAGATAAATAGGCCAAAATATCGTTGGATTAAACTACGTTCGAACGATGTCATTCTAACGACATTCCAATGATAATTCAATAAAAAATGGCAAAAGTTCATTTGAAGCTCATCTAAAGTTTGTTCGAATGACCTAGGTATCTCGTTCGAACGAGATTCCATTTCATTCGAACGACTTTTCAGAAAAACCACAAAATTATTTTTTTAAGCCCAAAACTTTATGTAAAGTCCTAAAATCATTTTCTGAGAAAAATGAAAGTCGATTGAAAAAACTAAATAAAAAGACACCTATAAAAATAATCCAAGACTATATATATATTAAATGAATTCATACCTTTAGAAACCTTGGAATCAAAATGTTGATGATGCAAAACTTGGCATGTAAACCAGCAAGGATGAAATCTTCACTATGCTAGGCCGCTACGTCTTGAACTTAAACTTGTCATAGGCTTGAAAGGATACCACAAACGTATATCCTATGACTCAAATAGTTTGTTCCGGAATTAAGCCAACACTACAAATGACTCGATTGGAAATTTGCCCTTACAGATCTCCCCCTTTGACTATTCTGGGACAAAACCCAAAATAAAAATCGTATGGGCCATTAAACTTTTGTACAAGACACAAACCCACTTAAAATGAAAAAATACGACTCTTGACATGACTCAAGGTTGAGAAGCTTTTTCTCTTGACATTTTTCGATAAAGATAAAATCCTGCACACTTAAATACACCATCAAACGCATATGGAATATCAAATAAATTCTCAAAATAAATTCTCACCCTTAATGAGTTCTCCCCCTTTATCTAATAATGTCTACTTTAGAAAGACGTCTCCTCGAAGTTAGGTCTTCCCAAAATAAAAGTTTTAGATACCATTTCTCCTCCTTTTTGTTCAAGAATAGACAAAGGTTAAAGAATCATGAAAAAACTTATTTCTCCCCAATTAAGGAAAAATCTTCCCTTAAACGCAACAAGGGATAAGTAACATGGAAAAACAAGTTTATCATGCGATATAGTAAATAGTGACAAGACCAATAACGCATACCGAAAACAATGAAAATGAACTAATCCACAAAATAGCAATAGATACCAGCTATGATGCGAAACAAAATGATAGCAACTAAAATGTACTAAACATAAGCATGTGATATCAAAGAAATGTCGCAACAAGATGGATACTAATTTGAACAAGATGCATACATGGATTAGATGCTAAGGCAAAGACTCAAAGCACACCATACCATATATATATACAAAAAAGATACCAATAATGCACACGCACATACACTACACCAAAAACCGAAATCTGGCACGGTTTAAAACTGTGCCAGATCAAATCTGGCACGGTTTTGAACTGTGCCAGAATCAGGTGTTCCAAAATGGCCATTTTTTTTGGCACGGCTCAAAAGTGTGCCAGATTTGGCCAAACAGGAACACTTCTGGCACACTTTTAAACCGTGCCAGAATTTGATATTTCTGGCACACTTTTGGCACAGTTTTTAACTATGCCAGATTCAGCCAAACAGGAACACTTCTGGCACACTTTTAAACCGTGCCAGAATTTGATATTTCTGGCACACTTTTGGCACAGTTTTTAACTGTGCTAGATTCAGCACAGGTTAAAAAAATTTGACACAGTTCAAAACCATGCCAAAATATGATACACTTCTGCCACGGTTTTGAACTGTGCCAATTTTTTTATTTAAATTTTTTTTATTTGAAAGCACAAAATTCACAAATTAATAATATTGCGCGTTATTAATAAACTAATGTACATAAAAATTTCAAAATATTACAAGTCATTAACAGCTCACAGGCCCAAAAAAATTGGGCAGAGTTTCCTCTATTTTCTGGACATTCCAAAACCTGTTAATACAAAACCTGCCTAACATAAAGCCCGCACGGCCACAAAATATATTAATTAATTTACAAAAGCCCTCATGGCCATAAAAGTCAATAATAAAACAACAAAAGATCGTACGGTGATGACACAAAAAAATGGAATCATTAATAAACCCCTTGTTGTAAACCATTGAGTTCTTTGTGTGTTCCACGTGAATAAAAGCCAACGATAAACTGTTATCCTGCAAAAAAATAGAATACAAAAAAGATACAATATTAGTAACCAAATAATTTACCAAAAAAAATACTCAAAACAAAAAAATTACATTTATGAGTTGAAATTATCGTCATACTCACAAATCGGGAGACCCGAGACTACGCGGTCAATTCCTACAAGTTACATTGGTCCCGTGCGAGGTGTTCGCGCCTCCTAAGGGGTCCATTGGGGGCCCGATTGGGTTTTCACCCTTTAACAGCCTGTTTTAAACTCTAAGTGTGATTTTTGCAAATTATCATCATACTCTCAAATCAGGAGACCCGGGACTACGCGGTCAGTTCCTACAAGTTACATTGGTCCCGTGCTAGGTGTTCGTGCCTCCTACGGGGTCATTTGGGGGTTGGTTTGGGTTTTCAACCTTTGACGGTTGTTTTTAACTAAGTGTGATTTTTGCAAATTATCATCATACTCTCAAACCGGGAGACCCGGAACTACGCGGTTAATTCCTACAAGTTACATTGGTCCCGTGCGAGGTGTTCGTGCCTCCTACGGGGTTGATTGGGGGCCGATTTGGTTTTTCACCCTTTAACGGCCTGTTTTAAACTCTGAGTGTGATTTTTGCAAATTATCATCATACTCTCAAACCGGGAGACCCGGGACTATGCGATCAGTTTCTATAAGTTACATTGGTCCCGTGCGAGGTGTCCGTGCCTCCTACGGGGTCGTTTGGGGGCCGGTTTTGGTTTTCACCCTTTAACGGTATGTTTTTAACTCTAAGTGTGATTTTTATAAATTATCGTCATACTCTCAAACCGAGAGACACGGGACTACGCGGTCAGTTCCTACAAGTTACATTTGTCTCGTGCGAGGTGTTCATGCCTCCTATGGGATCGTTTGAGGGCCGATTTGGGTTTTCACCCTTTAACGGTATGTTTTTAACTCTAAGTGTGATTTTTACAAATTATCGTCATACTCTCATACCGAGAGACCCGGGACTATGCGGTCAGTTCCTACAAGTTAAATTGGTCCCGTGTGAGGTGTTCGTGCCTCCTACGGGGTCGTTGGGGGGCCAGTTTGGGTTTTCACCCTTTAACGGCCTGTTTTTAATTCTAAGTGTGATTTTTATAAATTATCATACTCTGAAATCGGGAGACCCGGAACTACGCGGTCAGTTCCTATAAGTTACATTGGTCCAGTGCGAGGTGTTCGTGCCTCCTACGGGGTCGTTTGGGGGCCGATTAGGGTTTTCACCCTTTCACGTCATCCTTTTGACTAAGTGTGATTTTTACAAATTATAGTCATACTCTCAAATCGGGAGACCCGGGACTACGTGGTTAATTCATCCAAGTTATATTGGTCCCGTCCGAGGTGTTCGTGCCTCCAACGGGGTCGTTTGGCAGCTGATTTGGGTTTTCACCCTTCAATGACATGTTTTTAAGTCTAAGTGTGATTTTTACAAATTATCGTCATACTCTCAAATTGGGAGACCCGGGACTATGCGGTCAGTTCCTACAAGTTACATTGGTCCCGTGCGAGGTGTTCGTGCCCCCTACGGGGTCATTTGGTGGTTGGTTTGGATTTTCACCCTTTAACGACTTTTTTTTAAGTTTAAGTGTTGATTTTTGTAAATTATCGTCATATTCTCAAACCGGGAGATTCGGGACTACGCGGTTAGTTCCTACAAGTTACATTGGTCCTGTGCGAGGTGTTCGTGCCTCCTACGGGGTCGATTGGGGGACGGTTTGGGTTTTCACCCTTTAACAACCTGTTTTTAACTGTAAGTGTGATTTTTGCATATTATCGTCATACTCTCAAATCAGGAGACCCGAGACTATGCGGTCAGTTCTTATAAGTTACATTGGTCCCGTGCGAGGTGTTCGTGACTCCAACGGGGTCGTTTGGGGGTTGGTTTGCGTTTTCACCCTTTAACGATATCTTTTTACCTATTTTTTACAAATTATCATAATACTCTCAAATCAGGAGACCTGGGACTACGCGGTCAGTTCCTACAAGTTACATTGGTCCCGTGCGAGGTGTTTGTGCCTCCTACGGGGTCGATTGGGGGCCGGTATGGGTTTTCACCCTTTAACGGCCTATTTTTAATTCTAAGTGTGATTTTTTCAAATTATCATCATACTCTCAAACCGGGAGACCCGAAACTATGCGGTCAGTTCCTATAAGTTAAATTGGTCCCGTGCGAGGTGTTCGTGCCTCCTACGGGGTCGTTTAGGGGACGGTTTGAGTTTTCACCCTTTAACGACATGTTTTTAACTAAGTGTGATTTTTACTAATTATCATCATACTCTCAAACCGGAAGACCCGAAACTACGCGGTCAATTCCTACAAGTTATATTGGTCCCGTGCGAGGTATTCGTGCCTCCTACGGGGTCGTTTGGCGGCTAATTTGGGTTTTCACCCTTTAACGGCATATTTTTAAGTCTAAGTGTGATTTTTGAAAATTATCATCATAATCTCAAATCGGGAGACCCGGGATTACGCGGTCAGTTCCTACAAGTTATATTGGTCCCGTGCGAGGTGTTCGTGCCCCCTATGGGGTCATTTGGTGGTTGGTTAGGGTTTTCACCCTTTAACGACTTGTTTTTAAGTTTTAAATGTTGAATTTTGCAAATTATGGACATATTCTCAAGCCGGGAGATCTGGGACTACGCGGTCAGTTCCTACAAGTTACATTGGTCCCGTGCGAGGTGTTCGTGCCTCTTACGAGGTCGTTTGACGGCTGGTTTGGGTTTTCACCCTTTAACGACATGTTTTTAATTCTAAGTTTGTTTTTTGCAAATTATCGTCATACTCTCAAACCGGGAGACCCGAGACTACGCGATCAGTTCCTACAAGTTACATTGGTCCCGTGCAAGGTGTTCGTGCCTCTTACGGGGTCGTTTGGGTGTTGGTTTGGGTTTTCACCCTTTGACGACTTATTTTTAACTAAGTGTGATTTTTGCAAATGATCATCATACTCTCAAATCGAGAGACCCGGGACTACGCGATAAGTTCCTACAAGTTACATTGGTCTCATGCGAGGTGTTCGTGCCTCCTACGGGGTCGATTGGGGGCCGGTATGGGTTTTCACCCTTTAACGGCCTGTTTTTAACTCTAAGTGTGATTTTTGCAAATTATCGTCATACTCTCAAACAAGGAGACCCGGGACTATGCAGTCAGTTCCTACAAGTTATATTTGTCCCGTGCGAGGTTTTCGTGCCTCCTACGGGGTCGTTTGGGTGTTGGTTTGGGTTTTCACCCTTTGACGGCTTGCTTTTAACTAAGTGTGATTTTTGCAAATTATCATCATACTCTCAAACCGTGAGACCCGGGACTATGCGATCAGTTCCTACAAGTTACATTAGTCCCGTGCGAGGCGTTCGTGCCTCCTACGGGGTCGTTTGGGGGCCAGTTAGGGTTTTCACCCTTTAACGACATATTTTTAACTCTAAGTGTGATTTTTGTAAATTATCGTCATACTCTCAAACCAGGAGACCCGGGACTAAGCGATCAGTTCCTTCAAGTTACATTGGTCCCGTGCGTGGTTTTCGTGCCTCCTACGGGGTCGTTTGGAGTCCGGTTTGGGTTTTCACCCTTTAACGACATGTTTTTAACTCTATGTGTGATTTTAGCAAATTATCCTCACACTCTCAAATCGGGAGACCCGGGACTACGCGGTCAGTTCCTACAAGTTTCATTGGTCCCGTGCGAGGTGTTCGTGCCTCCTACGAGGTCGTTTGGTTGTTGGTTTGGGTTTTCCCCCTTTGACGGCTTGTTTTTAACTAAGTGTGATTTTTGCAAATTATCATCATACTCTCAAACCGGGAGACCCGAGACTACGTGGTCAGTTCCTAAAAGTTACATTAGTCCCGTGCGAGGTGTTCGTGCCTCCTACGGGGTCGATTGGGGGCCGGTTTGGGTTTTCACCCTTTAACGGCCTGTTTTTAACTCTAAGTGTGATTTTTGCAAATTATCGTCACACTCTCAAACCGGGAGACCCGGGACTATGCGGTCAGTTCCTACAAGTTATATTGGTCCCGTGCGAGGTGTTCGTGCCTCCTACGAGGTCGTTTGGGTGTTGGATTGGGTTTTCACCCTTTGACGGCTTGTTTTTAACTAAGTGTGATTTTTGCAAATTATCGTCATACTCTCAAACAGGGAGACCCGGGACTATGCGATCAGTTCCTATAAATTACATTAGTCCCGTGCGAGGTGTTCGTGCCTCCTACGGGGTCGTTTGGCTGCCGGTTTGGGTTTTCATCCTTTAACGGCATTTTTTTAACTCTAAGTCTGATTTTTGCAAACTATCGTCATACTCTCAAACCGGGAGACCCGAGACTACACGGTCAGTTCCTACAAGTTACATTATTCCCGTGTGAGGTGTTTCGTGCCCCCTACGGGGTCATTTGGGGGCCTGCTTGGGTTTTCACCCTTTAACGACCTGTTTTTAATTCTAAGTGCGATTTTTGCAAATTATCGTCATACTCTCAAACCGGGAGACCCGGGATTATGCGGTCAGTTCCTATAAGTTACATTGGTCCCGTGGGAGGTGTTCGTGCCTCCTACAGGGTCATTTTGGGGCTAGTTTGGGTTTTCACCCTTTAACGGCATGTTTTTAAGTTTAATTGTTGATTTTCGTAAATTATCGTCCTATGCAGAAACCGGGAGCCCCTGGACTACGCGGTCAGTTCCTACAACAAGTTACATTGGTCCCGTGCGAGGTGTTCGTGCCTCCTACGGGTTTGTTTGGGGGCTGGTTTGGGTTTTCAGCCTTTAACGGCATGTTTTTAAGTTTAAGTGTTGATTTTTGCAAATTATCGTCCTATTCACAAACCGGGAGACCCAGGACTACACTGTCAGTTCCTACAAGTTACATTGGTCCCGTGCGAGGTGTTAGTGCCTCATACGGGATTAATTGGGGGCCGATTTGGGTTTTCACCCTTTAACGGCCTGTTTTTAATTCTAACTGTGATTTTTGCAAATTATTATCATACTCTCAAACCGAGATACCCGGGAGTACGCGGTCAGTTCCTACAAGTTACATTGGTCCCATGCGAGGTGTGCGTGCCTCCTATATCGTCATATTCTCTAACGATATGTTTTTAATCAATTTAGAATGTTTATGGATTTTAGAAAATTTTGACATAATTTCATTTGTTTATTTGTTAAATCCAACATGTTTTAACATTTAAAATAAACTCAACAACAACAACAAATTCCAAAACCAAACCACCAGCAAGTCCCTTCCACCAATTTAACTAAATAAGCTCATAAAGTAAGTCATGAAGTGATTTTCAAACTTTAAAAGGAATGATCAGATATAGAATGAAAAAGACAAACTATAAATGTTGAGTAGAAATAATTCATTTCATTTTAAAAGGTTAATAAATGGGTACGAAATAATAGTTACATGTAGTAACTTGATTAAGATTGGATGGAACTGGCATGAGTTGAACATTTGTATAACAAAACCAAAAAAATCACTCGGAGACTATGCTGGCCTTTTGATCTCCAAACCTCCCCAATACCTGCATTCAATTCCCACCTAACACTGGATAAAACTCTTTAATATTATAGTACCCATATATGATTATACACACAAAAGCTCCAAGCTTGTTTCACATTTTTCAATATTGCAGCATACCATATATGATCATTTCAATATCTGTTACAGTACACACACACACACACACACACACACACACACACGTGCGCGCGCGCGCGTATAATCTAACATATTAAATAAAAAAAAAGAACAACAATTCATATCAGATTTAGAATACCTTCACGGCAGATTTAGAACCAAGTTCCTTCATATCATCAAATTTCATGACCTGTAGCATATAATAACGAAATTTTAGACAACACTTCCAGGAAGATTAATAAAAGTGCTAGCATCAGATAGACAATAAGTACAACAAGATTATCAACTTTTACTGGTTTATTCTTACCAATTAAGTGATGTGAGATGTTGGAGTAGGTGTAGGGTGGTATCTAATACAATAGTATCCATACATAAGATATAATTCTCTTGGATTTTCTACATAATGGTCTCTGTGAAGCAAATCACAGGTGCATATCATATAGAAAATAGCTGTACTCAAGCGGGAGAGGAGAGCGGGAGAGAAAAATAAGTGAGGGGTATTATTTTTTGAGGGATTTTATATTTTAGTGAGGTGTGCCAAATTGCTAAAGAGCGCTATAGATGTGGTATATTATTGCTAGTAGGAGTATTTATTCTAAGGAACTGTCATAAAAATAATAAAAAGAAGTAAGATCTATTTATAAATATTACAAAAAGAGTCGTAAAACATAAATCTTGTGCTACTTTTTTTTAATAAACTGTTATGTAAAATAATGTGAACTAGTATTTTCATGACAATTTATGCTACAACAAGTTAAATATCTAATAGTATTATACTTTTAATTACTCTATTTTAAACCAACATTAGGTCATTTTTAAAAATAATTATATAAATGCATTTTCTTGTAGTGAGTGTAGTTAATAATTCTCTAGATCCTCAGCATCAGAGTCCTTCAAATGAGAAACATTTGGACTATAAACGATCCCCTTCGTTACAGAGACTGCGATGTCCTCTTTTATCCCAGGTGAATCCAGATTCAAGGGCCTCGACTGAGGTATGCCCCCGAACCACCACTCTATTAATGTGAGTAGCAGTTGCGAGATTTAAACAGGAGACGACTACAAAGGCATTTGGTCTGTTATATTAACAGGATTACTGAAGTCGCCTTGTCTGATTTTTATGTCCGCGACCAGTGATGTTGAATCAAGGTTCACCAAAACCTCAATTTTAGGTGTGTTCATGGCAGTTTCAATTCTATAAAGTTCCTTATTTGTACCCCTAGTCGTAACCCCGATGGATATTACGAAATCCACTGCAGTCGATGTATAAACAAAACTAGAAACGAGCACATATATAAATGAAATCCACAACTCAGCACATATATAAACAAAACTAAAGATGATGTATCAGATATATACCAAATTTAACCAAGAATATTAATAACAAACAAAATAGGAATATATCATACCATAAACGAGCAAGCATTTACCAAAATCGGGTTGTGTTTCACCCCTTTTAATCAGATCTAAAAAACATTATGTCGTGCCATCCAATGCCCAAATCAGGTAAATTAAATTCTCGATAAAGACTTAGGCATCTGAAGTGAAGTGAGAGAGAGATGAGCGGAGATAAAGATAGGGAGATGAGAGGAGAGACTGAGCTGAATTGACCGGAGAGAGATCTCCACACAGACTAGAGAGAGATTTGAGCCGAGAGAAATCGGGAGAGCATGAGAGGGTGAGCGGGAAAAAAATAGCGGGTTAGACAAAGTTACTCTAATAATTTTTTTTGGGTATTTTATATTTTAGTCAAGTGTACTTAATTTTGGCACACTTTAAAACAGTGCCAAATTTTGGCATTGTTTTAAAGTGTGCCAAATTTCTATTAAACCGTGCCAAAATCTGGCACAGTTTTAAACTGTGCCAGATTTTTTATATCAGGGTGTGCCAAATTGCTGTTTTTGGTGTAGTGATATAGATAGGTATAAACACGACACATGACACAAAATACATTAAGCTTTCCACACTCATATGGAAAAAATGTGTCTAGATACATGTGGCAAATGGAAGTGAAGAAGTGTGAACTAGCAACAAAAGAATTAATACCCATTCACTTAAACATATTCACAGAGTTCTTATTTGATTGCAAAACTTTATCAAACTTAAACATATCCTCATGTGACAATATAAAGTGAACTCAATGAATAAATATACACAATGCACACAAGCCTAGAATTTTTATGATTCTACAAACCAATAGAGTCATGACAAAAAATCATAACTGGGATACATTTTCATTGTGCAAACCTATTGATAAATCCAACCAAACTTCCGCATTAATATTCTTTTTCTTTTTCTTTTCTATATGAACATACCAACTAAACAATGAAGGCCTTGGCTAATATTTTTTAATGCACATTTTTTAGGCCAACTTTCAATGGTGGCTTTTCACGCAAAGTAATTTTATCTTTTTCAGCCCGATTCCATTGATGAAAAACCGCACTTGATACATATTTTTCTATTCTTTTTATTTTAAATTCGGGAAATGGTTATTACATGCATAAATCCTCCATAGTCATAGCACCATTTAGATGACTAAATTTATAGGAAAAAATCTCACTTAGCTTCAATATATATGTGAAGTTGAATATCAAATGAGCTCGTGCATGTGTGAATCGAGGGATATAAAAAGATAATCCATTAGGCAAGTCAAAGTCAAACATGCAAGCATGATAAAGAACACTTTAAGTATTGAAAATCTTAACCAAAAGTTATGGCCACATGGAAGTGGATATGATATTGGATTCAAAAACAAGTATATGCCACATAAAATATGTAAAGCTAACATACAAAAAATAGAAAATCTTTTTGAGTTTTTCAAATTTTAACCAAATATAAAAAAAATCAACTTTAAAGAAAACAAAAATCTTTTTGTATTTTTTCAAATAGATATAATAAATAAATATAAATGAAAAAGATACACAAGCCATAATTCTAGCAACACATATATGATGAAGCAAAGACTAAAAAATGAAAAACAAACATAAAAATAGCAAAAATATATTATGAAGCACAAAAGCTAGTGAATGGACACAAAACTAACACATTCAACGTTTAGGTTTAGTAAGGGAGGTATCACGTGCAAGAAAATGAGAATAAAAAATCCAATCTTGTAAGGCCGTCAAATCAAATTTCCTAATCCAAACTAATGAAGCGTGACGCTCTTGGGATTTAGTGACCTTGCTGACTTTACCCCTGGATTTATTAGGACCATTTTTAATATCAAAACAAAACTTCATAAGGTGACCTTTTCGAGAACAATGTGTAAAAGTAAAGACCCGATGAAAAGTAGTACCTAAGGATTGACCTTTTATAGTGTTCCTAGTGGATTCTCTCAAACACACAACTTTGGATTAATTATTGGAGGCATTTTGAGTATCAAAGCCAATACCACACGTATCATTTTTTATTTGGACGGTTCCTAAAATTTTATCTAATTTCTCCGACCTACACTCCAAATCAAATTTGACCCAACTTGAGTCTTTTAATTTTTCTTCAAGTTCCACTATTCGAGACTCAAGTAAATGCCTACTCTCTTCAAACTCAAGAAGCTCTTTCTTCATAGCCTCCATTAATACTCTAAGACTATCTCTCTCACCTTTAATAGACTCAAGCTTCTCATGAAGAGATCTCTCACGTGCCCTAAGATCTTCTACTAAAACACTATCATTTTTTTCCTTGGCACATTATCTCAAACAAGCTTCTAACTTCAAATTATCCCTTTTTAATTTCAAATATTCCCCATACAACTTAAGAAAAGTTACTTGAAGTTCACTCTCTTCAACTTATTCTTCATTCTCCCTCTCATCTCCACTTGCTACACCAACAAACTCTCGGGATTCACAAATAATGGCCTCAAAAGTGTCATGTAAAGGAATATCTTCATGGGAAGATTCATTAGTGGTGCTCACAAGACTTGCAATGAATGCAGTGAAATTGTGCTCAATAGGGGAATTGAGTCCCTCTTCAAGTTCACTATCACTAAGGGTGGCATTGTATGAAATTGGTTGATTGCCCTCCTTCGTTAGTTTAGTGGGACACTTGAATGCCCTATGGCCATAATCCTCACAACCATAACACCTATTTGACTCGTCCCTATTAAGATCTTCATTTCAATTTTTAAGGATTTTTTCGGCCTTACTATGCTTAGACTTATCAAATTTCTTATAATCATTCTTAAGTTTCTCTTTATTAGTCTTAAGAAATTTTTAAACTTCCTAGAAAACAAATCCATATCTTCTGAGTCAATCTCAAGATCATCATCCAAAACTGATATTTCCTCCTTATGGGCTTTCAAAGCTATGCCCTTATCTTTCTTCTTCTTATCCTTGGAGGGAAACATGTTAAGTTCTTAAGTTTGTAAATTACCTATGATCTCTTCAAGTTTCGTAGAGTTTAAAGTGTTCAAAGAATTTAAAACAGTCACCTTAGCATTAAGTCTCTCTGGTAAAGACCTCAAAATTTTCTTTATAACACGGTTGTCGGGTATCTTTTCTCCCATATTAAAAGATGAATTAAAAATGTTAGACAATCTAGCATATAACTCATTAAAAAGTCTCACTTTCTAGCATTCTAATGGTTTCGAATTGAGTGACGAGGTTTTAGAGTTTCGAAGATTTCACGACACTAGTTCCCTCATGGGTGGGTTGGAGTATATCCCATGCCTCCTTAGACGTTTCACATGTCATAATCTGGCAAAAATCATCCAGTGTGACCACACTAAAAAGGGCATTTAAACCACGAGAATTAAGATTTGTTAACTTAAGCTTAGTCTCACTCCATCTCTCAATAGGTTTAGGTATACGAACCTCTCATTCTAGGCATGTTGGTGGGGGTCCACCCTTTAACTATCGAAAGTCGAACTCGCTCATCTAGGGACATAAGAGCTAACCTCATACGTGCTTTCCAATACGCATAATTGGAACCATCAAAAATAGGAAATTTTGAAACGGTGAATTTTCCATTATTTAAACTAAACCAAAATAAGGATCTTAACGCAATAATTTAGCGTTCCCACTTTGATACCAATATGAAACTTTGAATACTAAGAGCATATGCTATGATACCTCAATTTTAAATTGCCAAGTAAAAATGGTCCACAATATATTACAAATTAAAATTTCTTCTTGATTTAGCAATTAAAGTTCACAATTTTAGTTTCTTCAAAATTAAAATTATGTCAAACGACACAAAACAAATATTTGAATTTTTCTCCTTAAACAATATTAATTCAATTCAAGTTATAAATTAGGCCAAACCAACCAAGCATGCATTTTGCCAAAGTAATTGAGTTCGACTTGAATTAAATTAAACTAACCTAAAACTTAATTAGCACCAAATAAAACTAAAGTTGTGATTAAACCAAATTTTATCTTTTTACGCTTACACATGAATCTAAGTGAATTTTTGCAAGATAAAAATGAAATTAAAATCACACTACGCGACAATGTACGAGGAAAACCCACAACGGGAAAAATGTCGGACAACCCAGCCTACAAGTCCACTAAGTATGGTATTTTAAAAAAACATGATACGAGAACTTACAATAACGACTCGTCTTTCAAGACTTGACGCTCCTTGACTCTTTAACCTCAACCTAGTCGATAACTCTGGAGTCCACCTAAGTCTTGGAATCCACCAATGAGGCCTGGCTACCATCAACCCACACACGTGCCTTTCACTGTATGAGTACGCCATAGCAAACACAATCTCCTTTGTGGGGTAGAGAATGAACCCAAACTTTCTTTTTAATGGGTAGAGAAGAAACTCGGTGCCAAATGATCTCAAGCAAATTTATCTATTAAAGAATTTGGATCAAACTAAAACTTGGGTTAAAAATTTGTGTTTTTATAGAATTAAAGATGAATTTTTGCTCTCAAAAGAAAAGAAATGTTCTCAAAAGTCTTGTGAAAAATGGTTTCTCCCGCACTAATTAAATCAGGTATGTAAAAGTGGAAGAGTGGGAAGTTTGAAATTAAAAACTGCAAAAAACTGTTCCCGCGCATAGTTGTTCGAATGAATTTTTGATATCATTCGAACGACACTGTTCGAAAGAGATTTTAGAAGATAAATAGGCCAAAATCTTGTTGGATAAAACTTCATTCGAACAATGTCGTTTTAATGACATTCTAATGATAATTCAGTAAAAAATGGCAAAAGTTCGTTTGAATCTCGTCTGAAGTTCGTTCGAACAACCTGGGTATCTCGTTCGAATGAGATTCCATTTCATTCGAACGACTTTTCTGAAAATCCACAAAATTGTTTTTTTAAGCCCAAAACTTTTATGTAAAGTCGTAAAATGATTTTCTGTGAAAAATGAAAAGTCGGTTTGACAAATTTTTTTAAAAAGACACCCATAAAAATAATTCAAGACTCTATATATATTAAATACATTCATACCTATAGTGACCTTGGAATCAAAATTTTGATTACGCTAAACTTGACACATAAACAGACAAGGATGAAATCTTCACTATGCTAGGCCGCTACATCTTCAACTTAAACTTAGTCATGGGCTTTAAAGGATACCATAAATATCTATCCTATGACTAAAATAGTTTTGTCTAGAATTAAGCCAACACTATAAATGACTCGATTGGAAATTTACCCTTATAGAGAGATTAACAAAGTGGTCGAACAACTCGAGATAGATGAGGAAACGAGATTTCTATTTCCCCCTATTTCGTGAACCATATGACTAGATCTGGGAGGCATTACCAGGTCCCAAACCCTCAATCAGTAACAACCAATAAGGGAACATGTGTTGAGAATCCTCCTATGCCGGAAATGACCCTCGAGGAGAGCAAGATCTTCAATTAGTTAAAGAAAACCGAAGCTAACATCACTCTGTGGGACTCTTTATGTCTTCCCAGCTGCATTAAAATGTCTTGATTAAACTGCTTATCGATCCCAAAGTCCCTCCTTCCACCACGCTAGAAGAAGCAGTGAATTTGGTCGGATCTATAACCTCTACTAGAATGCTCTCCTTTTCTGAAGAAGAAATCCCTAAGTTTGTACCAAATCACAACTATGCCCTCAATATCTCTGTCTAAGCCATGGGAAAGACCGTCCCATTTTCTCTTATCGATAATAGATCAACTCTTAATGTTTGCCCATTGATAACCCTTCATTATTTGGGACTGAAAGTAAGAAACCTTGATTGAACCTATGTCGCAGTGGGTGCTTATGATAATACTGGTCGAGAAGTGATGGGTTCCATAAAGCTTACAATAAGGACTAACCCTATAAATCCCTTTATTTTAATCTGTTTCTCGGACGACCATGGCTTCATAGTATCAAGGGTGTGTCTTCCTCCCTCCATCAGAAACATACATTTTTTGACAATGGGCACATCACCATCTCGGGAGATGATGGTAAAATTGAGAATGCAAGCACTAGTAATCCGGTACTAAAGATACAATATGGGGTAAATGATATTCTTTTATCTGGTTTTTGAGTCGAACCACTTTCTCTCCCGACAGGGGATGATTTCAAAGATAGAGTTTGTCCTGAACATAACCCTCATGACAACGTCAATGTGATACAGATGTTCAAGAACATGCACTTTATGCTAGAACTGGGGCTGGGTCGACAACAATAGGGAATACTTGAGCCCATAGTACTAAAGAATGCCTTACCTACTTATGGCATGGGTTATCAACCCTTGGTAGAGGAACTCAAGATGCTCCAACAACCTCGGTTGAAGAAAAGATTAGAAAGTGCCAAAACTGTCTCAAGGGATTCCTTGAATGGAAGATTCATCAAAGAGGGTGAAGATTTCCCTTTTGTGGATTTCCTGAACCATGGTATGATTATATGGACAAGAAGATGAATCCAGGAATGGAGATCTTTTTCCAAGACAGTTACTCATGGATCTAAAGTTCCCAGCATCATATGAAACCGCTCGTTGAGAAGACTATAACTGTTAACAAAAATTTTGAGGGAAGTGCTCCTAGGATTTATTCAACTTGCAAACACCGGGGCTAACACTCTGCATGGTCCACTCAGGAACTACATCAGCGGATCAATCCCTCTTGATCAAAGCTACTGATGCACCTTTCCTCAACTGGCATGCTATACCAGTTTCACCCGCTGAAATGAAACCCAACCCAGATGTTTATCCCATTTCTTCTTATGTTGTTTCGCCATGTTCTCATCATAGTGTAATCAAGACTTCCTTCGATAAGGTTCTCAACATTGTTTTTCCCAACAATAAAATAAATAAAGATTTTGAGTATCTTGTTGTGCTTTACTTTAATTGTATTGATTCTAATCAAACTCTTGATGATGATAATTTTGCAAATGAATAATTCTTATCCGATCTTATTAAGGATAATAACAAATAACATAATCGCGTTCAAGTTATTGAGGATGAAACTATTGTTATTAATCTCGGTTCTAATAGCCAACTTCATGAAATTAGGATTATGTCCACCCTTGACTAGTAAGAGCGCACCAACTTGAGGAATTACTAAAATAATTTATGGATGTCTTCGCATGGTCCTATGATAACATGACTGTAACTGATCCCGAGATAGCTTAGCATGAGATTCCAACGCTCCCCGAATGCAAACCGATTAAACAAAAACTGTGAAAGCTCAGCAACGAATGGTCGCTCAAGGTTAAGGAAGAAGTGGTCAAACAGTTAAATGTGGGCTTCATTCAAGTGATTGAATATTCCACATGGATAAATAACTTGTACTCATACCAAAGTTCAGAGGAAAGGTTTGCATGTGCATTGATTATCGAGATTTAAACAAGGCTTCTTCTAAGGATGATTGCCCGCTACCTAATATCGACATGATTGTGGAAAACACGGCCAATCACGCTCTTAAGTCATTTGTTGATGGGTTTTCCAGATACAATGAGATCAAGATGAACCCAAATCATTAAGAGAAAATTGCATTCATCACCCCTTTGGGAACATTCTATTACACCGTTATGCCTGTAGGGGCTACCTAACAGAGAGCTGCTATAACTATCTTGCATGGTCTGGTACACAAAGAAGTCAAGGTCTATGTGGATTATATGAATATTAAGTCTAAAACTCAGGAAGGTCATGTCCCCGCTCTCCGAAAGTTCTTCGAGCGGCTATGGATATACCAAATGCGACTTAATCCACATAAATTTGTTTTTCGCGTCACCAAAGGAAAGCTCTTGGGATTCATGGTTAATGAGAAAGGGATAGAACCTGATCCTTCCAAACTAAAAGCCATACTCGAAATGCCACCACCCCGAAAGGAAAAGGAAGTCCGAGGATTCCTTGGAAAATTACAGTATATCAGCTGGTTCATCAGCCAATTAACTTCTATCCGTGAACCTATATTCAAACTCCTTTAAAGATGTTCTACCAACGTTTGGAGTGAAGATTGATAAGAGGCCTTTGATCGAATCAAATAATATCTAACCCGACCTCTGGTACTCATTCCACCGTAACCTGGTCTACCCCTACTCCTATACTGGATCGTAACAGATACCGTAGTTGGGGCTTTTTTAGCCCAATACCATGAAGAGTCTTGCAAAGAGAGAGCGATATACTATGCCAGTCGTAATTTAGCTGGGTATGAAGTTAACTACATTGCCTTGGAGAAAGCATGTGTCGCCCTTTTCTGGATCACCCAAAGATTATGACACCATATTATCGCTTTTTCCATCAAACTTGTGTCCCGAATGGATCCTATAAAATACCTTCTCGAGAAATCTAACCTGTCTAGTCGAATGGCCTGATGGTTGATACTGTTATCCGAATTTGATATTATATATGTCATGCAAAAAGCCATAAAAGGAAGAACCATATCTGACTACTTTGCTGACCACCCTATAGAAGAAACCGATGTTTGGATTTTCGAGTTTCTGGATGGAAATATCCTTTGTGCCTCCCAAAAAGACCTCCGATGGAAAATTTTCTTTAATGGTGTTGCTAACATGAAAGGATATGACATTGAGAAACTTATAATCTCCCTTGATGACTCTTACACTTCTATTGCCATCAAGCTAGATTTTCCTTGCACCACCAACATGATCGAATACCAGGCATGCACGGTAGGCCTCAAAGTCGCTCTTAAGAAAAGAATTCGATGCATAGATGTCTATGGAGATTCATCCCTCATCATCGGCCAAGTTCTCAAAGTCGCTCTTAAGAAAGAAATATCACCTTCCACTACCTGCCCCGAGCAATGAAAAATTTAGCTGATTCCCTTAATACCTTAGCCTCTATAATCAATATGCTTAAAGGAATAACGATAGCCCCCTTCTTACTCCTAAATCATGCAAAACCTACCCATTTATACCATATTGACCTCATCACAGAAGAAGATCTTGAGATAATCGATTGCTGGTACTATGATATTTGGCGCATCCTCAAGCATGGTAGGTATCTAACAAGAAAGACTGAGCAACCCTCTATAAACTGGTTGCCCAGTATATTATCCGCGATAAAGACTTTAATGGATCCCACTTACACTGCATCGCAGAGGTTGGCATTGAAGAGAGGATGCAGAAAAACCACAACGGGGAGTGCGAACCCCACATGAATGGCCATATGCTAACCAAAACAATTATCCGATAGGGTTACTATTAGACTACCATGGTTTAGGATTGCACCGCCTATGTTAAAAAATGTCTCTAATGCCAGCAAAAAAACCTTCAGCACTTGCCTCCATGAGAATTGTACAAAATGAATTCTCCCTGGCCGTTATCCACATGGGGCATCGATATTATAGGGAGCATTATACCCAAAGCCTCCAATGGTCATGAATTCATCTTGGTTGCTATTGACTACTTCACCAAATGGATCGAAGTCGAGTCATACACAGTTCAGCATGCTAAAAAGGTAGCCAAATTCATCTGGAAAAATATCATCTATCAATATGGGGTCCCGTATGAGCTAATATCAGGCAATGGGTTACATTTCGAGGTAGAAGCGTCGACGAGTATGGAATTTAGATACACAAGTCTTCTCCCTACTGACCTCAAACCAACGGTGCAGTCAAAGTTGCTAATAAGAACCTTAAAGAAATCATCAACAAGATGATTGAGAGTCATTGAGATTTGGCCGATCGAATCCCTTACGCCCTCTAGGGCTATCAAACTTTAGTTCAAGCATCTAGTGGGTATACCCCTTACTGTCCAATATACGACATGGAAGCAGTCCTGCCCATTGAGCTAGAAATACCTTAATTACGTGTCATGCTCAAAAGAAAGTTAACGAGGTAGACTAGCATCAAAATCATCTTGACGAGTAATTGCTCTTGGATGAAAGGAGGTTAAAAACTTTATATCATATATAAGGGTACCATCGTCGAATAGCACGCCCATTTAACAAAAGAGTCAAGGACTGTGATGTTCGAGAAGGGAATTTATCCCTTAAAGAAATCGTAGAGCCCATTTGGGACCTAAAGTGAAATTCAAGCCCAGTTGGAGTGGCCCCTACATTGTGAAGAAGATACTATCCAATGGTGCCGCTATGCTCACCGACCTCAATGGGTAAGAGATGGACCATCCAACCAACTTAGACCTTCTCAAGAAATTCTACCCTTAGTCCGAAATCTTAGCGTGCTATGACTTTTCTCATCTCCCTTCTATTCTAAAAAAAATATCTTCATTTACCTATGCTCAGAATTATGTGGGTCCTGATCCTCTATAAATCTTCCAAAAAATGGAACTTAGAAAATTTTCAAAACCTCCGGGGGTACGTAAGCAACTCATATGCTTTACATGAGCACGACCCCATTATTTTCCACAAAATAATATTCTTTTCTTATCTCGAGAACAACAGTTCAGTTTTTCATTTACATGAATCAAAGGATTATGTATGCCTTCGCGATTGGTATGAATAATTCAAATGCAAAACTCATCAATATGCACAATGATATAATTAATATATTTTTTATTCTATTTTTGAGAAACTTAAGTATTATTACAAATATCGGCATAGGGAGTCAAACAACTTCCCCCACCAACCTAAACTTATTTTCCTAAGGACCAAACCAAACCAATCTACTCCTAAACAACCTTAACAAAAGAACCAGATACATAACCAAACACCATACACAAGCTTCACAAATAAAACTCCCTAGGGATCCTACCCGCAGCTACCAGAAGAACCAACCCCATCATCATCTACATCCCCAAACTTCCCCTGCTTATATGGAATACCGAAGGCGTTCCATGGAATGATAAGCCCGGACCAACCTATGAAAAATCACTACACCACCTTCCATGGTGTCAAACATGGAAATCCACCTATGCTCGATCTCCTCGGCCAGCATCTTAGCCATTATTCTCCTTCACAACCATTTCATGTAGTCCCTAAAAACATGCCAAGACTAGTCATTCAAATGACATGTCATCTCGTTCGCGCAATAAGCCTAGTCATTTGAATGAACCACCGCCTTAAGAAAAATATATATAGGCGTGTTTCGTTTAGATTTCGTACAGTATGCATTCTGCAAAGATAGTATACGAACCCGAGAGATTCTGCACACATGTTTACAAAGATTTTTTAAGTTTAAAACATGCTTTGAGTTTCAAAAGATTCGAGTATCATTGGTATATGTTCTGTGATCTTGTTTTCACTAAGAAGAAGGTTCAACTGAAGAACAATTGATGGTTTTATGGTGAAGATTTGGTGGAGTCTTATTTCAACATCATAGATGTTACAAAGCATATCGGTGGACACCGAGACATACGAGAACACGTGTGTTGTGGACAGACATTGTGGAAGAAGTTTACTTTTTGTGTGGGCACTGTGAGAGGAGTGGTTAAAGTTCATTGGAGCGTCAAGTCTCATGGGTTAATCGAGTCGTTGAGTAAGACTACCGTCTGTCTTTGTAAAACCTTATTCACAGTGATTGTCTAGCTTGGGCCATCCGAGATTTTTTCCGTTTGTGGTTTTCTTCGTACATTCAGCGTTGTGAGTATTCTTTACTTTATTTAACTTGGTTTAATCACTAGATGGATGTTTAGGATTAATCAAAATGGTATCATGCTTTACTCACTTAACAAATGATTTGGATTTGATTTTTGGTTTTTATCATTTGTTCCTCCATACTTCATAGGGTATTTGTTTATCTCATGTGTGTAGGTATGCTTAAAGATATTGGAGATTTGAAGTCTACATCACATTTAGACATTCAGAGATAGTTCATGCTTGACGGACCATTTTGTTCTAGTCTTGTCCTATAATTTTTGTTTTGGGTTTATGGGATAAGATTTATGCATCATACGGCTTGACGACCCGACTTAGGCATTTCACTTATTGGTTTTGTCGCAGAATAGTCAAATGGGGAGATTTGTAAGGACAAAATTTTCAATTGAGTCTCAATGTAGTTTTTACTTATTCCTGGAAGAAAACACGTTTGAGTCATATGTCATTTTTTATTATCACTATAACACACATACTACGACGTTTCGAAGTTTAATTGAAGAAGTTGCGACAAAGCTTCAAGGATTTAATTCTAATGAAGTTTAATAGGTTCGATTTATTCATCTTCAAAGTTTAATTGCATTCCGAGATCACTCAGGTATAAATGCATAATATTAATGGGACTCGAAATTAATTTTCATAAAGATAAGGTGTAATACCCCGCATTTTTATGATATTAAATAATTAGGATTTTAATTATTATTGTTGGATTAATTAAATTAAAAAGGTCGAGAAATTTAATTTTTAATTAATTTGAATTTAAAATAATGATTAACTAGCTTCCTAAGGGTTAATACTTATTGATGTAAATCATTGATTATTTCTGTGGGCATATGTAATATGGAATTATATAATTTCTTTAAATTATCGGAGTGCGAAATACAACAGTTTGATATTTTAAGTCAGGACGCGCGTGTGAGCCGTATCGGGACTAATTGTATGTGATAAAAGATAAACTATTTTTATATAACTCGTATGGTAATTTTGAGTGCGCCATTGAGTCCGGAAGGGTCGAGATAGTCGAAAAACTCTATCCGGGCATTTTATTTGGACTCCGGGGTAATTTTAGGCCTAACCGACACCCCATAGGGGTAGTTTTGTCATTTGAATTTTTGGGGAATTAAAATGGAGGAAAATTAGAGTTCTTTAATATCCCTTACGAAGTTATAGTTAGGGTTTTATTTGTAAAATAAAAGAGAGAGTCCCAGAGGAAGGAGAAAAATAGGTTCTTAGGAGTTGCAAGGCCAAATCCAGTTATCTTTCACCCCAACATATCATCAACGCGTAGCTCGAAAAGAGTATAACACTTCTATATCAAATTCAAGCGAAAAATCAAACCTTCATTATCAAGAAAGTGTTTATTACTTGCTTTCCTTCAGCAATACTCATGTTCATGTTAGTATAGGAATGAAACACCTACGTATCGTTAATAAAAGTGATGAAAATTGGAGATTTGAATCTGAGATTAATTTAGGTTGAACTATTGATGTATATAGATTAGAAATCACGTAGATATAATTTTCTTTGATGAAAAAATCTGGAAATTTATGCTCTTGGATGATAATTGGAAGAACTAGGATTTTATTAAATTAATTGTGGATTCCAGATTGCATTGATGATTAGAAATGAATTAATGATGTTATATTAGTGGAAATCATACATACATGTTGGGAAATTGATTTAGTATGATTGATTGGTGTTTGGGGAATGATTCGTACAGGTTATAATTGTTGAATTGGTGAAGAAAACATTTATGGGTTAATCTGCTCGAAAAGGGGTAGAGGTCCGGACCGCCTTTCATAAAAGGTCTGGATCGTCTCTCAGAAAAAGGTCTGGATCGCTCTATTTAAAAGGTCCGGATCGCTTGTTTTTAAAAGCAAGGGTTCGGATTGCTTTCCTAGTGGGTCCAGACCGCCCTACTATATTTTCCAGAAGTAAATTGTGGACCTCTAGGACATCATTCGACACTTGAAATGCAAGAACTATAATGTAGTACAATGAGATTTGAAGTGAGGATATATTAAGACAAATGTGATTTAAGACTTGGGCATAAGTGGTATGAATGACCCTTAGAAAATAAAGAGGGGGAATAATAATGAAATTTAATAATACGTCGAGAGTATTAGGTGAAAGTAATACCGCGAATAGGACATCATATTTAGTTGTGCGCTTTAGCGGCAGGTTCTTTTCTTGTGGCAAGACTGGACATAGGAAGTAGGATTGCCTCGATAAAGGCACGTTTCCCCAGCAACAGGGTGCCCAGAAGTAACCCCAGAGATCTATATTTCCCGCCACCCTACCAGTACCAGCGCAGACCTCAGCTTTGCCAGCACCCCCGATTCAATAGGGACATTTACGGTATGGACGTGTTTATAACGTCCATCAGGCAGCACCGCAGTAGGCACCACCCACGATTGAGGGTAAGTTTCCTATCCATGGAACTATAGGGCGTGTTTTATTTGATACTAGGGCATCACACTATTTTATAGACACTAGTTTTGCACCGGCCACGGGGTTATTAGCCATAGCAGAGAGTACAGTGACTAGTGTAGACTCACCACTGGATAGTGGGTCTTTGATTTTCTTTATATGCTTAGGGGTAGGGATAGAGATTGGGAGTTTAATTTTTCCTGTCGAAATGCCAGTCCTAGATAGGCACGATCATGACGCCATTATAGGCATAGATTGGCTTGCTACTTATAGATCCATGATAGACTGTTATAGTAGGACTGTTATTTTTGTGATACCAGGCCAGGAGATGTTTCTAGTTGCGACGTCTTGTCCTGAGGGAGGATCGTCCACCCACTTATATTACATAGAGGAGGAGACCTATAAGGGGTTGGTGATTCCTCTTGACTCGATTCCTATTATTCGAGAGTTTTCCGATGTGTTCTAAGAGATACCGGGACTACTGCCTAGCCGAGAGATAGAGTTCATTATAGATTTGATGCCGGGCACCCGACCGATAGCCCACGCACCGTACCGTATGGCTCCAGTTGAGATGAGGGAGTTACGGGATCAGATTGAGCATTTGTTAGGATAGGGCTTCATCCGTTGGAGTACCTCACCTTAGGGTGCTCCATTTATGTTTGTGAAGAAGAGGGATGGTCCGTTAAGGTTGTGTATGGACTATCGAGAGTTGAACAAAGTCACGATATGGAATAAGTATCTGTTGCCCCGAATTAATGATTTGTTTGACCAGTTGAGAGGAGTTGATTTCTTCTCCAAGATAGATTTGAGATCGGAATACCATCAACTACGGATTAGGGACCAGGATGTGTCAAAGACTACTTTCTTGATGATATATGTGTCCTATGAGTTCAGAGTCATGCCGTTTGGGATGAAAAATGCTCCATCAGTATTCATGGACTTGATGAATCGGGTGTTCAGAGAGTTCTTAGATCAATTTATCATCGTCTTCATAGATGACATATTGATTTACTCACAGACTGAGGAGGAGCATGCCGAGCACTTGAGACGGGTTCTTACGACTCTACGAGAGCATCAATTGTATGCCAAGTATGAAAAGTGCGGATTCTAATTACGAGAGGTATAGTTTCTGGGGCACGTTGTGTCAGAATTGCGGATATCAGTGGACCCGAGCAAAGTGTCGGCAGTGAGGGAGTGGGGATATCCCACGACAACGACGGAGGTGCGTAGCTTCTTAGGGTTAGAAGGTTATTGCAGGCGATTCATCAGGGCGTTCTCGAAGATTGCAGGCCCATTGAAAAATTTAACGCGCAAAGGGGTGAAGTTAATTTGGGACAATGCTTGCTAGTTATCTTTCGATCAGCCAAAGGATAAGTTGACGTCAGCGCTAGTTCTTGCTTTACCCAGACCGGGAGTGGAGTACTTTGTGTACACTGACGCCTCTCTACAAGAACTTGGAGGAGTACTTCAGTCGGAGGAATAGGCTATAGATTATGCCTCACGAGAGGAATTACCCCACCCACGACTTGGAGTTAGCAGCAGTCGTGTTTGACCTACGAATTTGGAGAAACTACTTGTTGGGGGAGAAATTTTTCCTCTTCACAGACCACAAGTCACTGCAATACTTGTTCACTCAGCGAGACTTGAACATGCGTTAGCGTAGGTGGCTGTAGATTGTGAAAGATTACCAGTTTGAGATTCAATAACACTCGAGGAAGGACAACGTAGTTGTTGATGCGTTGAGCCGTAGGCTAGTAGATGAGGTGGCAGAAGTGTGGAAGACGAAGTGGAACGAATTGGGACATTAGGAGGCAGTGGCTCGATCCTTTATGTCCGTTATGATAGTCAATCCACATATTGTTATGAGAGTGATCCAGGCCCAGGCCGTTGATTCATTTTGCAAGGATCAGATTGTACGGCTTCTACCGGAGGGTGCAAATTCCTACTCAGTGAGCTCAGATGGGGGACTACGGTTTAATGGGAGATTAGTAGTCCGAGAAGGAGAGGATTTACGTCATGCAGTGATGACACAGTCTCATGGATCCAAATTTGCAATATATCCTGGAGGGGATAAAATGTACCAGGATATGAGGCGACAATATAGGTGGAGTGGGATGAAGAATGACATTGTAGAGTTCGTGTCCAAGTGTGCCACCTGTCAGATGGTAAAGGTAGACCACCAGAGGTTGCCAGGATTACTTCATCCACTGGAGATACCTACATGGAAATTGGAGAGAAATTCCATGGATTTCATTACTGGGCTGCCTAATTCACACTGGGGTCACGATTCTATATGGGTGGTGGTGGATCGGTTGACCAAGGTAGCTCATTTTCAGTCGGTACGTACGGATTACACTACGAGATAGTATGCCCGAATATTTATTGTTGAGATAGTGAGATTTCATGGGGTACCCTTGAACATCGTGTCTGACAGAGACAAGACTTTTGTATCGCTCTTTTGGGAGAGCTTTAAGGAGGATATGGGTGCTGAACTTCGATTGATTACGGTTTCTTAGGGATGAGTTGGCCCACACCCACATTGCGATTGAGAATATTTATTTGCATCCCGAAAGTTCTTATGAGGAGAGGCCTGTGGCTATCCCAGACCATAGCGAGAGGAAATTGAGGTCAATGGTAGTTCCACTGGTGATGGTTTAGTGGGAGCATCACAACATAAAGGAGTCTACATGGGAGCGAGAGGAGGATATGCGTGAGAAATATTCAGACTTATTCCCACCAGGTATGGTTTACTTTACGAATTTCAGGGAAAAATTTCATTATTAGGGGGGAAGTATGTAATACCCCGCATTTTTATGTTATTAAATAATTAGGAGATTAATTATTATTATTGGATTGGGAGATCTTTCAGGAGGCTATAGGTACTGAACTGCGGTTGAGTACGGCTTATCACCCACAGACAGATGGGCAGATTGAGCATACTAATTAGATGTTGGAGGATATGTTGCGCATGTGTGTTCTGAACTTTGGAGGGAGTTGGGAGCCGTATCTTCCACCGTTGGAGTTTGTTTATAACAACTCCTATCAGTTTACGATCGACATGGCCCCATTCGAGGCGTTGTATGACAGACCTGGTCGTTATCCTACTTGTTGGCTAGAGGTGGGGGACAACAAGTTACTCAGGATAGTAGTAATTCAGGAAACTTCACCCAGGGTTGAGATGATTAGGAACCGTATTTGGGTAGCCCAAGACAGGCAGAAGAGCTACGACGACGCAAAAAGTTTCTTCAGGGAGTTCAACGTGGGGGACCAAGTATTATTGTGGGTGTCTCCTATGAAAGGGGTGATGAGGTTTGAGAAAAAGGGAAAATTGGCTCCGAGATACGTATAACCATTTCCCATTATTGCGAGGATTGTACTAGTGGCATATAGACTTGAGTTGTCGGAGCACTTGCACCGTATTCACGATGTGTTGCATATCTCATCATTGAGGCGGTTTCTTAGGGATGAGTTGGCCCACACCCACATTGCGATTGAGAAGATTTATTTGTAGCCTGACAGTTCTTATGAGGAGAGGCCTGTGGCTATCCTAGACCATAGCGAGAGGAAATTGAGGTCAAAGGTAGTTCCACTGGTGAGGGTTCAGTGGGAGCATCATAACGTAGAGGAGTCTACACGGAAGCGAGAGGAGGATATGCATGAGAAATATCCAGACTTATTCCCACCAAGTATGGTTTACTTTTCGAATTTCAGGGCAAAATTTCGTTATTAGGCGGGAATTATGCAATACCCCGCAATTTTATGACATTAAATAATTAGGAGATTAATTATTATTATTGGATTAATTAAATTAAAAAGGTCAAGAAATTTAATTATTAATTAATCTGAATTTAAAATAAATATTAACTAGCGTGCTAAGGGTTAATACTTATTGATGTAAATCATTGATTATTACTGCGGGTATATGTAATATGTAATTATATAATTTCTTTAAATTGTCGGAGTGCAAAATACGACAGTTTGGTATTTTAAGTCAGGATGCACATGTGAGCCGTGTCGGGACTAATTGTATGGGATAAAAAAGTAAATTATTTTTGTATAACTAGTATGGTAATTTTGAGTGCACCATTGAGTCCGGAAGGGCCGAGATAGTCAAAAACTCTACTTGGGCATTTTTTTTGGACTCCGGGGTAATTTTAGGCCTAACCGACACCCCATAGGGGTAGTTTTGTCATTTGAATTTTTGGGGAATTAAAATGGAGAAAATTAGAGTGCTTTAATATCCCTTACGAAGTTACAGTTAGGGTTTTATTTGTAAAGGAAAAGAGAGAGTCCCAAAGGAAGGAGAAGAAGAGGTTCCTAGGAGTTGCAAGGCCAAATCTAGTTATCTTTCACCCAAAACATCATAAATGCGTAGATCGGAAAGAGTAGAACACTTCTATACCAAATTCAAGCGACAAATCAAACCTTCATTATCAGGAAAGTGTTCATTACTTGCTTTCCTTTAGCAATACTCATGTTCATGTTTGTATAGCAATGAAAGACCTATGCATCGTTAATAAAAGTGATGAAAATTAGAGATTTGATATACATGATTTAAATATGAGATTAATTTAGGTTCAACCATTGATGTATGTATATTAGAAATCACGTATAGATAATTTTCTGTGATGAACAAATCTGGAAATTTATGTTCTTGGATGATAATTGGAAGAACTAGGGTTTTGTTAAATTAATTGGGGATTCCAGATAACATTGATGATTAGAAATGAATTAATGATGTTATATTAGTGGAAATCATACATACATGTTAGGAAATTGATTTAGTATGATTGATTGGTGTTTGGGGAATGATTCGTAGAGGTTATAGTTTTAGAATTGGTAAACAAAACGTTTCTGGGTTAATTTACTCGAAAAGGGGTAGCGGTCTGGATCGCCTTTCATAAAAGGTTTAGATTGTCTCTCTGAAAAAGGTCGAGATCATTTTATTTAAAAGGTCGGGATCTCTTGTTTTTAAAAGAAAGGGTCCGGATCGCTTTCCTGGTGGGTCCGGACCGCACTACTATATTTTCCAGAAGTGAATTGTGGACCTCTAGGACATCATTCGACACTTGAAATGCAAGAACTATAATGTAGTACACTGAGATTTGAAGTAAGGATATATTAAGACAAATGTGATTAAGACTTGGGCATAAGTGGGATGAATGACCCTTAGAAAATTAGGAGGGGGAATCATAATCAAATTTAATAATACGTTGAGAGTATTAAGTGAAAGTAATACGGGGAATAGGACATGATACTTAGTTGTGTGAATACCTTGAGATTATAATCGGTTGTGTGTATACTATGTATTGATTTATTATGTGTATAGCATACCTACGTTGCTTACTATCGGGCAGAGGTTTCGCGCAGTGGACAGTCTTATCCTGGGTGACCTGATGGGGGGATATTGACTTGTACCCAGAGCATATGAACTTGGATACATGCTATCTGTTACGTGGGATAGTTTCGACGGTTGAATGGGAGCGTAGATATGTGCGTGACCTATTTAGCTGGTGAGTATGCTCGCCTCCAATATTTGTGTTATGAGATTTACGGTTCGTGAGAGATGCCGAACCAGTTGTCCTTTACGCTGCGAGTGAGGTATCGGGACACGATAACAGGGCACGCATTGTGCCAAGTGGTCCTAACCAAGGGGCCCATGTTATATATATATATATAGGTATGATGTGACTATATGTATACATATATATGTATATAAATATACTTGAGAATGAATGATTCTAATGTGTGAAATTAGAAAATGGATAAATATGGATAAGTAAAGTAATTCTAGAGGATAAAAGATTTCCTATTAAAATAGTGAATATAAAATGGGTAACTGGCACAAAAGAATATTATTAGGTTATTGTATGGCTGATAGGGGTTACTCCCTTGAGATATATTTAGGAGTTCATGTCTGTAACCTAGTTGGGAATATTATAGATGACTAGGTCGGGGTAGACGTACGCTAGGTGTGCACATTTGTGGAGTGGTGAGAATCTCAAGTGAGAGTTTGGAACTAACATGTACTTAATTGCATCTTTGCAGTTTTAAATAATTGCTAAAATAAATAATTTTTACAAATCAGGCTCTGACCCGTTTTCTGTTATTTCTCTTCTCTTTTGCTATATATATATATTATACCAGGTGTCCAGCCACAGGGTCACCGCCAGACTTAGACACGTGGATCATTCGACAAGCTGCAGCTATTGTGGAAGCTGTAGGTTATTGATATTAGACGCTGCTATCTCTTTATTCTATTTCTAGTTCAGATATTTCATTTAGGTTATGTGTCGCCCACTTTCAGAATAACAATTTCTGGGATTTTATTTTTATTAGAATTTCCTTACTGTTGGATGGAGTATTATGATACTTTGGTTTTAGACTTTGAACTCAAATGTGTTATCCAGTCTCATTTATTTCAGTATTTGATTCATGCTCAGTATTTATTCTTGTGGAATGAAATTGGCTTATATATTAAAGCATGGAATTGATTAATTGGGTTTAATTAATTTGAGAAAATGTTTTGATACTTAGCTTAATTAATTATTAGGTGATTAATAATGAAAATTATTTTCGACAGTGATGCTAAGAATGAACCAACCGAACACTTTGATTTTAATTTAATAAAAGGACTGATCACCCGGTATTTAATTAGTCCGGGTGTCACATAAGGATGTTATTTTTATTAAATAACCGTTTTCTAAAATGTTTTAAGTGTTTGAGACTGTTTAGAGTTCGTTTGAATATGAGAAGGATGAATTAGAGTTAGTTTAAATTAGAACTCTCATCTTGTGCGTCATTCAAATGACATACTATGTCATTCAAGTGAGATGCCACGTCATTCGAACGATAGGTTATCTCATTCACGCGACAAGCCTAGTTGTTCGAATGAACCACTGCCTTAAGAAAAATATTTATAAGCGTGTTTCCTTCAGATTTCGTAGAGTGTGCATTCTACAAAAATAGTATACGAACCCGAGAGTTTCTGCACACATGTTTACAAAGGTTTTTCAAGTTTAAAACATCCTTTGAGTTTCAAAAGATCCGATTATCATTGGTATATGTTATGTTATCTTGTTTGCACTAAGAAGAATGTTCAATTGAATAACAATTGTTGGTTTTGCGGTGAAGATTTGGTGGAGTCCGGTTTCATTATCGTAGATGTTACAAGCCATATCGGTGGACACCGAGACATACGTGGACGCGTGTGTTGTGGATAGGTATCGTGGAAGAAGGTTACTTTCTATGTGGGCACTGTGAGAGGAATGGTTGAACATCATAGGAGCATCAAGTCTCGTTGGTGGATCGAGTCGTTGAGTAAGACTACTGTCTGTCTTTGTAAAACCATATTCATAGTTATTATCTAGCTTGGGCCATCCGAGGTTTTTCTCGTTTATGGATTTCCTCGTACATACGGAATTGTGAGTATTGTTTACTTTATTTTACTTGATATAATCACTAGATGGATGTTTAGGATTAATCAAGTTAAAATTTGGTTAAGTTATAATTTGTTCACAACTTGGTGCGAATTAAAAAATTGGAAATTTTTTTTTCACAAAAATAGAATTGGTTTTGTCATGCTTAAAACACTTTCCGCATTAGAAATTAAAAGGGACCATCAGGTGGTCTCAAGAGGAAAGAAGAATTTACCTGATCGAAACTGTCCCTTTACCTGGTCGGGGTAGTCCAAAAGAGCGTACCACTACTGTTTGGCACCCTCTACACCCTGCTAGTCAGCACCTCCCTAAAATTTCATACAAAGATCCCAGAAAATCTCAAAAATTCCCTTGAAACCTAAAATTACCAAATGAATTTTAGAATTGTTTTTCACCAAGAAAAACATTTTTTAATCTCTCAAATCCCTAATCCAATTAATACCTTATTTTTCTCCCCCAGCTTAAACCCTACAATTCCTCAAAAGAATCCCAGAATTATTTCCCCAGCGGAATTCTCAATTCCAATAGGATATCTCCCTAACAATGTCTCCAAGGGACACTAAAGAAATTGAAAAATTCTCCAACAAGGCTATATCCAATCTTCAGATTAGTATGTTTTCCCCAGAGGAGTCTCTAAATTGTCTCTTGAAAACTATACCCCACACCTCTACTTAAGGTCCTCATAATTGACCTCGACCCTCAGAATTGATCGCTCTACACTCAAGGCCTCGGAATTGATTCAACCCTCATAAATGGTTGCTCCTACTTAAGCCCTCGAAAATGGCTTCGACCCTCAAAATTGGTCACTTCTACTTAACCTATCAGAATTGGCTTTGACCCGTAGAATTGGTCACCTCTACATAGGCCCTCAGAATTATCTTCAACCCTTAGAATTGGTCGCTCCCATTTAGGGTCCTTAGAATTGACCTCGTCCCTCATAATTGGCCACTTCTACTTAAGCCCTCATAATTGGATTCGACCCTCAAAATTGGTCACTTCTACTTTAGTCCATCAGAATTAGCTTTGACCCTCAGAACTAGTCACTCCTACTTAGCCCTTAGGATTGGCTTCGACCCTCAGAATTGGCGTGTTTATTTAAAGTCCTCATAATCGACCTCGACCCTCAGGATTGGTCGCCCTCTACTTAAAGTCCTCAGAATTGGCTTCGATCCTTAGAATTGGTCGCCCCACTTTAAGGTCCTCAGAATTTACCTCGGTTATACCGAAAGCCCTCAGAATTGGCTTTGACCATCAGAATTGGTCTCTTATACTTAAGGTCCTCATAATAGACCTCGACCCTTAGAATTGGTCGTCCTCTAATTAAAGCCCTCAGAATTGGCCACCCTACTTTAAGGTCCTCAGAATTGACCTTGCTCATGCTTAAATTCCTCAGAATTGGCTTCAACCCTCAGAATTGGCCACTCCCTACTCTAGGTCCTAAAAATTGACCTCGACCCGCAGATCAGCCATCCCTAGCATTACCTTAGGTCCTCAGAATCATCCTTGACCCTCTAAATTGGTCATCCTCTTCCTTTTTTATCCTCATAATCGACCTCTTTCCAAAACATCATGTGGCGTCTATTCTACAGGTTTCACTTGTTCCAAGCTCACCCGTCGAGGGTCTCTGTAGACTCAACATTCTAGGACCCCCAAAATCTTTCCTTAGTTCCCTAGCCTATCCCCAATTCATACAAATCCTAGGTCATACTCCGAGTACCAATCTAAAGGCCATCGGGCTCTCTTGAGCCCCATTTGACTCCGATCATCTCTATCGTCAGAGTGAAAGCTCATTGATTCTTTGAAGGGCTTTGAATCACCTTTCTAATGATTTGCCCTGGGTGTGAATTGGCATAACAGTTCGGATGAACAAAAAATTGATTTTGAGGCAACCGGGTGCTTCCGAGCCCTGATTTGATCGCAGTCAACTTCATCGTCAGAGTGAAAGCTCTTCGAATATTTGAAGGTAACTGAAACCCCTTTCTAATGATTTTCCCCGCGCATAAAATGGCTTAACCATTCAGATGAAAGATCCGTATTCAATCAAAAATTAATCTGGAGGCCACTGGTAGCTCCTGGGCTCCATTTGAGTAAGGTCAAATCTTTAGCTCGAATGATATTAAATGAATCTTCAAAGGGTACTGAATATCCCTTCTAAAGGTTTACCCGATGCATAAATCAACCTTACGATACAAACGAACGACCCGTTTCACTCCGAATGGTTACCTGGGCACTTTCGAGCCCCGATTGACCAAAGTCAACTTTACGAACCAAGTAAAGCTCTTTGGAATATTAAAGTACCTTGCATAAATTTTACAATGGTCCAACTCGTGCGTGATTCTGACTTACGATTTTGAGGACTGATCCATTACTGTCCGATGATCTTCCATCCAAAGGATCGACGAGCGCTTTCGAGCCTCGTTTGACCCAGAGTCAACTCTCGAAATAAGGAATGGCCCAAAGGAATATTGAAGGTATCTGAATTAACTTTCTAATGGTATAACCCATGTACGATTTGGATTTATGAATTGCATTCTACGACTATTTTTTCAAAAAAATTGGCACAAGACTGCCTATTGCCAGGTCCATTTCCTTGCCTATAGGTAGCGTGTCTAGGTTTACCTGCCAATAGGCAGGGATAGGGTTATGCAAGTAGGAATTCCCTACCCTATAAATAGAGGTAATGATCTCACTCTCACGTCACACCTCAGATTCATCAGTATCAGTGATCTCAGCAACATTCTCTTGCAATCAACGAAGTTTCCTTGTGTGAAATTCCTTTCTATCTTTCCTTCCCATCATTTTCGTACCCAATTTAGCAAAATATCTTTCTTTATCATCCAACATTCATCTCAATATTCAAGAGATCTCATCATGGATCAAGATTAAGCCTCAAATCTCTAAAGAAGGTTCAAATATCCTTCTCTCTATTTAAATTCTTTATTTTTGCAATAGTTACATAAATTCTGAATCTAGATTTTACTTTAGATCATACACATTAATACTTCATCCTTTATTAGTTAAATTTTCTATAAAAAAAACAAAACAAAAAAAGAGGGTTATACTTATAAATTCTAACAGGATTATCCACCATAAATTCTCAAAAATAAATATATTTTTTACACACACATATAATAAATTTTCGTTCGAATCTATGGGATAAACTCCACCTTTATGACGATCAAATTGCTTCTGGAAGAAGAGGGAGTGAGACCTTTTCTCTCCCCTAGGGAAAGGGATAGATGCGCGAGGGATGACCACACACCCTCCTTACCCTATTTCCTAACCTTCTGTATGTGCTTAGTAGCATCAATGGTTAGACCCGAATCTAACTTGGCCAACATGGGAGCCTTTGCCTACTGTTGAGGACCTCTATGCTCAGATTTACTGCAGGAAACATCATGGATGAATTACCAAGCTCCGGATATGAAGAAATAATGGGGCTTCCAATTATGATTGTAAGTATGGTTTACAAGAAAAACTTTCTTTGTTGGTTTCTTGGATATGAGATGATAGTAGCCAGGTTGAGTTTTTGGAGATGATACTTCATAACATCCCCTGAAGACGCTGACTGGAAGGTTAGTATGATGAACCAACTTCCAAAGAGAAATAAAGTCGAGGATAGTCATCTAGGCGTTGGGTGAAAGCTGAGCAGGTTTGAGACCTAATATTGTTAAAATAACTCATACGATTGAGTGTATAGGCAACCTAAAGTAGACCTTAACATCTGCTCATAAACCTCGATTTTACCCTCTCGGCCTTGAAGTGCTCTCTCATCCTCAAAAGTTACCCTTATATTGATAGAGGGTCATATACCATATAGATGTATCCAAACTAGAAGTTTTACTTTTGTGAATGAGTTGGTAAAAGATTCAGAATATCAAGTGTCAAGTGTATCCTGGGCCATACCATCATCATCGTCTCGATTTTCATTTGAGACATTATCTAGAACTCTTTGAGTGAACTGATTTCCTGGAACGACCGATAATGGGACTGCCATGGAAGGGGGAGGAATTGCAACTTCAACCCTTGGCTCGTTCGCATTCGAGATGATTTGTATAAAGGAGTCTGACTGATTAGAAGACTCATTATATTAAGAAGACGAGTATTGAGAAGAGACTTCATCTTCTTCAGACATATCATAAGGGAGTCTCATAGCCTCTTCATAAGAATCTACACTCTCGGCGAGGTGGGAGACAGGCGGATTGTCGTCTACCAAAGTAGATGACTCAGACATTGAGTCACTAAGTTCTACAATGGGAGGACTTATGACTTCTAAAGGACAAGGATAGATTGGATGCATAGGGAATGCCTCGACTTTACACTTAGTAGAGTGCTCATCTTGTACCCTTCGTATCTCTTTAAAACATCTCTCCCTAAGGATTGGAAACTCCTCAACTAATTTGTATAAAGGCTTTATCATTCAAAATAAGTTTTTGGGTTTACTGAGTTGGCGACAAGAACAAAAGAGAGAACTCAATCATTTTTAATAAAGTTCCTCAATAACAGTGTAAGAATAATAAGAAAAACCCTTAGAACTTCATCGTAGATGGTGATAGAAGACTCATCGGAACGTTCAAATTAAAGCGAAAATGGATGAAAAGCTCAAAGGAGTATCCTACAACACCTCTTACTGCCTAAAGCTTCCCAAAAAACCAAGGGCTTTGCCCAAACACCACCAAATAGTTCGCCGAAAAATGCAAAAGCCGTAAAAAAAAAAGAAAACAAGAAAAAGTACCCAAATCCTAACTGAAATCGAAGAAATAATGTTGATAATGAGTTATCTAGAGGTGAAAAAGCTCCTGGGAAGAAAAAATCACTCAGAAAATGGTTGAACATTGAGGATTGAAGGAAGGTTGAAGAACAAAAATGGTGGTTTGCAGAAAAACTTAGGTAGGAGAAAATAATATTGTAAAGAAGAAAGAGAAAAGGGTAAAAAAGTTAGTTTGTAAAACATAAATGATTATGCACAATTCCTAAACAAGGTCATCATTTGGGCGCTAAACCCTAAGCGCTCCAGCCATCACCTATACTTGGGAGAGACGGTACCCAATGAAAATGCAGACATGTGTCATCTCAAACCTTTAGAACCACATATTAAATTCCAAGTGTCACATCAGTGACTATCATCAGTACATATACGACATTGAAAGGAAAGCTCAACCATTAGTCATAATATTATCTTATACATATCCTCAGACACTCTTGACCCTCAGCCTCCTACTCATATTGAAGGCTAAGGGATAGAGGGTGATTGATACACCCAATTATATCCTCGTACTAACATAGGACTGGCTCAGACTAGCCGACCTTATCGAGTATAATGTCTATGAGGACACCAACATCAACGATTATAATCTCGGCCATATCTCAGGTCGAGACTCTCCAACAGCTCTACCCGCTTGCTTATCTTGTCTCGTCTGCCACCCTTGACAGTCGAGATATCATAAATCCTTCTACAAGCCTGTCTCGATTTGACACTTATGCGACTGAGACTAAAATCCTCCAACATATGATTGAACAGGACTCCGGGGGTCTCATACTCAGCCAAAATGATACCCCTCCAGACGACATCCCCACCACGTGTGACACAAGGCTTTAGCATGATCAGTCCATGTAGACAGACAGTTATAATTAAATCGCATGTGCAAGTGGGGGGAATATTTACTTCATCATGATCTACCTGTGCTAGGAATAGGTGCCCTAGCCTCATTGGCTAGCATATACTATGAATGCTTATTACATGCTTGGGGGGTGTGTTACACCAACCAGGCATTATATAAGCTTGTATTCTCCAACATTGTAAAGGATTACATATTGAAAACCCTAGCCAATACTTTGTTAAAATCTCAATAGAGAGATAAAGTTGAGTGTATTGTATCACAAGGCCTTTTGTGCCCATTTTCACAGTGAAACACACTCACCCTTGCACAGTGGAGCAGTCCAGATGGATGAACCACTTACTTTATAGTCTCAGGAACAGTGGAGCAGGCCACCATTTTTTCATCCTCAAGGTCTACTGAATTCAACTTATTTTATTCATTTACTTTCTGGTACCATAACTGGCATCATCAATTATAAAAGTATTGTTCTAATTTGTTTTGCTGTTCTAAAATTAATTTTTTGCTATTATTTTTTTCTAATAATATTCTGTGTGGTACCGTTTCCATTATCATATTCCAAGTATAATAGTAGTGTTTTCCAATGTTATATTTCAGCAATGATGTTTTCCATTTTTGTAATGTTACAACATTATTGTTTTTCTACTGTTATAAATTAAAATTACAATAGTCCTATTAAAAATCCAAATAAGAATTTTTTCCTGCTATTTATCATTATTATATTCCAGAACAAAAAAAAAATTAACATATGTTATATGCTTGTGCTGATATTGATGCTTTTAGGACTCAATGTCTATGGAGCCAAACGAGTTTTCCTCTAAAGAATCCAATGATCCAAAAATTAATTCCAATAATATTGGATTGGAAACCAAAATTCACACGAGTACCAATTATAATAATGATGTTCAATGTGTGTTATGTGGGAAAGTTATAAAGGTTGGAATTAATAGGCACAAAATCCACCGGGATCAAATGAGTTCTTACAAACTAGAAGGAGTGGTAGAAATGCTCGTGACGAAAATGAAATAAGGGATCCTGAGGAAGATGAATTTGTATCGGATGACACGAAAGATGAGTTGGGTGAAGAGGACGAATTTGAATTGGAGTCCGACAATGGGTTAGATGAGAGTTAGACTAGCCAAAGGGCTATTTGATTTGTCTAATATAATTGGATTATTGAGTTATTATAACATTTATGATCTTGGAACTTATTTTTTTGTTGGAAACTTGGAATAAACCAAGTGTTTACGAATCTTTTATGAGTAGTTATATATTATCATTATAATTTATAAGATTACTCGTCCCTTACTTTAAAATTTTGTTTGCATTCACATTATATTTGAAATATATTATTTACTAACTTATGTTTAATTTTAATTGCATGTTATACGGTTATATGAACTTATGGAGCATGTATATGGGAAAAAGGACTACCAAATATACGAATATAATTTTAAAATTTTCAAGGTATGTTTATTTTATTCGTAATTTTTATTGGATGTTTATGTTTATATTTTTTTATGCTAGTTATGCTTATATTTCTGCTTATATTATTTTACAAGCCTGGGTATAATTAAAAAAAGGCAAAATGCCTTTTCACGCATAGTCTTTGATAATGTTAGATGCTTGACCTCCGCGCATCGATCATGCATCGTGCCTTTTAGAATCTTGCTCTTAGGTTAGAAGAAATTGTCGGAGATCTTTAAACGTATGAGATATATGTGTGTCGTCAGATTCTGAGTATGATTTTTATTTTGATGATTTAGCCTTTTTTGCTTAAAATTATAAAAAGTTTCTCAAACTTAAAAAACAAAATACTTCTAAAGAAAAGAAAAGTTTTGAGAAAGTAAAAAATATATATAGGGCAAGAAGTTTTTTGAAAAATAAGTGAAAGATTTCCCAAAGAAAGATGAGGAGAGATGTTAAGAGTGTGAGGGAAGGGTCACAAAGCTCATGAGTGTCCGACTCGGTTAAAGAGAAAAGGGAAAGACAAAGTTTCCTTAAACATCACGCTTAACGACAACGAGGTTGAGGCGGTGAGTTTGAGGTATGAATCACTGCATCGATGTAACTTCATCGCATTCATGACTAGTCATGTTAGTACACCGAGTGCACCTCACACCGATGAGGAAGCTAATAAACATGGGTACCATTATAGTGAGTCTAGTCATTTACATGAGAGTGAGGGGTAAAATGTTTTAAGTGAGAGTGAGAGTGACCTACATCACGCCTATGACGATATTTATGCCGAGTCCTTTTAAAACTAAGAAACAAAACAGAGGGTTAACTATGAGAGTTTTAATGCTAGAGAAAGAGTTGAGAGAGGCGAGAGAGAGTGGGTCCTCGGTGAGAGAAGTTTTGGGAAAGAGATTTTGTTTAGTTGAGAAAGAGAACGAGGACTTAACCAATAAGGTGGCTAGTATTATGAGAGATCTCCAAGCATCCGTGGACACTCACGAGAAACTTAAAGCCCTTGTATCCAAACTCGAGGAATATCTCGAATGTGCCCAGGAGGTCAAGGTAACTATCGAGGATACATCGAAGAAGGTAGGAAAGATGGTCCTCGTCCCCACTTTAACTTTTAGTGAGAGGAATAGGTTATGACGGTGCATCCACTTCCCATATCACACCGAAACTAGTTCGTAAATTTATGGTTAATCCTTACAGCCCTCAACCTAAGCCACAAAAGAGAGTTTAAACTAGAAAAGAAAACCAAGGTAGACCTAAACCAGTCTATGTTGGCACTTTGTGCAAAAGAAGAGGTCACCTTAGAAAGTTTTTCTATAAATTAGGTAAAACTAGGCATACACATACTCCCACGCACCGCTCTAGAGATTTTACTAGTCGTAGAGAGAAAGTTGAATTCCTTATCACTACTTCATAGCTTGATGGAAGAATTTCAACGAATGTTTTTGCCTTTTGAGAACTCTTCCAATGCTTTGACTAGAGAGAACAAATAAAAGGGCAAACAAAAGGTTACCTCCACTTGGGTACCTAATCAAGATGTCAAAGCCCTTATCGTGCATGTTGCTCCCAAGGTTCAAAATGCTTCCCAATGGTATTTTGATAGTGGATGCTCTAGGCACATAGTTGGTGATATTTCTTTTTTTACCCACCTTGAGATCGTAAGGAAGGTAAAGTCACTTTTATCAATGGGAGTAGGTATAGTATTTTGGGGTGTGGATGTGTTGAGATACCTAAATTCCCTAAACTAGACAATGTGTTGTACTTGAAAGGATTAAAATCCAACTTAATTAGGATAAGCCAACCATGCAACGCAAAATTTGTGGTAAAGTTTGATCGATCCGAATGTAATGTTTATGACCAATCCGGTGAACTTTTACTATGAGGTGTGAGGATCGAAGATAATTACTATGGGATTGTGTCCAATTCCTCTTTTGTGTGCAACAGGGCCAGGGTCTCCACTATGGACTTTAGTATCAACGGCTGGGTCACGTGAACTTTAGAGATCTTGAGAGATTAGTGAAAAAGGACCTAGTTCATGGCTAACCATCACTTGGGAAATAAACTTCCTAAGTTTATGGACCTTTCCAACAAGAGAAACAAATTCGAAGTCCCCATCAGAAGTTGAATACCATTACCAACTCATGTGTTTTGGAGTTGATTCACATAGATCTTATGGGTTCTACTTGCTCAAAGATCTTAGGTGGTAAGAGATATATTATCATGATGTTCGATGACTTTTCTAGATATTCTATCATAGGATTCCTTAGAAAAAAAGTACGATATAGTTGAGTTCCTTACAAACAAGTGTCGTGTCCTACAAAACCAATATGGTGTCACTATTAATTATATGCATAGTGATAGCGACACTGAATTTAAAGAAGCCAAATTGGTAGCTATTGTGATGGAGTAGGCATCAAACATGAGTTTTTGGTCGTTCATACTCCTCAGCAAAATGGGATTATTGAGAGGAACAACCGGACGATACAAGAAATGGCTAGATCCATACTTCTTAGGAGAAACGTGCCAGACATTTTTGGGCAGAGGTGGTGAGAACCTCATGCCATACAATCAATAGGGTATATCTTTATCCATATACACTTCACACGCCTTATGAGTTTTGGATAGGGAAGAAGCCCAACCTATCATATTTTCATGTCTTTGGGAGTACTTTCCACATCTTTCAAAATAGGGAGTACTTAGGAATGTGTAACCCCTATAGTGACGAGGATATTCTTAGGATATTCATCTACGAGTAGGGATTATAAGTTTTTATTGTTGTAAGCTCAAAGGTAATAGAGTTAATAAACATCACGATTATAGATGATGAGCCACCGACATTTTTTTCTCTTAGCCCCTAATGTGAGGATGATGCACCCCTTAGTGACAATTCCATCATTCTTCTTACTACCACAGTGGACTCCATTCTTATTTTGGGGAGACACCATCTTGGGTTTGAAAGAGACAAGACCCTTCCGCTCTACTTAGCGATCCTACACTTGGTGTCAATACTTGTGCTCAACTAGAAAATGTGGTTATCTATCTGTGCTACACATGCATAGTCGAGAATAAGAATGTGAATAAATCACTCAAGGATGAGCATTGAATATCAGCTATATACGATGAGTTGCTTCAGTTTCACAAGAACGATGTTTGGGAATTATTCCCACGACCTAGCGAGTCTAATGTGATAGGTACCATGTGGGTTCACAAGAATAAGATGGATGAGAATGATACCTTAGTTCGCAATAAGGATATGTTGGTCGCTCAAGGCTACACACAGATCGAGGGTTTAGACTTTAACGAGATATTCATTCCCACTGCTAGGCTTGAGTTGGTCCGCTTACTACTCGCTATAGCATGTCATATTTGCTTCAAGTTATATCAGATGGATGTCAAGAGTGCCTTTCTTAGTGTCATCCTATAGGAGGAGGTTTACGTGGAATAACCAAAAGGATTCAAAGACCCTCAACGCTCGACACACATCTATTATCTTAAGAAGGCCTTGTATGGTTTGAAGAAAGCACCCCATGCTTAGTCGAGAGGCTCACTTTCTATATCTTAGCTCATGGATTCAAGAGAGGGGTGGTGGATAAGATGTTGTTTGTGAGGAGAAAGAGTGGTGCTATTTTAGTAGCATATGTTTATGTGGATGACATAGTCTTTAGATCCACGTGCTCCTACCATACTCACACCTTTAAGGATGAGATGAAGAGTGAGTTTGAGATAAGCATGGCATGTGAGCTTATGTTCTTCCTAAGTCTCTAGGTTTTCATCTTGAGGTTTGGATATTCATATCTCAATCCAAATATGTAAGATACCTTGTGAAGAAATTTAGTCAAGACTCCGCTAAGCACTCACGCACCCTTATGAGTTCATCGACAAAGCTTAGCAAAGATGATTTAGGTAAGGATGTAGAGCAAACCCTTTATCGTAGTATTATATGTATTCTCCTCTACTTGGCCCCTAGGTGTCTCGATATTGCCTTCAGTGTTGGAGTTTGTGCGCGATATCAGATGCCCGCGAAAGAGTTACACTTATACACACTTAAATATATCATCAAATACGTGAGTGGAACTTTTTCATATAGTATTTTGTATTTCTTTGATACCAATAGCCAGTTGTTCGCCTATTCAGATGCCGCTTAGTCTGGGGATGTCAATGGTTGTAGGAGCACTTACGGTGGGTGTTTCTATTTTATGAGAGATTTTTTCTCTCGGATAAGTAAGAAGAAAAAATTCATATATTTGTCCATGGTAAAGTCTAAGTATATTTTTGCGGGGAGTTGTTGAACACAACTTTTATATATGATGACTATTTCTTGTCATAATACGAGTACGATCAATATTGCTCGTAATCCAGTCCAACATTCGCGTACAAAGCACATCAGGATACCCGAGCACTTTATGCGTGACCTAGTTGAGGGGAATATCGTGTCCTTGGCTTTGTGAACACTGACTGTCAGTTAGTTGATATATTCACGATACCTTTAGATGCACTTAGATTCGAGGATCTTAGGAAATCTTTAGGTATTTTCACCGTTGACTGAGTTAAGATATTTTATCTAGTGTAGGATGATTACCATGTTTATATCTTATATCCCTATTACTAGATTGTATAATCATTGTGATATTCTTATATTTATATTTTTTATTTTGATATTTTTTTGAAAGAAATCCAAAAAGAGTTTTGTTTTTATGCAAAATTTTGAAAAAATAAAAAAAGTTTTTCAGTTTTTTATCAAAAAGGCAAAAAGATTTTATTTTTGATAATTTTTTTAAAAAATGGATAAAGAGTTTTGTATTTTTTTGGTCTCCATATATGGATGGACATTTAAGATGTTCGGGTCACCCATTCATTCCAATTGTCCATGTGATTTTTTCGTAGTAATTTGACCCATGACGTCATTTCTATAGTGTGCTTAATAAAGTGTGGATTCATTAGGTTGTTATTTGATGATTACTTTCTACATGTTTGAATCCTATTCACCTTTAATGCACACATACATGAACTTGTTTGAACATTGCACTTAGTTGTTACTTGTCGAATATGATGTTTTCATCTTAATTTTTCTTTATAACGAACCAAATGTGAAAAGGAGATAAATTTGTGCATGTAAGAACCATTGCCCGGAGCACATCTATTTTCGAAAAATATTGTTAAATGTTAAGCAACGAAAAGGGGCTATGAAAGATAAAAATATTCTTTTCTTGAATATTCACCATTTACATATAAGAGCCTTTAAAGATTGGAGGCACATAAAAACAGAAATTCCAGGCCAATTTTTGATACATTGATTCTTCGCTACATATGAGTATTAATTTCTTTAAAAATAATTGAGAGTTTATCATCATATATGTGAGATTTTGAGGGAGTTAAAGTCAAATATTAATGGGTTTGCACAACTAAAATGTCTCAAAAAATCATTACATAGTTTGGCGTCATTGATGTGAGAATCATTTATGTTCATGACTTGTTGATTAAGTTGAGTCAATTTTATTCGAGTTCACCAATTTTTACACCTAAGGTATACTTTGAGATCTTTCGTTAGAAGTGTCTCAAAACTTCGTGCACACTTGTTATGACTATATATGTTGATTTAGCTATGGAAAATGTTCACACCCATACATACTGTTTTCACAATTATGATATCTTAGTGTTAGTCCAGGGTGTGTTGTACCTTGCATATTTGATACTTTTTATTTAAAAAATTGAAATTTAAAAAAAATATTTGGTTGCCTTTGAGATTATCATCACTTATGCTTTTTTGATTATACTTGTATTGATATCTTACTTCTTCATGTGATGTCGATATTTCATGCTTAGTTTTGACTTCCTTTTCTCTTATAGATAAAAGGGGGAGAACAAATTGAAGTGGACCTTTTATTTTTTGTTTAAAACTCTATGAATCACGGTATCTTTGTTTGTCTCATGTGTGTCGGACGTACCGCTGGGATGACGATCATTTCGACCCACACAGGACAAAGATAATGCTTGCTAAGTGAAAGATCTATTTTTGTAATTATAGACTTGCACATATTCTACGTTCCTTTTTCATTTATATTTTGGGAGGGTAGACTATTGTATTATGTCATTGGATTCAATTTGGCTTCTGATGGTGTTTTGTACCAAATAGCCAAAGGGGGAGACTTGTAAGAGAAAAAATTATGATTGCTCATATTTTATTTTATTTTGGTGTATCCCGTTACACAAAAATAAAGCCTAAACACATCTACATCACTACTTCTTGGTACTTGAAGACCATGTTGAAGACTGTAAAAGAATGAAAGATTTGGTCATCTCAATAATCATGAAACAAGTATGTGCTTAGAGTGGTTAAAAGGTTTTGAGTATTTTCTGGGGTTTACATATTTTTATAAGGCAATATTTTTCTTAAAGGAACTTGGAATTTTTTAAAGAATTTTTTTCCAAAATTCGATGCCTTGTTCAAACGAGGTTTAGGACAATTTGAATGATATTTCCCTTTTGGTCATATTGACATCTCATTAGTAGTACGTGTTCGAAAGTGTTTAACCAAGTTTTAAAAGAGATCCTTTTATGGTTTTGCTGTAATCTCGTTAGAAGCATTCGTCTGTAGAATCATTCAAACGAGATGCAGCGTCGTTCAAATGACCTAAACTTTCATTCGAATGACCGGTGCATAATTTATTTTTAATGAATATCTTACCATTATCTTTTGTGTTTATCCTTTTTATCTTCCCTTCTTATAAAAAGGCTGAACGAGATCAGATATTCCAAGAACTTTTTTTCAAAAAAGAAAAACACCTTTTGAGTTCTCGTTTTGTGATCAAACACCTCATATCATATTCCTCACCCTTGGGATACATTTAAGATCACTTTTACCAACAGTAATAAGGTTTCTTGTGATACAATCTAGTAGAGACTTTTCTTTATGGCTGACTTTGTGAAATGAGGTTTTATTGCTGAAGAAGGAAGAAGGTTGAATCAGTAGATACCGAGGGTACACTGCTACCTATGGACGACTCTAGAGTTGGGTTATATTTGTTGGAATTTTTTGGAGTTCTACGTGTCTATCTTAGTTTAGGTAAGTGTTTTATAAGACATCAGTATTCATGAACTTTCAATAATGCTAAATAAAAGGTTTTGCCTTGCAAAAGGATTTTTTGTCATCTCATGTGTTTTTGCATGTTTGGTCTGAAAATTGCTAATATATAATTGAATACAATTAACAGGAACACCATAATTAATTGAAGATTAAAATTTGTATTTGATTATTGGGGCATTTAATTAAATAAATTGGTCCATTAGTTCGTGCACACTCTCAACATTTTCCTTTTCCTGGGCTTTGTAGTTCTTGGTCGACTACGACTAAATGTTGGAGAGAGATTCCGTGTTGAAGAAGTCCTACCATGATGTGGAGGCATCCTTAGGTGAGGTTAATAGGGCTTTGGTAGCTACTCGGTCGTCTGTTCAGGTAACGATTATAGAGAAGGAGAAGCTGGGCCAAAAGGTCCAGGTCTTGGAGGCAACATCTGACCTTAAAAAGAATATTAATGAGCCCACAACCTTAGTTGTTGCCATCGAGAAAGACAAGATTGAGGCTGAGAATGCCAAGACCAAGGATGATGAGGCCAATGCCAAAGTCGAGAAAACCTTAGACAGAGTTTCACAGACTAAGGATGGTGTCTACACTCATGGCTGGGAAAAGGTCTTTTCCAAGACCTATGAGCAGATTGGAAATCTGAGAAAGGTATTCTTCAAGACTGGTTAGGATGAGGATCTTACTAAGTTAGGAATTATCTAGGACTCCAATTTTTTTCAAAATAATGAAGCAGGTTCCCTCCTCCAGTCTAAGAGGAAGATGACGATGATGAGTTAATCGAAGAGTGGGCTGTTAGCCTTGGGGATTCCAATTCTAGTGTTGGAGTGGCCTTATTCAGAGCTCACGAGGATGTCAAAAATTCTAAGGATAGCCATGGGTCCAATCAGTTGGAAGCCATTACGTCTGTACAAGCTGATGAGAAAGAAAAGGTTTGGGAGAACTCTTTTTAGATTTTCGAAAACACTATACTTTTTCCTTCGAATTAATGATGTAGGCGTTTTCCCCATTTATTATCCCTTAATGAAATTTTAAGTTTGATTGAAACTTATCTATTCATTTGCCTTGCGATATTCTATATACTTTTCTCTTTTGTTGAACTGATATGACCGACCATCTGTCCTTGCACTTTTCAGTTTGATGTAAGACTTACAACGTTTGTTGCTGCTCAACATGACTTTGAAGAAAGGTGTAGAAGAATGTTTGCTACCGAAGATGATGATGATGATTATATCGACTAGATATTGGGATATGTTGTGCTCTTAAGAGAAAAAGAGGCCTACACAGATCTGCGTCGACTTTTTTTATCAGACAGTGGAGGACAATAATGATTATTATGACATGATTCGTGTGATGTAAACCAATAATAAAGAAACACTAGCCAATATTAGGGATAAATTTGACACAAACTTAGGTGAGCTGGCTAAAGAAATGGGATTTGACCAAAATATGGTCGATATCGAGTGTGCTCATATAAATAGGAGCTTTATGCTGCAGTCCGACGTCATAGGAGAGAGAAAAGGTCGTTGCTATTCTTAATGAGGATAATAATTATTTAAGAGTTTAACTTGGGTGGACCAACAAGTACCAACCAGATAAGCAAGATGGAGAAGGAGCTTCCATCATTAAGAAATAAAATAGGTAACTTAAAGAAGAGCTGGAGAGGACCTAAAAGGACTTGCATGACAAGGATGTGGCCATCTAAATTTTGACTTCTCGTGATGAAAATGAGAGTTGTTAGCTAGGGAGGGATGTAGAGAATATAAAGAATTCTTTGGAAGATGAAAATGCGACCATTAAAAGCCTGTCCGAGAAGCTTGAGTGCCTCAGGTTCCAGTTCTATAAGCAATATCGCCAAGTATTGATGGATGGATAATATGAAGCTCTTTTTATCTTAGATGATGCTTTGAGTAATGCTCAGAATGTTGCGTTCAAGAATGTTTGGCTCAATGCCTTAGTAGTTCCCAAGGTGCCAAATGATTCCTAATTATGGTACTGGTACGATCCCGATTGCCCTAATTATCACAATCCTCCTTACCAGATTGATACTTCATGGATCCTAGAGGATGCCATTCCTATTATCTTGATAATGAAGTACCTGGGAAACTATGGGATTAATGTTGATAATGGGATTTATTGACCTCCACACTTGGTCAATATGGTGACTCTCGAAGGGCCATCGAGAAGTAGGAACATGGTTGAGATCGTTAGGCCTTATACATTGTATGTTCCACCTGATGGAGTTAGGACTGCAACTGATCGAGCTGTACTTATTTTTTCGTTATAAATCATTTGTTTTTTATTAATTTACTTGTAATAACTTAAAGTATTAATGGAAATTTTTATATTTTCTTTCCTTTCATTGTGTGGTCCCTGGTTTTACTTTTCAGGTGATGTTGTCACATTAACCCTTAGGCATAGAGGCAAACAATCAAGAATGCACTTGCTTGTGGGGTCGTCTCCCAACTAGGATTTTTTAACTTGGTCGTTCATGGGAGACTAGGGTTTCCTAGTAGGCCTTTCATTGGTTGTGAATAATTTTTTATGTTTTATTACTCGTCAAAACATTTGGGGTCTGGTTGGTCATTGGTCAACTAACCAATCAGTCTATGCCTGGACATTTCAATTAGTGATGGTTTTTGGTTGACTAATTAATCATTCTTAAAAAAGACATTTGAATGAAGATTAACATCAAGGTGATAGATAATATTCCAGACACAATCCATTTGACTAATCGGTCCTCTTTATTAAATACTCATTTCCTTCCTCTTTGCACAATTCATATAAATAAATTTCGACATAACAAAACATATGTGAGAAATGTAAAAGAATGTTTGAAAAATAATTCAAAACTAAAATAAATTTAGACTTTAAAAGTAAAACTTCCTAAGATTGGTCGCGTTCCATGCTCGAGGTACTTCCTTGACATCCATTGTTTCCAGGTGGTAGGCTCCTTACAAATCGTCTCTGATGGCTTTGAAATGACCTTCCAATTTAGACCCAAGTTTTTAATCTGAGGTCTTCCTTGAATTTCCCACTATTTTCTTTAGTACGCAGTCCTCAGCCTTGAAGTTCCTCGCCTTTAACCCCTATTGTACTGCCTGGCCAACTATTACTGATACGAGGCAAGCTTTATAATGGCTAATTCTATCTTTTCACCAGCTAGGTCAATATCTTCTCTGATCATGTTGTTGTCGAGGTCTTGGCCGACTAGGGAGGACTTCATAGTCACCAATCCTAGTTATAATGGAACGACAACTTACATTCCATAAGCTAAGTCAAAGGGTGTCCCTCTGTTGATATCGTGGGTGTGGTTCGATATGCCGAGAGGAATCGTTAGGGACTTGAAGTTTCTGGCGGGCCAGTGCATTAACGGTGATAAGAGTTGACAATTTTGCACTTCTGGACGTAGGAGACCTCTTTCTGCCGCATATATGGGAGCCAGTACCCTTATTTCATAGTCCTGAATGCCAATGATCTGTCCTTGAGTGGCTACCTCATATTCCTTTGTGAAAGGACCAGAGATATGGTCCTGAAAAGGTTCACTGTAAACACCCCATTCTAGTACCCTCCGTACACTTCCATTAAGTCCAAACAAAATCCCTTCAAACCCTCAGATCCCTAGTTCTCTTGCAAACCATAACCGGAGGTCGTTGAATGGTTTTGAGCTCCGTTTAATTTTGATTATTTTAATTCACTTTCACAGGTCTATGAATCTTCTTTTCAATATCCCTGTTCATGCTCGAATTAGACTTATGGTTCGTATTCAATAGCCCTTTTTACCAAAAAGGTCACTGGAAGAATCCAAGCTCTGTTAACCTCAGTTAACTCTAAGAATCGAGTGTATCTCAATACACTTTTTTAGGGCTCTGAATACCCTTTCCAACGGTCCTATCCATGCACAAAACGGACTTACAATTTGTATTTTATGACCACTTTTCTAAAACATCCATTTTTGGACTGTCTATAGGCACTCCTTCCCCTTGCCTATACTTCACTAGGTCGCCAATTTTGGTAGGCTTGCTATCGGCAGGCCAAGGGCCATGCCGATCGACACATCTCAAGGGGAAACCTGATCATTTAAAAAACCTGTCCTCATTGTTTAAGAACTTTTTATCTCGAGATCAATGCGGTAACTTTCTATTTGTAGAGTGGGCTTAAATAAATAAACCCTGCAAATTTGATAAAAGGAGGATTAATGATTTATCAAGCTTTACTAAAATCCAAGTGCTACATGGACTAAGATATTATTACGAACGACTAATATATCACGTATACTCCAAGTTTAACAGATTAAACTAGACAAATAATATAGTAATGATTTAAAAAAATTATTTCAGATACCACTGTAGATATCATGACAAGTGGCACCATAAATATTTAGACACTTATTCCATAGAAAAGATGACATGTGCCAAACCCACTTGGGATATTTTGGCTATAAAAGGAGGGTTCCTCCTGATTTTAAAGAGGTTGATTTTTGGGGGTAAGTTTTAGGAGGAAAACTCTAACTCTTCTCCCCCCACAAATTTCTAAGATCTTCATTAAAAGTTTCATAGTGATAAATTAATTCTTGAGTTACGTTATGAGTATATTCAAGTTTAGAGGTGGTTAGCCCTATTCGGCACCCCTCGCGCACCAAGACCGAGTTTCTTCTGGCTAATCGTACGAAACCATGAACTACACTGACTTTAATTCTTCAAAGAGACGGATACATAGGAACACAAATGTTACTCAAGCCTACAATACGATAAATGCGGTAATTCTCCAAATGTACACTACTCTCTTACACCATTACATCACTTTCCAAAAATTCTCTCAACATCCTCTTACACCATCAATACCTCACTTTTCACCTCCACTTTTCCACCATTCCTCCACCATCCAAAAATTAGATTACACAACTTCCAAAAATCAGAATTCAAATTGATTAGAAGGTCTATATCATCTTCACCCTACTTTATCAATTTAGGGTCATTTTACATAATTCATTACTCTTAATACATTTTCTATTAAATTCTTATTTTCTCACAACTAATCACACTTTTTATCATTTATTATTCTCAAACTTTTTTTTCTCATAAACTAAAAAAATGAAAAATAGGGTTCAACTCATAAACACCAAATTAGAGTTTTGTCTTACTTTTTTCACATATTCACTAACTGTGCACATTTTTTCACAAAATAAAATACAAAATTATAATTTCGGATTTCTGGGTTAGACCCCACCAATTTTTTTCTTTTCCAACTTCGTGGATTTTGATGCCGGTTCAGGCTACTTAGGCATCCTGGGTTTACCTTGGGATGAGTTTTCATTTTCTTGTTTTATTTTTCTCACTTCATTTCTCACTAGTATTATATATATATATATATATATATATATATATATATATATATATATAGAGAGAGAGAGAGAGAGAGAGAGAGAGAGTGAACATAAACAATGAAAATTTTAGTGAACATTACCAGAAATACATCCAACCTTCAAATACTACGTGTGCACTGTTACACCTCCTACCATGCGCATTGTCAAATACATCAAACAAATGACGCACTCATAATCCCCAAACGCGCCTAATCACTGTTAGGTTCTGAAGAAACTAACATTGTCCTAATCAAAACTCCTAACCTCCAAACATGAGAACAAGTGCCTCTGATTGCTAAAGAAGATCAAAACTCCAAACGTGCACTGTTACACCTCTGATTGCTGAAAAATAAGTGCCTCTGATTAACTCCGCCAATCAGACTTTCGGATACCCTACTCCGCCAATCAGAGCTTCCGGTTACCCCGCTTCGCCACTATTTCCTTGTTTTTTCTTTTTTATGTTTTTAAAATCTCTTTAGTGCCAAAATAAGTAAGATCTTCTTGAAGCTTTGGGGTTACTTGTTCTTTTTGGGTTTGTCTGAGTGATTATATAATAAGGTTTCATGTATCTTTGATAATGGAAGCCAATATCAAACTGTGTATTTTTCACTGTGATTATACAAGATATGGACTGTGAGGCCATGTCCAATCTAAATGAGGGCTTGGGCTGATCGAACAAATTAAAATTTTCTTATTGTAATTGGTCCGCGCCAGCGGAAACGAACTCGTGTGTCGACCGGTTAATCGACACACGAGTTCAGTGCCACTGGCGTGGACCAGTTATAATAAGAAATTAAAATTGACTGGGTTATAAAATAGGGATATGGCAAACATCTTCTAAATTGAGTTTGATTTAGAGTCATTTTGACAAATATTGGGCCATTTATATGATTTCTCGTTTTTATTAGTCATATATTTATTTTATCGCATTTTCATTTTTATTTATAGCTAGCAAATGGATAATGATGAAATTGATCTACAAAATGAGGAAAATTTACAATGGGTTGTTGAGGGGAATAAGAATTTTGCAATTGAAAGTGCACTAAATGATGAGAGTATGAAATGCATACAGTCGAAAATTAGCATTTCTAATACCTTATACACTCCAAAAGTAGCAACCGAATTGAAACCTAAAATTGGTCAGCAATTTGAAACGCTAGATCAAGCGAAGGTTTTTTATAACAATTATGCTAAAAAAGCCGATTTTAGTTTGAGACAACAGTTAGCAGAAAGAGTTTTGAGACCGGTGAGATTGTTAGGAAAGAGTTTGTTTGTTGGAAAGAAGGGAAGGTTAAATTTTTTGCCACCGATGGAACGAAAAGACGAAGGGTGTCGATTAAGGTCGGTTGTAAAGCAAAAATTGCCGTTGTTTTGTCCTTGGGTGTCTATGTAGTTAGTGTTTTTGTTGAGGAGCACTGCCAACGATTGACGAGTCCTAGCAAAATACTTATTTTGCCTTCTCATCGTGAAGTGTCTAGTTCTCATAAATCATTAACCCAACAACTCAACATGGTCAATATACCTAAACATCAACGATACAAATTACTTACGGTGCAAGCGGGGTGGGTGGTGGTGGTGGTTAAAATGTTGGGTGTACACAATGAGATTTACTTAATTATGGAAGGGATAAACGTGAAGAATTGAAAGGTTAGGATGGGAATATGCTTTGAAATTATTTAAAAAATCAACAAGCAAAATATCCCTCGTTTTATTTTAAGATAGAAACAAAAGATGAAAAAAATTAACTCGTTGTTTTTGGGCTGACGCCACCTCAAGACAAACATACACGTATTTTGGCGATGTTGTAGTGTTCGACACCACATACAACACTAACCGATATGCTTTGATATTTGCGCCACTAATGGGGGTTAATAATCACAGCCAAACTGTTATGTTTGCTTCTGCATTATTGAGTGATGAAACTATTGACACATTTGTTTGGCTATTTAATCAATTTCTAAAAGCAATGCTAGTCGGTCCCCCTAAGATGATAATAACCGATCAAGATCCCGCTATGAAAAATGCAATTTCAAAAACACTACCCACGACAACCCATAGATTTTGTAGTTGGCATATTTTAACAAAATTTATGGAGAGATTAGATTTGGTTAAATATGTGGCTTTCAAGTCTGAATTTGAAAATTGTATTTGGGGATCAGAATTAATAGAGGAGTTTGATATGAGGAGGAAGGATCTTCTTGAAAAAATCTGGTTGAATGATAACAAATGGCTACATTCATTGTATCAAATTAATTCCCAATGGGAATCGGCTTACCTAAATTATGTATTTTTAGCAGGAATGTCAAGTAACCAACGTGCCGAAAGCGCACACTCATTTTTTAAGAAGTTTGTGTCAAAAAATAGTTCTTTGGTTGAGTTTATGGTCCAATTTGATAATGGGATTATTCATCAATGACATCAACAACTAATTGGGGATCACAAAGTTTTTTTTAACAAGCCTAAGATAAAATTCATTCATGATTTTGTGGTTCACATGGTTGGTGTATACACCAATGAAATGTTCCATAAATTTGAAAATGAATTATTAGAGAGCTTCACGTATAAATTAGAGCTTGTTGATGAGGATGAAAGTCATCGTTTGTTAAAGGTTTTAAAAGACGATTTGTGGGTAATGTGTCTATCCCCTCTGATCCTCGCGGAGGGAGAGGTGAAGAAGAGGGTGGTGTCTCCCCTTCATCTCGAGAGGATCTTGGTCCTGCACATCCTTCTCGGGAGCACTTCGACCGACGTCGGTGATGAGGTGAAAATGTAGAGAGATGGAGTCTCCAGTCTATTTTACTCAAAATAGACAAAAGAAAAAAGGGAGCCATACCAAAGTACAACATCCAAAGACATACTGATACATACAAAACCAAAATGATTCGAAAATGGTCCGAAGGCTAAGTTACGAAATGGAAAGGTGTTAGGCACCCATTTCTCCCTTACGGTCTCTCATGGGTTATTGCTATTTTTATTTATTTCCCCGTGATATGTGTGCATGTGTATATGTAGAGGAGATAGGAATTATCAACTTGTATCATGAAAGAGATAAAGAGAGTCATCCGTAGGAATGTTCCTAAAAGTAATATTTAGAAAATAAGATTTATGCGATTATCCTAGCGTTGATCATTATAAGGGAATGATAACGCATGCGGGATAATACGCCACAAAGAAAGAATATATATATATATATAGAGAGAGTTTAAGAGAGTTAAGTTTTAAAGAATATAGAAAAAATAAGAGAAAAGTAGGAAAAGAACTCGAGTCTCGGGTTTAACCCCGAGACGCCTACGTAGCCTGTAGAGGCATCAAAGTCCACGTAGTTCGTATGAAAAATGAGGGGTGGGGTTTATCCCATAAATTTAATCGGGGACTTATCTTATATGTGTGTGTGTGTGTAAAAAAGTGTTTTAGTTGTGAGAAAAGTGTGAGAATTCCCGTTCGGAATTTATGAGCAAACCCTATTTTTCTTATTTTTTGGGTTTTTATTTATATGAAAATAAGAGATGTGCAATAATACTAAATAAAAAGTATATTAGAATATGTGAGATGAGAGAATAAAAGTGCTAAGTAATAAAACAAATTAATGCGAATTTAGGAGAATTTAAGGAGAGAGTTGAGAAAGTTGGACCTTCTTGAAGATCTTGAGATTGATCTTGGATGTTGGAAAGTAGACCTTGTACTCGGGTGATGATGGAGGGTACTTAATTCACCAAGTTTGATGAAAAAGGTGAAGGTTATAAAGGGATTTGGATGTGGAAATCACGCTGACTTCGAGACGGGTTTTCTGAGCTTGCTGAGAATGATAGGTTTCAGATTTTCCCCTCCCTTTGGAATGAGGTCTTAGGCTCTCCTTTTTATAGGCCCAAGTCATTGCCGATCGGCATAGCCCTGGTCCTAGAAATTGGCAGGTGTGTTTTGGCACACTACCGACAGGCAGGGTTTGAAACTTACCGTTTAGCATTCTCCTTCAGTTTCCTTCGGAAAATAAGTCGTAGAGCCCAAACCATTGATCCGAATCGTGCATGGGGCAAATTGTTGGAAAGGTAATTCAGAAAAATTTGAAAGTATTTTGGACTGCTCCCGGGTCTGGGTGTTGAATTTTGGGTTAAATGTGTCTCGAAAGTGTTTGTCGGTCCTTTGGATAGGGAATCGTCGAACCCAAATGGATCGTTCGTTCGCATGGTAAGTCAGAATTGCACACGGGGTGGACCATTGGAAAGGTTACGAGATGAAATTCGACATTCCAAAGAGTTTGACTCTGTTTGGAGAGTTGACTTTGGTCAATCGGGGCCTGTAAGCGTTCGATGACCTTTCGGAGTAAAACGGACCGTTCATCCATACCGTAAGTCAGAATCGGACATGGGGTGGACCATTGGAAAGGGGTTTTAGTTGTCTTCATAGATTCATTCAGTATCGATTGATATAAAAAGTTAAATTTGGTCAAACAGAGACTGGGAGCATTCGGTGACCTCCTGATCATGTTTTGGGGGAAAATGGATCGTTCGTCCGTACCATAAGTCAGAATCGTGTGCAGGTCGTACCGTTGGAAAGGGGTTTCAGTTCCCTTTGAATATTAATTCAATCTTGATCGAGCTGAAGAGTTTGACTTTTGGTCAAACGAAGCTTGGGAGTGCCCAATGGCCTTTAGGTCAGTACCCGGGGTATGACTTAGGTTTGCAATGATGAAGGGAGGTTCTAGGGACCTAAGGAGAGGTTAGGGGATATTAGAATGGGGTGTCTACAGAGCCCCTCGATGGGTGATTTTAGAACAAACGATAGACATCGAATAGACACCATATGATGCATTTGAAAGAGGATGACTAGAGGGTCAAGGTCGATTCTGAGTACCTAAGGATGAGGATGACTGGTTTTACAGGTCGTAGGGCTTGAAGATAAGGGTGACCGATTATGTGGGTCGAAGCTAATTTTGAGGGCTTCGGTATGAGGGTGGCCGATTCTGCGGGTCAAAGCCAATTCTGAGGGATTAGGGATGAGGGTGACCGATTCTGCAGGTCGAAGCCAATTCTTATTGCTTGAAGATGAGGGTGACCGATTCTGTGGGTCGAAGACAATTCTGAGGGCTTAAGGATGAGATGACCAATTCTGCGGGCTTAAGTTTAAAATGACCAATTCTGCAGGTCGAAGCCAATTCTGCGAGCTTAAGATTGAAATGAACAATTCTACGGGTCAAAGCCAATTATGCGGGCTTAATTTAAGATGACCAATTCTGCGGGTCGAAGTCAATTCTGAGGGCTTAGGGATGAGATGACCAATTCTGCGGGCTTAAGTTTAAAATGACCAATTCTGCAGGTCGAAGCCAATTCTATGGGTCAAAGCCAATTCTGCGGGCTTAATTTAAGATGACCAATTCTGTGGGTCGAAGCCAATTCTGAGGGCTTAAGTTGAGATGACAAATTCTGCGGGTCGAAGCCAATTCTGCGGGCTTAAGTTTGAAATGACCAATTCTGCGAGTCGAAGCCAATTCTATGGGCTTAAGTTTGAAATGACCAATTTTGCGGGTCGAAGCCAATTCCGAGGGCTTAAATTGAGATGACCATTTCTGTGGGTCGAATCCAATTTCGAGGGCTTAAATTGTGATGACCATTTCTGCAGGCTTTAAATTGAGATGATAATTTTTGCGGGTCGAAAATAATTCTGAGGGATTAAATTGAGATGTTCTTGGGGAACTCTGTCGGAAAAATTACCTCGTGATTTTGATTTGAGCTCATTGTTGGGGAAATTTTTGTGTCTTCTATAGACTTTATCGGGGGAATAACCAATTTGATGCTGGGAAAGGTGGTCTAGGGTTTGGACGTATTTTTCGGGGAAATTTGAGACCTTTGGGGAATAGGATACGATCCTGAAGTTTGGGATACTTTAGAGGTACTCTGGGGACTTTGTCGAGGAGAGATTCACTTGTCTTTTGAGAGTTCCTCTAGGGAAATAAGGGTTCCGTTGGAGGAAGTGCAAAAATTTCTTGGTGAACATGTTCTGAATCCTTTTCGATATTTTTAGGAATTTTTTGAGGATTTGTCAGGGTATTCTTGTATTTTTTAGGAGTTTCGGTACGAAAATTTAAGGGGGGTGCCGATCGGCATGGTGTGGAGGGTGTCATTCGATAGTGGCATGGACTTTTGAGCTGACTCGAGAAGGCAAAGGGTCAGTGCTGAACGGTAGGTGGGGGTGCAGTACTGATTAGCATGACCCTTGGCATCCTATAAACAGGGGAGGGTTCCCCTCATTTTTCACAGCTTCTTGCCTTCTTTCTTTTTTGAAATTTTCTTATGTGAATCGTTCTAATATTCAATAATCTAAAAAATGGCTGCTTTTGTGAGCACTACAATACAGAGGGAGTGGTTAGTTGTTGACGACTGTGCAAACGTGGAGTGGAGGGATAGGGCGCCTCTTACTTTGGGGAGCGAGAACTCTTTTAACGCATTTGAGCCTGTTGCGGATGAGCGGACCTTGCTACGGGAGCCGTCGTGTCATCGCTCTTCGAGGGTGGTGAAACTTGGCAGTTATGTAAGTAAAATGACTTTTGGCATTCATTTTTGGTGGTTTTCCTTGTTTCTTAGATTTTTACAAGGTTTTTCTTTTTGACAGTCCGATATTTCTTTGTCGACTATGCATGCCTGCGGGATGACGGGGCTTAAGGATGTCTAGGAGCATCTTCCACCTCTGGTGCATTAGGTGGTATCCTCAGAAAGCTTTGGGCAGTTTCCATCTGTGCTGGATGAGATGCCTCATTCAACGACGGTCTTATGTTCTCTGGGGGAGAGGTTTTGGGACACTACCCACACCTTCCACTTTGGTTTCGGGGAGATGAATGTGACTCCCATAGATGTGCAGTAGCTGCTGGGGTTGAATTGCGATGGAGAGAAGATAGAGGTGGATTGCTCTTTATGGGTGAGGCTAGATGCGGTGCGAGCGTCGTTTGGTGATGTGGGGAGGATAGTGTCAAGGGACTCCATCCTTCTGTCGCCGTTGAAGGATGTTTTATTGGGCAGGGTGATTGATGTGGAGGACGAGCTACAGGTGAGACAGATGGACCGATTATTTATTTTTCTGGTGCTAGGGGGATTTCTGGTGGCTTCGAGCGGCGACGTTGTCCACTTACAGTTTTTACCATATTAGAGGATGTTTTCGAACATCCCTCTCTATGATTGGGGGAGCCTAACTTTGGAAACCCTTTATTTTTCTCTGGATGCATTCAGTCGGTCGTACAGGAAGACTTTCACTAGAGCCACATATCTTCTTGAGGTATTCTTTAATTTACACATTTGCCTTTTATGAATTTGCATTTTCCTTATGCGTCTCTTTTTTATTGTGGATTTTAGATGTGGTTTTATGAGGTTATTGGGTGTAATACCCAACTGATCACTTTGAAGGATGAGACCATTGGGGATTTTTGCCGATTGTATCGGTTGTGGAAGGCTAATCGGTAGTCGAGGAGGTCTCTCTCTGGAGGCGGTGCGTCAGGTCTTGAATGGCCTGACCAGTTATAGGGCAAGAATTTTTTCTTCTTCAGTCCTGGTCTTTGTGTGCTTTGAGTCTGTATTTCCTTATCTTTTCCTGGGGATTTTTTAGGTGACTTTTTACCCTTGGGGGATGACCGTTCAGGACACGGGGTTGACTAGAGTGAATGCGTAGATGAGGCGTTTGCTGGCGCATGAGTTTGGACACTATTGGTATCTCGGGGAGAGGGTGGTCCGACAGATTATTGAGGAGGAGGTGGTGGTTCCACCTGCAAGGCCCCCTATGTCTATGAGGCAGGAGAGGCTGTTACCAGAGGATGCGAGGATATCGACGATGATTGGCGAGTCCTATCTGCTGTACACCGATATGGGTGTGCCATATGATTATATGGACTTTGTGACGAGTTGGCTGATGGAGCCTAGCATATATGATGCACTGGCCTTCCCTCCTGCAGGCTTGAGTCATCCAGTGGGGTCCTCCCACAGCGGTGGCAGTCCGTCGACATCTGCGGCGGCGGTGACTTTGGAGGTCCCCTTAATGTGGTTGCATACTCCTTCATACAACATCCGGCAGGCTGATGGAGGGATAATGCCTATGTTGTATCGATCTCATGTGATGGACCCGGAGGAGTTGGGCTTGACAGAGGAGGTTCTTTGTCCTTTGGTATATCTTTTTTCTCTTTTCTTTTCCTTCCTTTTGGTTTCTTTTGATCTTTTCAGCTTGATGTTGATTCTGGATTTTCTAGCAACAAGTCTGGGTGTCCACCACTTGGCTGAGGGATATCAGGGACTGGATATCTTCAGCGACTGCCCATATTCAGGATGTGGTCCCTATTCCTTCTTGCTTGGTGTCGTTTGCCTCATCCGGGGAGGAGTCTGGTTCAGATTGCGGTGGTACGTCATCTCACCGCAGGGGAAAGAGAGCGCGTCACAGGGGTGGAATCTCTTAGAGAGGTGAAGATTAGGTAAGAGGGAGAGGGAGAGAATGTGGGTTCGGGATGAGTCCCGTTGTTTTTTGTTTTTCTTTATTTTCCTGCAAAAATGATGTAACACACAAACATATCTATGCAATGCAATGAAGTTTTTGATTATTTTCTACTAATGATGAATGAATGAATTCATGCACATGCGCTTTTTACTTTGCTGTTGAGACCGTAAAATATTTTTGGAAGTTTGAAAGAAAGTTTTATTCAAAAGGGGATTTTTGGAATACTGTTTGAGAATATTAATTTTTTGGGGTTTTCTAATTTTGACAAAAGAGGAAAAAGGAAAATTTACAAAAGTAGGGGGTTACCGATCGTCAAGCACCTTGTCTCGCCTATCGGCAGGCCAGTATTTTCCCATCAATTCAAAGCTTTGATTGGTACCCTCTTCAGCCTTTGGTATCTTTTGGGTCAGGATTTCCTCCGATTTCTACAGGGGTTATGTCTTTTGTGGGGGTTTTCAAGTATAAAAGAGGGGGTAAGGGTGGAGTGTTTTCCTCACACCTTTCCATTCCTACTTTCTTGTGATGTGAGATGGATCTCCCTGGTTGTGTTGAGTTTGCCAACTACCTCGAGACTTTGGAGGCGATGTGCTCCTATAATGTTGACTATGATGCTTTCAACATGCGTCGAGTCTCTTTATGGCGTAATCGGCCCATGGAGTGGAACATGTTGATGGCGGCGGTACAATTTTGGTACCCCGAAGACCATGTATTCCTCTTTGGCTTGGAAGAAGTCTGTTCGACTTATGAGGAATTTTCTGCCATGTTGGGAGTAAATTCTATTGTGGCGGATTCTATGCCTAAGTTTTTCTGATCTCCCAGGGATTTGTTACCCTAGCTTCTTTGTATTTCATTTTCGGCGGCTAGACCACTGGTGGATGGAGGTATGATCTCCCTTCTGGAGGTGTTGCAGTCTTTGCATTTGTAGGAGGTTAATGATGTTGGATATGCCAGAGCCATCATCTGGGATTGGTTTTAAAATTTATGTTGGTGACTGGGGAACTGTTGCTGGACCCACAACTTGCAGCTATTAATTTATGGATGTCTTAATGTCGCAATCCTACGGTAGTGATACTGGCGAAGACTTTGAATGGCTTAGATGCCTGGCGAGAAGGTCGTTATGACTTTCTGAGAGGTAGCCCTGTGATACTGTTCATGTAGTTATCTGAAAGATTTCTCTTGGTCACTCCTCCGAAATACCCTTTGTCGGTTGTACCCAACTTCTTTTCAATCCATTTCATCAGTGTGGTTCTGGATATTGAGAGTTGGGAGAATTAGTTTTTAGATCATGGGGCTCTAAATATGTACTGGTCAGTGCCTTGGTGGGGACAACTACTGCCTATTATGGAATTGGCAGAATACTCGTACGTTCAGCTGGTTGGTCTCAGATAGGCCTCTTTCTATTTCCCTTGGATACTTCTACGCCAATTTGGCTGGGAGCAGATTATGCCACCTCGGACACTGTATTTCTTTCTGGTAGAAGATTTGACAGAGCATCTGCGCATGCGGTTTGGCTCTTTATGGGAGAGTCGACATCTGTCGTCTCATCTCTCTCAGTCTGTTGGGAGAGTTTGGCACATCCCTGGGGATTATATGAAGTGGTTGTGGAGAAGAGTGGTCAGCAAGATGTTGGAAGTGGAGACCGGACAAAGGTGGCTTGTTTTATCTGATACCATGGAGGGAGGTGTGGTAGTTTTTCCGAGGTTGGTTCGAGCTTATCAGTCTGTGGAGCATCTGCAGCACTCCATTCAGGTAGAGGAAGCTTGGGGACCTCAGGATGTAGATGACGATGATGGAGCGGGATCCTCTAGTAGCTGTGGGTAGGGCTCTTGGGGGGAGTTTATTTTGTATGGGGTTATAAGTTTGGGAATTTAGTTGGATTTTTAGGAAGGTAGTGGGAAGGGAGTCATTCGTTCCTTTATGTAATTGCACTGTAATTTCTTATTAATGAAATAAACAAGTTTTTGATCATCCAGTTGTGCCCTTTGATAGAATTTTGTATTTTGAATTATCTATACCGATCGCTAAGGCATGCATAATCCTTTTATTCAAATATATGTTAGAATGGACCGTCATTCTCGGAGATAAGAAAATAATAGTTTTTTATGAAAAAGAAAGGGCCGTGCTCATGTAAGATGTATGAGATGCCTACGTACCTCTGGGGTTTTTGAAAGGTCTTAATTATTTTTTTTCTGAGAATGGTTTTTGCAGAGGATCAGGACCACATAGTTCTGGGTAGAGGGAAATGAATAGATTTTTTTTGGGATAGAAGGGAGATGAGAAGAGTCGTAGTGCGTCGAGATTTGAGACTAAGGGTAGAATTTATTGAGATGGTCAAGGTTGACTAGACGAGGCATCTCTTCTCCATCTAAGTCGGTGAACATGGAGGCACCGTCGGACAAGATCTTATTGACAATGTATGGGACTCTCCAATTGGGCTTGAATTTCCCTCTGGGGACCCAGATGGGCTCTACTATTTCTTTGAGGGCTAAATCCCCTTCTTGGGCACCGTGGTCCTTGACTCTCTTATTGAATGAACGTGCTATGCAGCGATGGTACCCTTGTATGCGATATAGTGCCTTCAGTCTCCTCTCGTCCACGAGTGATAGCTCGTTAAGACGGCTTTAATTGCAGTCCTCCTCACTGGCTTGGCTTTCGAGCATGATACAAAGTGAAGGGATTTCTAGCTCCACGGGTAGGACTGATTCCATACCATAGACTAGAGAGTAAGGGGTAGCCCCAATAGAGGTTCGAATTGAATTTTGGTAACCTTAGAGGGCGTATGAGATTCGATCAGCCCAATCTCAACAGCTTTCGATCATCTTACTAATTATGGGTTTAAGGTTCTTGTTGGCGGCTTTGACTGCACCATTGGTCTGAGGACAGTAGGGAGAAGATCGGTGTCTTTGAATCCCATACTCATTGACTACTTCTGTGACTTCTTCCTCAAAATGCAACCCGTTATCTAACACTAGCTCTTGTAGGACCCCATATCGGCAGATGATGTTTTTCTTTATGAATTTGGCCACTTTCTTGGCTCCAGGACTAGGTATGACTCAGTTTTGACCCATTTGGTGAAGTAATCAATGGAAACTAGAATGAACTCATGTTCGTTGGAAGCCTTGGGGGTAACTTTCCCTATGATGTCGATGCCCCAGGTGGAGAATGACTAGGGAGAAATCATGTTGTATAATTCTCGCGGAGGCAGGTGTTGAAGGTTGGAGAACTGTTCTCTTTTGAGGCATCTCTGGACATAGGCGGTGCAATCCTGGATCATGGTGGTCCAGTAGTAGCCTTGTCGTATGATCTTCTTAGCAAGAATGTGATCGTTCATGTGGGGTTCATATTCCCCGTTATGGATTCTTTATATCACCTCTTCAATGTCAGCCCCTACAATACAGTGTAGATGGGTTCCATCGAAATTTCTCTTGAACAGTTCTTTATGACAGATGATTTATTGGGCAACCAGTCCTCAGAAGGTTGTTCGATCTTTCTTGTTGGAACCCTCAAGATACCTACCATTCCTGAGAAGGTGCCAGATATCATAATACCAGCAATTGGATAGCTTTGGATCTTCTTTGGTGATGAGCTCAATGTGGTAGCAATGGGTTGGGTTATCTTACTTTTGGACCAAGAAGGGGGGCATTTTTATTCCTTCGGGCATGTCAACCATGTAGTCTAGGGTAGCGAGGGCATCGTATAGGTTATTATTTTCTCGAGGTAGGTAATGGAAGGTGATGTCTTGGAATTTATAGGCTAGTTCTTCTAAGTGAGCATGGAAGGGATTAAGTTTCTCGTCCTTGACATTCCATTTCCTGAGCACTTGACCAATGATGAAGGAAGAATCCTCGTAGACATCTAGGCATCGAATACCTTTCTTAAGAGAAACTTTAAGTCCTACCGTACATGCCTCGTATTCAGTTATATTATTGGTGTAGGAGAAATCCAATTTGATGGTGATGGGAGTGTGGGGGTAATCTGGGGAGATCATAAGTATACCAATGCCATATCCCTTTTTATTGGCAACGCCATCGAAGAACATTTTCCATCGAAGGTCATCTTGAGCGGTATAGAGGATGTTTTCATCCAGGAATTCGGAGATCCAGACATCAGCTTCTTCCATGGGGTAGTCAGCGAGGGATTCAGAGATGGATCTTCCTTTCATGGCTTTCTATGTGACGTACATGATATCAAACTCAGCTAGGAGCATCAACCATCAAGCCATTTGACTGGATAAGGTGGGTTTCTTAATCAGGTACTTGATGGGGTCCATTCGGGATACAAGCTTAATGGGGAAGGCGAGCATGTAGTGTCGTAACTTTTGGGTGACCCAGATAAGCGCGATGCTTGCTTTTTCCAAAGCAGCGTAGTTGACTTCGTACCCAGCCAGTTTGCGACTGGTGTAATAGATGGCTTTTTCTTTATGGGAATTTTCAAGGTATTGAGCTAGCAAAGCCCCATCTACAGTGCCAGTTATGGTTAGGTATATAAGTAAGGGGAGACCAGGCTATGGTGCCATGAGTACTGGAGGTTGAGTCAGGTATTGTTTGATTCGGTCAAAAGCTTCTTGGCAAGCCTCCTTCCAAACTTTGGTTGAATCCTTTAGAAGGGGTTTAAAAATTGATTCACAGACGGAGGTTAACTAGATGATGAACCAGCTGATGTATTGCAATTTCCCAAGGAAACCACGCACTTATTTCTCTGTTCGGGGAGGTGGCATATCAGGTATGGATTTTATCTTGGCAGGATCTGCTTTTATCCCTTTTTCACTGACCATGAATCCTACGAGTTTTCCCTTTCTAACGCTAAAGACACATTTCTGTGGATTGAGTCTCATCTGATATCGTCGCAGTCGTTCGAAAAACTTTAGAAGAGAGGGAACATGACCTTCTCTAGTTTTGGATTTGATAATCACTTAGTCCATATAGACCTTGACTTCTTTGTGAATAAGATCGGGCAGGATGGATGGGGAAGTGCTCTGGTAGGTAGCCCCAACATTCTTTAGACCAAATGGCGTAACAGTGTAGCAAAAGGTTTCCCATGGGGTGATGAACGCAGTTTTTTCTAGATGATCTGGGTGCATTTTGGTTTGGTTGTATTCAGCAAACCCATCGACAAATTACTTGAGAGCTTGACTGGATATGTTATCCACGATCATGTTGATATTGGGTAGCGGGTAATCATCCTTTGAAGAGGCTTTATTCAAGTCCCGGTAGTCTACACACATCTGAACCTTCCCTCCTGATTTTGGCACAGGCACTATGTTGGCTAGCCATGTGGGATATTCGATCACACGAATGAAACCCATGTTTAGCTGTTTGACCACCTCTTCTTTGACTTTGAGCGACCATCCGGTGCGGATCTTTCTCAGCTTTTGTTTAACTGGCATATAATCTAGAAGAATGGGGATCTAATGCTGAGAAATTTCAAGATCAATGCTGGGAATATTGCATAGGACCATACGAATACATCCACGAATTCCTTCAATAATTCTTCAAGTTGTGCGCGCTCATGCTCATCAAGGGTAGCCCCTATCCTATTCTCGCGTAGCTAGCTACTAGAACCGAGGTTAACAAAAGCAGTCTCTTTTTTATTAACTTGAACGCGATTATGTTATTTGTTATTACCCTTATTTAGATCAGTTAATAATTTTTCATTTGCAAAATCATCATCATCAGAAGTTTGATTAGAATCCAAATAGTTAATGTAAGGCACAACAAGCTACTTAAAATCTTCATTTATTTCATTGATAGGAAAAACAACATTGATAACCTCATCAAAGGAGGTTCCGATTACATTTGAGCAAGGATAGACAACAGGAGAAGAAATGGTTTAAACATTGAGGTTAGGTGGGATTTTAATTGGTAGAATCGACGCAGCATGCCATTGGATGAGAGGTGTATTAGCAGCTTTAATCAGGTGGGATGGATCCAGTGATGTAGTTCCTGAATGAACCATGCAGAGTGTTAGCCCCAGTGTCTATAAGTCAAACGAATCCTCAGAGTCACTTCCCTCGAAAGCTTCAGTATCTTTTATGAGTGGTTATACATGGTGTTGGGAAGTTTCGGCCCATGGATAGTGTCTTCGAAAAAGATCTCCATTCCAGGCTTCATCTTCTTGTCTATATGGTCACACCATGGTTCTGAAAAGCCACAAAAGGGGAAGTCTTATCCCTCTTTGATGAATCTTCCATTCAAGGAGTCACCTGGGATAGTCTGGATGCAGTCTAGTCTTCTCTTTGGTCGAGACTGGCGGATCATTTTGAGCTCTTGTTCTGATGGTTGATACCCCAAACCACAAGGAGGGAAAGCTTTCTTCAGATCAATGGGATCAAGTATCCCTTGTTGTCTTTGTCCTAGCCCCAGTTCGGTCATGAAGTGCATGTTTCTGAACATTTGAATCACATTAACATTTCCATGAGGGTCGTATTCTGGGCAAACCCTTTCTTTGAAATCGTCCCCTGTCGGGAGTAGAATTAGTTCTACTTGGAATCCTTATAGGATCATATCATTTGTCCCGTGTTGTATTTCAAGAATTGGATTGCTGGTGCTTGCACCCTCGGCCTTGTCATCGTCACCCAAAATGGTGACAACGCATCCCTCGGCGAACAACTTCACTTTCTTATGGAGCGAGGAAGACACACCCTTGATACTGTGGAGCCAAGGTCGTCCAAGTAACAGGTTGAAACAATATGGGATGTCAATAACTTAGAATTCAACGACAGGGTTTATAGGGCCAAACCCTACTACAAGTTTTATAGATCCCATTACTTCTTGACGAGTAGTATCGTAGGTGCGTACAGTAGCGGAAGTTGGAGCAAGGTCACTTTCCTTCAGTCCTAAGCATTTGAAGGTTCCTAATGGGCAGACACTCAAGGAAGATCCATTATTGACAAGATAGAGTGGTAAGATCTTCCCCATATCTTTGACGGAGATGTTGAGTGCATGATTGTGGTCTGGACCAATTCTGGGTATTTCTTCTTCAGAAAAGGATAACATTCGGGTAGAGGTCAAGAATCTAACTAAATTTATCGCTTCGTCTGGTGTAGTAGAAGGAGGAACTGTGGGTTAGTGAGCAACACGATCAAAGCATTTTTGTGCAGCTAGGAAGACATGAAAAGCCCTCTTAGGGTGATGTTAGCTTGAGTTTTCTTCAGTTGATCGAGGATTTTGATTTCCTCTAGGGTCATTTCTGGCATAGGAAGGTTTTCAATGCCCTTCCCTTTGTCATTAGCTGGTAGTGATCTTGGGATCTGGTAATGCCTCCCTGATCTGGTCATGTCATTTACTGAAGAAGGGAAGAATATGAACCCTGTTTCTTCGTCAATCTCGGGTTATTCTACCATCTTATTTATTTCTTTGAGGAGTTCTTCAAATGATATCATCCCATAAATGTCAGCTACTGGACCAGTTTTTTCGAAAGCTTTCTCTCCATTTTCATCTTCAAATTCCTCCCCTCATCCGCTGGCAATAATTCCGTCCTTCCATGTAAAGTCAATGCATTCCAAAACTTCAATGGCTTCTGCATACAGGTCTTCCCACTCTGTGGGGATGAGTAAGGGTGAAGGGACCAAGCACCCTTGTAGATTCAGAGTATCAAGTAACTCGGTCATACTGCAAATATCATTGGTTTGCCTAAATAATTCTACCATAATCTGGACAACGTCATCTAGTCTGACTTCATCAGTTGGTACCACCCAACTGTCTGACTTTTGGTCCCATTTCCGTGATTCCAAGGACAGCGTGCTGAACCTCTGGTAATCAATGATCATCTGTGAGGGCAATTTCAGATCGAACTCTAAGAGTTGGTTTAACACTTCTGATAATTCTATACCTCCATTTTTAGACTGGGTACGGACAACGATACATGCTCTGCTAAGGAGTGACAGTGCCTGATCAGGGAGGCTAATAGGGTGTAGGAGGAAATATGGGCAAGTTTGGAGAGGTTTGGGAGAGTGTATGGGTGTGATTTGAGTTGAAGGATCAAATCATGGGTCCCTTTCTAGGAAGATAGCATTGGTATGATTTGGGAGTGGGTTGTGAGTAGTGTTTGTCTTAGGATTGGCTGGTGGGGCAATGGTACCCCGGTCAATTAGACCTTGGATTATGTTTCGGAGGTGAAAGCATTGGTCAATGGTATGGCTAGCAGTTTGGTGAAAGGCACATTGGGCATCTGCCTTGAAGTTTCTTAGAAGTGGATTGGGTAATAGACGGGTATCCAAGGGTTTGATGAGGTTTCGGCTTAACAAGGCTTGATAAACTTTGTAAAGTGGTGTATGGATCTCGGTATATTCCATTGGGATTGGGACAGGGCGGCTTTCTAGTTCCCACGAAGTGGTTGGTTGAGAGATGTTATTGATGGTTAAGACTACAACACTAGCAGGTTTGTCATATTTTCTGGGGGTGAACTGTCTGGAAACTTTCTTCGGTTGAACCTCTGTTTTAGTAAGACCTTCCTCGATTTATACTCTTGCTTCTTTGAGAGCTCCGAAGTGGGGATAGTATTGTCCTCCCATGGTTTCTCGGACATGGGGAAAGAAGTTCTTCTTCACTATGTTGATTTGTTCTTCCTCGGATGGATAATTGGTTATAGTGGCTTCCTTTTCCCTCCACCGGGCTATGAAGTTACTGACTGATTCCCCAGAGTTCTATTTGCGTAGCTCTAAATCACGGTGGGTGACTTCAAGCTCTTTATTATATTTGTACTGCGACATGAATTCTCAAGCTACATCTTCCCAGCTACGGATTCTGGCCTCCTCGAGAGATAAAAACCATCGGAGGGAGCTATCCTTTAAAGTTTGTTAAATAATTGGGCCATCACTTATTCAAAATCCCCTATGAGAGTCATGGAACGGTGATAACTGCGAAGATGAACAATCGGGGGTCCACTTCCTCCTAATTTCTCGATATTTGGCATTTTGAACTTCTCGAGTAACCTTGCCTTAGGATGAGAAGACATGTGGGTGTAGTCCATGTAATTTCTAGAGATTTTGACTTGGTCAAACTTCTTAGTTAGCATCTTGAAATCTTCTTTGACCTTGTTCAACTCTTCATCTTTTGTATCAATGATCATAGGCATGTTAGCCCCAGGCTGGGCAAGGTTTGGCATAGGAAGCTGGGCAGGCGGTGGTCGATTAACAGGAGGGGCACGTGGAGCGTGCTAATAATCTTCGGGAACCCAGATAGGCTCGGGTGGACCCATAGCGCGAGGGAATAGGGCCTCGGCTCTTGAGCAATAGGAACCTAATTTCATTGTATCTCTCGAACCTCAGTATGAAGGTTGTCAATCTTGGACACGAGCTGAGCTAAAACTAGCGTCAGATCTGGCAGCGCAATTGGTACTTAATCTGTGTTCTCCATGGAAAGGAGATGGATACCGGACTCGAAAGAGGTAACAAGGGAACGGACAGAGCTCCGGGGTGATTTGACTGAAGACCGAAGCCAATAAGGAGCCAGGCCAAGGGTGTGCGATCAACCTAAGAAGGCGTAAAATGGGATTTATTTTTGAAAAGAAAGAAGGAAAATATTTTTAACATTTTTTTTAGATTTAAAGGAGAAATATTTTTGGATTTTTAATAAAGAAAGGAGAAATACTTTTGGACTTTTGATAAAGGAAGGAGAAATATTTTGGAGACGGGTCTCAGCATGATTATTATTATTATGTTCTCACTTGTATTAAATTCTACTAAATGCAAAATGAAATGCCAGACGGGACCCGAGCCTAGAAAAGTTGGGTTTGTAACATATGGAAAGCTATGGCTGGACTTGTAACCAGGCTCACGAGCAGGGTCCCGTTTTAAAAATGCGTGAAAATTTGGGTGGCAGACCGACCCAGAATTTTGACAGAGTTTCGAATTGAAACCGATAATCTAACATGTGTGTCATATGCATGACACCTATATGCGGGTATGCAGATGGTTTGGTGAATCGAAAAGGGTTCCCCCCTTAGCATGGCTTCCAAGATATACGCCTTGCTTTTGAGGGAAATCGGTACGTGTGGACAAGCCATTTGATATACCTGAGTGTACGTGTATTGCCTCACTATATACCTCATGGGGGCAGTACGTGTGAGAGAGAATTCGATATACTCAGCATACGTGAACGAGTTCCCTGCGATATACCTCTCGTCATGACTTCGGTCAAGTGGTACGATGCCGGGGAATACTTCGATATACGTCGAAGGTACTTAACCAATGGAAGTTGAGAGTCATATCGCTTAGGCTAACTGCGCCCTGTCGGACCAGCGCCCATCACGAAGTGACCCTCCAGTTACTGGACAAAATTTGGTTGATCACAATTCTCTTTGGTGATGTCGTGTGAATCATGCATGATTCTCTTATTAGTATCTTATGATAGTATCTTTCTTGATTATGCCCAATAGGGATCAAAGTACGAGTACCGATGGTATACCAAGTATGGATGGGTGATGCGTGCAACATGGGGATATATGTGATCCTATGTGCACATGGTGTGAAGTGTACATGGATAATCTTCTACAAATGTGTGAATAGAAGCATAAGCATGAGGTACCCATGAATAGTAAAGGGGAACATGAAAAATATAAACAAATATAACACCCATGTAAATAGAGTCTAGACCTCAAAATAAAAATCCCCAGCGGAGTCGCCACTGTGGACATTCCCTCCGATCCTCGCGGCGGGAGAGGTGAAGAAGAGGGGGTGTCTCCCCTTCGTATCGAGAGGATCTTGGTCTCGCGCATCCCTCTCGGGAGTGCTTCAGCCGGTGTCGATGATGAGGTGAAAATATAGAGAGATGGAGTTGCTAGCCTATTTTACTCAAAACAGACAAAAGAAAAAAAGGAGCCATCCCGAAGGATAGCATCCAAAGACATACTGATACATACGAAACCAAATTGATTCAAAAAGGGTCCGGAGGCTAATTTACGAAATGGGAAGGTGTTAGGCACCCATTCTGACCTTACAGTCTCTCATGGGTTATTGCTATTTCCCTTTATTTCCCCGTGATATGTGTGCATGTGTATATGTAGTGGAGATAGGAATCATCAACTTATATCATGGAAGAGGTAAAGCGAGTCATCCGTTGCGATTATCGTAGCGTCGATCATCATAAGGGAATGATAACGCATGCGGGATAATACGCCACTAAGAACGAATATATATATATAGAGAGAGTTTAATAGAGTTAAGTTTTAAAGAATATAGAAAAAAAATAAGAGAAAAGTAGGAAAATAACTCGAGTCCAGGGTTTTATCCCAAGACGCCTACATAGCCCATAGAGGCATCAAAGTCCACATAATTCCTATGTCAAATGAGGGGTGGGGTTTATCCCATAAATCCAATCGAGAACTTCTCTTATATGTGTGTGTGTGTGTGTGTGTGTGTGTAAATAAGTGTTTTAGTTGAGTGTGAGAATTCTCATTTGGAATTTATGAGCAAACCCTCTTTTTCTTGTATTTTATTTTTATTTATATGAAAATAAGAGATGTGCAATAATACTAAATAAAAAGTATATTATAATATGTGAGATGAGAGAATAAAAGTGCTAAGTAATAAAACAAATTAATGTGAATTTAGGAGAATTTAAAAAGAGAGTTGAGAAAGTTTGACCTTCTTGAAGATCTTGAGCTTGATCTTGGATGTTGGAGAGAAGACCTTGCACTTGGGTGATGATGGAGGGTACTTAATTCACTAAGTTTGATGAAAAAGGTGATGGAAGTTGAGGGTTGGAAAGGGATTTGGATGTGAAAATCATGCTGACTTCGAGAGGGGTTTTCTGAGCTTGCTGGGAATGATAGGTATCAGATCTTATCCTCCCTTTGAAATGAGGTCAGACCCTCCTTTTTATAGGTACATGTCATTGCCGATCAGCATAGCCCTGGTCTTGTTAATCGACAGGTGTGTTCAGGCACACTGCCGATAGGTAGGGTTTGGAACTTGCCATTTGGCAATTTTCGGAAAATCAGTCGTAGAGCGTAAACTGTTGATCTAAATCGTGCACGGGGTGAACCGTTGGAAAGGTAATTCAGAGTCCTTCAAAAGCCTTTCGGACTGATCCCGGTTTCGGGAGTTGACTTTGGGTCAAATGTGTCTTGGAAGAGTTTGTCGTTCCTTTGGACAGGGAATCGTCGGATGCAAATGGATCGTTCGTCCTAATGGAAAGTTAGAATTGTGCATGGGGCGTACCATTGGAAAGTTTAGGAGATTTAGTTCGACATTACAAAGAGTTTGACTCGGTTTGGATATTTGACTTTGGTCAACTGAGTCCTGGAAGCGTTCGGTGACCTTTCGGAGTAAAACAGATCGTTCGTCCGTACCGTAAGTCAGAATCGCTCACGGGGTGGATCATTGGAAAGTGGTTTCAGTGACCTTTGAAGATTCATTCAGTCTCAATTGAGTTGAAGAGTTAACTTTGGTCAAACGGAGCCTGGGAGCATTCGGTGACCTCCTGATCAAGTTTCGAGGCAAAACGGATCGTTCATTCGTACCATAAGTCAGAATCGCACATGGGGTGGACCGTTGGAAAGGGGTTTCAATGCCCTTTGAAGATTCATTCAGTCTCGGTTGAACTCAAGAGTTTGACTTTTGGTCAAACGGCGCCTGGGAGTGCCCGATGGCCTCTAGGTCAGCACCTGGGGTATGACTTAGGTTTGCAATGATGAAGGGAGGTGCTAAGGACCCAAGGAGAGGTTGGGGGTATTAGAATGGGGTGTCTATAGGTAATAAGATATGACAAGGTGTTAGATTTTTCTACTTGCACGTGAAGAAAATTTGAGTCAATGGGGATCCCATGTAGACATCTTATTCAATATTTAGATAAAATTCATAATTATTAAAGGTTTCCAGAGAAGTACATTTTGAATAGGTGGATCAAAGCGGTAAAATCGGAGTTAGTTGTGGATGAATGTGGTCGTGAGATAGTAAATGATAGATTGTATTTGCTAAAGAGGTCATAATTAATCCAAATGGAAATAAATATGGTTGATGATGCCCTTACTAGTCAAGACACAACGAAAGCTTATGTTGATGGTTTAGGACTTGTGCGTTAAAATTTAATTGTAATTGTCAAGTGGGGTCAAAGGAGGTTAACAAGTGAGGTACTCAGAATAGCAACATCGTGGAATGTTAGTAGCAATTTTTATGTTGAACCGAAAAAAGTGCGTGCAAAAGGATGTGGCAAATGATTTAAAAGTGGCAAGGATAAAGCATTGGGGAAAAAAAATCATGGCAAGAAAGTGTAATGGTTGCAGCTTGGTCGGCCAATCATATGAAAAAAGAAATTCCCCGTTGCTAACAAATAGGTAAGTAATTTATAATTTCTTATTAAAATACTTATGCATTCGTAGAGACGGTTAAATTAACATGATATTGTTCGATTATAGGTCATCTCAACAAGATGTGGACGATGATATGGATAGATGTGTTCAATTAAAAGTGGCAAGGAGAAAGCATTGGGTAAAGGAAAAAAAATCATGGCAAGACGATTCTTCTTCTTCTTCTTCTTCTTCTTCTTCTTCTTCTTCTTCTTCTTCTTCTTCTTCTTCTATATAGGTAATTATTTTATCAAATTAATTATGTTGTTGGTCACTTCGTAGTTATATAGTTGGTCACTTCCAAATTATAACATTAACATGTTTTTTTTCAAGGTGCATCGTCAATTGGAGGAGATTTTGAAGCGATTAGTTCGACACATTATGTTTTGCATGAGAATATTTTTTTAATATTATAATTTGGAGAACTTTTATTGTAATAGAAACTAATTAATGTTAACATTTGAAAGTGAAATTGAATTCCACTGCTTATTTGGCCAAGTGCAATTTTAATAAATGAGGACAACAATAGTTATCTCATACCATAAGGTAGCAATTATCTCATATATATCATTAATATCACTAGCAGTTATCTCATATTTAATGATGTGCGAGTATCAGTTTGTTAAAGAATTAATCAGTGAGCATCAGTTAGTAATCATGGTAACAGTGTGCGTGTTAGCAGTTTGTTAATAGAGTGAGCATTAATCATTTTGTTAGAAGTTATTTGGTGCATCTTTGTAACATTGTACGTGTAGTATATGAAGGTTGGATTTGTTTTTGGTAATTTTAACTAAAATGTTCATTGTTTATGTTCACTTTTGAACCATTCCCCCCCTCTCTCTCTCTCTCTCTCTCTCTCTCGAGAGAGAGAGAGATGCCCTCTACTCTAAGGAATACTTATGGTGAAGACCTTGGTACATATGCATTTTCCACTGTGAGAAGATCATCTCTAATTTGTTTCAACAAAACATTCAATGAAAAAATTTAGATGAGGTGATATGTAAAAAATGGTATAAATATGCATTTTCAACCGTTGAAATGTTGGCGATCATCTCACCCACTTTTTGATTGAATTTTTTGATGAAACGTCATGAATATGATCTCAACAATGAGAAGATCATATCCATGAAGTTTCATAAAAAAATTCGATCAATAAAGTGGTTGGCGCCGACCCAACATTTCAACGGTTTAAAATGAAAATTTATACCATTTTTTACATATCATGTCTAACTGGATCACTAAAAAAAAAGTTACAAGTGACTACGCATATTTTACATACCACTTATAGTTTATCTATTGTTACGTATTTTGTTAGCCTTTTTAGCGGTTCCGTCAAATATGCGTAGTCATTTTTTCATAATGAGTCACAATTCAGTGCACCGCTAATATCCTAGTTATTTATATACTCCTCTTTTAGTACTATTCCTTCGAATGATTCGTTCCCCTCTTTTCATGACACGTACACGATGATTTCACTTCTTACTCACTCTTGACATATACATACATTCTTTCACCCACACATATTATACATATAATTACATATTTTAGGAGAAGGAGAACATTTTTAATAGCTCATGAGAGACCGAAAGGGCATAGTGGTTGACTAACACCTTCACACTCTGTATCTTAGTCCCCAAGCCTGTAACCTATTTGGTTTCCTATGCACAAGTAGTCTTTTACACCGTTTCCTTGGAGATGGTTATATCTTTTGCCTATTTTGAGTGAAATAGGATGAAGACTCCAATATTTACATCTTTAAACCCTTCGACGATGACCGATTATATCCCTAGGATCCCGCGAACATCATGAGAGTGGCGGAAACAAAATTTCCTTCATCAACCCCATTTTTCGCAAGTTTTTTTGGGCCAACCTGAATTTCATTTGGATGATGGACACAATAATGATGAGGATTTTATTTTAGAGTACTAGACTCTATTTCATGGGCTTTTTATTTGCCTTGTTGTCCTTCACCCATGTTTCTACATGTGTATGTTCTTATTGTATATTCTTACGTTTCTCTCATGATCACTTGTCATGTATGCCATATGCATGTCACACTATCCATGTATATTCTTTTCTCCAACATTCTCATCTTCTAGTCACATGTATATACCGTATTTCTATCATATGCTTCCCATCACTTGCACATATCCATGTTTTATTGACTAGTATATACTCATGTTGTATTCATTTATTTCACACCCACTTGTACATATTTTCTACATTTCATTTTGCTTGTCAACATTTTTTCACATGCTCTATGTCATTTGTAAATATCCATGCTTATTCCCACTTATATATAATCACATGATTCATATCACTTTTATATACCACAAGCTTTATGTATTTATTTTACATCACTTGCACAAATATCTCTATGTTTTTCTCACTTACACATATTCCCATGTTACTCTCACTTGGTACATATATCTTTCTTACTTGTGTATATCCACATGTTTCACACCTTGCACATATCACCATTCTTTGTCCGCTTGTACATGCTTCATGTTGCTTATACTTATTTTTTATATGTGTATATTTATCACTTTTAATGGATGCCATCCGTATATACTATCATGCTTTATTCCGTTCTTAGTAGTTGTAGATATTCCTCTTAGCATACATAAAACTTTACATAAATATACTAATTAAAACTCAAGCATTTTGCACACTACATCACACGAGCACTACATATCGACCCTCTATTTTGTCCCATATCGAAGAGTCACTTTGCGATGGATTTTCCGTCATGTGAGGCATATTTAACCTAAGCGATATGACTACCACCTTCTATTGGCCAAGTACCTTCGACATGTATTGAATGGTACTGACACACCCAAACCTAATTAATTATAATTAAGTTTGAAAGTCAAAGTGAGTCAAACCATGATTAATTTAATTAAACCATAAACACGAGTTTTAATTTCAGAGTCATCATTATGAATCCATATAACTAAAAACCTTTGTACAACATCAGCGTATTCATGCCCGTAAAAACTTGCTTGAAGGATAAGTTAACTTAATTACATCATTTACATTAAACTAAATCTTTGTTTCTCCCGTTCTTGGCTTACCCATCCCGACCTCCTAGATTTGGCAGTGATATTGCGTTACCTGAAAAAATGTGAACATAGGAACCGTGAGCAAAATAGCCCAGTGAATGCGTCACTACTATACTACTGCATGAATTTAAATGCAATAAATCATGTCCATATAATTATGTATTAACTTATCCGGATCTTTGATAATGAATGACCGACTTTTTTGAATCATGATTCACATATCCTATCTAAATAGACAATTCTCCCCCATTCCTTGTCGAGGAGTAACCCCTTATCATTAATAGACAAATCTCCCCCATTTCGAGTCGGGGAGTAACCTCCCATTTAGGTAAACCTAAATGAACAATTTTATATTCATAACATTATGATCATATTCGTAACAGTATACAAATACATCATTCCAGTGAGTACACTCACCTTGGGTTGTCAACTATGTATTTATGTTTCCTTCGAGTGGAGCTGAACTGGGTTGATTAGACCTTACACCTGTCAATCCAACTAAATCAGTACTGAATCTTGATCATAAGTATTATCCTAAGACAATTATGTAACTTTCCATGACTATACAGCAACAATATAATTTCACTTAAGTCATATTCCATGAAACATGAGTAAAGACAAAACAATGGTACATATGTTGATAAAGTTATAAACATTCAAGTGTAGGAAATACCTCATAAGGGATTTATAAATAAAACCAAGTAAATATGAAAACATACTTCTCAATGTATATACACATGAAACATGTACTCAAAATACTCTTTGGAAAGAGGAGATAACAATATTCCTTCATGGGGTATTCAGTATGACCTCAAATTATTGTCTTCCATACTTAACCATCCTATATTCCTAAACTGTATAAAAACTTATAAATATGAAAACATATATGAATATAATTTCTAGTACAAGTGACGGTGTAATTTTTCAAGCTTCCTAGAGCAAGTTATGACCATTTCTTTACAACACAAGAAATCTGCCCTACAAGCTCCTCTATTGTTCCTTCGACTTCCAAGAATTTTCATACTTTTTCTACAAGATAACTTTCCATTATTTTCAAATAATTTTCATTACACATACTTAATAGTATATAATTAAAGTTCATAATTTTTTGACTTCATTTTCTATGTCAAAATCTTGACCAAACTCAGGGCATACCGAAATGAAATATATAAACAGCAACTATGTACCAACTTGAAACCATCATTACGGCCTAACCACAAGGAGATAAATTATAATTTTTGGATATGATATGAATATATGAGTCTAGTTCATATATAATTGAAATTTATAAATTACGGTAAGCACACAAAAATATATTCAAGTTTGAATGCAAGGGGTTTCAATACGAAGTAATTTTAAGGGTTTGTGCATTCAACTTAACTTAAACTTGCATCTAACCATACATATGTATAAAGGGCTGAAATTTTAGTAAAAAAATGATGATTTATATAATATAAATCAGTAATATAAGAAAAATAACAAGATTTGCAATTAGGATTACCTTCGGGACTTGTACGTAATTTCTACGAATTTTTCTACACTTTTTCTCCTCACTTTTTCTTCCTAAACTTCTACTTTCTCTTTCCTCAAGCTAACACCACTTCAAACTGAACCTAGGGATTAATTTTCTGAAGAAATAAGTTAGAGGGAGATTTTTAAGTCTGCCAAGGCTGTCTCCCATGCCAACCAATCAAATTAAACCATTTGGTTTAATAAAAGACAATTTACCACTTAAAGGGAATGGACAGATTTACCCCTTGTTCGTAAATTCGGCCTAACTTCTTACTCGGACATCCGTTTTATGCACCGTTTATTGTGTAGAAAACCTAACTCAAATATATATAAATATATAGCTTTCACCATGAGTCAATTGTTACATTATAAGGGTCAAAACTAGTCTCTAACAGGAACATTTCTACCGAAAATAATAAAATTTTGCGTTTGTAAATAATTCGACATTTCATGATTTATGAAAGTAGGATTAGACTAAACATAATCACTTAAAATTAGATATAATAATAACACATTATTCATATAACATAAGATAATCATAATTTAAATATAATTTATCATAATTATATCCGGGTTATCACAGGTATCCCCACAACGTACCACTAGATTGGACTCATGACGGGAGGTATATAACAAAGAATTCGTTCATGCACGTTGAGTGTGTAAAATTTTCTCTCACATGTACCATCACCACGAGGTATATCGTGAGGAAATTCACGTACTTCCAGATATATAAAATGTCTTTTCCAAAGGTATCGATGAATGATTGCCCTTATATGCAAGAGGTATACCATGGAAGTCATGACAAAGGGGGAACCATTACACTAAATTCTTATGCATAAACATCATATAGGTGTATACCCTAGGGGATGCATACCTAGATTTACGATTCCAATGTGATACTTTGTCAAAATTTTAGGTCGTCTTACCTCCCAAATTTTGCGATATTGTTCCTATTTTTAAGACATAACCATATCCATGAGTCTAAAAACAAGCAAACCGTGTCTTGCATCGCGTACCCCATCCTTTCCTAGACTCGGGTCATGTTCGACATTTCACTTGGACCCTTGGCAGAACGTAATACAAGTGAAACATAATATTTTTCTTCTTTCCTTTTTTAAAATACCAAAAATATTTCATTTTTTTTAAATACCAAAAATATAATTTTTCAATAAAAATAAAAAAAATTCTTCCCTCTCAAGTGCGACCGCACTCCTTGGCCTGGTCTTTATTATCTCAGATCCTTTATCAAACCACCTTGAAATTCTACACCTTCATCATACACTTCAGCAGAAATCGAATGGTCTTATCGAATATTCCTCATGGAGAACCCTAATCAGAATGTGAATGCCTAGCTATATCTGATGTCCATACTTGCTCAGATTATCATAAAGATTGACAATCTACAAGATGATGTTCAAGAAATATAGAGAAACAGGGGTTAGATCCCAATGGTACCAGAGTCAGATGTTGCCTTTCCCCGTTTCATGGGATCATAAATGTCTGAACCTATATGGCCTCCGAAAGTGTATCATCAAGATCCTCATCCTCATCGTATCCCTCTTATCATTGGTCCACCACCTACTCATATACCAATGAAAAAACTTACCTATCGAAACCAAGGAAGACCTATATGGGGATGTGGGTATAATTCCCATAGATCCCTCAGACATGACGCACATTGTGACTTCCACTAAATCGCCAACACACAACTACTCAATGCTATCATCTAAGATGTCATCAAGGAATCATTGAAAAAGGCGTCATATACCCTCATGTAAACCCTAAACCAAGCACTACCTAAAATCCTCTGTCCATTCACCAATCTAGCATGAATGCCATCCTTACTGATGACGATCCAAATTTTGACCCATTTACGAAAATCATACTCATTGAGAAACCTAATTAATCTAATATCTCTCTTAAATCATCTGTTTCTATTAAGGTTTTCCCGTCCTTCCTCCTACATTTCGAGAATACCCCCGATCAGGCTCTTTCCCTCATGATAAGGGCCTGTATCACATTTGAACTCACTAAGATATAGAAAATCTGAATGTTCATTCATAAATTTTGTGATGAAATTCAAGTATGAAATGATTGTTGAAGAAAACAACTGTGATAATATTAGTGATATGTACATGGAAGCACGAAAGTGAGATCGTTAATCAGACGATTTGTTTGTGCCTCTGGAATAATTTAGTTTAAATAACATCTTCCAAGTTTTTTCAAAACAATGTGCCTAGAAAAAGAAGATGTATGAAGCTCCTCATATGATCACCATACTGAAACCTAAATGGTTCCTAGAAAGACAACATTGTCACTACCAGATTGGGAGATGACTCCGATCCCTCCGGCACGACTGCCTCCTTTTGTGGAATGATCTCTTTCAAAGAGGTATTATTGGGAATTAATGAAATATTCAACACGTGAGAAATATATGAAGACATGAGTTTCTATTTTTCGAAAAATATGTGAATCACATGACTCGATCGGATCAATACTACAAAGATCCAGTCCTCCCATCAATAAGTGCACATGTGGATAAACGAAAAGGTGTTACAGAAAATATCCTAACGCTGGAAATGTTAATTGAGGAAATAAAAATCATCTAGAAGCTCAAGAAGACCCAAGATAACATTAACCTATCGGGACTCTTTACGTCTTCCCAAATTCACACGAATGCCCAAATCAAGCTTCTCTCTAAACCTACAGGTTCACACTCTACCTCACTTGAAAGGAAGGTCATAAAATTAGAACTCTAATAGCTACAAGGCTTGTTTCCTTCATTGATGAGGAGATTCCCAAATTTGTCCCACATCACAATTATGCCTTCAATATTTGAATAGAAGTCATGGGTAAGACAATCCCATTGGTCCTCGCTGATAATGCTTCTGCCTTTGTAAGGATAATTTATGTCATTGTCTGTTAGAATCTAGGAATTATCTAAGAGTTCTTAGATCACATATGATATGGCGTTTACAGATACATTAGCACGTCTACACACGATCATTCATGATGTCATCTATCCGAAATAATTGGAAACGTGCTCATCATCATGCACCCATCATCTTCAACGTGTGCCACGTTCAATTTCAACTAGTCTCCACTACTCCACTACTTTAATGGTATTATTTTATTTGGAGTTCTTAATATTAACACTTATATTTAGGATATTTTTATTTCGATTTTAAAACTGATTTTATTCTATCAAAATTCGGTCATTGAAAATAATTTTTTTCGCTAACACTCATTCTAACGACATGGATTTGTCGTTCAAAAGGTCGTTTGAAGCCCCTGATTGAATATGGATCAAACGACCCTGTATTGTTTTTATTTTGAAGTGGTCGTTTCTTAGATCATTCGATCCATCTTCAAACGATATCTTGATGTCGTTCTAACAACCTTCTGTTGTCGTTCGAACGACATGCTGCCACCTTATATTTTTTATTTGCCCATAAATATCTTCTCTCATTTGGTATATCATAAAACTTTATTACTCCACCTTCTACAGACCTGCTATAATTTAAGTCTTCATTTTTAAGTCCTAAAACACTTTTGATTCACTCAAACCTCCCTTATCGTATATGTGAATCATTGTGACACCCTTATATTCATATTACCCAATCTTGTACTGATACTTGTGTGGAAAATGTCTCTATTGCTGTTCTTGGAGTTCTCGTGGGAGCTCTTGCTGAAGACAACAAACCAAGGCCTTTGGGATATTCGTTTGTCAAAATGTTTGTATTTCTCTACATACATGTAAGTTGAGGTTTACATACAATAGTGAAATAAAAATGTTTTTCCCCTTTTGGGGATTTTTCCTGAAATTGTTTTTATGATTGTTAAATTGCATGCTACATAGATTTATCACTTTCAATCACTTTGTTGAATGTTCTAGGATTAATTAAAACTGGTTATAAAATTGGAGTTTAATTAAACAAGTTGAGAAATTGAATTGAAGCGCACTCTTAAATTGGTTTCAGAGCCAGTTATACAATTCAACTGTGTAATTTTTTAGCAAAATTTTTCTAGATATTAATTTTCTGAAAAAATTGATTTTTGAAAAAGCTAAGTTCAATGGATAACTTATATAATCAAATTCCAGTTTTTGATGGAACAAACTATGCTTATCGAAAAGCCCACATGAAATCAACTTTAAAGGCTATTGATGAACGTGTCTGGTTAATTTGTGAAAGAGGGTGGACTCCTCCCACTGTCACCGTAGATAACATGACCAATCTTAAACTTGTGTCCAACTAAACTGAGGATGAATTTAAAAGTATCACTTAAAATTCATATGGCCTTAGTGAAATTTTCGAATCCGTCTCTCTCGACGAGTTTCGATGTATAATGATGCTCACCATGTCAAAAGAGGCATGGGATATCCTGCAGCTTACACACGAGGGCACAAATGCTGTTAACCATGCTTAAATCTGAAAGTTTTGATTAATTTTATGATCGTCTATCGGATTTAGTTAATTCTAGATTTAATCTTGGTGAAAAAATTCTTGATACAAGAGTAGTTAAAAAGATTTTAAGATCATTGCCTACACGTTTTACCTTGAAAGTCACTATGCTGAATTCATTAGGTATGTTAGATTCTCTTAAGTTAGAAGAACTCGCAAGAGACCTTTAGGGTTATTAAATTAACATGTTTCCAAAAAAAGTTAAACCTAAAGAAAAAGAGATAACACTTAAAGCCCAATCTAGAAAAAGTGAGGAGTCGTCTAGGAAGAGAGATGAGTGGTCGAAAATGAGAGAGGAAGTGTCGTCAGATTCTGAGTACGACTGTGATATAGATGATTTAGCTCTTTTTGCTAAAAATTTCAAGAAATTTCTCAAAATAAAAAGTAATGGCAATTTTAAAGATTAAAAAAGAGTTTTGAGAAAAATAAAAATGGAAAGAAATTTGATAAAGATAAAAGGAGGCTCCAAAGAGAGAGGAAGATAGGTGTTACGAGTGTGATGGGAGAGGTCAGAAAGCATATTGGTGCCCAACTAGGTTAGATCATCAAGGCAAGGGAAAAGATTACTTAAATGCCAGCCTTAGTGATAAGAGTGAGGTCAAGTCGATGGATTCAGTTGAAGAATCACCGCATGAATATAACTTCACCGCATTCATGGTTAGTCATGTGATTAATTCTAGTGCACTTCACGACGATGAGGAAGATACTTCACAAGGACACCTCGATAGTGAAAATGATGTGAGTGCATGTGAGGATGATACAAGTGAGAGCGAGAGTGAACCCTAATGCGCTTCCGATAATTTATATGCCTATTCCTTAAAAACAAAAAGCAAAATAAAGGGTTAGCTCTTAGGATCATCTCGTTAGAGAAAATTTTAAGAGAGACGAGAGAGAGAGTCATATGTTAGCATGTCATTGATAGAGAGAGATATTTGAGAGATAGAGAGAGATAGCATTTGGAGAAAGAGAGAGGCGACTTGACCAAATAAGTGGTTAGTCTTACGAGTGAGCTCCTTGCATCTATGGAGACTCGAGAGAAACTTTAAGCCCTTGTAGACCAACTTAGAAAATATCTTGAAAGAGCCAAGGAGGTCTAGGTAAAGATTGAGGACATATCTAAGAAGATGGGAAAAATGTTCCTCGGCTCCGCGTTAGGGTTTGGTGAGAGGCAGGGAATCTATTTCAGCAATGCTTCCACATCACATGTCGCACCGAAATCGGTTCTTGAATCCATTGTGAATCCTTATGGTCCTCAACCAAAACCCTAAAGGAAAGTTTGGCTTAGAAAAGCATACCAAAGTCGGACTAAGACTATTTATTTCTTCACTTATTGCAAGAGAAAAGGACACCTTAGGGAGTTTTTCTATAGTGTGGGTCAGAATCGATGTACATATACTCCACCTATAAATTTTACTAGCCTTAAAGAGAAAGTTGAATGTCTTTTCACCACTTTTCACAAATTAATGGAAGTGTTCCAATGGATGTCTTTACCGTCAGTGGATATTTCTAACATCCTCTCTAGACCCAATAACGACAAGGTTAAATAAAAGGGCACCACTACTTGGGTGCCTAAGTATGAAGAGAAAGTCCTTGTTGTCCATGTATCTCTTAAGGCTTATAACACCTCCCAGTGGTATTTTAACAGTGGTTTCTCCAGGTATATGATTGATGATGTCTTATTTTTTACCAGTCTTGAGGATCGTAAGGATGGTAAAGTCACCTTTAGAGTTAGGAGTAAATCAAGCATTATTGTATGAGGTACGTAGAGATACTCAATTTCCCTAAGCTAGATAATGTTTTGTACATCAAAGGTTTAAAAGAAAACCTAATGAGCATTATACATCTGTGCGATGCTGACTTTGCTGTAAAGTTTGATCCGAATGAGTGTAACGTTTATGATCAAGCCGGTAACTTCTACTGCAAGGGGTTGGGACAAAAAATAACTGTTATGAGATTGTGTCCAAGTCCTCATTTGTGTACAATAATTCCATGATCTCTTTTATGGATATGTGGCATTAATGTCTAGGTCACGTTAATTTTAGAGAGTTGGAGCGTTTAGCGAAGAAAGACCTAGTACATGGCTTTTCCTCAGTTGGAAAGACAACTTCCATGATTTATGGTCCGTGCTAATAGGAAAAACAAGTCCATAGTCCCCCTTGAAAGTTTAATTCCATTGCCACTTCATGTGTGCTTGAGTTGATTCACATGGATCTTATGGGTTCTACTCACATTGAGAGTTTAGGTGGTAAGAGGGATATCCTTGTGATGGTAGATAATTTCTCTCGTTATTAGATAGTTGGTTTCTTGAGAGGGAAATCCGATGTTGTAGAGTTTCTTATGACCAAGTTACATGTCCTGAAAAATCAACATGGTGCCACTATCAACAGAATGCTTATTGATAAGGACACATAATTTAAAGAAGTAAAGGTGGATCATTAGATAGCCTCGGAATTAAATTTGAATTTTCGACCCTGAAAACTCCTTAGAAAAATGGGATTGTTAAGAGGAAGAACTGGATGATTCAGGAAATGGATAAATCTATACTTCTAGGTCGCCGAGTTTTTAGGAGGCTTTGGGCAGAGGTGGTGTTTATCGCATGTCACACGAGGAATAGGGTATATCTTCGTCCACACACTTCAGATGCCATATGAATTATGGACAGGGAAGAAGCCCCACTTTCATATTTTCGTGTCTTTGGTAGTAAATGCTACATCCTGAGGGATAAAGAGCAATTCGAAAAGTTCAACTCCCGAAGCGATGAGGGAATTATGTTAGGATATTCATCGACGAGCAGAGCTTACTAAGTTTTTAACGTGAACAAATCTAAGTTTATGGAATTAATAAACATCAATGTTAGAGACGACGATCCATCGGTTTTTATAGATCCTGGCCATTTGTGTGAGGATGATGAACCCCTAGTGATGATCCCATTATTACCCACACACTTAGGGTGGACCTTACTCCTGACTTAGGGGACAAACCTACTTGGGTTCATAAGATTCATGACCCTTTCACCCTTTTAGGTGATCCCACCTTAGGGGTCAAGAATCACGCCCATTTAGCGAATGTTTTTATCTTTCTGTGCTAAACTTCCGAAGTTAAGCCCAAAAATATCAAAGAAGCACTCAAAGATTAACATTGGATATTTGTTGTGCAGGAAGAGTTGCTTCAGTTTAGAAATAATGATGTCTGAGAACTTAACCTTCGAGCTAGTGAGAAGAATGTGATTAGTACTAAGAGAATCTTTAAGAATAAGATGGATGATAATGGCACCATTATACGTAATAAGGCTAGGTTTGTCGATCAGGGCTACACACAGATTATGGGTGTAGACTTTTAGGAGACATTTTCTCCTGTTGCAAGGCTCGAGTCTATCCGCTTACTACTCACTATAGCATGTCATTTGCAATTCAAGTTTTATTAGCTGGATGTTATGAGTGCCTTTCTAAATGTCATTCTATAGGAGGAGGTTTATGTGGAACAACCAAAAGTTTTTGAAGACCCTAAGCACCATGGACACGTTTATTATCTAAGGAAAGCCCTATATGGTTTGAAGCAAGCACCTCATGCTTGGTATGAGAGGATTACTTCCTATCTCTTAGACCGTGGCTTTAATATAGGGGAGTAGATAAGACGACGTTTGTTAGGAGAGGAGATGAAGAGTGAGCTTAATTTTTCCTTGGTCTCCAGGTACGTTAGCTAAAGGATGGAATGTTCATCTCCCAATCCAAGTATACAAGATACCTCGTGAAGAAGTTTGGGTTAGACTTTGATAAGCATTCACTCACCCCCGTGAGTATCTCAACGAAGCTTGGTAAGGACACTTCAGGCAAGGATGTAGGGAAAACCTTGTATCGGATCCACTTAGCTTCTAGTCATCCCGATATATCCTTTAGTATTGGAGTCTATGCGTGGTATCAGGCGTGCATAAAAGAGTCAAACTTATATGCCCTTAAACGTATGATCAAATACGTGAGTGGTACTCTCTCATATGACATTTGGTATTCCTCTTACACCGATGACCGTCTATCTGCCTATGCGGATGCCGATTGAGCTGGGGATGTAGATGGATGTAAGAGAGCTTCAGGTGGGTGTTTCTATTTTGGTATTGCTCTTGTCTTTTGGTTGAGATAGAAGCAAAAATCCATCTCTTTGTCCAATATGAAGGCTGAGTATATCTCCACCGGGAGTTAATGCACGCAACTCTTGTGGATGAACAGGATGCTGGAGGATAATGGGATCACAGGACACCATGAATATTTCCTCTGATAACACGAGAACAATACACATATCCCGTAATTCATTCCAATATCCGCGCACCAAACACATTAGTATACGCGAGCATTTCATCCAAGACATAGCAGAGGATAAGGTCGTATCCTTGAGCTTTATGACCACCGACCACCAGTTAGCCGATATCTTCATGAAACCTTTGGATGCCCCAAGATTCGAGAGTCTTAGGAAGTCTTTAGGTATATGCACAGTTGGTTACTTTGTCTAGTATATGATGGTTTTTCACATGTATATGCTTTGTTCATATTGCTACACTGTATCATTTGAATTATCCTTGTATTATTTTTTCCTTTTTCATATTTTAGAAAAATTCAAAAAGATTTTTGTTTTTTGTAAATTGGATAAATACAAAAAGATTTTTAGTTTTTAAGTAAAGGGAAAAAATATAAAAATATTTTCGATTTTTAAGAAAAATATGAAAAAGACAAAGATTTATTTTTATATTTTTTTTGAAAAACACAGAAAGATTTTTGTAGTTTGTTTACACCTTTTATGGATGGACATTTAGGATGGCCAAGTCACCACATCATTCCATTATCCACGTGACTATTTGGTAGTGTTTTGAGACACAACTTCATTTCATCCATATGCTTTGTAATGTTTAGAGTCATTGTGATGTAATTAATGATTACTTTCTATTTGTTTGACTCATTTTCTCCTTCAATGCACACATTCAAAGATTTATTTTATTTTAGTACTTGTCTATCACATGTTGGTCAAATTGTTTTCACCTCCAGCCTGTCTTTAAAATGAACCAAATGCAATAAAACGAGTAAATGGAAGTAGTGCATGTAGGAAATGTTTCCTGTGAGAATTTGTTTAGGAATAAAAAGATTTGAGTGCACAAGGGAAAGGGTTGTGAGAGGCATGTGAACTCATTGTGAAAGCTACCATTTGAAAAGATCCCCCCAAAAATTAAGTCTATAAAAAGAAAAATATGCCAAGAATGGGGCTAGCAGGAAATCTTATAAAAAGAGAATATAAAACCTCAATAGAAAAATAAAAACAATTATTATTTATGCTTGAACTTCGTTGGAAATCAATGGGTTTGCACATCCTGACAAAGTTTCGAAAAAGAATTACATTATTTTAGATGTTATTGGTGCAGAAATCATTTTAGACTTTGATGTGTTGATTAGATTCATTCACTTTCATATAAATTCACCTTTTGACACCTAAGGACGATTTTGAGCTCATTCGTTAGGAGTATCCAAAATTCATTATGGACGTATGATTATGAATATTTGAGTTTATTTTCCTATCGAATTTGTTCACACCCATACACTTCATTGACTTGGTTATCTTAGTGTAAATTCATGGTGTGATTTTTTGTTGTAAATTGTTTGTGTACGATTTTTTTTGAAAAATTCAAAAAGAGAATTTTTTTATTGTGACACACTCTGTATTTATTGTTTATTTGGGACATCATAAAAAGGGGAAAAATGAATTATGGGGGAGTGGTAAAGTTTAATTATTCAATGATTTGCTTGTGCTTAATTAATTCATCATTTATGCTTATCATTTTATGTCAAACGTTTGCGCGTCACGGGTATTTCTTTCTTGTATCATGTGTGTAGTTACAATTTGAAGATCATATATTTGGAACACCCTAATGAAGACAAAGAAACTTTGGAGATTTGAAGTTTTGAAGATTTCAGGACATGTATTTTGATATTTCCATTTGAGGGTTTTTGGGGATATTAGCTTGTATGTCTTAGGCTTTTATTTGGGTTGCATAATTCAGATATTTTAATATATGTACCGGCATAACCATATGAGGAGATTCGTAAGGACAATATTTCTGTCATTGTCCGCTAGAATCTAGGAATTGTCTGAGTTGTCCTAGATCACATATGATATGGCGTATACCGATAAATTATCACGTCTATAAACGATCATCCATTATGTCCTCTATCTGAATCATTGGCAACGTGCTCATCATTATTCACCCATCATCTTCAACCGATCTCCACTACTCCACTACATTAATGGTATCATTTTATTTGGATTTCTCAATATTCGCACTTATATCTGGGATATTTTATTTCAATTTAATAACTGATTTTATTTTATCAAAACCAAGGTTGGAATTTAAAATAAAATATTTTAAGCTATCAGTCATTCTAACGACATGGATATGTCATTCGAAGGGTCGTTTGAATCCCCTGATTGAATATAGATCAAACGAACCTGTACTATTTAGATTTTTAAGTGGTCATTTCTTAGGTAATTCGATCCATCTTCAAATGACATCTTGATGTAATTCTAATGACATGCTGTTGTTGTTCGAATGACATGCCACTGCCTTGAATTTTTTATTTGCCTATAAATAACTGCTCTTATTAGGTATCTTTGCCTTCTGCGGACCTGTTGCACTTTAAGTCTTCATTTTTAAGGCCTAAAACACTTTTGATTCACTAAAACCTCCCTTATCATATATGCGAATCATTGAGAAACCCTTATATTCATATTACTTAATCTTGGAGTGATACACGTGGAGAAGTTGTCTCTATTGCTCTTATTGGATTTCTCGTAGGAGATCTTGCTGAAGACAACAAACTGAGGCCTATGGGATATTCGTTTGTCAACATGTTTTTATTTCTCTATGTATGTGTAAGTCGAGGTTTACATAAAATAGTGAAATAAAAAGGTTTTGCCCCTTTCAGGTATTTTTCCTGAAATTATTTCTGTGATTGTTGGATTGCATCCTAGATAGATTTATCACTTTCAATCACTTTATTGCATGTTCTAGGCTTAATTAAAACTGGTTATAAAATTGAAGTTTAATTGAATAAGTTGAGAAATTGAACCGAAGTGCACTCTCAAATTGGTATCCATGCCATTTACACAATTCTACCGTGTAATTTTTTCGCAAATTTGCTCTGGATATTAATTTTCTAAAAGAATTGATTTTTGAAAAAGCTAAGTTCAATGGATTATTTATATAATTGAATGTTATTTTTTGATGGAACAAACTATGCTTATTGTAAAGCCCTCATGAAATCAACTAGAAAGGCTATTGATGAACGTGTCTAGCTAATTTGTGAAAGAGGGTGAACTCCTCCCACTGTCACCCTAGATAATGTGACCAATCTTAAACTTGTGTCTAACTGGACGGGAGATAAATTTAAATGGAGCACTTAAAATTCATGTGGCCTTAGTGCAATTTCTAGAGCTGTCTCTCCCGACAAGTTCTGACGTATAATGACGTGCACCATGTCAAAAGAGGCATGGGATATCCTATAGAAATAATTCCAAGTTATTGATATCCCTGCCTATTTTAAAATGCTTCTTAGTCACCCATGGATCGAAATTATCAGGGTAGTGGACTCTTCCCTCTGTCAAAAGAAGAAGTTCTTTGCAAATAACCAAGTCATCACCATTATCGGAGATGATGATAACTTTAATGGCATCATCACGGGCAACCCAATCTTAGAGAGCCAGCAAAATGTAAATGATATGTTTATGTTAGGCTTCAAGATTGATCCGCTACCTTTTTTAGTAGGAATAGACTTTAAAGACAAAGTGTGTCTAGAGCGTACCCACACGAAAATGTCAAAATCATTAAGATGTTCAAGAACATCTATTTCATGCCCGAAATAAGGCTAGGCCATCGACCATCGGGAATCCTTGAGTTGATATTTCTAAAAGAAACCTTCCTTCCATATGGTCTAGGATTTTAACCTTCTTTAGCTAAGCTCATGGATCTCCATCAGCAATACTGAAAAATAGTATTATAGAGAAAATCAGTCATCACCGAGGACTCTCTAAATGGAAATTTTATTAAGGAGATTGAGGACTTCCCTTTTACGGCTTGCCCGAACCATGGTGTGATATTGTCGAGAATAAGTTGAAGCTAAGGTTTGAGGTCTTCTTTAAGGAAAAATTCAGATAAGTTGAAGGCTTGAAGCATGAGGTGAAACCCTCGACCATCAAGTATACTGGCTCGATCTCTTCTGGCGCTAAAAGCAGAGACACCGGAGAATCGTTTGGCTTCCACACACTGAGAATGGACCTCTGAATGATCTGTGATGAATCTAAATCGTCTGACCCATCCGTGAAGATAATCTCTACTGATAAACCTCTCCATAACTGGCAAAATGTTCCAGTCAACCAACTCTACCTATCCAAAACCTTATTGTTTACTTTTTAGAGAATGAAACTGAACCTGATTCTCCTTTTTCTATTGCGAATGAAAATGTAAGCGAGGCCTCCTTTGATGAGGTTGTCAACATTGTATTTCCTAAAAATGTTGCTAATGAAATAAATGAAGATTTTGAGTATCTTATTGTTCCTTGTATTAATTGCATTGATTCTAATCAAACAATTGATGAAGATGGTCCAATTAATGAACAATTTTTAATTCCTTTCAGTACGAAAAAATTAAACAACATAACTGCGTTCAAACTAATGATGATGAGATTATTTTTATTAATCTTATTTCTAGTATCACTCCGCATGAGATTAAGATAGGGTTAATCCTTAACGAGAATGATCGATCTCGATTCAAAAATATCCTTAAAAAGTTCATAAATATCTTTGCATGGTCTTATAGTAACTTAACTGAAATTGACCCAGAGATCGTGCAGCATGAGATTACCACATATCCGAAAGGCAAGCCTATCAAGCAAAAATTAAGGAAGCTCCGGCCCGAATGGCCCTCAAAGTAAAAGACGAAGTGGTCCAGTAGTTAAATGTAGGTTTAATCCGTGTGGTTGAGTATACTACTTGGCTTTCCAATATTGTCCCTGTGTCGAAATCAAGCGGAAAAGTCCAGATATGTGTCGACTACCAAGATTTGAACAAAGTGAGAGTGTGCCTATCAATGGTAGCTACCCAAATAAAAATTAATTCCCCTAAATCAAGAAAAATATTTGTTAATTTATTATTCTAAAGGGGGTTTAACAATCCTAAAGTCTATGTGACAAAATATTTTGCTAAGTTTTAGAATCTCATGTTTTATTTTCTTAAATTATGAAAATAATTTTAAAAATGTAAAAAAAGTGAAATAAGCAAAAGATCAGATCTACGAGGGAAAAATCCACTAACAGAAAAAAAAAACCCGGGCAATAAGTACAACAAATGAACTATGGTAGAGTTTTACAATTAGAATAAATAGACTTACAAGCACATGACGCTACAACCGACTAGACACTCTTTCCCACCACATTCTCCGTAAAGATCTCCAACAACTAGAGAACACTGCACAACCATGATAGGTTTGGTTCCGTAACCAATGCCTTTAAATCAATGGTAAAAAATTATTCTTTAAAGTTGAAGATTTTTTTTTCATAGATGGAACGTTCAAGAAACCAAAATTCTACACCTAGGATTTTTTAGGGAATCCTATATATATATATGTGTTGGGGTGTTTGAAAATGTGTGGTGATTTAAACCTCAAAACTACCTTTCTAATCCAAGGAAGAGAAAATATTTACTCACTAATGAAGATTATTTTTTAACACAAGGTGAGTAAATACACCTCAATTAAAAACAATGGCATGAAAGAACTCAAATGAGAGGAGTGAAAAAACGTGCTCTCAAATATATGAAATATTTTTATCAACAAAAATATTTTTTCAATGCTCTCACTCTTGGTTTGAAAGAATAAACAACACAAAAACTTATAGCCTTTTGATTTTAAAAAGAGTTAAAGGATTAAATGATAGGTGTCACAGTCTTAAGGTGTCAAATAGTCACATCAGGGTTCAAGTCGCCCAAAAAGCAAAAATTTACACACTAACCAAGAAGATCTTTAAGAAATATCTTGTACAAAAGTGACTTTCAGTGTTGTTAAACATGTATTGCCGCAGTGTCTCTGAAAATGTTGAGCTTTTCTAAATCAACGCTCTGATACCAATTTGAAAAGGATGCGGAGTTGGATCCCCGGTGATTAATTGTCCCAAATTAAAATGTAATTTCCTTTTTAAATAAATGCGGAAGCGTTGAGATGGTTTTAACAAATAAACAAAGCCGAGTTTTAATATCTTAAGAAACAGATTAAAACATATATAATTCAAGTCCTAGAATTTTCCTAAGTCATCATTAACAATTATCCAAAGTTAGGCGAAACCATATTAATGCAAGTGACTTGAATAAACCAAATTTTACCCAATATTAAATTAAAGTCCCAAATTAAATGAGTGTGATAATTAAACACGATTTTATCTTGAATTAAACCTAAAGCATGCGTTCTAAATGATGAGCAAGATAAAATAAACAAAGTCACAGTACACGGCCATGTACGAGGAAAAACCCACTAACGGGAAAAAACCTCGGGACGACCCTAGCCTCAAATCCACTAAAAATGGTATTACAAAATACAAGACAAAAGACTTACTTCCTAAACTCGAACCCTCTCAAGCCGTGATGCTCCTTCTTGTATCAACCTCCAATTAGCGGATAACCATCGGAGCTCCACCGTGGTCTCGGAATTCACCGATCGGGCAATTAGGCATACCGTCACCCTAACATGGAGCCTTTCTCCAAATGGGTAGAAATGAAACGAACTTCTCTTCAATTCGGTGTAGAGAAAAACCGGTGCCAAAACAATCTCCAAGCAATTGATATTTATATAGAAGCTTAGATAAACAATTGGGTGTTAACTAGAGTGTGTATGAATTTTTCTTTAAAAATTGACACTCAAAACTTGAACATTTTCCTAAAGTGATTTTGCTCTCAAACTCTCTTTTGGAGATAAACAAATGTTGGAAAAGTTAGGAAAAGTTATCTTGGAAAATGTGTTTCCCGCACATAATTAAGCATGAAAAAAAGTTGGTTGAAAACCAAGTGGAAGAGTGGGGAAAAACTGCAAAAAACTGCCAAATAACTGTTCCCGCTGGAAGTTCGTTCGAACGAACTTGATTCTCGTTCGAACGAGACTTCTAACGAGTGAACAGCCTGGGCTCGTTAGAAGTTCGTTAGATACCTCGTTAGAACGACCATTCGTTCGAACGACATATCGAACGACATATCGAACGACTGTCCAGTTAGGGTCGTTGGCAAAACTCGTTCGAACGAAATCTGGTTCGAAGGAAAAAACTCGTTCGAACGACATTTCTAACGAACGACCAGAAAGATTGAAAATTTTGATTTTGGCCCAGAAACTTTTATATACTTATTTTTAAGTTTCTAATAGATTCTTTCTGAAAATAAAATGCAGTTTTAATTCACCTAACACCCAATACAAATTGTTCTAAGCTCCTATATACATATAATTACATTCATACCTTGGGAGCATGGAACCTTAATTGATGACGTAGAAACGAGGCACACAAACCGGCATTTTGATGAAGCTTTAAGTTCTTTGCCGCTACGTCATCAATACATACTTCATAGGCTTGAGAATATTACAATAAATACTATCCTATGAATAAATGTTTTTGTCCGGAATTGAGCCAAAACTATATATGGACTCAATTGGAAATTTGTGTCCTTATAGTCTCTATATCAAGACATTAAATCACTGCGTCGAACTTGAATCGATCTTGTTTGTGCCAAAGTTTAGGCATTTTGCATAGAGACATAAGAAATCAACGAGAGAATGTCACTGCAGCGAGGAAAACCATCGCAATGACGAAACTTCTGTGATGCAAGTTGCTCCATTGTCTAGAGTTTTTTATCATCGAAAAAAATACTAGCGATAAGCTTTCGCTGCCTTTAGAAAAACCATCACTACGACGAATCTTTGGTGAGGCAAGTCGTGCGTGTGTCCAGAAATTTTTTGTCCAGTTTGTCTTAGAAGATTTTTCAAAATATGTTTTGAAGCAAACTACAAGTATGTTTGTTTCACACATGAAAAACCATACTTAAAATATACAAAAAGATAAAATTCTTTATGAAATATATTTTTCAATTTTAAAAGTATATTTTTAGAGTGCGCATGGTCTTAATGAAATAACTTATTTAATTAAATCCCTCTAAACACAAATCCATTTTTAAAAAAAATCAATCTTTGATTAAATTAGGTTTGCATATGCTGATTGTTTCAAACACAGAAAATTAAACTACGCATGTAATCACAAACATACATGAGGAAAAATACCTTTTTGGGGAAAAACCTTTATTTTTGCACTTTAGATAGTTTTACAAGACAATTTACTCATAAAACTTTCTGAAGAATTCCACTCAGATCCAGAGCAGTCCACAAGTGGAGGTCCACCCTCGGTATCCACCGATCATCATTTCTTGCAACAGTGATTTCTTGTGTTACAAGGTTATAAGTAGAGTCTCTTTCCACAAGTATACATAAGGTATTAAACTATTAAGGTTTCAAAAGGATTCATAAGTATATTGGGGATGATGTTTTGTGAATCAAAAAGGTGTTTTGACTAAAAAGATTGGGGACTTTTTGTAACATATATGTAGTTTGCATTTTTTTCAAAAGTCTATATTAAAATCTTTTTGAAACAAATATTTATAGGTCGTACATAAAATTCGAGGTGGTGAACTTTGTTTGAACGAAAATAGAAGTCGTTCGAACGAGATTGTCATCTTGTTTGAACGAAAACATAGTTCGTTCGAACGAGACTCCAATCTCGTTGGAACAATCTTCTAACGAGATTCAAACGAATTCAAACAGGACACCCTCGTTGGATTTTCGTTTGATGAAAGGATCAAATGAGTGTTATAATGAAATAAACTTTTTATTCAAACTAGATTGGCATCTCGTTTGAAAGAAGTCAATTAAAAATGATTTTTAACTCTAAAAAGTTTGCCTCGATTTTTATAAAAATATTTTATAAAAAATCTCCCAAATATAAATGTAAATAAATTTAAAATCGTAAAATATTTATACCTTCAATACGTGGAGTACTCTTGAACTTGCAAATGTTGAGATTCGGTTCATCATGTCGGTTTGTAACGGGATACGCCAAGTGTGCCATAGCGGAAAATAAAACCAATAATACGGCTAAGCTGGACTATTTTGCCTTACAAATCTCACCCTTTGGCTATTCCAATACAAAAACATAATCGAAACCCAAACTATAAAATTTTTCCATCTGAGATAAAAATTCTAATACCATTCTTAAACCCAAAAGATGGAATGGCATAGATAAACTTTGTCTTCAAAATCCACTTGTTCTTCTTGATCTTCCCCGTAATTTGTTTTCCCCATTTCAGTTTGAAATAGACAAAGGAGTATAAACTAAATATGAGATATAGAGAAAATCATAGATAAAAAGAAGATATCATCACAAAGATATAGAAATGATGAAAATGCAATGATAATATCAAAGTCTGCACAAACTACTTTTTGAAGTTTTTAAAAATTTTCAAGTATAAAATTGTACAAATACAAGACACCATGAATTAACGCAAAAATACCCGAGTCATGGAAGCGAAATGTAGGGGTGTGAACATATTCCATAGGTTAATCAACGGAGACAAACGTAACACATGTGCAAGAAGAATTGGGAAAACACTAACAAATGATCTCAACATCTACCTTAAGTGTAAAAATTGTGAACTCATGTGAAATTGACTTAACCTAATCAACAAATCAAAACCGTAAGTGATTTTCACACAAATAACACCCAAAACTATGGAATGTTTTTCACTAGATTTGTATAGTGTGTGCAAACCCATTGATCTTCGACTTAACTCCCTCAAAATCTCACATATAGCAATAAAACTCTCAATTATTTTTGAAGAAATTAATGCTCATTTGTAGCGAAGCATCAATGTTCAAACAAGTTGGCCTGACACTTTTATTTTTATGTGCCTCTAATCTTTTTAGGATATTTTTATTGCAAATGGAGGCTTTTAATGAAAAAACTTTTATCTTTCTTACACCCCTTCCATTGATTAATATTTAACAAATTTTCTAAAAAAATGATTTAAAACTGGAAAATGGTTCTTACAAGCACAAATTTTTATCTCAATTTTCACATTTGGTTTATTTTAGAGCAAAATTGAGATGAAAACACTATGATTGACATGTGACAGGTAAGTGAAATACTCATATAAGCTCATGCTCATGTGCATTAGAGGAGACAATGAGTCAAACATGTAGTAAGTTATCATCAAATCACGACTTAATGGATCCACACATTAATAAGCACATATATGAAATGATGTTATGTCTCAAAACACTAGAAAATAGTCACATGGATATGGAATGAATAGGCGATTCAGACATTTTTAATGTTCATCCATATATAGTTTAAAAGAAATTAAAAACATTTTTTGTCATTTTCAAAATTTTTATCAAATTAAAATCTTTTTGCCTTTTTCAGTTTTTCTTAAAAACCGAAAATCTTTTTGCATTTTTCAAAATATTTCAGAAAAACCAAACTCTTTTTGGATTTTTCTAAAAATATAAAATGAAAAACATAAGCAAAATTATAATACAATCTAGCAATAAGAACAATTGTAAATAATCATGATAATCATCCTATACTTGATAAATTATCTGAACTTAGTCAACAGTGAAAATACCTAAAGATTGTCTAAGATCCTCAAATCGAAGTGCATCTAAAGTTTTCATGAATATGTTAGCTAACTGGCGATCAGTGCTAAAAAAGATAAAGGACACATCATTATCCTCAACTAGGTATCGAATAAAGTTCTCGCGTATCCTAATGTTCTTTGTGTGCGGATGTTGGATTGGATTACGAGAAATGTGTATAACACTCGTATTATCACTAGAAATAGTCATCGTGTAATGTGAAATGCTGTAATCCTCTAATATTTTATTCATCTATAAAGTTACGTGCAAAAACTCCCAGCGGCTATATACTTAGCCTTCGTCATGGAAAAATATATGGAGTTTAGCTTCTTCCTCATCCAAGAGACAAGAGAACTCCCAAAATGGAAACACCCACCCGAAGTTCTCCTACAACCATCTACATCCCCGACCCATTCAACATCTGAATATTTAGATAAACGGTCATTAGTATCAAAGGAATACCAAATACCTATGTAAGAGTTCCACTCATACATTTTATAATATATTTTAGAGCATGCAAGTGTGACTTTTTTTGGGGATGCGTGGTATCGCGCACCAAAGGCGAAATTGGGACAACTAGTGGTAAGGTAAAGAAGATTGCCTATCATACCCCGATACAAGGTTTTCTCTAGTCCCTTGCTTGAAGTTTCTTTTCTAAGATTTTTCGATGTACTCATATGGGTGTGTGAGTGCTTAGTGAAGTCTAGACAAAATTTCTTCACAAGGTCTCTTGGATATTTGGATTGTGATATGAATATCCCATCCTCAACCTGATGAACCTAGAGTCCTAGGAAGAAAATAAGCTCACCTATCATGCTTATCTCAAACTCATTCTTTATCTCCTCCTAAAAGGTTTGAGAATGGCAGGAGCATATGGATCCAAAGACTATGTCATCCACATAGACTTGGGCAAACAAAATGGCACAATGTTTGATATACTCCTCCTCTCTTGAAGTCGCGAGCTAATAGATAGGAAGTAATCCTCTCATACTAAGCACGAGGTTCTTATTTCAAACCATACAAGACTTTTCTAAGATAGTAGAATTCTCTCGGGTGCTTAGTGTCTTCAAACCCTTTTGGTTGTTCCATGTAAACCTCCTCCTGTAGAATGCCATTCAGAAAGGTACTCTTAAAATCCATCTGGTATAACTTGAAGCGCAGATGACACGATATGATGAGAAGTAAATGGATTGACTCAATCTTAGTAATATGAGCGAATGTCTCCTCATAGTCTAGACCCTCGATCTGTGTGTAGCTTTGAGTAACCAACCTAGCCTTATTACGAATTATGGTACCATTTTCATTAACCTTATTCTTAAAAATCCACTTGGTACCTATCACGTTAGTCTCTCTAGGTCAGGGGAACAACTCTTAAACACCGTTCTTTATAAACTGAAGCAACTCTTCTTGCATGAAAAAATTCCAATGCTCATCCTTGAGTGCTTCTTTCACGTTATTGGGCTCAACTAGTGATGTGCAACAGATATAGATAACAACATTTTTTAGTTGAGCACGAGTCTTGATATCGTCACCATGGGGTGTATCCTCCTCACATTATGGTCTAGGAGAAAAAAATATCAGTGGCTCGTCATCTCGAATCGTGACATTTTTTGACTCTATAACCTTAGATCTAGCCAGATTGTAAACCCTCTAAGCCCTACTCATCAATGAGAATCCAAAAAATATCCCCTCCTCGCTCCAGGAGTCGAACTTTCTTAAGGTCTCCCTATTTCGCAAGATGTAGCATGTACTCCCAAAGACACGGAAACATGATAGGTTGGGCTTCTTCCACGTCCACAACTCATAAGGTGTGTGAAGTGTGTGCGAACGAAGATATACCTTATTCACTGTATGTCATGCGGTGGTCACCGCCTCTCCCCAAAAATGTTTAGGAACATTTCTCCCAAGAAGTATGGATCTAGAAATTTCATGTGTAGTCTGGTACTTCCTCCTAACTATCCTATTTTGTTAAGGAATAAGAATGACTAAAACTCGTGTTTGATTCCCACTCCATCACAATAGTTATCCACTCTGGATTTTTTAAATTTAGTGTTGTTATCACTATGCATCTGACTAATAGTGACACTATGTTGATTTTACATGACACGGTACTTGGTTGTTAGGAACTAAACCACATCGGACTTTTTCCTAAGAAATCCTACAAAAGAGTATCTTGAAAAGTCATTGACCATCACGAGAATGTATCTCTTACCACATAAACTCTCCGAGCGAGTAGGACCTATAAGGTTTATGTGAATCAATTCCAAAAACACGGGAGATGGTAATTGTATTTAACTTTTTAATTTGTTTACCTTGTTGGAAAGGTCCAAAAATTGAGGAAGTTGTTTTTCCAAGCGATGGTAAGACGTGAACTAGGTCTTTTTTCACTAATCTCTCAAGATCTCTAAAGTTCACGTAACCTAGACATTGATGCCAAAGGCCCATAGTGGAGATCACGGCACTGTTGCACACAAAAGAGGACCACAGCACAATCTCATAATAATTATCTTCCGTCCTCATACCTTGCAGTAAAAGTTTATTAGATTGATCATAAACATTACATTCAGACCAGTCAGACTTTACAACAAAGTTTGGTCTCACAGTTGGCTTATACTAATTATGTTCTTTTTACGCCCTTTCACGTACAACACATCGTATAGCTTAGGAAATTCGGGTATCTCAACACTGCCACGTCCTAAAATGTTAGATCTACTCCTATAACCAAAGATTACGTTACCTTCCTTCTGATTTTCAAGGTGGATAAAAAATGAGACATCATTGGTCATGTTCCTAGAAAACCCACAATCAAAATACCATTGGGAAATATTTTGAGCCTTGAGAGGAGCATGAACAACAAGGGCTTTTTCATCTTTCTTAGGTACCTAAGTGGTAGCAACCTTTTGTTTGCCCTTATTGTTGTTGACTCTATTTGGAATGTTGTAAGCATTCTCAAATGATAAAGACATCCATTGAAATTCTTCCATCAAACTATGTGAAGATGCGGATGGAAATTTAACTTGCTCTTTAAGGCTAGCAAAGTCTCTAAAGTGGTGTATAAGAGTATGTGTACGCCTAGTTCTACCTAATTTATAGAAAAAATCTCTAAGGTGAGATCTCTTTTGTGGTTTAGGTTGAGGGCCGTAAGGATTAAAAAAAATTCAAGAACTGGTTCCAGTGCGGTATTGGAAGCGGATGTACCGTCAAAACCTATTCCATGCCTCTCACCAAAACCTAAAATGAGATCGATGAGCATCTTACCTACCTTATTCGATGTATCCTTGATAGTTACCTTGACCTCTCAGGCACGTTTGATATCTTTCTCGAGTTAGGATACAAGGGCTTAACGTTTCTCACTAGTTTCCAAGGTTTCTTGGAGATCTCTTGTAATACTAGCCACCTTATTGGTTGACTCCCCATTCTCTCTCGCAACTAAACAAACTCTTTCTCCCAAAGCTTCTCAAATGGAAGACTCACTCTATCTCAACTCTTTCTCTAGTGCTAAAACTCTCAATGCTAACCCTTTGTTTTGTTTCTTAGTTTTAAAGGACTTAGCATAAAGATCGACATAGGCGCGTTGAAGGTCACTCTCGCTCTCACTTAAAACATTCTCTCCTTCAAACAACTAGACTGACTATCGAGGTGTTCATCTTTAGTATCTTCCTCATCATCGTGAGGTACACTATTTGTACTTCCATGACAAGCCATGAATTTGGTGAAGTTACATCCATGTGGTGATTCATCCCCGAAACTCACTGACTCGACTTGCTACCACTAAGAGTGACATTTAAGGCAGTTTTGCCTTTCCCTAGAGGTTTCAACCTAGTCAGACACTCGTGAGCTTTGTGACCCTTTCCCTCACACTCATAACATCTCTCCTCATCCTTCTTTGGGAAATCTTTCTTTTTTTTTTCAAAAATTTTCTTGTCCGATTTATATTTTTTATCTTTCTCAAAACTTTTTTTTTTCTTTGGAAGTATTTTGCCTTTTCAGTTTGAGAAATTTCTTGAAATTTTTAGCAAAAAGGGCAAAATCATCTAAATAAAAGTCGTACTCAGAATCGAACGACACTTCCTCTCTCTCTCTTTTTAGATTCGACTTTAAGTGAAATTCCTTTTTCCTTAGGTTTTACAATTCTAGGGAACATATCTATTTCGTATGTTTGAAGATCTCCTACAAGTTCTTCTAACCTAAGAGTGCCTAGGATCCCTACTAAATTAAGTACGGTAACCTTAGGAATAAAAAGGGCAAGGAGTGATCTCAAAATTTTATTAAACACACGTGTCTCAGGTATTTTTTTCACCTAAATTGAAACTCGAGTTAACTATATTGGACAGTCGTGCATAAAGTCGTCAAATGATTCAGATTCAAGCATTGTGATAATTTCAAACTGTGGGGGTGAGATTATACAGCTTGAAGCTTTAACAACATTGGTGTCCTCATGAGTGAGCTGGAGGGTAACCCAATATTTTTTAGATGCGGTGAACGTCATAATGCGACGGAACTCATCAGTGTTGGCGGATCCCGAGATTGCACTCAAACCGCGAGAATTAAAGTAGCTCCATTTAAAGTCGTCCTCTGTTTATTGAGAGACATATTTATGGCCAACGACATTGTCAATAGTAACAGTGCGTGGTGTCCACCCTCTTTCACAGAGCACCCAGATGCGTTCATCAATTGACTTTAAAGTAGACCTCATTCTATCTTTCCAATATGCATAGTTGATACCATCAAAGATGGGCATTCGATTATATAAATTATCCATTAAAATTCGACATCTTTAAGATCAACAATTTTTCAAAACAAAATTTAATATCAAGAAATATTTTTGAAAAAAGATCACACAGTAATTTTGTGTAACCAACTCTAATACCAATTTGAGAGCGCGCACGATCTTGATGGAATAACTTATTGCATTAAATGTCTCCAAACAAAAATCCAATTTTTTTCAAATTTTAATGTTTGATTAAATTAGGATTGCATATGATGATCATTCCAAACACAAAAATAAACTACGAATGCAATCACAAACAAATATGAGGAAAAATCCCTTTGCAGGGCAAAACCTTTATTTCTACACTTTAGATAGTTTTACAAGACAACTTACTTACAAAAATTTCTAAAGAATACCACTCAGATCTAGAGTAGTACACAGGTGGCGGTCCACCTTCGATATCCACCGATCAGCCTTTCTTTGAGTAGTAATCCCTCAGGTCACAAGGTCAGCAGTTTAGATCTCTCTCCACAAGTATATATCAAGTATGAAACTATTAGGGTTTCAAAAGGATTCACAAGTATATTGGGAATGGTGTTTTGTGAATCTAAAAGGTGTTTTGACCTAAAAGGATTGAGAACCTTTTGTAATAGATATGGAGTTTGCATTTTTTCAAAAGTCTCTACTAAAATCTTTTCCTAATAGGAATTTATCGGTCATACACAAAATTCGAGGTGACGAACTTTATTCAAATAAAAATAGAAGTCATTCGAACGAGAATGTCATCTCGTTTAACGAAAACATAGTTCGTTTGAAAGGGACTCCAATCGCGTTAGAACAAGCTTCTAACGAGTTTCAAATAAATTCTAATAGAACATCCTCATTGGATGTTCATTCGATAAAAATATCAAACGATCATTCTAATGAAATAGCCTTTCGTTCGAACGAGATTAGCATCTCATTTGAACGAGGTCAATAAAAAATTAATTTTTATATCTAAAAAATTTTCCTTGTTTTTATAAAAAATATTTCATAAAAAATCTCCCAAATATAAATGTAAATAAATTTAAAATTTATACCTTCATAATGCGGAGTAATCTTGAACTTAGATATGTTGAGTTTCGGTTCATCGTGTCAGCACATGTCGGTCTGTAATAAAATACGCCGAATGTTCCATAGTGGCAAATAAAACAAATAATTCAACTAAGCTAGACTATTTCCCCTTACATATTTGCATGTGTATATGAAAAAAATTACAAAATCAAGGTTAATTAAAAAGATTTTTTAATTATAAAAACATATTAACCAAGGTGAATCTAAGTCTGCTAAGTTTTGTACCTTATCCTAAGTGGTTTAGTTGAGGTTCGGTACAGAGTGAATCCGGTTCATTGATGAAGCTTTCCGATGAACTCTTGGACACAGACTTAAACATGTTTTGGTCAAGTAATTTAGACAATATATTACATGGAGCACATCGGGTATACTATACCCTTACAATCCCCCCCACCCCTTGTATAATTTCGATACAAAATATAAAAGGAAAAATTACAAGAAAATGAAAGAAATCAACCATTTTACAACTCGCATGTGCACGTGAAATTCCAAATATATAAATTATATTTGTTCCAAATAACTAATCACTACAAGAGACTAAACCATCTTTATGGAACATTAATAAGCTCCTGTTCAATACCTTCCCGTCACACACTAAGAAACTCATCAAGGTACCAATGTGAAGAGATATGATAAGAAACATATGATAAATATGAACATGTGAATATAGCATTTTGAACACGTGAGTATCATATCTATCAATAATAACTCCTGCTCAAATATACAATCCTCCTTAATAAACATGATATATAACAAACTACTCTAAGAAACCTAATATGTTTTTATAACTATAATCCCCCTATCTACAAATTCTCCCCCCTTTTGTTACGGAAAGCGAAAAAGGGAAAAAATATGCACGTAGTAGGATAAAGATCTAAAGATATTTTGAAAGAGTAAAACATGTTGATCAAACCAAAAAAAAGGAGATCGATCATATAATGAGTGAATAGTTAAAATGTTAGTATAAGCAGGATATAATCATGAGAGTAATATGACTAAGAGAAATAAATTAAACTATATGCGGGAATATAAAATATATCAAGTAAAGATATATGTAATGCTAAAAGATTTAAGCATTCAAAAGTTAAGAGTTTATAAGGATTACAAAAAATATGATCGATACAAATCAAAATTCAAATAACTCTTAACTAAATAAAGCCTAAAAAAAATACATCAGTTCTTCTTCTTCTTCTTCTTCTTCTTCTTCTTCTTCTTCTTCTTCTTCTTCTTCTTCTTCTTCTTCTTCTTCTTCTTCTTCTTCTTCTTTAACATGCCAAATACACATAAATCGATATAGTCGTTGTTAGCATTATGCAAGGCATCCCCAACATTATGCGCATGAGTATCAAACTGGTGTTGAGAAACGTCATAAAAAGAAGAGTTCATCAAACTAAAAGAAGGTAGAAAAATAGAACACAATTGAGTAAATATCTAATAGATTGTATAATCTAACTCATTTTCAGTTAGAGGGTGTGAACTAGATGCTCATGACATAGAGGCATGACAAAGAGTAGTGGAAGAATGACATGAGGTGGACCAAGTGAATCAAGTGTGTCAAAAATGTCTCAAGTTGAGCAATAAACGTATAATATAAACCAATAGTTAGTGAAGATTTTGGCTTTTCCTTAACTTCATCCATAAGCGAATGAACTCCACACTTCAAAAGCAAACATACGATCAAACCATCGTAGGGAAAATCGCGAGGTTTAAAACTTTCCTTAGTGTGATGAAAAATCGTGTCCCAAATAAAATCACTCAAACACATATCAACACCCATACTAGTGGCATAGAACAACTGCGCAGGTTTTAGAGTTATTTTATACGGGTGGTATGTGGGAAAAATACAAGAGTGCATAACCATATTCAGAATGTAGAAGTCCTTAGCAAGAAGTGGATGAGGAAAGTCTTTCCATACCAAGACTGATAATGGTTGTCGCTCAAATGAGTGATAACGTTTTGGTGTCTAGACTCACCCGTAATCGACTTGTAAGGATATTTGGGTAATTTTTCTTCCAGGACGTGATAGTGGTTGCTTATCCACTTGGAAGAAAGTTTCACTTAAATTCACCTCATTTTGGCCGAAATAAATCTTTTGCCTTTGTGATCCATACCATTCACAAGAGTCAAATTATATTCTCTCACCAAGTTGGGGTAACATTGTCTGGATTGAGAGAAAATATCAATCCAACTCCTTTATCCAAGAGCTCGTATAAACGGGTGTCAAAAAAATCTAAATTAATTGAACTCTACCAATACACGTAAAGTGTGGCAAAGAGTTCATCAAATTTGGAGAGATTGGAGGAAGTCAAGGCACGTGAGCGTGATTTTAGAGATATAAAATAAAGTGTAATCACATACCAAGATGCAAGCATATAAATCCAATGAGATATGGAAATGAAATTCAAGGGTCCTATACTATCACTATGAGTTGAAAAACCCTAAAAAGTAAAGCAAGGTTATACACACTAAAATCTACTCACAAGATTCAATCTAAACTCAAGATAAGTAGAAACTAATCAATCATAGAAGAAATTTCATCAAAAATCTACCAATATTACCATCACTAAGACTTAACTCTGAAAATGAGTAAATCTGAAAATCTATAAAAGAAAAATTTACCAAGATGAAGATAAATCCACTAGAATGAGTATAAGTCAACCTAAAAGACTTCCAAGATGCTAAAATGGGAGGAAGACATGAGGATTTTTTATGGGTGAAAGTGATTTTGAGAGAAAAAATGAGCAAAAGTTCTAAAATAATCCCGATTTGGGCGTTTATTACTCCCAGATGTTGTCGTTGTAGCAAGAAATATTCTCGCAGGTCGCGACTGCATCACTGCAGCTAAGCTCAAACAACATATGTTAAACCAACTTATAACAAGCCAAAAAAACACAAATACACCAAGAAATGTACTATGATTTCTCCATAAAAAGCAAGTACATTTTAATCCCTAAAGTACTATTTTATTTGACGAAAGCTACAAAAGATCATACAATGGTTATTGGTTATGCCAAATAATCTACAAAACAAATGGTTTATCATTCAAAGGCCTAAAGTGAAATTAAATCCATATAAAAGATAGACTAATTTAAAGATAAATGAACATTAATTCATAAAATTGAGGAATGAAGATCAATGCTTGAAATCACTTTTGATTTTTTTTTACTTTATTCGACAAAGATAAATCCTCATTTTTCTTGAAAACAAATAAAATTTTCAAATATCTGTTTTTTCCTCAAATAGTGATTTTATGATTAAAACCTTTTAAGTCTCATATCCTTGATGTTACTCAACCTTTATGGAAATGCTAATGTTTAATGTGTGGTGTAAAGTGCATGAGTTATGGAAAATACTCTAAAATAACGAGCTTAATTTACCTAGGCCTTTTAAGCTACAGAAATTTAAGCCTCGACTATTAAAAGCCATAAATAAAACCATTAGTACAATAACTAAGAAAGTGGCTTTGCATTTAAGATCATGGGATAAAATAATACCTATCTATCATAGAAGACCAATATTATACAAGGCCAAAATATAAAGGCATGGACAAACCAATGATTTTATCTAAAGAATAAAAGTATTGATAAAGAGAAATCAAGATGCTTATATGAAAAGATTAAAACAAACTCTCTAAGACGCCTAAGCCACAAGAATCCTATTACTTCTTAAACAAGGACTAAACATTTGCTCATTTTTCTAGGTATTGTAGCTCTCCTCTATCAATAGATTATTTCATAACCCTATCCAAATCAAGTCTCTAGGGATTGGATCTAGGAACTGAATCGAGAAGTTTGGGAGGATTAAAAATTTTCCCTTTTCTATTTCCTTTGGAAAAAAACTTTTGAGGGGATTTGACCTTCTTCTTCCATTTCCTACAGACCTTTTTACCCTTATAAAATTACTTATGTGTGACGCGGGTTGAAGCAAAACATAAAACTCCTTAAGGTGTCCAAAGTTATGATACTGTCTATACCTATAGGGTTGTGGGTGTATGTGGAACTTGAGTTATTACTTCCTAAGTATTAAGGAAAACTCCTTCATGTTTCCTTCTCTATTTCAAAAGTAACACATGAAAGTCACCTTCCTTTGGCTTCCTTTGGTTATGGAATGATTTGTGGATTCACGAATAGGAGATGGAAAAATGGACTGGGTTGATATGAAATCTTGGATATACCTAGATCCATCACTCTCAAAATCGATTCCTCATCTATCCACAGTGAATAAATTAGCACCAAAAGGCATCTTATCTAATGTTTGAGACCCACCCGTCATAGCTTGGTCTTAAGAAAATAAATTTGGTTATCTAGAACTATTATCGAGTTTCGTCCTCTTGTATGGATATCCTAGGGAACTCAATCTCCATATGAAGAAAATCAATAGAACTATCCTCAAAATATGGTGTAATACTCACCATATGTGGAGCAAAAAAATGGATAGACGATTCTCGACATTGGCTATCATGGTGGAGAGTTCTATGTTATGACTTTAGAGATGTATGAACTCCTCGTAAAGCCTTACATAGTCTGCTTGAAGATTATTTTCCTCTTCTTTCTCAGTAGTGCTCAAAGAAGGTCTTGGAATAGTCATTTCTCCACTTGGATAAAGAGGAACATCAAAATACTCTAAATCATACAAGTAGTCAAATTTCTCTCTTGCCAAAAATGCAATATAATTTCATTCTTGAGGGTCATCTTCAGAGTCATTGCTTTGACATGTTACCTCAACCACCACATGTAAATCACGTGATAGTCTTTAGAGAATCATCTTTATTTTATCCATTTCCATGACCGATCTCAAGTTTGGACGAATAGTTTTTGGTGCGCCTCTAGACTGAAACCGTTTTTTCCACTACTTGGAAAACTTAATGAGAAATTACATATCATCCTCACTAACGTCATGGGAACTAAAATTAGGATATGCATTCTTAGCCTTGAAGGCTATGTTTTTCTCCTTAGGAGACATTCCTTCGCGATACGACAAATTTGCCTCATAGGGTTGGAGAGAACCAAACAATTTTCCTGCATGCATTATCTTAGAAAGTAGAGCTCTAACCTCTTCAATGGCATCAACTTTGCCACAAAACCTAGGTGAGAGTGAGCGTAAGAGTTTATCAAAAATCTTACTAATGGTCTTCCCCAAAGATAAGATGGAGGTAACTATGTTGTTCAACTCGATACATAGCTAGTCAAAATCCTCATTCCCCTTCATGGTAAGGATTTTGAAAAGGATGGTAATCCGTTGAAGCTTAGAGTTCTTCATGATGGAGGTGCCATTGTAGTTCATTTTTAATTCATCCCATGCCTTCTTAGACATTATTCATGTGGATATATGTCTAAAATCACTCAGGGACATGGAACCAAAAACAACATTAAGTTCCTTTATGTTATACCCACTCTACTTTAAATCGTTATCATCCAAACTAGATCTAATCTTGTCAACGTGGACGTCATCAATAGTAGTTTTGGGATAAGTCCATACCATAATCACACTATTCCGTATTCGATCATCCATAAACATTAAATACGCTATATTATGACCTTTCCAATAGGAATAATCACCATCAAATGGAGGAGGTAGGAGGGTTGAACTTCCATCCATTTCACATAAAAGGATATAGACCAAGGTTTTTAAGCATAAAATTTGGAGACCCACTTCAATACCAATTGAGTGCGTGCCTCTCGACGGTAGCTACCAAAATAAAAATTAATTCTCCTAATTCAAGAAAACAGTTTGTTAATTTATTATTATAAAAGGGGTTTAACAATGAAAAAGTCTATGTGACAAAATATTTTACTAAGTTTTAGAATCTCAAGTTTTATCTTCTTAAATTAAGACAATGAATCTAAAAATATGAAGAAAAAAAACAAGCACAAGACTGGATGTACGAAGGAAAACCCACTAACGGGAAAAACTTAGGGCCGATAAGAATAACAAATGCATTATGGTAGAGTTCTATAACTAGAAGAAATAGACTTATAAGAACACAATACTACAATTGACTAGCCACTCTTTCCTACTATATTCTTTGTAAAGAGCCCCAACAATTGGAGAACGATGCACAAACACGACATGTTTTTGTCTGCAACCAATTCCTTCAAATCTATGGAAAAAAAATATTCTTTAAAGTTAAAGAAACTTTTATTCCTAGAGAAAACATTCAACCAACAAAAATGATACACCCAAGATCTTTTAGGGAATCTTATAAAAAATGCGTGTTGGGACATTTGAAAAGGCATGGTGATTTAAATCTAAAGATAAGTTTTCCAAGAAAAGGAAGAGAAATATATACTCACTAATGAAGATCCGATTTTTGAATACAAGGTGAGTAAATATACCTCCATGAGAAATAATGGCTTGAAAGAACTCAAAGAAGAAGAAATAAAAAATGTGCTCTTAAATGTATGAAATGTTTTAATCAACAAAAATATTTTTTGATACTCTCACTCTTGGTTTTAAAGAGTAAAGAACATACCAACTTATAGACATTTGATTTTGAAAAGATTTAATGGATCAAATGCTATTTATTATACTCTTAAGGTGTCAAATAGTTACATTCGGGTCTAAGTCACCCAAACAAATATGTATTTGTGGCACTAACTAAGAAGATATTTAAGAAAGATCTTATGAAAAAATGAATTTCAGTTCTCTCAGATGCATATCACCATAGTGTCGATGCATCGAGAATATGAGTCTCTACGATGAAGCTTAAGCAATCCAGGTTGTGCTAAAGTCCAAAATTTTTTCATGAGGACATAAACAACCAGTAAGATAATCTCACTACATTTAGGAATACCATCACTGTGGAAAAACTATTAGGAGGCTAGTTGCACCATTGTCTAGATTTTTTTAACATGGCCAAAGAAATACTAGCGACAAGCTTTTTCTACAGCGAGAAAAGCCATCGTCACGGTGTAGCTGCGGCGAGGCAGGTTGCACGTCTGTCCATAATATTTTATACAATTTGCCTTAGAAGATTTTTCAAAATATGTTTTGAGGTAAACTCCAGGTATGTTTGTTTCACACATGAACATCCATACTTAAAATACACAAAAAGATGAAATTCTTTATAAAATCGATTTTTCTATATGAAAAGTATATTTGCATGTGTATTCGACAAAATTAAAAAAGCAAGGTTAATTAAAAATATTTTACAATTATAAAAACAAACTAAGCAATGTGAACTCACTATGTCTTATAACTTGTCCTAAATGGTGTACTTGAGGTTCGATATTGAGTGAATCCGATTCGTTGATGAAGTTTTCTCGTGACCTCTTGGACATGGACTCAAACATGTTTTACTTGAGCAATTTAGACAATCTATTATATGGATCACATGAAGTATACTATACTCTTACACAAATCTTTTTCAAAAGATGATTATCCTTTGCCTAACTTCGACATGATCGTTGATAACACTGCCAATCATCCCCTCAAGTCATTCGTTGACATCATCGTTAGGTATAATCAGATCAAGATGCATCCCGACCACTAAGATAAGATTGCTTTCACCACCCCGTGGGGTAACTTTTGTTATAATGTCATGCCTTTGAGTTAAAAAAAATTCGAGGCTACATATAAAAAAAACATCTACAACTATCCTGTATGATCTTATCCATAAAGAGGCTGACGTCTACGCTGATGACATAAAAATTAAGTCCAAAACTCAATAAGGTACATTCCTTTCTTGAGGAAATTATTTAATCAATTGTGGCAATAGAAGATGTGTCTGAATCCACAAAAGTAAATTTTTAGTGTCACAAAAGGAAAAATCTCCCACTTTATGGTTAAGAAAAAAGGAATCGAAGCACACCGCACTAAACTCAAAACAATCCTTAAAATGCCGCCATTTAGGATTGAGAAAGAAATTTGTGGTTTCTTGGTCAAACTCCAGTAAATCAGTAGGCTCATCATCCAACTCACTTATATCTATGAGCCGATCTTCAATCTCCTGTGAAAATATTCAACTAAAGTTTGTAATAAGGCATGTCAATAAGCTTTTGAAAAAATTAAGTTGTATTTAACCCAACCTCCAGTGCTCATGCCACCATAACATGGTATTTCTCTTCTCTTATACCTCACTCTAACTGACACTGCTGAAGGGGATATGATGAACCAATACATCGAAAAATTGTGAAAGGAAAGATCCATTTACTATGCTAGTAAAAAATTTGCAGAATATGTAGTAAACTACACCATGTTGGAGTTGGTTGTGTCGCCCTAGTTTAGGTGAGTCAAAATTTTTGACACTACATGCTTGTGTTCCTTATCAAGTTGTTATCTCAAATGGATCCCACGAAGTACATAATAGGAAAAATTCCCTTATCAAGTCACATAGCCCGTAGAAAACTATTACTAGGCGAGTTTGATATTGCTTAGGTGATGCATAATGCCGTCAAGGGAAAGGACAACTCTGATTACCTAGCTGACAATCCTATAGGAGAAGTTGATGTGTGGATTTTTGAATTTTCGGATGAGGATATTATCTTTAATTCTCATGAAAAGCTTCGATGGAAAATGTTCTTAAACCGATATTCTAATAAGAAGAGGTATGGCATTGTGTTACTCTTGATCGTACCCGATGACTATCATACTCCCATTACCATCAAGACGGACTTCTTTTGGTCCAACAACATGATCGAATATAAATCATGCCCTATGGGCCTCAAAATTTCCCTCGAGAAAGTAATCTACTATCGTGATGTTTATGAAGATTCGACCCTCATCATAGGATAAGTCTTCTAGAAATGGAAAGTCAAAGATGAGAACCTCATACCTTTTCATGCTTACCTTGGAGAATTAGCTCCCCAATTTAAGGATGTCACCATTAATTACTTTCCTTACATAAGAAACAATTTTGCCAATGCATTAGGGACCTTGGACTCGATGGTTGACATGACTGAGGAATACTAATGTCCCCCTTTTAATTTTAGAAGTAGTTTCTGCCAATCCATTGCTATCATATCGATCCCTCTACGGAAGAAGATTCTGATAATATTGAATTGTGGTATTATGATATCTGGTGCCTCCTTAAACATGGTTGATATCCTCAAGGACTGAGAAGAAAGACCGCATGACCCTTCACACGCTTAAAATTGAAGAAGTGGTGTAAAAAAATCCACAATGAAGAATGTGTGACCCACATAAACGATCATATGCTTGCTAAGAAGATTATCAAACATGGAAATTATTAGACTACTATGGTCTAATACTGTGATGCATATGTAATAAGGTGCCTTAAATGCCATTAATTTTCCAATCTCCAACACTTACCTCCCTAAGAGTTGTACAACATGAGATCTCCTTAGGCCTTCTTAAGTTGGGGCATTGACATAATTAGGGAAGTCACACTCAAAGCATCAAATGGGAATGAAATTCATCCTGGTCACAAGCAATTATTTTGTGAAATGTGTTAAAGATGAATCCTATGCGGTATTAAATGGGAAAAAGTAGCCAAAATCATTAAAAAGAATACCACTTATCACTACGGGTTCCCTCACGTGCTGGTATTAGATAATTGGATCCACTTCGAAGAAAAAGTCACATACTTGTCAATGGATATGGAATTCAAAGGCACAAGTATTCTACCTATAGACTAAAAACCAATGTTCCTATCTAAGATTCTAATAAAACCCTTAAAACCATAATCAATAAGATGACAGAGAGTTGTAAGGATTGTACGGATCGAATACCTTATGCCTTCTAGGGATATCGCACGTCCATCAATACTCCTAGTGGGGATACACTTTACTCCCTAGTATATGGTATGGAAGCAGTCTTGCCTGTTGAACTCGAGATACTTCCCTATGGGTAATGCTTGAAAGTTAATTTGGGGAAGAGTACTGGTAACAAATTTGTTACGATGAAATCTCACTCTTTTAAGATAAATAATGAAAGCGTTATACCACATACAAGGGTATCACCATCGCATTACACAATAATTCAATAGAAAGGTCAAATATCGTGGTGTGCGAGAAGGAGACCATGCCCTCAAGAAAATCATAAAACCTATTTGGGATTCAAGAAGGAAATTCAAACCTAATTTGAGTGGGCCATACCTGGTGAAGAAAATTCTGCCATGTGGAGTTGCTATGCTTACAGATCTCAACAGAAAAGAAATGGTATGTCCTGTCAACTTAGACCATATAAGGAAATCTTCCCCCAGATGCAACTCTCATCGGGCTACACTATTATCATCTCTACTCTATTCCTAACAAAAAAATCATCTTTCCTCCCTCTATAAGAAATATGTGGGACATGACCCTATCATGACTTTTTTTTTTTAATTTCAAACAATTTTTATCCCCGCAGAGGTACGTAGGAAGCCCATCCTATAAAAAAAACACTAGTCTCCCTCGTCATTTTTAAGTGAACAAAAAGATTATGTATGCATTAGTGATTAGTATAAATAATTAAAACATAAAGATATACTTCCAAAGGCATAAAAAGATATAATGAAACCATCATTTATTACATCTTTATTTTTAAGCATGGAAATTACACAAAGTATCAGTAACAAGAAAGTCCCAAATACTTGTACAAACCCCACCCACATACACAAACCTATACCAAAACCTACCTAAATCCATAACCAAATGAAAACCTACACCAATCAATCTTCACAAACTATCTCCGTTACTAGAAGACTCTACTTCATCATCCTCACAATCGATGCCATTCCTTGGGGGTCCCTAGGAATCCTAATTTTGATTACTTATCCTCATGAGTTCAATACGATGATACACCTTTATAAGTTTAGGCGTCATCGCCATGACCCTTTACACAACCTAAAACATATTAAACTACCTTTGACCAATTCCCCCAGCACAAACCTTTAAAATAAAATCCTTCCAAAAATACTACCCGAACTTCCCCCACAGACTGGGTTGGACGGCGAGACGACCTGCACCATTGCTACAAACTACCCTAGGTCATCTTTAGAAATGCAGTCAAGCCTTCCAAGAGGAATATATTTCTTATGTGTAGAAGAAAAGATCTACTCTCAGCCCACTTAGCACAAAAGTTGCCAAGGAAGGTAAAAGGAAGTTTGAAAAAGACTCACGATTCGAGCATAATGGTAATTGCCCAGTCATATAACACGCACAGTCCAACGGAGGCGACTGGCTCCACTTCGCATAATTATGTATATCCACTCATCCATAGGACAACCAAACTAGCAACCGTTATGGAGCAATTCGAGGACCAAAAAAGTAGCAACAGTGCAACAAAGGCTGAAGATGTGCCGATCAAAAAGCCGAGGGGAATGCCGGTCACCCTCCTATTTTAAGGAAATCCCTATTTTTTTAATAAATCCCCTTTAAAAATGTTTTTACAACAAATATCCCCAAGAATTTCTTTCGTTGAACATTAAAAAACATATTCAAAAAAAATTCAAAAATACATTTTCTTAATTTTCTCAAATAAAACCCTCAGTGGAAAATTAAAGTGCATGTTGAATAAACCATAAAATGAAGATAACCCCTCAGTGATATGCCCTATATGTACCCCACAGCTCAGAGACACCAACCTTGGCCTGGAAGACGTCCGAGGTTAGAAGGGCCCCAGATTGGCGACCAGTGGTCTCGTCCGTTACAAGGTCAGACATGGCCGATGTTACTTAGTGCCTCACAGCCAGACAATAGCTGAGGTCTTCGTAATCCATGGAGATAATAATCCATCAGGTCGGCCAGAGCCAACATCACGCCTATATCATACATCAACCTCGGCTGGGTGTAAGCCGAGGAAGCAGAGACTACACAATCATCGTAATTAGCCTCGACTGGGAATCAGCTGACGTTCCTGTTACTCCACCATTCCCTTAGCCCAGGCCGACATTACAACTCCACCTGTCTTACCTCGTCTCTCCTACTAAGCCAAGATCATCGCGGATAACCTCTAATTGGGATGTTGCAAGACTTCACCAACCTCGTACTCTTCCAGGATGAGGTTGATATCACCCGAGGACAGCCGAGCTTTTATACGTTCGTGTATAAGTTGGAACACGTAGACAAATCTATTATAATCGAATTATTCCCTCCACATGAGGGAATATTGAGGTAATCATTACTTAGTTGAGATCAACCAGGTTTCACTCTCATACTGGCTCGATGCTCATGCATATGCTTATTGCATGCTTGGGGGGGTACATTACACCCCCCAAGAACTATATATAGAGGTCATCCTCTACCTTGTAAGGGGATCCAAAATTACCACCCTAGCTGAAACTCTGTCAAATTATACAGTAGAGAGAGAAAAACCTTGAGAGATTGTATCCATGGCCATTAGTGCCCAATTTTAGTGACCTTATTCACTCATTTGCTCAGTGGACGTAGGCCTAATTGGTTGAACCACTTATATATTGGTGTTCATCCTCTTCTCCTCATCTCAATCTCTTATATTTAGCATATACTTGAGCTTCCATGGTTATCGCTGATTTGATCTTACAAACACCTTGAAGGGTGGTGCTATTTCTAGCATCATCATTTTGGTGCCGTCTGTGGGGACGAGAAGCTATCTCTTCCTATTTTTTCTGCATAACCTCACTGGAGACTCTGGTGGTGAACCAGGCCTCACCCCTTGTGTGGAGATGCTTCACCAGTGAAAGAAGTCCATTAAGGTATTACGCTCATCTTCTTCATAGCTCTTTAGTGTTAACACATGACATTGGAATTACAGCCACATCTTCCACCGCCTAGCGCTAGAGGGCCTAGTTCCAGCTAGGCACCGCCTCAGTTCGAAATGGCGAAAGTGGCAGCAGCCTTGAGGTCTTTAGCTGCAATGCAACAAGCAATGAAGGAGAAATTTGCACAACTGAGTCAAAACATTATGATACCACCTCGGGTATCACCGAAAATGATTACTCCGGCGGCTGTTCAGCCTCATCTTGATGCCAGGGGACCACCACAGGAACCGTAGAAAAACCAACCTACACCTCAGCGGAGGAGGGACGTTACTCACCCTAGACGTTTGTGTCTGGGGAGGCAAGGACACCCTTTCCCTGAGGATAGGTATGATGATTTGGAGGCAGAAGATGATCCAAAAGATTATTGGGAGCCGTATAAGGTTTTAAAAAACACAATATGTCCTATCCAGTAGAGCCGAGGTTGTGGAGGCGAAAGAGGTGAAGAAGCCCAACAAAGAGGGTTAACTTTTGATTGATTATGCAGAGGTTCAGCCTTTGAAAGGATCGGCCCGGTAAATGACTTGCGACAGAGGTTATCCAAGTCAATAAGTGTAGTCGTCTCACAAAGGGAAGAGGGTCAACGTCGGCATCATCTAGGTCGACCAAACACAAGACGAGGTAGGGACCAGGAAGAGGTCAACAGCCGATGTTGTGCTGCGGCTGGGGAACCCTCAGTCCACCCCTTGGAGGTGGCTAGGGACAACCTCGGTCAGGCCGACATTGCAAGACCATGGAATGACTCCATCCAACGTCTTGAGGACAAGATAGGAGACCTCATCAAAACCCGGGACCCACTGCAAAGAGGTTTCTCAGAAGGCTCTCCGTTCGTGGCTAAGATAGTGAGCTTCCCTACCCCTGCCAAGTTCAAGCCACCTATGGTGTCTCCCAAATATGACGGTAGCACCAACCCTATACATCATATTGAGATGTACCAATCTACGACGGACATTTACTCAATACAAGATGAGATGAAATATCGTGCATTCTCCGAGACTTTGACGGGAGATGCATACATCTAGTTTACCTCTCTTTCGAAGAACTCAATAGAGAACTTTAAGGGTTTGGCTGAACGGTTCATTCACAACTTTTGTTTTGCGGTAAGACCTCAAAAGAAGAATACCCATGTGTTGTATGTCAAGAAAGGCAAGAACGAGAACCTAAGGGACTACATTGCTAAATTCAACAAAGAAAAACTCTAGGTTGAAGACTACGAAGATAATATAACCATGACCGCCCTCATAGGAGGTCTTCAAAAGGGGAAGTTGTTGTGGAAACTTACGAAAGACCCTCCCAAATCCATGGCAGGACTATTGGAAACTACTGGGAGGGTCATGAACGCTGAAGAGGCTATGGCTGCAAAATACGAGGATGAGAATGAAGATAGCGAGAAGTTCCAAAGAAAGAAGGACGGAAAGAAGAGTTCAAATGATGATAAGTTTGCATACTACACCCCTCTAATTGTGAGCTGCGAACACATCCTCAATGAGATCAAGAATGACCGGTCTCTGAGATGGCCAGAGAAGCTGAAGGCTCCTCCACATAAGAGGAACAAGAACTTGTGGTGCGACTTCCACCAAAACTATGGCTATGTTACAGACAAGTGCTTCGCCTTGAAAGATGAGATCGAGAAGATGTTAAAATCAGGAAAGTTAAGGAAGTATGTTGATGGAAAGGCTCCTAAGAGGGGAAAAGATGACCCTAAAAAAAAGAGAAATGACAGATGTCGTGACGATACTCCAGCAAGAAGAGATGATGACTCGGAGGGTGATGATGAGGATGATCCAGACCTCCCACCAAAAGATGACAACGTCCCGATGAAGAGGGTCGGTATGATCTCCTTTGGTGTTAACACCATATGCGTAGGACTCGCAAGAGGTGGGTCTAAAGTGGCTGATCGAAAAGCTCATGTGGCCAAGCCAGAAGTGGTAAATCTGACGTCTTCCAAAAATAAGAAGAAGAGAAAGAAGGTGGATATGGACAATCTTATAGTTGGGTTCTCCCGACTCGACTTCAAAGGCATCCTAGCTCCGCATGATGACCCTTTAGTAAACACAACAAGGGTGCATGGATGCGAGGTACACGGAATCCTCGTAGATGGAGGAAGTTCAGCAGATGTGATGTTCTGGCCCTGCTTCAAAAGCCTTGGCCTTAGCAGAGCTAGGGTGGTACCCTATCATCATCCGTTAATGGGCTTAAGCGGTGAAAAGGTCCATCCGTTGGGCATGTATGAGATGGACGTGCAAATGGGCGATGAGTGGCCTAAGAGGTTGACCCGGAAGATCAATTTTTTTATTATAGACGAAAACATCTTCTCGGCCTACAACCTCATCATAGGAAGAGTGACCCTTAAGGAGTTTGAGGTCGTGCCATCGACGATCCACCAGATGCTAAAATTCTCGAACCCCTATGGGTAGGGGAAGTGCAGGGTGACCAAACCATAGCATGGGAATGCTACTTCAACTCATCCGAAGATAGAGAGGCCCATAAGATAACAACTACCATATATAACATTGATACACATAACCCTAGAGATGAAACAAAGTTGAAGAAAGGAGAGGTCGCAGTAGAGGTAGAATCAATCGTCCTCAATGAGGACAAATAAAAAAAAATCGTTCATGTCGGTAAAGCTTTAAAAGAGGAGATCAAGGAAGAACTGATAAGTTTCTTAAAGAAGAGGCAGAGTGTCTTTGCTTGGAGCCACGCGGACATGCCTGTTATCAATCCTGAGGTTATGTGCCATAAACTCAACGTAACTAAGGATGCTAAGCCAATCAAACAGAGACGAAGAGTTTACTCTAGGGAGAAGTACAATGTCATCCGGGAAGAAGTCAGAAAGTTGGAAGAGGTTGAGTTTATCAGGGAAGTCATATATCCAGAGTGGTTATCAAACGCATTCATTGTGCCTAAAGCCAACGAAAAATGGAGGATGTGCTTAGACTTTACCGACCTGAACAAGTCTTGCCCAAAATACAGATATCCCTTGCCTCGGATCGATCAGATGGTAGATGCCACTGTAGGGCATGAGCTCATGAGCTTCATAGACGTGTATTCAGGCTACCATCAGATCTTCATGGATGCTGAAGACTAAAAAAGGACAACCTTCATCACTAACAAAGGGACATATTGCTACAAGGTTATGCCCTTCGGCTTAAAAAATGCAGGGGCAATGTACCAACATCTTGTGAATAAGATGTTTGAAAATAAATAGGCAAGACTATGGAGGTGTACGTAGACGATATGTTGACGAAGAGCTTAAAGACATGCACTCACGTGGCAGACCTAGAAAAGACCTTCGATACCATAGACTTGTACATAATGAAACTCAATCCTGCGAAGTGTGTCTTCGGGGTAGGAGCTGGGTAATTTCTTGGATTAATTGTCAATCATAGGGTAATAGAGGTGAACCCTCAGAAAATTAACGATTTGCTCGACATGAAGACACCAAGAAGTATCAAGGACGTTCAGAGGCTCACTGGAAGAGTAGCTGCACTCAACAGATTTGTTTCTAGAGCGATGGACAAGTGTCTTTTGTTCTTTAAGGTTCTTAGAAAGGCCTTCAGTGGGACAAAGAGTGTGATAAAGATTTAAACCAACCCAAGTCTTACCTCGGATATCCCTTGCTCCTATCTCAGTCCATAGTGGGGGAGAAGTTGTATGTTTATCTAACAGTCAGTGAGTCAGCTATAAGTGCAGAAATAGTACAGGAAGACGTTGGGGTCCAAAGACCTGTATACTTAAACAGTAAGGCCCTTCAAAGGTCTGATCAGAACTACCCTCAGATGGAAAAATTAGCCTACGCTTTGATACATGCTTCTAGAAAAATGAATCCCTATTTCCAAGCCCACTCTATGGTCATCCTCACTGACTACCCATTAAGGCAAATCCTCCACAAGCCTAAGAGGTCTGGAAGGTTGATGACCTGGGCCATTGATTTGGGTGAGTATAACCTTATTTACCAACCCAGGGTAGCCATTAAAGGGCAGGCACTTACAGATTTTGTTGCTGAGTTCACATGGGAAGAAGCTGAGGTTAAGAATAACCAAGAGACTGCAGAGGGATCAAACAACAACGTCTTCTGAGACCCAGAAGAGGTTGTATCCAACAGAGCCAGGAATAGAATAACCGAGAATGAGGAAGATCGATACCTCTTCAAGCAACGAATCATGTTAGAAGGGGGCTTCTCATCAGATAAAGACGTTTGGAACCTCTTTGTTGACGGCTCTTCTTGGGAAAGTGGAAGCGCGGTAGGGCTGATACTCTCAGCCCTGGATGGCACCAACATTGAGTATGCCCTAAGATTTAACTTCGGGTCATAAAATAACGAGTCAGAATATGAGGCCATGATAGCAGGCCTCTCCTTGGCAAAGACCCTTAGGGTAAGACGACTCCTACTTCATAGTGACTCGAGGTTAGTTGTTAACCAAGTGTTGGGAGTTTATGAGGCCATGGATGAAAGGATGGCTAAATACCTAAAGAGGGTAAGAATGATACTAGAAGGTTTCAAAGAGGTCAAGATGAAGAGAATACCTCAACAAAATAACAGCCATGTGGATGCATTAGCAAGGTTGGCTTCAGCAACAAGAACAGACATCAGAAGGACAGTTCCAGTCAAGATCTTGCCCAAAGTGACCATTGAAGAAGAAGAGGTTAGTAACCCTTGACTCAATTTTAACCTAGGGGACTCATGGATGGACCCCCTTATCAGATATATCATAGAGGGATAATTGCCAGAATCAAAGCTAGAGAGGAGGAAACTAAGGTACAGAGCTGCAAAATTCTCAATAATAGGAGACATCCTATATAAGAAAGGATTTCTGTTACCTCTCCTCAGATGTGTCCATCCCACAGAATTTCCCCGCTTCATATAGGAGGTACACGAGGGTTCTTGCTCCAATCACATAGTAGGAAGACCTTTGGCCAAGAGGATTATTACGCAAGGATATTGGTGGCCAACCTTGGCCAAGGATGCTGCAGCCTACGTGAAGAGGTGCGACAAATATCAAAAATTCTCCACCATCCCCCATCAACCTCATCAGCCTATGATGTCAATAAGTTCTCCCTGGCCATTCACAGTATATGGAATCGACTTGGTGGGTCCCTTACCTAGAGTCGCGAACAACTATAGGTTTTTTATAGTTGACATTGACTACTTCTCCAAATGGGTAGAGGCCGAGACGATGATCACGATTACAGAGCAGAAGACCTTCCAATTTATCTGGAAGAACATCATATGCAGACATGGTCTCCCAAACACCCTCATCTCAGATAATGGCATCCAGTTCAAGAATTCTTCCTTAGAAAAATATTGCGAAAGAGTTGGGATAAAGCAAATTTTCTCTTCTCCTGGCCGTCCGCAGGCAAACGGTCAAATTGAAGTCACAAACAGAACAATCCTCGACGGGATCAAGAAGATGTTAGGAGAAGCCAAGGAAAGATGGACTGAAGAGGTTTATGTTGTATTATGGGCTTAAAGAACAACGACTAGGACACCAGCGGGGGAAACCCCATTTATGTTAGCGCATGGCTCAGAAGCTGTCATACCAACCGAGATAGGGGTCCCGACTCACAGGGTTCAGACCTATGACCCTGAGAATAATGGGGAGGAGAGAAGACTTGACTTAGAATATATTGAAGAAAGAAGGGAAGACGCAGAGATAAGACAGGCAGCCTACCAACAGAGAACATCAAAGTTCTACAATCAAAGGGTGAAGTCAAGGCCCATAGCCGTGGGAGACCTGGTGTTGAAGAAAACATTACAGAAGGCAAACCAGCTTCATCCAAACTGGCATGGTCCTTACAAAGTGATTGAGGAGGTTGTACTCGGTACCTACAGGCTAGAAAATCTTGAAGGGGAACCTTTCTCCAATCTTTGGAATGCTGATCATTTAAAAAAGTATTACATATGATGTTGCAAGAGTTTCTATGTAAATGTATCATCTTAAGAAGAGATTATTAATGAGAAGATTAGTCTCCATTATAATCGAATTATTCCCTCCACGTGAGGGAATATTGAGGTCATCATTACTTATTTGAGATCAACTAGGAGTCACTCTCATACTGGCTCGATGCTCATGCATATGCTCATTGCATGCTTGGGGGGTACATTACACCCCCCCCCCCCCAATCACTATATAGAGAGGTCATCCTCTACCTTGTAAGGGGATACAAAATTACAACCCTAACTGAAACTCTGTCAAATTATACAGTAGAGAGAGAAAAACCTTAAGAGATTGTATCCATGGTCATTAGTGCCCTGTTTTAGTGACCTTATTCACTAATTTGAATAGTGGACGTAGGCCTAATTGGCTGAACCACTTATATATTGGTGCTCATCCTCTTCGCCTCATCTCAATCTCTTATATTTAGCATATACTTGAGCTGCCATGATTATCGCTGATTTGAGCTTACAATCGCCTTGAAGGGTGGTGTTATTTCTAGCATCATCACCGGTTACCCCCCTATTTTAGGGAAATCCCCATTTTTTTTAATAAGCCCCCTTTAAAAATGTTTTTTACAACAAATATCCGCAAGAATTTCTTTAGTTGAACATTAAAAAACATATTCAAAAAAATTAAAAAATACATTTTCTTAATTTTCTCAAATAAAACCCTTAGTGGAAAATTAAAGTGCATGTAGAATAAGCCATAAAATCAAGATAACCCCTTAGCTATAAAACCCCTAAGTTTTTCCTAACCATATATCTTCTAATTTTTTTTTCGAGTCTCGGAGATTCCTTAGGCTATTTTGTAATGGGGTTAGTTATAAAACCACTGAGTTTTTGCTCCTATGCCCAAGATTATCCTTTAGTTATTTTGTAATGGGGTTATTTTTAAATCACCAATTTTATAGGTTTTTAAAAATCGATTCATTTGGCCCGATAATCGAATGCTTTTATAAGGTGTCTTCCATTGATCTTGTACGTGCTACCTTGGAGAGGATATTTCTCCAAGTTTTATTTTTACAATATTTTCGGGGGTCCTATCCCTCTACTCTACAAAAAAAATCAAGATAATTAAACAAAAATGCATCATTTTCCCATTTTCAGTCTCTTTTAAGTATAAAGAAAACCTGTAGAACAAGCGTACAACAAGCTCTACCAGTTATAATGATGGATCTGTGTGACATCCAGCAAGAAAGGAAATTACTAGAGATGGAGGCCATCACTAATGTTTGCAACCAATGTACTCCTTAACAGAAACTAGATAAAAGGTCACTTCGTCTATCGCAACCACCGACCATCAACCACATTTATCACCCTAAAAAATGAAAGCCTCGACCAGTAGAGACATCTTCACCAACTCCCAAGAGCTTATACTCTGTATCCGCCCCGGTGCCACCTCGATTGTCACATTCATTAAATGAAGAGAATAATCAAACGCTTGTATGGCAAGCCCACAATCAAATAAACACCTGTTAGCTGCCACTGTCCAATCCTTGCCTATCAGCACCCCCTCAAATCTTGTTATAAAAGCTCCAATAAATTCACAAAAATTACAGAAAAATCTCAAAAATTCCCCCTAAAATCAAAATCACAAATTTCATCGAAAATCACATTTTTATCATCCAATTTTAAAATTCCAAAATTTAATAAAAAAATTTAAACATATCATAAAAATTCTCACAAATCCTGGAAAATTCTATAAAATCCATAAAAATCATAGAATTCAAATTTTATCAAAATTGCACACTTTTCAATAAAAATCCTTAGAATAAAAAAAAATTCAAGCATCTTAAAAACCATCAATCATCACAAAGACACTCAGAAAAATATGAAACTTTCTAGAAAATTCCCACTTCATTGCACATCCATGCTGCAACCATTTTTCTCATTCTCTAGGTTCACAAAATTGACCTTTTGAACCGTTGGGTCAGCATAATTGACCTATTCGCCCTTTAGGTCTACATAATTGACCATTTTACCCTTTAAGTCCTTAGAAGTGACCTCTTCACCCTTTAGGTCTACAAAATTGACATTTTCATCCATTAGATCTACAGAATTAACCTCTTTACGCCTTAAATCCGCAGAATTGACCTCTTCACCCTTTAGGTTCACTTAATTGACCTTTGCACTCTTTAGATCCAAAAAAATAACCACTTAACCCTTTAGATATTCTGAATTAACCTAGGCCTTCAGAATTATGTTGTGATCCTTTGAATTGTTAAGCCCTCTGAATTAGGCCGCGATCCCCTAAATCGATCGCATACACATGTTGAGGTCCTTAGAATTAACATATGAACTCAGAATTAGGCCACGATCCTCTGAATCGATCGCATACACTCTTAGGTCCTTATAATTGACCAAGGCCACAATTACCATTTAGGTCCTCAAAATTAATATCGGCCTCAGAATTGGTCTCGACCATTTGCATCGGTTAAATCCAGCCTTTAGGTCCTCAAAATCTACCGAGGACCTCAGCATTGGCCTTAACCCTATGAATTGGTCGCATCCACTTTATGTCCCCAAAATTGACCTCAGAGTATCTCAACACACTTTTACAGGGGTCTAAATCCCCTTTCTAATAGTCTCGGTCATGCACATATCGGACTTACAGTTTGCATTTAGCAAACCTTTTATCCAAAAGGTCACAGGACGCTTTCGAGACCCGTTTGACTTTGGTCAACTCTCATACTTAAGATTAGATAAACACAAATTCACAGGACTCTGAATCCCATTCCAATGGTCCCATCGTGCCCGAAATAATCTTACAATTTTTATTTTACGACTGTTTTCGAAAAAAATCATTTTTAGAATACATATAGGCACCCATCCCCTTACCTCCAGGAATTAAATACTTTAGTTGGCCGCCATGTCTGGTAGGTTTGCCTATCAGTAGGGCAAGGGCCATACTGGCCAACACCCCAGGGGCAACCTGGTCTTTTGTTTCCTTAAGGGTTACCTATTTAAGGAGATCTTGACCTCATTATTCAGGACCTTTTTGCCTTGAGATTAAAGCGATATCTTTCAATTACATAACTATCCAAACATTCTCACAAGATTACCTTACATCTCCCTTGCCTCACTTTTTCCCACCACTTTTCTACCATTTCACCACTATCTAAAAATCAAATTACTCAACTTTTAAATATTAGAATTCAAATTGAATTAGAAGGTCTAAATTCTCTTCATCCTAATTTATCTGTTTAGTGTCATTTCACATTTTTCATTTCTCTTAGTACATTTTCTATTCAATTCTTATTTTCTCATAACTAATCACACTTTTTATAATTTATTATTCTCAAACTTTATTCATAAACTAACAAAAAAAAAAGAGTTTAACTCATAAATCCCAAATTAGAGTTTTCTTTACCTTTTCATATTTTCACCACTTGTGCACACTTTTTTACAAACTACAATAGAAAATTCTAGTTTCAAATTTATGGGTTAGACCCCACCTATTTTTTTCTTTTCGAATAGCGTGGACTTTGATGCCGCTTTTGACTATGTCGTCATCCTGAGTTTACCTTGGGATTCAAATTATTTTTTCCTCATTTTATTTTTTGACTTTATTTTGAAACACCCTAAAAGATTGACTTACTTGAGTATATATTATTTTTGCATTTCAACTAGTTTAGATATTATGTGAAAACACATTATTAATTCGAGTCCAATCTATGGTACATTATGTAACGCTAATCTACTGTTCAAAACACCTTTTGATGCCAGACTCTACTCAACGTACATATCCGAGAAAAGATATAACACCATAGTGGATGCATATATTATACCTTGACACACTTTAGGCACTCATAAATTTCTTATTGACATTATTTATTGTTTGCCTAAATATTTTCTAAAAATAAAATTGGTATAAATTTTTTAAATTTATTTTATGCTTTGAATATATATTTTCAAAAATTAAACTACATATTAAACAATTTTTGTTTAATAAAGTCAACATTTTTGTTTGCCTGGTGGTAATATTTAGTTCCTTTTAGGTTCATTTAGTCACTTGACCACTCATTTGGCTAGAGTAATTTAGGCGCCAAAAGCCTTTAGCATAGTTGTCTCATTAAGAATCCTAGTATTAATTTCCTATATATTCCTTTATCACTTTATCCGCTAGTATCTTTCTGATTGTTGGATCTTTCTTATAACCAAATGTAAATTTTCTATTAGCTATATTACCCTTAGTTATCATTGGGTTTTTGTTAAGTAATGCCAGATGTCCAATTAGATTAGAAGCATTAAATGCTTATCGTTAATGAACCTTGTTTTATGTTCTATTGAGTGTTGTATTAGATGCCTAACTGAATATTAGTTGTAGGTCCCCTAAATATAGCCTTACCTAGACCCGTTATATGTAGCCTATTTCAAATAGAGCATTACCTGTTAAGATCATAACCATTAGATTGATTAGAACTTTCCTAACCGTGGAATTTTCTTTTAGGACCTTTAGGTTTATAACAGTTTTTATCCGTTTTGAATGGTTATAACCAAAACCAAGAATCAAACTTAGTTTGTTTAAGAGGTTTAGGGTTATTACTCTTAGCTTAAGTTTTAACCCTTGGATCTTTTAAGTTGATCTTAGCCCTCCATTCTAATATGTTTCTAGACAGTTCTTCACTCTAGTATATATATATATATCCTATTATAATCATTATTAGGGTTAATTTTTTAGGTCAACCATTTTTCTAGAGTGAGAAATAAATAAGGTTAGATAATTTTTAGAGAGAATATTATAGAGAATTAGAGAGAAAAATGTGTGTGAGAGAGAGAGACTATTATTTTAATGCACATATTGTGTTGATTTTATGTTTTGCTCCTCTTATTTAGTTTTTGTGTTGAAACTTTCCATGATCTTGAACAACACTTCATCTCAAAATTTAAAGATAATTTTTCTTGTGTTGTATTAGAGAGTTTTGTGATTTAAATATTCAATTTTTTTTTACAAAATCTATACTCTCTTAGTTATGATTAGATCCGAATTTTATTGCATATATTTTATGATCTAACATTGTGATTTTTGTATCACATGCTATATATATATATATATATTTGCTAAAATAAAAATCTCTCTAGATTTTGAATGTTATAGATCTATTTTCTCTTGAATATATATCTAAAAAGATTTTTAAAATAATATTTTAACACCTCTATCATGAAATTGGATTTAATATTTTAAAGAGAGGGTGAGAACACATTTTTTAGTGAATAAATATTTTATATGTCTCCATATGAGTGCTCTTACATTTGATTAGATATAATGTCTTAGGATTTACATGACGATAGCTTTTTATTTATTTCGTGAATATTGTATGTTGTCATTTTATGCTTCTTGTGACAATTTCCCTGACTTTGTTAGTAATAACAATTTGTTTAGACAAATGCATGTTTTATTTTTCCTTTCTAATATTTGTTGAATATGTTTTTATGAAAAGAAAAATATTGAAATCGATTTTTTTGAATTTATGCTTGAATGCTTATCTTCTTGAAATCTATGTAAATATCGACACGATATTATGAATTTATATTTTGAAAATATATTTTGTAAAATTTTTAGAAAACTTAATTACTTGATATTTGTAGTCTTGTTTGGTAAATATATTATATTTTTTGAACTATTAATGTTGGATGTGAGTTCTTGCATGTTTTGCATTTTAGAACATTTTTACTACACTACATATGTTGCACTTCACTAAGACCACTGGTACTCTGAATTTCGTGGGTTAACGCCGAGAACAAGAAGCGTGGAGAAATAAAAAAGGGAGTCTACATCAAGGAAGTTTATCGGTTCTACATCTCCTTCGATCCAGGATTATCATATTTGATTTTTGTTGGTAATTAGCTTGTTCTTTCTTTATATTTGTAACTTGTACATTTGATTTTATTTCTTAATGAGATTTTTTAATTTTACTCCGTAGAGGGAGTCAAGGATGTTTCCCCTATGTTTGGGATTTTACCACATTAAAAAATAACGCATATTATTCTTTTTTGCCTCATCTCCTTATATGTCTAATTTGTTATTAAAATTTTTATAGGTGATTTATTTCATTGATTTAGAATAATTCATCATATATGATATATTGAATTGGAATGAAATATAAATTTAATTTTTTGTTAATTTGACACTAGAATAAATCAAATTTAATCGATTTAACATCCGCATGTATTAAGATCTGATTAGGTCATATAATAAATTTTTTCTTATTTTGATGAAATCAGAGTATTGCCCATATGGAAATTTTTTATGGGTGCATTTTGTTTTCAAATTTTCACTAATATTATATATATATATATATATATATATGGGGAGAGAGAGAGAGAGAGAGAGAGGGAGAGAGAGAAGAAGGCTCACCTACATCACGCTCTATACATCATTCATACATCATACCTAGTTGTAGCCCCTTAAAAGCCATTTTTTCAAAATTTTTATTTTTCTCTTGAAATTAACCTTCCAATAAACCCATGTTCAAAAAATTAGGTCAAAATACATTTTGTAACTATTTTTAAAAAATCAACAAAAATGCTCAAAATACCTTATTTATAAGGATCTGCGCCAACAGTTTTTGTGAATTTTTGTAAAAATAGCTAGAAAATGTATTTTGACCTAAGTTAATTTCAAGGTAAAACTAAAAATTTTGGAAATAAAATTTCTTAGGGCCTAGAACTAGATGTGATGTATGGTGTAATGTATACATCTTGATGTAGGTGAGCCTTCCTCTCTCTCTCTCTCTCTCTATATATATATATATATATATATATATATATATATATATATATTAGCTTATTTATTTTCATTTTAGGGATCCCGTTAGATATGCATACTCACTTGTTCATAGCGAGTCACGATTTGACATATCGCTCATAGTTGATCTATTATTACATGTTATGTATCCCTTTTAGTGGTCCCGTCAGACATGCGTACTCGTTTGTTTATAATGAGTCACGATCTGGTGCACCCCTAATATTCTAGTTATCTATTTTCTTCTCTTTTAGTACTATTCCTTCAAATTATTCGTTCCCATCTTTTCATGATACGAACATGATGATTTTTCTCCTCACTCACTCTTGACATATATATAAATTATTTCTCCCACACATATTTTACAAATAATTACATATTTTAGGAGAATAAAAATGTGTTTACATCCCATGATAGACCAAAAGGGCGGAGTTGGTGCCTAACACCTTCCCACTCCGCAACTTAGTCTTTGAGCCCATGATCTATTTGGTTTCGTATGCACTAGTAGTCTTTTACACCGTTTTCTCAAACATGGATTTATGTATTTCCTATTTTTAGTAAAATTGGATGGAGAATCCAGTCTTTACATTTTCACACCTCTTAAAGACGACTGCTTATATCCTTCGGAGCCCATGAACATCGTGAGAGTGGCGAAAAGGTAATTTCCTTCAAGTTTTTCGGAGCCAACCAACATTTTTTTTTTAGGATGGCCACAAGAGCTGAAAAATATTTTGATATGCCAATTGGTAAAAGAAAGTGACTTTTACTTAGATCTTTCATGCTTTCTTTTTGTCGTTCGTCAGGACATCTTTTCTCTGATAGCTGACTATTAAATCCATCCAGATTAGTGCCTTATCAATGGCCATAGCATCCTCGATAGGTTTCCCTTTATTCATACTGGGTTGATTAAGGTATTATACTTGAATTGTTCTCTATAGATCTCCCTTCACTGATGAAGCGAGTGTGACTAGCGCATCTGCATGATTATTATTTCTTCTTAAAATTACTGCACTTGTACACGTTTAAACTGGGCGACCAGCTACTGGGTGCTATGATTTTGTCACTATCATTCTAGTCTCCTGATATCTGTTTTGATACTAACCTTGAGTTATAAAATACATGAAGGTGATGAGCTCCAAGGGAGAGTGCTTTCTTAAAACCATCGATCAATGCCTCGTACTTAACTTCATTATTGGAGGCTTAAACTCCAAGCGTATTGCCTTTTTGAGGATGAATTCCTCTATAGATAATATTACTATCCCCACTCCTGTCCTTTAGAATTAGAGGATCAATCACTATAAAGGTTCTATGTCTCCCCTTCTTCTACTAGCTATTAAACATATTATTTACTTCTGGTGCTAACCTACACTAGTGCCTGGTGACGCGACTAAGGATTTGTCTCAGAAGTGCATTTTCTCTAGGCTCAAGTGCAAGCCTGTCGCGTTAGTAATAATCCGACAAGTCAGGATCGTATCCACAAGGATAAGAAATTGGCAATTGTAAATACATAGGAAAAGTTATTTAACCTTCAAATGATTATTCAAAAGAAAAGAAAAGATGATTGATGGGTTGAAATTTCTAATTGTTGATGAAATAAAAATAAACTACGTGCACAAAACACCAAGAATTGTAACGAAACTAGATATGAATATGAGAGAAAATAGGTTGGAGTACAATCCCCCAAACCTTGATAAAATTACCGTATAGAATACTAGAATTGTAAATTAGAATTTTAACTAAATCCATTCTTTATAGATCCTAAGAATTACATATATGAGGGAACTAGCCCGCATCATATGAAATCAAAGGTAAATACAAAGTTGTGTATAGACAATTACACTTGTATAGTGTTCTTAAACATCCCAAGTACCTAGGGCAAGAGAGAATAAAAGATCGGTTATGTTCGTATAATTTCCATACACGATTCAGTCAATATTTAATTTACACTCTATTTTCTACATGGGTAATTTCCCTCAGAATGAGTTCATGTACCCCAACCCTTGAAAATTTAGCTAGACATGGTTTTATGAGAAAACAAATTCATAACAATGCATGTAATGATGTATCTAATAAACATTGGTTTAAAGAGAATTATGAAACAAGTGAGAATTGAATTGAAAATAGAATTGAGACTAAATACGAGAATGAAAAATTGATACTTGTAATCAGCAATAGGGAAAAGAGATGAACTTGAATCCAAAATACTTCTTCTTCCTCAAACTTACAAACTATAATTTTTCTAAGAATATGAAATTGTCTACTAAAGAAAAAAACTAAAAAGGCTCTCTAAAATTTGACTCTCCTTGGAAGGATGTACGGTTTGGCCTTTTATAACACCAATTAGCACGATTTGACAGCTAATATCGATGAGCTGTATAAGATATTCCAAGATTTTCACCTCTTGAGCTCCATAATAAATGCCAGAATTTCGCATGGTCGGACCGGTCTGGATTCCATCGGATCGGTTTGTTTCTGAGTAACCGGATCGGTTATTTTTTATTTCTACTATACCGGTATGGATGCCATCGGATAGGTTCGGTAGTCATTGGTTCTGCATCAATCCAGGGGCTACTGGAATGGTGACATTTCGGATCGGTCCGATAAAAACCGGATCGGTCCGATTATCTTCAATTTTAACTTTTTCTTTCCATCTTTGACTTGTCATAACTTTTGATCTCGAGCTCCGATTTGATTGTCGTTTCTTTCGATGCTCTTGTGAAATAAGGATCTTCAACTTTCCTTTAGGCTTTAAATCCGAACTCTGGGTGTAAATTTATGCTTTTGCCCTTTGACTTGTCTTCCTTTGTTCTCTTCCTTTCTTTCGGTTTCTTTCTTTCTTTTCTTGCACTAAATACCTGCCAAATTAATAACAAATACACAAAACTCGGGGTACTCGTTAGAAATAGTCAATGGCAATGATATGGGATAAAAACGATTCAATTACTTTGTTCGAGATATCAAAATTACTAACTTAAGGGGCTAAATTCAGAAGAATTTATGCTTGGTCAAATCCCCCTAACTTAGAACTTTGCACATCCCGAGCAATGTAAATGAAGATATCCGAAGTTCTATTCTCGAGATTTCTTTTATTCAACTGAAATTCCACTTTTGCAGGCACGCGATTGCATTGAGCGTATGCAACAAGCCTTTAAACCCCTAGGTTACCCTAGTAGGACGAGTTTTGTCTCGTGAGGGTTTGCAATGAATACACCCACAAAATTCTTTATTGACTCAAATAAATATCAAAATACTTAAAAATTGTACAATTTAAATTTTTCGAAAAATAATCACCATAAATTCATATTCAAATGTCTCAAACCATAGTGTGTGTGTGCAAAGCCACAAATTAAACCTCAAATTTCCACCGATTGTGCATTACGTTACTTTTCGAAAATTCGTTTTGAGTCAAATTCTTACGGATGCACTCACAAACGAATCACTCGAATTGTGGTTGTTTTCTCTCGACATGCATGATATAAAGATTAAATATAATGGACACAAATTCATGCATACAAAATTGAAAAGAAGGAAATATATGGTGAAAAGATCTCATGATCGGAATACAGGTATTAGGAAATGGGAACATCACCTCTAGTTCACACCATTTTAATCTCTTTTATTATCTTTTCATATCTTATCTCTCCATGCAGTAGTTAATTTCTCCATTTAGACTCGGTTAGGACGTTTTGGTTTAAAAAGTGTAAAGGGTAAAAATGGGAATGAACGGAATGTTTGTAATTGGAAAATGTCCTTATGATGTCCATTACTGCTTTTTCGGGCTATTGCTCATTTTCTCTTCTTTTTCCAATTTTTTTTCTATTTTTTTCACACTTTTCTTTTCTTGCTATTTTTTGTTGAGCATTCTTCTATTTTTTTCTTGCCCCTTTTTGTTGCACTTTTCGGACTTAAATTCTGACTTTTTCCATTTTTCACAATTTCGGGCTATTTGGTTTTTTCGGGTTGTGAAATGAAAGAAAAAATTATTTGGCTCAAATTTGGATTACAAAATGGATGATTTTTTACAATTTTTTATGGCCAATATTTTTGGGTAAAAAACGATGGCCTACTTCATTGTCATAATGCGAGTTGCTTTACCATATGCGTCTTGAGATTAATTTAATTTAGAGATTTGTAGCGCGCTTTTTGAGGCAACATTCCATTTCCCATAACCAATCAAAGCAATAAAATAGAGATCATCAATGACTTTTTAAAACGCTGAAATGACCTTTGAGTTAATCATTAACTCGGATTGATTTACAAACTCGAAAAAAAATCGATAGGCTCGAAATCTCACCGGGTTTTATTAATCTCCACACTTATTCGTTAAGTCGTCAATTTTCTTTCAATTTCCATCTTCAATAAATTTTGGCTTAGTGCATTCTGATTGTTAAGAATTTGAGACTTCAAATAGAATAAAGGTGATATTTTTGAAAATTTAAAATTCCAATTTTTATTTATTTTGAACACAAAATATTTTTGGCTTTTTTTTCAAAATTTTTCAATTAATTTTTTTTATATGCGAAGTTTTATGAATATGCACTTATCATCCCCCCTAACTTAGTCTTTTTCATTGTCCACAATCGAAAAGACGATAAAGCTAAATATGACGAAATAAGGAGTGCGATAAATAAAACAAGCAAATAACTACAATAAAAACTGTTTAGGACAACACAACTGTGGAAATTAAAGATAAAAACATGATAACATAACATAACATAACCAGAGGTGGATTGGGAATGGTTCCAACAGGGCTGCCTACGGTGATGGTGGGTGGTGGGAGCTACCGAGGGCATTGGGGTCATAAGGATCATAAAAATAAGCAGGAAATGGGGCCTCGGGACCCAACTGGAGGCGATAAAGATTAGCCTGCATACGCAGCTTCATACTCGTGTCACGACGATATGAGGACATAAACCCGTAAAAATGTGTCTCAACAGAAGCAAGGCGCGCGGTGAGACCCGTTTCGACTGAAACATAATCAGGATCAGCAGTTTCATGATAGTCGTCCTCATCACCGTCGTCCATCTCAACATCTGCTTCATTAACAGCCTCTTCCTCAGCGGAAGGCTCATCACCCGAGGTATCACTGTCACCTCATCACGCACGGATCAACTGTATTTATTTATCACTTCGGGTGAGGGATTCTTACCCAAGTGGCTTGGGAAGGTGAATAAGATCTTGCGGGGGAACAATGCCTACATCCTTAAGAAAGGAGGTAATGCGACGACCATAAGGAAGAGGGGCCTTACCCTTTTTGTCCACCGCCGCGCAAATGATATTATTGTAATATGTGCGGGCCAAATTGATAACAATTTGACGGTCAAACATATGATACACCATAGTAGCTTGACGTGAGCGCATAGCCGAATCATTGGAAGTTTACAAAAGGTTAGCACAAACAATGTGAAAAGTGATGCGTGCCTTATCGGGTAACCGACCGATAGGAAAAGTCTCAGCATTCCAAACCGAACCCGGAGCGATTCGAGACATGCAAACATCTTTGGAAACAACTGGATCATGACTGGGATAGGTAAATTGGGATGGAGTGATCGCACCCTTAGACTTTACTTTCTGGGCCAGCAATGCAAGCGAGAACGGAATCGGTGTCGAGTTGACAAAGACTTGAGATTCGAAATCGACGGTACGGACGAACGAACCATAAAACGCATGCACTTCATTCTCCCATAATGCTTCATATGGTTCATTGAAAAATCTGCACCAGCCTCAATACATGAACAAGCCAGTGATAGAATTAGGAAGCTGATCCCAAAGCACCTGACGGTCAATGTGGATTTTTTACCTAGGACCGAAAAAATGGCGGCACCAATTTCCCTCTCGGCGGGAACGATATTCGCCATTTCCATCGGGCAGTACTTCAATGGAATTATATTTCTGGGGAGCAGCCATAGAAACTGAAGAGTTGTACCGAAAGAGAGAGAAGAAAATTGAGATGGAGGTGTGAAAAATTTGGGAGAGGGTAGGGAGATATTTATAGGTTGGATGGGGGGAAGAATTGGTGGGAAATAAAGGAGGGAAAGAATGGGTAAGGGAGTGGTACAAATTTTTGGGGAGAGGAAGGGATTGGGGAAGTAAATGGGGTGTGGATTGAAGAGGCTTTATCCTGGGGAAAGGACACAACCTGCAGACGATCGGATCGATCCAGATTCAGACCGGACCGGTCCGATTTCTTTTTTATTTTATTTTTTTTTTTAGCCCGAATCGGTTCCTTTTTTTAGGGCTGAACCGATCCGGTCTGTAAAAATGCCAACTTTTTCCTCTTTACTTCAGTGGTCACATTCCGCTTAATTGTTTTAACACAAGACTCCCTTCAAAGCAATTGGACCTCAAAACTCCCAGATCTCTCATCAAAACCCAAAACGCTCCCGAGACATGTGGTTGATTCCCACCTCTGGTAGTGACACCCAACTAAGTATGCCAAACTAGCCTAACATCTTATGACTACTATACACAACATTGACCCCATACACGTCGGGGGTGCGATGACCTCACCTTTCTTTCTCAGTCAATCCCCATAAATGGGGTCCGACAACCAGATCGTGTCGACTTCCATTACAACCGCTTCCAGATACGGCTTGAGACGTTGTCCGCTAACCTTGAATGTGTTTCCCCCTTTTTGATCCTCTAGCTCAACAGCTCCATGGGGGAATACTTCCTTCATAATGAATGGACCTGACCATCGTGACCGCAATTTTTTGGGAAACAAGTGTAACATTGAGTTGTAGAGAAGTACTTTTTGTCCCGAATGAAACTCCTTATGTAGAATGATTCTATCGTGAGCTCGTTTCATTCGTTCTTTTGAGATTTTAGCACTTTCATACGCATCATTGCGTATTTTTTCTAACTCATTCAACTGAAGTTTACGTGTTTCACCGGATTTTACCATGTTAAAGTTCACCATTTTGATAGCCTAATACGCTTTGTGTTAAATTTCAACAGGAAGATGGCAAGGTTTGCCATATACAAAATGAAATGGGGACATACCAAGGGGATTATTGTATGCAGTTCGATAAGCCTAGAGCACACCATTCAATCTGAAAGACCAATCTTTCCTGTTAGATTTAACTGTCTTTTCCAAGATATTCTTTATTTCCCGATTGTCTAGCTCGGCCTGGCCATTAGATTGAGGGTGATAAGTCGTTCCAACCTTATGGACGACCCCATACTTTCGCATTAGCTTTTCCATCGGCCTATTGCAAAAATGAGTGCCATTATCACTGATGATAGCCTTAGGAACTCCGAATCGAGAAAGGATGTATTTTTGAATGAATTTTATCACCACCTTATTGTCATTCGTCCATGTAGTTATGGCCTCTATCCATTTTGAGATGTAGTCTACTGCGACGAGGATGTATAGAAAGCCAAAAGAGGGTGGAAAAGGCCCCCATGAAGTCAATACCCCAGCAATCAAACAACTCTAAGAGAAGTATGGGGGTCAATGGCATCATGTAACGGCGAGTAATTGCTCCCATTCTTTGGCATCTATCATATGATTTGTAAAAAGTATTCACATCTCGGAAGATTATGGACCAAAAGAGACCGCTTTGCAGGATTTTCGCTGCAGTTTTATTTTTTGAGAAATGACCTCCACATGCTTCCGTATGACAAAATTGGATTACCCCTTGAATTTCTTCATCAGGTATACATTTTCATATGATTTGATCAACTCAATACTTAAACAAATATGGATCATCATAAAAGAACATGCGTGACCAAGTAATGAACTTCCTTCTCTCTTACAGAGTCCAATTGGAGGGAATGACTCCAGTGACAAGGTAGTTTACTATATCCGCAAACCAAGGAAGAGAAGAAGTATCAAATAGATTTTCATCCAAAAAATACTCGTCTACGGGGATGGGATCAATAGGTACGTCGGACGAGAGTCGTGACAGATGGTCTGCAACGATGTTTTCTACTCCTTTATTATCTTGAATCGTGAGATTAAATTCTTATAGGAGTAGGATCCACCTGATTAGGCATGATTTGACATATTTCTTGGTCAGAAGATATTTGAGGGCCGAGTGATCAGTGAAGCAAATGATGGGCGACCCAACAATGTAAGAGCGGAATTTATCGAGAGAAAAAATGATCGCTAGTAATTCTTTCTTCGGGATGGAGTAGTTAAGTTGAGGGCTAGATAATGTCCTACGAGCATACTAAATAACATGAGCTTTCTTGTCTTTTCTTTGTCCGAGAATAGCCCCAATCGCGTAATCACTTGCATCACACATAAGCTCAAATGGGAGTGACCAATCGGGAGATGGCATGATAGGAGCAGAAATTAGCATGCTTTTGAGTCTATCAAAAGCTTCTTGGCATGCGTTATTCCATTCAAACAGAGTGTCCTTCATGATAAGATTACTCAAGGGTCTAGCGATGGCACTAAAGTCTTTGATAAATCTCCTATAAAATCTAAAATGACCTAGAAAGGACCTCGCATCTTTAAGCGATTTTGGCGGGGGTAACTCAACTATTAATTTTATTTTTGCTCGATCAACCTCAATTCCCCTAGATGAGACTATGTGGCCCAGAACTACGCCCTCAGTGACCATAAAATGGCATTTTTCCCAATTGAGGACTAAATCTTTTTCCACACACCAGAATAAAAATCTTTCAAGATTAGCTAAACATTGTTCAAAAGATATACCGAAAACACTAAAATTATCCATGAACACCTTGAGACCTTTTTCTATCACGTCGCTAAAGAGACTCAACATGCACCTTTGAAAATTTTCTGGTGCATTACATAACCCAAAAGGCATACGTTTGTGGGCAAACGTACCAAACGGACATGTAAAAGTCATCTTTTCTAGATCAAGGACATCCACTTCAATCTGATTATAGCTAGAATACCCATCTAGGAAATAATAGTAAGGATGAACCGCTACTCGTTCAATCACTAGGTCGATAAACGGTAAGGGAAAATGGTCTTTTCTTGTTTCGGCATTGAGCTTTCAGTAATCAATGAAAACACGCCACCCGATAGTGGTGCGTTGAGGTATTAATTCTCCCTTAGTGTTTTAAACCACGGTCATACCCGACTTATTTGGAATGACCTGAATTGGGCTCACCCATTTACTACAGGAAATGGGATAGATAATCCCAGCATCTAAAAATTTGATGATTTTCGCTCGAACTACATCTTTCATGGTTGCGTTCAGTCCCTGTTGATACCAAATTTATTCTGCTGACGTGGACCAATGTTGTGGAGACACGTGTCAATCTACATGGCACTCGCAAACATTTTTTGAACAACACCTTGATTCTGAGGAACTCAACCTCCCCGACAAACTCAGGCGCTCCGAGTAACAAGTGTTCTCTGAGGAACTCTATTGTACCAAACAACTCATGTATACCGAGCTACTTAGGCGGTCCGAGCAGCTTAGGCGGTCCGATCTGCATCTCGTACAGAGCATTCATATCTGGATAATCAAGAGGATGACTGTGCATTAAATACTCATTATTATCACACAGACGCACACACCTATTGGACAGCTATGCATTATTCTTTAATTTGTACCGCCTCAAGGCTATAAATACATTGTAACCTCCTCATTAGCAGGGGACTCAGAATTTCTTGGTAAACCCATTATCAAGAATTCTGCAAACAGTCAGCAATAACACAAACAGTGGACGTAGGCCATTATTTTAAGGCTGAACCACTTTAAAATCTTTTGTCTTGTTTATTTTTATCTGTGATTAAAGAATTAGGTCAAATCTAGTTTTTTACATCAACAGATTGGCGCCGTCTGTGAGAAACGACTGTAATTATCGTTTTTCATCAAAATAATTCATCATCAATGGCTGATCATCCTAAATCCAATAATTAAAATGTTGGAATTTCTCTGAATCCATCTACTCCTCCAAGTGTCCAAGATCTGGCGGGAATAATGGCTAATTTGGCTCAGGGCCAGACAGCCATGCAAGAAACCATGCAATAACTCAAGCAAACTATCCAGGGTGGAGCACTCGCGCAGTCAGGACAACGAAGCATTCAGAAAAATACCCGATTGCCTTCTTCGCGAACTAGACGAACGTCACTCCCGAAAGAATCTCATCCTAGACGTACCGATTCATATCATAGTGAGAGATCCAATGATCCTTCTTATCATCCTGGAAGGACTTCCTCGGTATGATCTACAGACACTCAACAAAATGTCACTCTATCTCCAAAAAGGACTAGTGCTCTTAAAAGATTGTGTAGAGTCTCTCCCTTTGATCGTTTGGGTCCTAGGAGGAATAAAAGTCCCCCTAGGATGGTGTCGAGGAACTCTCAACGATCCTCTGATTTAAAGGAAGGTTATGCCCAATTCTGACCAGCTGCTCGTCGTGAAAGATCCCAAAAGGCAAATTCAACACGATGAGTTGCTCGGACCAATAGGCCCGAGGAGAAAATTGAAGCATGGAAGGAATCTATTCAGAGGTTGGAAAATAGGTTAGGGGAAATGGCTAAAGCCAAGAATCCTTTACAGAGGGCTTTTATCCGAGGAACACCATTCATACAAGAAATTATAGATTTCCCCACACCGTCAAAATTCAAAGCCCCAGTAGTAACATCAAAATATGATGGAAAAACTGATCCTGTTCTCCATATAGAACAATACCAAGTAGCTGCTGATATCTATGCTGTTCCAGACGAGATGCGATGCAGGGCGTTTTCAGGAACTCTCACTGGATCTGCTCAAATATGGTACAATAATCTTCCTCGAGGAAAGATTACATCTTTCTTTCAACTAGCCGAGCTCTTTATTGGAAACTTCTATTTTGGAGCAAAACCAGTCAAACGATTAGCATACTTGTTAAGTGTTAGACAGAAAGTAGGTGAGAGTACCAGGGATTATATTACTCGTTTCAATAACGAGAAGCTCGAAGTTATTGATTACGAAGAAAAGACAACAATTACTGCTCTGACGAGTGGAATGTTACCAAATAAACTGTACTACACTCTAGCCAAAGATCCACCCACAACCATGGTAGAGCTAATGGCAAAGGCAGCCAAAATTATGAACGCCGAGGAAGCTATGGCTGCGAAGAAGAATATGGATCCCAAAGAGACCAAGATTGAGGGTGATAAGGCTGAGAAGAAAGAGCAAAAGAATAACGGTGTTAAAAAGCAGTCAAAAGCAAAGCAAGCATTGGAACAGTTGAGGAAATTTGGAAACTATACTCCTTTGAAGGTAGATATAAACCACGTTCTGGAAGAGATCAAGAACAGCGAGGAGTTAAACTGGCCTGAAAAAAATGAAGACAGATCCTGACAAGAGGGATAAATCCAAATATTACGAGTTCCATAAGGATCATGGTCATACGACCAAAAACTGCATAGCTCTCCAGAATGAATTGAAGAGATCATCAGGCAAGGAAAATTGAACAAGTATGTGGATCGTCGAAATGGTGGAAAGAGCAACGACCGAGCAAGGCATAGGTCTATATCTCCTCGATGAACAAAATAAGATAAGAAGAGAAATCATGAAGAAGACCTGGATGAAGATCAAGACGACCAAGATCTCCCCAAAAGATCAAAACAGCTAGAACGTGAGGTATTTTCTTTCCGTTTTGGATCATTTGATTGTAATGTTATTATTGGTGGAGATGCAAGAGGTGGAGACCTTACTGCAGAGAGGAAAGCTTACCTCAATGAGGCTTAAGCTTGTTCGTATATTCAACGGATAAACCTAGCTGAGGATGATCGCTCGAGGAAGGTGAACAAAGATAAACTGGTCATCGATTTCTCTAAGAATGACCTCGCAGGTGTGCTATATCTTCATGATGACCCATTGGTGATCAAAATAAGGATGAAGGAAGTAGTGATTTCGCGAGTCTTAGTGGATAATGGCAGCTTGTCAGATATTATGTTTTATCCATGTTTTGATAGTTTAAACCTAAAGCTATCCCAGTTGGAGCCATATCATTGGACCCTCCTCGGTTTTACTGGCAAGAAAGTTTTTCCACTTGGGACGATCAAGTTGGATATGTTGATCGGTACATGGTCTCCTTGTCGAATAGAAAGAGTGCGCTTTTTCGTGATGGATAAAAATGTCCAATCAGCTTACAATATCATTATGGGAAGGGTAGGTTTGAAAAAGTTTGAGGCAGTACCATCTACAGTACATCAATGTTTAAAATTCCCAACTAACTTTGGAGTAAGAGTTGTGAAGGGCAACCAAAAAGTAGCTCGGGAATGCTAATATTCATCTACCGAGCAAGAAGAGCGTGAAGAATCCAGAAACAAGACTACTACTTATCAGGTTGATGGGATAGAAGACACAAAGATTGAGACTTTAGACCCAAGAGATGAGTCTCAGCTCGTTAAGGGTCAGGTCATGGACGCTACTGAAAATATTGTTCTGGACGAAGAGCATCGAGAACGAACAACTCAAATTGGTACTTCACTAGATGTGTCAATAAAACAAGAGCTGATAGGGTTTCTAAAAAGCAGAAAACAAACTTTTTCATGGAGCCACAAAGACATGCCAGGGATAGACCCAAATTTCCTATGTCACGATCTTAATGTGAATAAGGAGATCAAGCCAGTAAAATAAAGAATAAGAGTGTTCATCCCCAAAAAGAACCAAGCTATACAAGAAGAAGTCGAGAAGCTCCAAAAAGCCTATTTTATTGAGGATGTAAAATATCCTGATTGGCTAGCTAATATGGTGATGGTGAAGAAGAAAAATAACAAATGGAGGATGTGTGTAGATTTTACCGATCTCAATAAGGCATGCCCAAAGGATCATTTTCATCTTCCCCGAATCGATCAACTGGTGGATGCTACCTCGGGGCACGAATTGCTAAGTTTTATGGATGCTTACTTTGGTTATAATCAGATAAAGATGAAGCCTGAGGACAGGGAGCGTACCTCTTTTATTACCCCACAGGGAACTTATTGTTATAATGTTATGCCTTTTGGACTTAAAAATGCAGGTGTGACATACCAGCGACTGATGAACAAGGTTTTTGCTGAGCAAATCAGTCATAATATGGAGGTTTATGTTGACGATATGCTGACGAAGAGCAAGAAAGCTGCTGATTATCTAGTTGATTTAGGCCAGACCTTTGATCAACTAGAAAAATATCAAATGAAGTTGAATCCCACCAAATGCATATTCGAAGTACGAGAAGGCATGTTTCTCGGATACATTATTAATCAACGAGGAATTGAGGCGAATCCTGACAAGATCAAAGCTCTATTGGGACTGCGATCTCTGACGACAAAGAAGGAAGTGCAGAGTCTCATAGGGCAAGTTACAACACTTAATAGATTTGTATCACGAGCAACTGACAGATGTCTACCATTCTTTAAAACACTCCGAAAGACTTTCGAGTGGAATGATGAATGAGAGAAGGCATTTCATGAATTGAAGAAATACCTGGGAACACCTCCATTGTTGTCCAGGACAGTGATGGGAGAAAGACTATACTTGTATCTGGTAGTCTCAGAAAATGCAGTAAGCTCGACGTTGATAAGAGTGGAGGATGGAGTGCAAAAACCAATCTATTACACAAGCAAGGCTTTCTGAGGAGCAAAGATCAGATATCCAAGGCTGGAAAAGTTAGCACTGCCATTGATCGAAGAAAGTAGAAGAATGAGGTCATACTTCCAAGCTCATAATATAGTTGTGTATATAGACATGCCATTAAGGCAAACTTTGCACAAACCAGAGAAATCAGGAAGATTGATGTATTGGGCTGTAGAGTTGGGTGAATACGACATAATTTATGAGCCTAGGTCGTCATTTAAGGGGTAAGCAGTGGCAGATTTTATTGTAGAATTCACCTATCTAGATACCTCCAAAGAGCAGAAGTTGGATACCGACCAACCTGTGGATGTTACGGGATCATTAAACTTAAACCCCGACAAACTTAAGTCGGTAGATGAGCAAGAGAAGATGGTCGACAAGCAGCAATAAGTGCTAGAGGAGGATATAAGGAAGCATCATATATTTCACCGAGGAACTCTGTCTGACCAAGAGTTTGATAATGAGATACCTGTGTGGAATTTATATGTAGATGGTTCTTCGTGCACTACAGGCAGTGGAGCAGGGATTATTTTAAACAGCCCAGATGAGATCGACGTTGAATATGCTCTACGCTTTCAATTTAAAGCTTCTAATAATAAAGCTGAATATGAAGCAATGATTGTTGGTCTTAGTTTGGCAAAAACCATGAAGGCCGAGCAGGTTATCGTATTCAATGACTCACAATTGATTGTAAATCAAATAGTGGGGGTATATACAGCTAAAGTAGAATTAATGATCAAGTATCATGCAAAAGTAATGGATATTGTATCAAGCCTGATCGCAGTACAGTTAATTAGAATACCAAGATTAGAGAACACAAGAGCAGATGCCTTAGCTCGGTTAGCCTCAGCCACGCGCACCGAGCTACAAAGAATAATCCTAATAGAAATCTTGACTAGTCGGAGCATTGAGAAAGATCTAGAGATGAACTTCATTACCCTTGATTCAGGACCATCATAGATGGATCCTATCAGGGACTATATTGAGCAGGGGGTTTTACCAACTGATAAGCTCGCAGCTAAGAAATTGAAGTTTAAAACTTCTCGTTATGTATTAACTAATGGCATTTTATATAGACGAGGAATTATAGCAGGTCTGCAAAGATGTGTGCATCCCTCCGAGGTGAAATATTTGATTGAAGAGGTCCGTGAAGGGTCCTGTGGAGCTCATGTAGCAGGTCAGACGCCTTTGCAAAGAATAATGACGCAGGGATATTATTGGCCGATGATGAGGGCTGATTGTATAGCCTATGACAAAAAATGTGACAAATGCCAACGTTTCTCTTCTATCCGAAGAACTACCCAGGCATTGTTGACACCCATAACATCCCCTTGGCCATTTTCTATATGGGGGATAAACTTGGTCGAGCCACTCCCAACGACAAGAGGAAGGTTCAAATACCTCGTCGTCGCTGTGGATTATTTTACTAAATGGGTAGAAGCTGAACCTCTTATTGATATGACTTATGATAGGGTATATCAATTTATTTCGAAGAATATCATTTGCAGATATGGTCTTCCCCATGAATTCATTACTGATCATGGAACCCAGTTTGACAACGAAGAGTTTGCTGCATATTGTCACCAGTCAAATATATTGAAAACCCACTCTGCACCAGGCCATCGCCAGAGCAATGGACAAACTGAGGTGACGAACATAACGCTACTGAATGGTTTGAAAAAATGATTGGACGATGCAAAGGCAAATTGGATTAATGAGCTACATTATGTGCTGTGGGCTTATCGTACTACACCGCGAGCAGCAACGGGAGAATCTCCATACATGCTGGCATTTGGAAGCGAAGCTGTTATACCTGCCGAGTTGGGACTACCCACACACAAGGTGCTGAATTTCAATTCTCCTATCAGTGACTTGATGAGGCGATTGGATCTAGATATGATTGAAGAAGTTAGAGAGGAAGCAACAATCAATAATGCTGCATACCGACAACGAACAACTCTATTTTATAACAAGAGGGTAAATAAGTGTGATTTGAAGGAAGGAGACTACGTGCTAAGGAAATTAATTCAAAAGCAAAATAAACTGGAAGCTAACTGGCATGGACCCTATAGAGTAACAGAAGTTGTTCGTCCAGGAACTTACAGGATTGAAACCTTGGAGGGAGAAGAGTTTAAGAATGCATGGAATGCAGAACACCTACGCAAGTATTATCAGTAGTAGGAAATTTCTATGTAATGGAGTTTTCTTCAGTATGAATAAAGTGTTAAAAGTTTTACCCAGTTCTCTCTTTTTGGTGAAATTTTTTCGGAGTATTAGTGCTACACACTACGCATCAAGTTCAGAACAAAAATCCCCCAACTACGGTTGGTCCATCCACCAGCTACAGTTGGTCGGTAAAATAAAATCCCACAATTATGGTTGGTCGGTCCACCAACTACGATTGGTCGGTAAAATAAAATCCCCCAACTACGGTTGGTCGGTAAATAAAATCCCACAACTACGGTTGGTCGGTAAAATAAAAATCCCCCAGCTACGGTTGGTCGGTCCACCAACTACGGTTGGTCGGTAAAATAAAATCCCCCAACTACGGTTGGTCGGTAAAATAAAATTCCCAAACTACGGTTGGTCGATCCACCAATTATGGTTGGCCGATAAAATAAAATCCACCTACTACGGTTGGTAGGTAAAATAAAATTCCCCAACTATGGTTGGTCGTTCCACCAATTACGGTTGGTCTGTAAAATAAAATCCACCTACTACGGTTGGTCGGTAAATAAAATTCTAAGGTTGGTCGGGGAATAAAAGTTCACCTACTACCGTTGGTCGGTAAAATAAAATTCCCCAACTACGGTTGGTCGATCCACCAATTACGGTTGGTCAGTAAAATAAAATCCACCTACTACGGTTGGTCGGGGAATAAAAGTGCACCAACTCCGATTGGTCGGAAACAAAAATCTCAACCAACTCTAGTTGGTCGGTAAGCCAATTTGTCAATCAACTCCGGTTGTTTAAATTAAGCAATACCATGAAATGTAAGTTGTTTTATTACTTTGAATTAAAGATTGATAAATCACTGCAATGCGATAAGTATGTCATAAACATATATATACTTACCAACCAACCAACAAGAAAAAACATTATACAAATTATTTAGAAGAAAATAAAATGACAAAAGACAAATTTTCATTCATACTAAGTAGAATTACAATCGAGAAGGATTTACATATGCCGGAAAAAGAAAAAAGAAACATTACATAAAAATCCTATTCTATTGGTTTCTTTCCCTCTGCCTTTGAAATAGGTTCTACTCTAGCAGGAGGATTGTCGATGGCATAAGGGAAATTTATGAAGTTTAGATCTCGAAGCATCCCGACATTCATCACAGATGGCCGATCAAGTAGGTACTCCGGATGAGATATGTCAAAATTAGAATGGAGGCTGTAATCGCCAAGGTATTTTGAGATCAGGCACTAAGGAATTGCCCGAGCAGGAATCCAACTCATATCAAGCTTGAAAGGAGGCACTGGAAAATCAAGCAACCTAGGATCATAATAATCCCATAGATAGTGACCCTACTCCAACTGTAGCACACACCGTGCATTCAACCATCCTTCCTTATAACCCTCGTTATTTGATTGCTGGATCCGGTCATCGAGATGATAAAGAGCTTCATTGTATCCAGCCATCCAAAATTCCCTAGGCTGTTTGTGAAACTGGTAAGTTAGCCTCTCCAGTTGTTCATGGAGGTTCTTCACTAGAAGATCTTTATTCTCCAAGGCAGAGTTTTGTGTGGAGAGTTGCTCGCTAAGGTTCAAAATCTTCTTGGACATCTCTGTCAAAGCCTGATTCTTCGCCACCAACTGGAATGCTTGATTCTCCAAAGCTGCTTGAGTTCTTGCCTCTTCAATAGTAACCCGAGCATCCCTTTCTTCATCCCCGATAAGCTCTTGCTCGTCCGCGAGTAGAAGTAGTCCTTTTTAAGGTTTCCAATTCATCTCTCAAATTGGCATTTTCAACCTCCAAAAATGAGAAACCTTCATCGTTAATTGGGACCAAGGCTCCCGAAGAAGATGCTGCAGATTTCAATTGAGATATCTCTTCTCTTAGAACATTATTTTCCTGCTCCAGCAGCTTCGCGATTTGCCTATGCTCCTCGACCTCAACCCTTAGAATTTTCTCTTTCTTCTCGTAAGCAGCAATGGAATTATCATATCCTTTGTCAGAATTTATTTGTTGATATTTTTTCTCGTACCCCTGATGCAAAAGGGCAGAAGATTCCTTGTATTGTTGTTGAAGTTCCTCGATGGTACCCCAGAGATTTTCAATCATCTCATAATATGCCACATTGTTGGCAACTGCGTGTGCTTCAACTTCTTGTTTAGAAGAATTTGGACCAAGGATGTCAACAATTTGAGCCTCGTTTAGATCTGCATGGCCAGCCTTGAAGTAGTCATTGCATTTTTGCATCAGTTCAGTATCATGAGCTGACAAGAGCTCCATTCTAGCCATAAACTAGTAAAGAAAAGAAATAGAAAGAATTAATAATAATGCAGGCAGAGCAAGAAGAGGAAAAAATCAAGATGGACAATCAAAAGCTTGAATTTTCATTTCATCATACAAGGTAAGTACAAAGTTCATGATTACACTAGAAAGGAATAACAAAATTAAAACTTGAGCATCTTTACACCTTCTCCTTGTGTTTTACAACTTCCTCGGGAAGATGGGATGAGGAGGATGGTTGCTCAGAAGATAAGGGCAATTGCTCGGCTAATGTACTGGTGGGCTGAAGTTGCTCGACTGAAGAGCTGGTAGGCTAAAATTTCTCGTAGAAAGTTTGAACAACTGGAACAGGAGGAGCTAGATCTCTAATCATCATGGAGGATTCCTCTGAGGCATCTTCATCCTCTTCTTCTTCTCCTAGAGAGGGAGGAGGACCATGAACATGACGCTGGAATAGGTCAGAATTCTCAGCGATCTTTAACTCCTACAGAGCTGCAACCCATCCATCCCTGAAGTATTTAAGGCTAGCAAATTCAATATGAGAGGACATGGCAGCTAGGCCTTTGTTCTAACCTTTGTCCCAGCCAGCGCTGAAGGACTTTTTAACCGCAGTTTTTCTTTTTGCTTTTTCTGAGGAAATCTTCTCAGTATGAAGTTCCTCGGCAGCTTTCATTTTTCCTTCTATCTCCTACCTCTGACGATCAACGTCACGAAGTCTAACAATTTCCTCTTCAGTTTTCTTAAGATTGTTTTCAAGCTCTTCAGTGTTCTTGAGCGTTTCCTCAAGCTCATTATTTTTCTTCTCAAATTCTTTTATTTTCCTCTCCAACTCTTGGGAGGCCTCCACAACTCGATCTTTTTCTTGCTCGATGGACTTGAGTTGTTTCTCCCAAACCCCCTTATCTTCTTCATATTTCTGACGAGAGTCCTTTAAGGACTGAGTCAATCCATTAAAAGCTTCCTCTACACCTCCCGAGGAGATTAAAGCTTTGATAGCCTCATCCTTCTTCAGAATAGTATTGAAACATGTTACCAGCTGGAAAAAGAAAATAACTGTAAGTCGGTACAGGGACATAACATTGAAAAATGAAAGTTTAGATTAGGAATACTTATTGAGGCAATATGTTGAGCTGCCAAGTTAGTGACTCTGTCACGAGAAATACTGTCTTCAATACCTCGGATCTCTGGGATAATCCAAGACTTCATCGAGCTCATGGCAGAGCTTGGAGCAACAAAAGTGGGAATACCACTTCTAGCAGTTAAAGGCTGAGAGATAGATTCAGCCGGTTTATCCGAGGAACTTTTCTTCAACTTCATCGTAGGAGCAGGAACATTATCAACCAAGGATTTCGTCTTGGTCGGTGATATAACGATAACCTCGCTTGGAGGAAAAACAACAACAACCTTTCTCGGAGCCACTAGGGCTTCTCAACACCTTCTCACCAGCAATTGGAGGGGGTGCATCAATTTTTCTTGTCCCTTCCTCTAGGGCATCCTGCTTGTTTTTCTTGGCCTCTATATTGGCAGAGTCTGATTTGTCAAAGAAGGCAGGAGCTCATCTTCTCTTCATTCTAGTACTGAGGGGAATATGTGATTCAGGGGAAGAACTCTCAGAAGCTGGTAATGGGTCGATGTCACCCACCACTGTACGAGCAGTAAAGGATGAAGTACAGATTTTGTACTGTAATAAATAAGAAGCTTATCTAATGTGTTCGTCAGCAACAGTTTGGTGCAAACTCCAGATAAGTTTCAAGTGTCTCAAATTGACATCAGTTTCTATGGGGGATTTTCTTTTGTTGTCAACTGCAAATAAACAAAAAAATAAAATGTTAATGACTCATTTTATCAAACACAAAGAAAACATAATTTCAAAAAATAAAAACAACCTATCCCATTGCCATAAGGGGGACACTTAGGACCCTGATATACATCATCTCCATTTAAGGGAGCATGTTGCCAATTTTTCATAACAACTCCGTACTCGAAGTAATCCCTGTTGGCATCTGGGAGATTGACAACTAAATCCCTATTTAAAAACCCAGTTTTTAAGTAAAAAGTACTATTACTAACGACCCGTCTGTAACAGAACATTATCTCTGGAATCCCTAAACGGGTTCTATGAATCTGATTTAACCTATAGACTCCATTAACTATTCTCCAGGTATTGGGAGCTATTTTTGCAGGTACAACGTCAAAATATTGACAAAATTCCAAACACAAGGGATTTGGAGGAAAAAAAAGCGACATTCGGCCACAAAGAGACTGGGGAACCAATGTCCCTTAGCCAAAGAAAAATAGTCTGAAGGTTCAGAAAGTTCTTCCAACATGACCCATGAAGGAATAGAAAAATCAGAGAAAAATTTATCAAGCGACTCAACAAGGTAAACCATGATGAACAAAGAAAATAAAAGAGAAGGAAGAAGATCTTACAGAAAAAGGGTGGATCAGTTGACAACGAACAATGGAAGAAATGAACGCACAAGATAGAGAAGAAGTAAAGAAGTTCTAAGATGCAAATTTGAAAAAAGTAAAAGACAATCGAATTTTTTGAAGCGTTTAAATACTTTACCTCGGGAATAGAGAAAAACAATGATTACCAGGATGGACGATTGCGTATCCGGCGGCTAAAAAGAAGAAAAGGGCACGAAAAACGAAGCGGTTATGGAAATTCAAAATATTTATAAAGACTGATACTGTGCATTTATAAAGGAGTTGCATACAACGAATGCTTTCCTAGAAACCATACAAACTGAAAATCTAAGTAGCAGAATGTTCCATACTTTTCTTCAACATCAAACTACGAAACATTGGGGGTTTCTGTTGATACCAAATTTATTCTACTGACGTGGACCAATTATATGGAGACACGTGTCAATCTACATGGCACTCGCAAAATTTTTTTGAACAACACCTTGACTCCGAGGAACTCAACCTCCCCGACCAACTCAGGTGCTCCGAGCAACAAGTGTTCTCCGAGGAACTCTATTGTACCGAGAAACTCATGTATACCGAGCAGCTTAGGCGGTCCGAGCTGCATCTCGTACAGAGCATTCATATTCGGATAATCAAGAGGATGAATGTGCATTAAATGCTCACTATTATCACACAGATGCACACACCTATTGGAAAACTATGTATTATTCTTTCATTTTTACCACCTCAAGGCTATAAAAACATTGTAACCTCCTCATTAGCAGGGGACTCAGAATTTCTTGGAAAACCCATTATTAAGAATTATGCAAACAGTCAGCAATAACACAAACAGTGGACGTAGGCCATTCTTTCAAGGCTCAACCACTTTAAAATCTTTTGTCTTGTTTATTTTTATCTGTGATTAAAGAATTAGGTCACATCTAGTTTTTTACATCAACAGTCGCCTTTGCATCTCTCTCGAGGGCTTCACCTCCTCCGCGAGGTGGATTTTATGGGTACAAATCAAAGGACTTATACCTTTCAAATCTTCTATAGTCCAACAAAATGCACTCCTATGCTTCCTCAACACATTCAACAACATGCCCTCTTGCTCTTTTTTTAAACTGGAAGAAACAACAACAGGAAATGTATCATCTTCTCCCATAAAAGCATATTTTACATGAGATGGTAGTTTCTTTAACTCAAGACTAGGAAATCTATCTTCAGAGGGGATCATGAGTGACTCCCCCAGGGGTAATTCCTCAAATCGAGAAATCCAGTCAACATCTCTCAACTTCTCAAAACTCACTTCTTCTTGTAACTCAGCTCCCAACTCTTCAACTTCACGCTCAAACTCAGTATAAGAACTCTTATTCTCAACACCTTGTACTAAACAAACTTCCAGTGCATCTCCACCTATGATCTTCTCCATGTGCTCATCCACCACCTCTTCAATAAGATCAACCTCATGAATTTCATCCTCATCGCCCATTTGTTTAGAAACATTAAAAATATTGGTCTCGAGGGTCATGTTTCTAAAAGTGAGTTGTATTTGGACATTACGTGTATTGATCAAAGCATTAGCAGTAGCTAAAAATGGACGGCCCAAAATTATGGGAACATGATTACTCGAATGTGGGGAAGGCTACGTGTCCCAAATGACAAAATCAATAGGGAAGTAGAATGTGTCCACTTGAACTATCACGTCCTCCACAACCCCACGAGGCACTTTCACTGTCCGATCTGCTAACTATAGAGTGATTCGGGTAGGTTTAAGATCACCTAAATCAAGATTCTTATAAATAGAGTATGGAAGGGTGTTCACACTCGTACCTAAGTCAAGAAAAGCTTTTTCAACTCTACTCTCTCCTATAACACATGAAATTCTAGGTTCACCAGGATCCTTGAATTTTGGTGGAAGATCATTAAGAAGGGCCGAGCTCACATTTTGTGCCAAAAAATGTTCTTATTCACCTTAAGCCATCGTTTGAGATTCAAAAGATCTTTAATGCTTTGGCATATGCTGGAATATGTTGGATAGCATCCAGAAACGACAAGTTTAACTTCACTTGCTTCAAAACATCTAACACTTCAGTACGCGAAGCTCCCTTTTTGGGTGGTGCCAAGCGTTGAGGAAATGGAGCAGTAATGGGTGGTTTTACTTCAAATTCAGGTTCAACTCCTTCATCCTTATCGTCAATATGCAATGGGGTCTCCTCAGATTCTGAAACTTCTTTAGCTTTAGATTCCTTGGGAGGTGGTGGCACCAGATCAATTACGCGACCACTACGTAGAGTCGTGACAGCTTGACATTGTTCTGGAAAATTCGATGATATCGAGCTAACCGTAGTTTGTCCTTGAGGAGGTCTTTGGCCTTAGGCTGGGAATTTACCCTTCTCCTGAGTAGTCAATGCAGATTGCAACCTAGAGATGCTAGTATGAATTTCTGTGAACATTCGATCACACTTAGCATTTCTCTCCTTGTGAGATTGGATGAGTTGATTCAGGTTACCCTCAAGAGATTGCCTAGGTGGAGTGACATACATACCAGGATATGGTACCAGCATAGGGGTTTGCATCGGAGGAGGCATTTGCTAAAATTCAGAAGGGGGTGGTGACAAAGCCACATGTGGATTAGGATCCATCCCACCTTGTGGTTATCCATAGTTGAAACCAGGATGATTCCTCCATGATTGATTGTATTCATTCCCTTGCAGTACATTAAAATTACCTCGAAACCCTCCTATCGCCTCTACTTGCTCAGTGTACATTGCCTTGTATGCAGGGATTGTAGGATATCCTTTGGTAGAATGACCAGCAGCACAAATAGAACACACTTTCTCCTTTCCTCTTGCACAGGTCCAGCTACTTCTCTTAATCGAACTTCAAGCATGTCTCTGAAATTCTTTTCCAATTGGTCAAATTTACGATCTAACAAAGTGTCCTTGTCCAAGTGATAAATACCGGACACAACAAACAAGTTGGTCACTTGTCGATTTTTATTTTGACTATTGGGGTTAGAAACATCCCATACTTGCGTAGTCTCCTCTACGTACTTCAGATGAGCCTCAACATCGCTTGAGTCTAGCTCCCAGAATGGTCTTTCGCACATTGTTTGAACAAGTTGTTTAGATGCTAAACTAAGCCCTTGATGAAAAAATGAAATGAGATGATGTTTTTCGAATCCATGATGTGGTCAAGCACTAACTAACTCCTGAAATCGTTCCCAACACTTGTCGAAAGCTTCATTCTCATTTTGTCGAAAAGCTTGTATTTGAGCTTTGACAGAGTTGGTTTTATGTTGTGGAAAGAACTTGGAGGGGAACTTAGTCTGCATATATCTCCAGGATAAAACATAATTCGGGGGTAGTGACCATAGCCAAGTCTTAGCTTTATCCTTTAAGGAAAAAGGGAAAAGCTTTACCCAGATAATATCTTGTGATCAGCTTTTGTCACCAAATGTCTCACATGCTTCTTCAAACTCTCTAATATGAAGATATGGTTTTTCAGAATCCATCCCATGAAATGTAGGAAGAATTTGAATCATCCCATTACGAAAGTGGAACTGACCGGCATTATATGAGAGTAAAATGCAACCAGGGGTAACAGTTCGCTCCGAAAATAAAAGATCTTTCATGGGATGATATGGTAACTCTTCCTCTTCAGCACTAACACCAACACTTTCATGCACAAATATATTGCTACCAAACGATTCAGAACTTTCATTCGGTGTTTGACTTAAAGTACGACTTGTGATTGAATTATTAGGTGAAAGGGGTGGAACCCAAAAGTGTGGAGAGTCGGTGGTATGAGAATTTTCAGAATTAACTTCGGCAATAGGATTTTTGTGGACTTGGGTGAGAAAATGATTCTTCATATAATCGTATAAGAGATGAGATGAAAAGTAATATATATATATATATATATATATATATATATATATATTAGAAAAACACTTTAGGATTAAATTCACTTTCCTAAATATTACCAATTTTCGATCCCCGACAACGGCGCCAAAAACTTGACGCGACTAAGAATTTGTCTCAGAAGTGCATTTTCTCTAGGCTCAAGTGCAAGCCTGTCGCGTTAGTAATAATCCGACAAGTCGGGATCGTATCCACAAGGATCAGAAATTGGCAATTGTAAATAGGTAGGAAAAGTTATTTAACCTTCAAATGGTTATTCAAAAGAAAAGAAAAGATGATTTATGGGTTGAAATTTCTAATTGGTGATGAAATAAAAATGAACTACGTGCACAAAACACAAGAAATTGTAACGAAACTAGATATGAATATGAGAGAAAATAGGTTGGAGTACAATCCCCCAAACCTTGGTAAAATTACCGTATAGAATACTAGAATTGTAAATTAAAATTTTGACTAAATCCAGTCTTTATAGATCCTAAGCATTACATATATGAGGGAACTAACCCGCATCATATGAAATCAAAGGTAAATACAAAGCGGTGTATAGACAATTACACTTGCATAGTGTTCTTAAACATCCTAAGTACCTAGGCCACGAGAGATTAAAAGATCGGCTCTGTTCGTATAATTTCCATACATGATTCGGCCAATATTTAATTTACACTCTATTTTCTACATGGGTAATTTCCCTCGAAATGAGTTCATGTACCCCAACCCTTGAAAATTTAGCTAGACATGGTTTTATGAGAAAACAAATTCATAACAATGCATGTAATGATGTATCTAATAAATATTGGTTTAAAGAGAATTATGAAACAAGTGAGAATTGGATTAAAAATAGAATTGAGACTAAATAAGAGAATGAAAAATTGATACTTGTAATCAGCACTAGGGAAAAGAGATGAACTTGAATCCATAATATTTCTTCTTCCTCAAATATACAAACTATAATTTTTTTAAGAATATGAAATTGTCTACTAAAGAAAAAAAACTAAAAAGGCTCTCTAAAATTCGACTCTCCTTAGAAGGATGTAGGGTTTGGCCTTTTATAACACCAACTAACACGATTTGACAGCTAATATCGATGAGTTGTATAAGATATTCCAAGATTTGCACCTCTTGAGCTCCATAATAAATGCCAGAATTTTGCATGGTCGGACCGATCCGGATTCCATCGGATCGGTTCATTTTTGAGTAACCGGATCAGTTCTTTTTAATTTCTACTGGACCGGTTCATATGTCATCGGATCGGTTCGGTAGTCATCGGTTATGCATCAATCCGGGGGTTACTGGAATGGTGACATTTCATATCGGTTCGATAAAAACCGGATCGGTCTGATTATCTTCAATTTTGACTTTTTCTTTCCATCTTTGACTTATAATAACTTTTGACCTCGAGCTCCGATTTGATTGTCGTTTCTTCCGATGATCTTGGGAAATAAGGATATTTAACTTTCCTTTAGGCTTTAAATCCGAACTCCAGGTATAAATTTATGCTTTTGCCCTTTGACTTGTCTTCCTTTGTTCTCTTCCTTTCTTTCGGTTTCTTTCTTTCTTTTCTTGCACTAAATACCTGTCAAATTAATAAGAAATACACGAAACTCGAGGTACTCGTTAGAAATAGTCAATGGCAATAATATGGGATAAAAACGATTCAATTACTTTGTTCGAGATATCAAAATTACTAACTTAAGGGGCTAAATTCAGAAGAATTTATGCATAGTCACCTGGTCGCTGGAGAATTCATCGATAAAATCAGCTAGGACCTACCCTTTGATTGAGGTCCTCGAATGTAACTAGAATTCAAACCTACATAACTCCACTAACCACCTGGGCATACGTCTAGACAATTTGCCCTTCCAAGGAACTTTATTCATAAGGAAAGAGGTAAGAACAATGATTATATGCACCTAAAAGTAATGTTTTAGCTTGCGAGAGGCTATCACTAGTGCATATGCAAGATTTTCCAATGGTAGGTATCTCTTCTCAGTGTCGAGCAAGGTTTTTCTTACATAATAGATGGGAGAGTGACTCTCGCTCTTCTTATAAACCAAAGTTGAGCTAATTTCATTATTGGACACTGCCAGGTATAAGTACAAGGTACGTTTCCGTCAGGGATCGTTAGAAGTGGTGGTCAACTCAAGTAGTTTTTCACTTTTTCAAAAATATGGGTGCATTCCTCATTCCATATCTTCTTCTTTTATTTCCTTCCTCATTATCTGGAAGAAAGGTTGGTACTTCTTTGAAGACCTTAACATGAACCTATTGAGTGCGGTGAGCATTCCAGTCAGCCTCTGCACCTCGCACACAGTGCTTAGAGGTTTCATCTTTCTGGTTTCTTTGATTTGGTCAGTTTTTTTTCTCAATTTCCCTTTGACCGATTAGATATCTGAGGTACGTTCCTAATTGTACCCCAAAGGAGACATAGTTGCATTCAACCTCATTCTGTAATAGCGAAGGACTTTAAAAGTTCTTTCCAGGTCTGAAAAGTGATCATTCTTCTTTCTACTCTTTACAAGCATATCATGTATGTATATGTAATACCCCATCCTAGAAAATAGGTATTTAACGTTATTTAAAGTGTTTTCTCCAAAGGAAAATTCGAGGAATAAATAATCCAAGTGTAACACGTCAAGTAATACATAAGGTGACATATTACGTAAATAGTTTAAACGAAAAAAAATCCAACTATGCATGTGTCGCATTAATACGTATTTAATCTCTAATAGCATTGGCTAGGATGCCCATTAAGTTTGAGAAAAAATATCAAGGAACGGATGTGAAACGGACAAGGTTAATACGATGCGACATTTAAATAGTACGAAAAGCAAAATATCGCAATATGGATTAAATGAGAAAGTTTGATATTGCATGGTTCGCACAAGTATTATTTTGAGTTTATATAATTATTTTAAGCACTTTGGATAAGTTTCGTGCGATTCTGACAAGCAACAAATGCTATGCAAACGTGTGTACTAATTGTATTACGACGCGCGACACAACGAAAGTCCAGTCTTGCGCAAATTATTTAGGACGTCTCAGAAGGTCAAAAAAATATTGTGAATATATTTTTTGACTCATAAAAATATAAGGAATATTATTATGAAGAGAAAAATCAAAAAAAAATACTTTTGTACGGAGGTCCCGATTCTTGTGCGCCTTATACAAGACAATCTGAGATGCTAAACGACAATTGTAAATATGATTTTTTAGCTAAAAATGGAAGGAATATGAATCTCAAGTTAAAAATTGCAAAAAAATAAATAAATTATTTTTTAGAGAGAGAAAATGAGGCAAATCATCTTTTTGGGATTGATTTTGGGTGGGCCTTGAGTATCACATGTGCCACGGTTGGTTGCATTGTATTATTATCCCTTTCTCACTTAAATTGCAGACCTTGGGAACCCTTTTTCACCATTTGGAATATACAAACTCTTGGGTGGTTGGTCAATAGTGGAAGACTACCACAAATACCTTATAAGAGAAATGGGAGGGAAAGTGAGTTGGTCATTAATATCTCACTCTTTTCATCATATTTTCTTCATCACCATGGTAAAAAAAGATCTATTCCTTCACCATAAATTCGTAGCTCTTCTTCCCCACCATCTTTACATCATTAAAATACCATTTTAGAGGTCACAAACACCATTAAAACACCTTGGAGTTTTGGGACAGCTTGTAGGGAGAGTTTTTGAGAAGCTTTTGATGAGGTTTGGGAGTTGTAGAATGGAGTTTTGAGCTTAGAGATGGAGGACTCTTGGAACTTGCTTTGGAGAGCTTTTGGTAACCCCTTGAGGCCACCTTTGGAGGAGGGGATTGCTCCTCCTACACCACCACTCCCACCACCATTTTGGAGACACTTAGGTGGGAATACTAATCTTGGTTTAGGTTTGAAATTAAGTATAATTTTATCTACTTTAATTAAATGTATTAGACTTAATATATGTGTGATGTTAGTTAGTTTGCATCTATGGATTTAACTAGTTGAAATCTATGATTTTATTTGCAACTGGGTTTCAAATATATATTTCAAATGGGTTTTGAAATTGATAAAAAATCAGATTATTTTTCTACACATTTTGGGTGTAATAATGTGTAACAAATTGGGTATAATGCATTTATGGATTTATTATTTGTACCCTTAATGTTTTGAGTAAAAAATTCATTTAAAAGAAGGTTTTAAATTAGTTCTAAAAGTGTTAAATTTTTAGAATACTATTCATAGACATTTTATGGAATAAAATGGGTTAAAACTGTGTTTGAAATAAAGAGAATGTGATTTCTATGATAAGTGCTGTTTGAGCTTGTTAATGGCATTTGGTAACTTGAATATGCATTTTTCTACATTAAATAAAGAGTTTTATATGTGAAGGAATTCTTTCATTTTAAAAGGATATTTTAAAGTGTGTGAACTTATCATAAGTAAATATAGTGCGTTTAATGAGTAAATATGTGAAACTAAAGTCTTCATGTAAATAATGAAAGTAAAGAAGACTAAGTGCGTACACTAAAATGGGTTTTTTAGTGTTAAAACTCAAAAATAAAGTGTGTACACTAAGTTTGAAAGTGTAAATATGTCAAATGTTTGAATATTGACGAAATGGGTTTGAAGTTGCGAAAATACGTAATTAAAGTTTGTAGGCTTAAATATGAGACATAAGACTTTAATATGTAAAAAGCAAATTGATGTTATATATTAAAAAGCGTTAAAATGCAAAATATGTAATTTTGGCAAAGTGAGAAGTTGAATAAGTGTGTTAATGGCTAAAATGACTAAGTGTTGAGCTTAGAACTTGAAGGGGTATTTTTGTGAATAACACTTGAAAAAGAAAAATGGTAAATTGGTAATTTACTTAAAGTTTGACATTTTTATGAAATAAAATACCAAAGAGTGTTTTGACATTAATATGGAAAGAATAATTTAAGTCATTAAAGCGGAAATGATTTTCGGGATAAAAATAAATGCGTGCGTGAGAAAAAGGACTTTAGTGGAATATAATGATTTTTCCTAAATGAATAATTGAAAATAGATGGTTAAGCCCAAGGTTTTGGCATCAGCCCTGAAAAGTCAAATTAATGTGAAAATTATGAAAATGTTGAATACATTAGCAAGATAATGATATTGGATGATGCCGGGATAAATAATTAAACACGACTATGTTGTCCCTAGTGGTGAAATACCCCAAACCAACTACAGTTTATTTGGCGCTCGGTTTTCGTGAAATCGTGGGTGTGCATGCATTGTGATGGGTGTGTGTGCTGTCATATTCCCTAAAGATAATGCTAACTAATGAATCGAATATTCATGAAAGATGTAAATGAATGGTATTGATCCAATAATTTATTAATGAAATAATAATGCATTAATTGTTTAAGGTTCTCGTGGTAACATGGGATTGTTAAATAAGGTAACTTAATTATACTTAAGCTACCTAATGAGGCTCAAACCATAATAAACACAAGCGTGTGTTATATGAGGCTTTTAATAGGAAAAAGGAGTAGTTTTCTAACACGATGTGTGCGTGTGTTGATGAAAGTCTTATGATATGCTTAAATAACTCGGGCATGAGTTAATTGAATGTAGAGAAATAAATGGTCTTAATGAAAATGAAAGGTTTCCCAAACAAAGGATATTTCTTGATTATGATAGAGTTAATGGGAATAAGTGCTAGTTTTCGAAGCATGATAATACAAAATGACTATTTTGTAAGGCCAGGAAGGCCAAATGGAACCAAATAACATTTTTGTAATAAAAATGATTAAATACATTGGCATATATATTTTTTGAAGGTATATATGTAGATATATACGTATTTTCACATGTATGTAGTGTAGCGTGTGAGTATTCAATTCTGTCGTTCATTTCTATACTACATTTGTATATGTTCCCACTGAGCATTCATCTCACATCCCTCCTTGGTTATGATAGGTTGCAAGTCATTTTGTATTTTGAGAGTGATGTACAGGTAAGTAGTTACTTGCTTTACGATTAGTAGTTCTGTTTGCTTGACCTTGGGGGCACTCCCCTTGGGTCACATCACGTAGTAATTATAAATTTGACTCGCATGCTAATAAGTGTAACGTTGAATACTATTAAAATTGGATTAAAAATATTATATAGGGTGTTTCATTGCACTTCACAATTAACATAAGAACCGGATTAGGTTAGTCCTTTAATAACCTTTAAATCCGGGTCGGGGTGTTACAATATACCTCCATCATCATTCCCAACTTCTGCTTGAACATATTAGTCATAAGTCTCTAAGAAGTTATCTCGATATTCTTTAATCTGAACGAAAACCCCCTATAATAATACAATCCTAACATAGTGATGAAGGAGGTCTTTTCTTGGTCAGGGGAGAACATTGGGATCTGATGGTACCCTAAGTAGACGTCGACAAAGCTCATACGTTTATAGTTGCCGATCATGTAGACCAATTGATCTATCTTGGGAAAATTAAAACTATCCTTAGGGCATGACCGATTGTAAGAGAAAGATTTATAATTGATCATTTTTAATATTTTTTCTCTTATCCCGTTACACCCCACTACACCTTCATGACTACATCCACGTATATTCAAGAGGAGAAGTTGATGAAAATTTGGAAGATTGAAGATCATTAATTTAAAAAAAATTCAAAGTGTTATGAGTGGTTTAGTAAATACTATAAATATGCAGGGGTTATTTTAAAAAAAGTGTTTGCATTTAAAATGATTTTTAAAAGTTTTTTGTTAAAAACTCGCTAACTTGTTAGAACGAGTTTGATAGGTCATTCGAACGAGTTATATAGTGTCGTTAGAACGAGGTTCCTACATTGAAATGGAATTTTAAACATCGCCTTTTGGTGAATTCTACAATATCGTTCGAAGTTCCGTTGGATGCCATTCAAATGATATTGGACATGTAATTGAAATGAGTTTCCCATGTTCTAACAATATCTGAAGTGACATCTTTTGGAAACCTCTGGAATATCGTTCAAAGTTTCTTCAGAAGAATGATCGAACGATATGGGGTATGTCATTTGAAAGAGTACACACGTTTTTGTTTTTTAAAACAAATCTTTGCAAATCTCTAATTCCTATCTCTTTGCAGCAACTTTTCCTATAAACAGAGACACGAGATTAAAATTTTCTCCAAGCCTTTTTAGAGTTTTTTTGGTGATAAAAATTTATTATTTTTTCATCCAAAATCCCTTGGATCTTTATAGATCAGTTTTTAAAATTAAGAAGAATATATTACAAGTTCAAAAACCCTTGTAGAGATTTTCTCTACTGCTGAATTGTAGAGTAAAGGATCTACTGCTGAAGAAGATAGGAATTAAAAATTCATGTGGTTGATCAGTGGATATCGAGGGAAGAGATGATTCCTATGGATGGTGCTGGATTGTGTCGTATCTATTAAAGACTTAAAGACCCCCCACATTATACTTATTAGAGCTTTAAGTAGTCTGTAAGTCATTGAATCTGTCAAACTCTCTACAGTACTGAAATATAGGTTTTGCCCTAAAGGAATTTTTCTTTAATCTTCTCTGTTTGGGTTGGTTTGTTTATGTGGGGTGGCATATTTAATTTGGACCCAATTTTACACCCACACTCAATTAAATCAAGATAAATTTTTCTAAAAAGTGATTTTGTGTGTTTGACCTAAAACACGAGTATTCCATATAAGCCCACGCTTTCTCAAATTGATATCAGAGCAGGTTAAGTAAGTTTTTGTGTAATCTTTTAGATTTTGGCTTTTATGGATAATTTGTATAATAGACTACCTGATTTCGATGGGTCTAATTATGCTTATTGGAAAGGTCAAATGATGTCAAATTTGAAAGTGATTGATGAGCATGCATGTCTTGTTTGTGAAAGAGGGTAGACATCACCCACTTTAAGTAATGGAAATGTTATAAAAACTAAACCTGCCACCACTTAGACGGAGGATGAACTAAAATGTTTAATTTTTACTCACGTAGTTTAAGTGCAAATTCGGGAGCCGTCACCCCTGACGAGTTTCGATGCATCATAACGTGAACTATGTCTAAGGAAGTATGGGATACCCTCCATCTCACTCACAATGGTACCAACACTGTGAAAGCTTCTATGCTACAAGATCTTACCACACAGTTTGAGACCATTACTATACTATAGACTAAGTTGTTCAAAGAATTTTATGCATGATTGTGTGATATCATTAACTTTAGTATTAATTTGGGTGAGAGAAAACCTGAGACGAGAATTGTGAAAAGATTTTAAGATCCCTACCATCCCGTTTTATCCCTAAAGTCACTGTCCAAAATTCTTTGGGAATTTTGGATACTCTTATGTTACAAGAACTTTTAGGAGACCTTAAAAATTACGAAATCGATATGTTCCCCGAAACTAAAAAGAAAAAGGAAATAGGGATTGCTTTGAAGGCCTATTCTAAAAATAAAAATAAAAAGGTTTGTGATTCTTGGTCGGAGTTTGATTTTGAACTTTATGATCTTGACTAATTTGTGAAAAATTTAAAATTCTAGCAAAGAAAATTCTTCTAAAGAAAACTAAATCTTTAAGAAAAATAAAAATGCTAATTATGACAAGGATGTTTGTAAGAAAGAATAGGTGAGATGTTATGAATGTGAGGGAAAGGGTCATAAGGCCCACGAGTGTGCCACTAGGCTGAAGACACAGAACAAAGGCAAAGCTACATACAAAGCCACTCTTAACGATAGTGATGTTGAGTCGGTGAATTTCGAGCATGAATCACTGCATGAACCTAACTTATGTGCGTTCATGTCCAGTCACGTTAGTACTTCCAGTTCATCCCTTGCCGTTGAGGACATTTCTAAATGTGATAGCTTTGACACTTCAATGAACCATTATGGAGCGAGGAAGAATGATGAGGAGATTTTGTGTGAGGGATAAAATGGTCTTTAAAAAGCATACATCGAACTTTACAAAGTCTTTGAGAACTAAAAAGAAAAATATAAGTTTAACTCTTAGGTTGTATGATTTTGATAAATTGGTGATAGTTTTGAGAGAGTCTGAGGTGCCGCTGAGTCAACTCGAGAAGTTAAAAGTTTCATTGTGTGAGTAATTGATTATGGTTGGTAAGGAAAAAACCGATTTGACCAACGCCGTGAATAGTTTTATGCGAGATCTTAAAGTTTCATTAGAGAATCATGAGAAATTTGAAGCCCATATATTCCAACTCGAGAAAGATATCGAAGTGCTCGGGAGGTCAAGGTAAATTTAGAGGACACATCTAAGAAGGTTGTAAAGATGCTTCACGCTCCCATGTTAGGTTTTAACGAGAGGTAAGGAATAGGTTATGCCGGTGCATTCACTTATAATGTCGCACCCGGGCCGATTCCCGAGTATTTAATAGATCCTCTTAGCAAAGAGAGAGCATCCTAGGCGTTTGATCAAGGTAGACCCAAATCGGTTTTTGTTTGTTCCCATTTCAAACAACGAGGTCACCTTAGGGAGTTTATTTTTAACCTAGGGAGAGTTTCACATTTTCATCTTCCCCGATATGCTCTCACTCGAGTTCATACAAATGTTCTTGCACTCACTCCCACACGTATTTCTACTCATGCTCCCATAAACAATCGTAGAGATTTTAAGAGTCTTCAAGAGAAAGTACAATTTTTGATCAAATATTCACAAATCTTGATGGAGGAATTACAAAGGATGACTATTCCTATTGAGAACACCTCCCGGACCGACAGTTGAGTTTGGGTACTTTATCTAGTATAGCGTGATTAACATGTTCATATTTTTATCCCTATTGCTAGATTGTATTTCTATACATATTTTTTCGTTTTGATATATTTTTAAAAACTCCAAAAAGATTTTCAATTTTTAAGAAAAAGTGTGAAAAATTCCAAAAAAAAATATTTTAATAAATTTTTTGAAAAAGACAAATAGATTTTTGTATTTTCATTTTTCACCAATATATAGATGTGAATTTAAGATATTTAGAATACTTCTACATTCCATCCATTCATGTGACTTTTTCATGTTGTTTTTAGACATGGATTTATTTCATTAGTGTGCTTAATAATGTGTGGATAGCATTTCGTTGATCATTGATGATTACTTTCTTCATGCTATACTCTTTATGACCTTTATTGCACACGTGCACAAACTTTTTGAATATTGTGCTTACTTATCATATGTCAAATATGGTTTTCTCATCTCAATCGTGTATAATAACGAACCAAATGTAAAAAGAGATAAGTTGTTCTTGTGAGAACCATTGCCCGGATTTCATTTCTTGGAAAGATTATTATATATTAAGAAATGGAAAGGGGATACGAAAGAGCAAATTCTATTTGCGTGAAAAGCCACTATTTGTAAAAAGATCCTAAAAGATTAAAGACACATAAAAACATAAATGGAAAAGCCATTTATTTTATATTCATTGATGCTTCGCTACATATGAGCATTATGATATCTTCAAAAATATTTGAGAGTCAATTTATATATATGAGAGATTTTGAGGGCGTTATATAAAGTAGAAGATCAATGGATTTACAAAATGGACTCTCTTGAAAATCTTTAAATAGTTTGGCATTATTGATTTGAGAATTATTTAAATTCATGGCATATTGCATAAGTTTAGTCAATTTCATTTAAGTTCAAGATTTTTACACCCAAGGTCGAAATTGAGTTCGTATCTCATGTTATGTATTCTTATGTTGATTTATATATGGAAAATGTTCACACAATTACATTCCACTTTCATGATTAGGATATTTTAGTGTTATTCTATGGTGTTATGTATCTCTCATACATATATTAGTTTTTATACTTGAAAAATTGAAATTTTCAAAAATAGTTGGTATGGCGTTTGGAATTTCATCGCACGTGATATAATGATTATCTTTGTGATGATTTCTCTGCTTCTTCGGGTGATGCTAACGCTTTAATGTTTGGTTTCTAACCCTTTGTTTAGTACGAACAAAAAAGAGGAGAACAAATTAAAGGGGAGTTTATTTATTTATTTAAAACTCTTACGCGTCACGGTATTTCTTTTATCTTATGTGTGTAGATCACTTCTGCCTTGATTATGATTTCATGGACCACACAAGATGAATATTTTTCCGTTTAAGACTTATAAATTTATGCATTTTCATTTCTTGATTTGATAGGGCATTAGTCGTATTAGTCTTTGGGGTCAATTTTGGCTTCGGTTTGTGTTTTGTACTGAAATAGCCAAAGGGGGAGATTTGTAAAAGAAAGATTTATAATTGCTCATTTTTATTTTATTTTGGCTTATCAAGTTACACCCCACTGCACCTTCATTATTACTTCCACGCATTCAATGAGGAAAAGTTGATGACAATTTGGAAGATTGAAGATCGTTAGTCTCAGTAACATTCAAAGAGTTATGAGGTGGTTTGGTAAAGACTTTAATTATCCAGGGGTTATTTAGAAAATAAAGTTTGCATTTAAAATGATTTTTAATTGTATTTGAAAAACTCTCTAACTCATTAGAATGAGTTTGATAGGTCATTCGAAAGAGTTATGTAATGTCATTAAAATGAGGTTCCTTCGTTCAAACGAAATCTCAAACATCGCCTTTGGATCAATTATGGAATGTTGTTTTAAGTTTCGTTGGATGTCGTTCAAAAGAGATTGGGCATGTCATTAGAATGCGTTTCCCATGTTCGAATGAGATCTGAAGTGACGCCTTTTGGCAAGCTCTGGAATGACTCTTGAAGTTTCGTTGGAAAAGAAATCAAACAAAATGGAGTACGTCGTTCGAACGAGGTACCGGGTCATTCGAACGAGTACATGAGTTTTTTTAAAAATAGATCTTTTCAAATATCTAATGTGCAAGGACACAAATTTCCAATTGAGTCCATATATAGTTTTTGGTTCAATTCCGGACAAAAACATTTTTTTTTCATAGGATAGTATTTATTGTAATATTCTCAAGCCTATGAAGTATATGTTGAAGACGTAGCGGCAAAGAATTTAAAGCTTCATCAAAATGCTGGTTTGCGTGCCTCGTTTCTACGTCATCAACAAAGGTTCCATGCTCCTAAGGTATGAATGTAATTATATGTATATAGGAGCTTGGAACAATATGTATTAGGTGTTAGGTATATTAAAAACTGCATTTTATTTTCAGAAAGTATCAAATAGTACTTTAAAATAAGTATATAAAAGTTTTTGGGCCAAAATTGAATTTTTCAATCTTTCTGGTTGTTCGTTTGAAATGTCGTTCGAACGAGTTTTTTTCGTTCGAACCAGATTTCGTTCGAACGAGTTTTGTCGTTCGGACCTGTTTCGTTCGAACGAGTTTTGTCGTTCGAACCAGGTTCGTTCGAACGAGTTTTGCCAACGACCCTAACTGGACAGTCGTTCGATATGTCGTTCGAACGAATGCTCGTTCTAACGAGGTATCTAACGAACCTCTAACGAGCCCAGGCTGGTCACTCGTTAGAAGTCTCGTTCGAACGAGAATCACGTTCGTTCGATCGAACTTCCAGCGGGAACAGTTATTTGGCAGTTTTTTGCAGTTTTTCCCCACTCTTCCACTTAGTTTTCAACCAACCTTTTTCATACTTTATTATGTGCGGGAAACACATTTTCCAAGACAACTTTTCCAACATTTGTTTACCTCCAAAAGAGAGTTTGAGAGAAAAATTACTTTAGGAAAATGTTCAAGTTTTGAGTGTCAATTTTTAATGAAAAATTCATACACACTCTAGTTTACACCCAACTGTTTATCCAAGCTTCTATATAAATATCAATTGCTTGGAGATTGTTTTGGCACCGGTTTTCTCTACCGAATTCAAGAGACGTTTCGGGTTTGCTTCTACACCCCATCACAAAGAAGGCTTTTGTTGAGATTTTACCCAAAAGGAGAAAGGCTCCATGCTTGGGTGACGGTGACCATATAAAGTCCCATCGGTGTATTCCGAGACCACGGTGGAGCTCCGTCGGTTATCCGCTAATTGGAGGTTGATACAAGAAGGAGCATCACGGCTTGAGAGGGTTCGAGTTTAGGAAGTAAGTCTTTTGTCTTGTATTTTGTAATACCGTTTTTAGTGGATTTGAGGCTAGGGCTATCCCGAGGTTTTTTACCGTTAGTGGGTTTTTCCTCGTACATCGCGGTGTTGTGTGACTGTTGATTTTATCTTGCTCTATATCACTTAGAACGCATGCTAGATTAATTTCAAGATAAAATTTGGTTTTACAATCACACTTATTTAATTTGGGATTTAATTTAATATTGGGTTAATTTGGTTTATTCAAGTCACTTGCTAAAATTCGTTTCGCCTTACTTTGAATTATGAATAATCATGACTTAGGCAAATTCTAGGACTTGAATTATGCTTTAATTTGTTTCTTTAAGATATTAAAACTCGGCCTTGTTTATTTGTTGAACCATCACTTATTATACGCTTCCGCATTTATGTAAAAGGAAATTACTATTTTAATGTGAGATAATTAATCACCGGGGATCCAACTCCGCCTTTTCATAATGCCTATCTTTTTGCAACAACTTTCCCTATAAATAAAGATAATGGATTGGACTTTTCTCCAAGCCTTTTTAGAGTTATTTTTGTAATATAATTCTATTATTTTTTTAACCCCTTGGATTTGTAAGGATCAATTTTACAAATCAAGAAGAACATATTCCAAGTTAAAAAACCCTTGTAGACATTTTCAATGCTAATGAGTTATGGAGTCAAGGTTCTACTTCTGAAAAAGATAGGAATTGAAGATTCCTGAGGCTGATCGATGGAGACCGAAGGAAAAGCTGCTTCATGTGGATGGTTCTGGAATGTGTCGTATCTTTTGGAGACTTGAATACCACCACATTATATTTAGCTTAGCTCTAACCTGTCTGTAAGTCGTTGAGTCTGTCAATCTCTCTATAGTGCTGAAATATAAGTTTTATCCGAAAATGGATTTTTCCTTAGTCTTCTTCTGTTTGGATTGGTTTGTTTTTATGGGTTGGCTTATTTAATTCGGACTCAATTTTGCATGCACACTAAATTAAATCAAGATAAATTTTGCTAAAAACTGATTTTGTGTGTTTGGCCTAAGATACAAGTATTCTATATAAGCCCCTGCTTTCTCACCGGTTCAGGTCAGTGAAGTCTATGCAGACTCTCCACTTTTTTTTCTTCTTCACGAACACAAGATTTGATATTCATTTGGGAACTGAATTTCCTTAATGGAATATGCCTCTAGAAGTTTCCCCACTTCCTCTTCAACTGCTCTCACTTTCTCAAGGGCGGTTCAATGCGTCTTTTGGGGCAACGATGGATGTGATGGGTTAACATGGATCTTATGACACATTACTTTTGGGTATATCCCTGTCATGTCATAGGGTTGCAAGGAAAAAACATCTTGATTAATTTTTAAAAAAATAACCTATTATTCCTTCTCTTTGCTAGTGAGTGTGCTTATGATCAAGAACTTCTTCTCAGGTTGGTTATTGTTAAAGACTACCTTTTGAAGAGGCTTCATGACTTGATTGATAGGGGAAATCCTAGTTTCCTAAATACCAGGTTGCTTATACTTTAGTAGCTATTTAGAGGGAATAAATACCTTTTTTAGTTCCACAACTTTCTCTTTCTTCTTTTCTTATTTCATTCAGATGACAGATATGAAGAATTACCGAGCTAGGGATATTCCCTTCTGAGTGATGCACTTCAGCTTCTAGTGGAAAGTGGATGGTACTACCCTCATTGCATGCATCCACCCTCTACTAAGTATGTCATTGTAGCAGGAATCTGTGTCCACTATGAGGAACTCGATGAGATTGAAGATCCCTCAAGATCTTATAGAAGAACAATTTTCTTGAGTGTCTAGGTCATCCCTCGACAAAATTGACCAGGGGCACAATATCTTTTTGCAGGTCTTCTACCTTCAAATTCCATTTATTAAACATATTAAGGTATATAACCTTTGAGTAACTCCCTTGATCCACCAGTATCTTGTCCATGTCCCAGTTAGAAACTCTGAGAGTAATTATCCGTTCATCATGATGATGATTCCTCACTCTAACCAAATCAACATCGATGGACACTATATGCTTAGAATAATTAATCTCCTTAGGTCATCGACTTTTGCCCATAGTGTTCTTGGTCGAGTCGATCTAAAATTCCTCCATTATCACTGTGGTCTTTTTTATCTCCATTATGAGGGCATTCTCTTTGATTTGATGGATTTGAGGCACCATGCATTACGATGAATTCATGACCCAAGTACTCATTCAGTACATTGTCTGGCCTTTGGTCGCACATAGGTTATGCTTAACCCTCTTTCTTATCAACAAACTTATTGAGGTGCCTGACCTAGGCCAATTCTTCATGATAGGATTTTAAGGACTTACATCTTTTTGTCTTGTGGTCATGATCCTTATGGTATGCACACCTCGATGATATGTTCCTCTTTTTTGGATCGCTTATCATCTTCTCAGGCCACTTGAAATATTTTTTATGTATGATCTTATAAAATATCTTATAAATTGGTTCAGAAAAGACCATGTTGATGGCCTTAAATAACTTCTCAAGATCCTTTTTATCCGTTACCTTTTGCTTCCCATTCTTCTTTTTCCTCCTTTTTTGCTCGTTCCTTCTTTCTCCCCGTTGTTGGACTGTTTTGGCCCACCACCTTCCTAGCTAACTCCATCCACCGTGTCTTCAACCTTGGATTACTTCTTAATCCTTACCATGAGGTTGTCAACCGTAATGGGATCCCTTTTAGTGAGAGGTCGATAAAGCATGGAGATTTTTGATATTCCAATCTTAAAGGAAAACACCACAACCTTCTCAGTGAAATCTTTAACTATGTTATACACCTTATAGTACCTTTTGGTGTACTCACGGAGTGTCTCATGAGGCTTTTTTTATGGTAAGAAGTTGTTCTATCTATTTAGGATGGGTACTACTCGTGATAAACCTGTTCGTAAAGGCCTTGACGAGCTATTTAAAGCACGTGATCGACCTATGTGGTAACGTTTTGAACCACTTTTGTTTAATATCTCCAAGAATAGAGGAAAATATCTGACATATTAAACCCTCATTGCTGTTCCAAAGCATCATCAGCCGACGATACTATTTGAAGTGATCGGTAGGATCCTTCTTCCTATCATAGATTTTGAACCATGGATTAGAGAACTTCTTAAGAAGTTAAAATCCTCGATGGACCGGCTGAATGGTGATTTCAAATGGCTAACCAGGGATCTTCTAGTGATCCGTTTAATCATATGATCTCCCTGATGGGAAGGGTGCCTATCCACCCCTCTCCTGTTGAAATCATAAATATCTCTCTCCTTACCTCTCATCAAAATGGAGTCCCTTTATATGTGAATTCTCATAAGGAGAATCTTCCTTTCATCTCGGGGAACTCCTCCCTCACCCGAGGACTAGTAGTTCGCGACATGTGGGCACACTTACACTTTTCATTTTGGGCCTATCTCTCCAACCTATCCAGGCATTATTAGAGTGAAATATTTTATTCTGGATAATATTTGGTGGTGACCTTCTTATCTGCAAGGCCCCTCTCATAATTATTATTAAGCCTTGATATTTGGTTAGATCATTGGGGCTCATCACTCTTGAATGTTCTCTCCTCGTGAGGACGATAGTGTATATTAGGAGATTGGTAATAGTCGCCAATCTCTGATCATACCTTCTAGGATGGAGAAGAAAATCGGCATCCCTCCTGGTCATCATGAGTGTCATAGTACAGGTGGTGAACCTCTTAGTCTCTATGACTATGTTGGTTATGACCCTCATGGTCATCAAGATTTTGGTGATCTTAGTTAGGGGAGTGAGACATCTCAGAAAATTATCTAGTAAAAAAGAACTTAGATCGGTCCCACAGATGACGCCCATTATAGGTGGTAATTTCCTACATGTGATGATATTAGAAGTGCACAAGCTAAGAAAGAATGATAATGACAGTAAATGATGAGATCACACATATAACACAAGATGTACGTTGTTTGACAACGTGCCTACGTCTATGAGGTGTTCGGGCTTGTTCTTTTTCTCTCAATAACTCAGGTCGAAAGAGTTGTAGTGTTGCTTGACATTACAATTATACATGCCCCTCTCATGCGGGGCTATTTTACATTTATAACGCATCCTAGGAGAATCCTAAGACACGTTAATAGCTATCTTTGAGAGCTTGGACTTATCCTTGATCATGATCATCCGTTACAAGTGATTGAGTTAAAGGAATCTTCTTTGATTTGGAGTCTTCATTAATTATAGGCACATGTGGATGAGCACGTGGCAGTATAATGCTTGACCCCCCATATATATATATATATATATATATATATATATATATATATATATATGTAGGGGTGTTCACGGGTCAGTCGGTTCGGTTTTGGGCGGGTTTTTTGAGCCGAACCGACCATGTCGGTTTTGGGAGGAGAAAAACCGAACCGAACCGAATTTGGTGAAAAACCGAACCGAACCGAACCGAACCGAACAGGGTCGGTTTTTGATAGGGCCGGTTCGGTTTACTCGTCGGTTTTTGACAGGGCCGGTTTTTGACAGGGCCGGTTCGGGTTTTTCATTTATTTTAATAAAAAATATTTTTTTTAATACCTAATATAAATATAAAATTAAAAAATATAATATAATATGCCAACACTAATATAAATATAATATAAAATATAAAATTAAAAAGTATAAAAATTAATTCGGTTCGGTTTGGTTCAAAATCGGGTTTTTTATGCCAAAACCGAAAACCGAACCGACCCTGTCGGTTTTATACCTGATCAAACCGAACCGAACCGACCCTTAAAAAAACCCGGCCCGAAAATTTTCGGTTCGGCACGGTTTTGTCGGTTTGTCGGTTTGGTCGGTTTTTTTGCACACCCCTATATATATGTGTGTGTGTGTGTGTGTATAAATGTTGTATTTATAAGATTACAAAGTATTACCTCATTTTTAAATATGTAATACTACTCATTTAGTAGAATTTAATTATATGGATTTATCTGGTATAATATATAATTATTGATTTGTGTTATTCGATTAAGAGAATTATCAAATTGAATAAGTTGGTTTTTGGTCCTAAGTTGGGAATTGGATTTAATTAAGTTTGGGTTAGGGTTATGGTTGGAACCCTAAGGTTGTTTGTGACCTTTAAGGAAACTTATTTTGCAAGCTAGGGCCTTTTGGATTGAGAAAAAATGAGTGATTAGTTTGAATTGAGTCAGATTGAGTTTAGTTATAATTTAGTTGAGAATTAAGGAAGAAAAGGGAATCAAGTTACAACTAGACCTCTATAGCGGTTAGGGACACTTTAGTGGGATCCTAAGACTACTATAAAGGACTTTCGGGATGCTAAAGTGGGACGTTAGTTCCACTACAATGGGATCAACATATATCTTTTCCCTTGGACTTATTCAATAAGGCTTTTTTTTTAGTTCTCTCATTGACATTAATTATTTTAACCTAACAAGTAATATTTTTAACCTTAGACTCCCTCAACACACCTATATAACGAAAGAACTTCAAGAGAAAATCAAGAACCCTTTAAGAGAATATTAGATCCAGAAGAATTTGAATATTTGAGAATTCAGATTTCAGATTTGGGAGTCATAATAAAGGCAAAAGAATTTTCCAATTACCTCCTTTGATGTATGATTATATGTAACACCTAACTTAGTAAGAATTATGATGCTTGGAATTTTATAATTGAATTGAGATTATTCGTTCATGATACCAAGATGATTCTTTTAATTGCTGATTAGTGATAGGATTTAGTAGGGTTGGGGACATTCTAGTTAATGCAACCCTATCTGGAAATCAGGAATTATATGCTTAATATTATTGAACTAGAATTTTATTTAGGAAGTATATGGAAATTGGAATCTTGTTAGGATTTCGTCACTGCATTGGTAACTTAAATAATAATTAAAATAATGACTTTTGGTTTGGTAATTATTCCAAAGACTTGAGAACTCGTGTAACCTAGAGTCCTTGGTTTATATGAAATAATTTAAGTTAGGATTTGGAGGAATTCATCCCAGTATTAATAATCATCACATAAGATGAAGTCTCATGGTATGATATAGTGAAGATTTTATGAATTGTTAGGTATGAGAGTCCAAGCAGTTGTTATGCAATGTGTGTGATGTGTTGTATCATATAAGTGGATAATAATGGTTGTACATGAGCCTTATATGTATTGTAAACTATATGTAGATTATGTTGGCCGGGCGTGATCACTAATGTATATGCACGGTGATACTAGGTTTATGGACACCACAAATGTGACATTTTGTGATTTTAGCCATATATAAGCCTTACCTAAATTATAACATTGTTAGGAATGCATGAGACAAAGAGATATATGTGCAAAGTGGGACTGGGTGTATCGAAACCCCAAACGTGAAAAACATTAATATTAAGCATACATGATCCTTATGTATTGGGTGATGTTTACGGGAATTTGTGAACCCTGGATGTGTTGTATAATTCTTTTGGTGTGTTTGAACCCTTGATGTATATTATTCTTTTGTTCGACGTGTGTGATAATATATTGTATGATATGGGGGATAGGCACGTATGAGCCTATGTTTTGGTATACGAGATATTAGTGTGTATGCATGGGTATCAACTTTAATCAAGAGGATGTTAGGAAAATGTGAGCTTATGTTGTTCATAGTGAGATGGGTTTGGGATGTGAGTGCCTTTAATACGGTTGGTTGTAGATTTTACTAATCTTATTATTTGGGCGGTGGAATGGGGTTTCACTATGGTGATTTTGCATGGTATGGAGCATTAGAGTATGTGTAGTTGTGGTGTGAGATACATAATGGTTAACAACCCCTATGTGTGGGTAGTTGCAGGTTAATGATAAATTAATTAACTTATTATGATATTTATTCTATTTGTATTATTATATGGGACAATATGTTTATATTTGGGATCATGTAAGTATTCTCTTGCAGTAGGATTGACCCACATTTCTTTTTTAACATATTTGGGTCCTATTAATAAAGTACAATGGAGTCAATTGTGTAATGTGATTCATTTTGGATTTTATTTTACCTGGAATAACATTAATGTTATTTGTTTTCACTTGTTCAATTATTCTTATCATACTTTTATACTTGGTTTTAGGTCCCAAGTTTACGTGATTATAAAGTTGAACCTATTACAATTGATTCCAGTTTATTTGGAGATATATGGATATATATTCTATTCTCATCTACTAGTTACTTCATTGGTTTTTTGTATCCATATATTTTATTTGCACTCTTTATGTTAATCCTCATGCTTATAATCATTTTAATTGTTTAACACTATAAATTTTTATATTAGGCCCGATAACTCTACATAGCAAGGTACCAATACTAGGGTCTTTGTGTTTGTTGAATGGGGAAGTATCGCTTTGAGCGTATTATAGACTTGAGTAACGTTGTTGCGCCTACGTATCTGCTTCTTCAAGGACATCGTAGTTCGAGGTCCATACGATATATAAAAAAACTCGACTCTTTGGTGTTTTTGGTGCCAAATCCAGTAAGCCACCTCCAAATGCCCATATAATGTGTAAAATACGTAAAACTTGTGATGAAACCATGAAAATCCGCTCTTCACAATAAAGCCTGTGATGGAGCTCAAGAGGTTCGTGGGGGAGGAGACTTGTAATTTCTCTCCTTATATTGCCCCGAAGACCATCATCCTTCTAAATGAGGGGAAACCCTCTTTTTATAGCCAAAATGCCCAAGTGGGCTTAACACATGTCATTTTTTCTGTGGAGCCAATTTTCCAATATTTATGGTGCCACTTGCCACAATATGTGTGGGAGTATCTCATTTAGTTAATTTAAATTATTACTAGAGTATTATCTAGTTCAACTCATCAAACTCACGATGTATGCAGTATATTGGTCACCGCAATAATATTGCAATCAATAGAGTGCCCGAATATCAGTAAAGCTTTTATAAATCAGTTCATCTCATTTTAAGAAATATGCGGGTTTAATTTATTAGAGTGTTGGTGGTTATATCAATGAACCCCACTCTATACCAACAAAATCCAAAGGACACATCTCTTACACAAAGCATGTGTGAGAGAGTTGTTGGGGATTAATAAGTCCAATCAACACCCAAAAAAGGGTCTTTTTTGCACAAAAATCTAGAAGATCCTAAAAGATATTTATGACAGATCCGTGGACGTGTACGTGTCATTGGAGAATCATTACAGTGAGCAAAATCCTTAATGTGGAAATCCTGCCGCGATACCAAGTCGTGAAAATATCTAGAGACTTCTGACGAAACCATTATGGAATTTGGTAGCCAACGACGAAAGGATCGCTGCGGTGAGAAATGTCATTGCGGCAATGCTTTAGCCATGATGATGCTCGTACCAATTTCCAAAGATTTTTCGTAAGTGTATTGGAAAATAAGAATAAGACAAGTACCTATGAGGGAACATATGAGTATGTAACCACTCTTACAATTTCCCCATTTGACTATTTCATTGACAAACACAATAACAAATGATTACAAGCAATGAAATAAATTCCTATCAACTATGACACAAGATATAAATTAAAAATTCTTACAACCTAAAAATATAATATACTTTTTCAAAGTAATCGGAGCATGATATCCTCAAACACACTAGACAAATTCATCAAAATAACAATTTGTGATGAAATCCACAAATGCAATAGATTGCGATAAGAGATATAAATATGAATTCTATACTAACTAACATTTGAAACAAAATTCTAGTCTCCCCTTAGATGTGAAAAGTCCCCCTTTCTATAAGAACCTCTCCCCAAAACATTTCCCCATTTTTGTCAAGGAAGTAGACAAAGAAAAGTGACAAGAAAAGAGAATCATGAAAGCATAAGGAGAACATGAAGTCAATATAATGGAGTTAAGGTAACATACTCTATAATAAGACTTTATTATTCACAAATTAAATATGAAATAGATAGTGGAAAAAAACTCCAAAACCTTTATTTGGATAAGGAAAAATATAGATGGAAGTTTCCTACTTACCATATGTTGTGAGATGTATGATAAGTGTTCATAACTAAGAAAACATTATCTCAAAGACTAATAACATGATGAGTTTTATCAAACATGAACATAAGATTATATCTCATACATGAAAAACTAAAACAAATAACACCATTGAAATGATTAAACTAAGCTCGAGTCAAATTAATAATAACAATACAAGAAAAAATTACTCAAAGCTTCAATACTAGTGAAATTTTCCTACACATTCAACTAACACTTTTCTCTTCATTAATGACCGATTTGGTTAAAACCTTTAGTTTCACATCCTTGATTTTACTTAGTTTTTGGATGGATATATATCTTTGAAACATCGCTTTGTTAAAATGTTTTTACATGTGTCAACTTTCACTCATTCATTACTATGATGGGATAGTATTTCTAATTTTTCAAAGGTAGAATCATACACTTAAAGTAGTATCCCTAACAACATCATCTCTAATGATTTTTAAATAACATTTAGCTTTTCAACTCAATCAAATCATGAATACATTCCCCCACATACACATTTAACAATAATGGACTCCCTCTCACAAATATTTGAAGCTTTGAACCATTTATAAAAAATTGTACAACTTTGTCATTCCTCATAAAATGTCATCTATACAATGTGTAGTGAGGTGTAAAGTGCAATAAATATGAGCATGTGTTCCCAATAAGAAGTTTCTCAAAGTTTACAATACTTTAGAAGAAAATATAAAATTGTCTTATGATGCACAAAATCACTTTCATCCAAACAATAGGAAAAAGTATTAAAAAACAACCATTTGATATACAAAAATATAGCAGGGAGTATATCATTCAAAGATCATATAAATGATCGTATTTAACAAATATTATTATGGTAAAGAATACAATCAACTCTTATAAAAAGAACAACATGGAATAAGATATAAAATGTAACAAAGAAAAGAAACAAAAATCCTAGACATGTTATCAAATTATTCAATCAACAATGCAAATACCCAATGATGACCTAAGAGATTCGAATTTAGTCCAATCAAGATGTTTAGTTAAAATATCTGCTAATTGAAGATCAGTAGAAACATAGCTTAAAGACGTAACTTTTACTTCAACAAGAACTCTAATAAAATGATGTAGTATGCCTATATGCTTAGTTCTAGAATGTTAAATTGGATTTTTGGATATATCAATAGAACTAGTATTTCCGTAATATATAACTGTGAGCGCAAGAAATATCACAATAAAGATCCATCAAAACAATTATAAGTGCAAAAAGTAAATATCACACATGCAACAACGATATATGTGGTTCGATAATTTTTCTACGTCCACGGAGAGGTTATTATGTTCTTATTAGTGTCTCTCAATACTTTAAGTTACATCCCTTTGCCTCGAGCCAAGGTTTACATTTATAGAGGTGTAAAATAAGATATTAAGTTGTAAAAGGAACTCAATTAAGATGTGGATGATTCGTGGTGTCCATGAGTACCTCCTCCGAGAGTGTTGGTAACCAATTTGAGTATAGCCGTATTTATTTAAGTGCATGTTAAATACACGATTCTTTAGGGAATAACTAATTCGGGATAGGCAGTATACTCTCTATGCTAGGCTGCTCGGATACTCTCTTGGGCTAAAATAAATGAGTCCTCACAATAACCATATAATCTTGACTAATACTATAATTCTCCAATATTTTTCTACATCCAAAGGAGTTGAGCACAGTAACTTCCTGCCATAATATACTCCACTTCGACCATGGAAAGTGGAATCCAATTTTTTTTTCTTGGTGTGCTAAGATACCAAAGAACTTCCAAGATAGAAGCATCCTCCCGATGAACAGATCAATGTCTCCCGCCTAATAAACATTCGAATAAGATGATAAGGATGTATTGGTATACATGGGATACTAAATAATAAAGCTTGTGGTCCCACAAACATGCTTGATAATAAGTTTAACTAATTTCAAGTGATACTCCTTAGGACAAGATTGGTACGGAGCCGAAACTCCTACACTAAAATATATATCAGGACGACTAGCGGTGAGGTACAATAAACTATCAATAATGCTTCGATAAAGCATCTCATCGACATCTCTTCCATATACACCCTTTTCAAGCTTAACGGAAACACCCAAGGGGGTACGTTTCAGCTTAGATGAACCAAGGTCAAATTTGTTTACAATGTCCTATGAATATTTAGATTGCAAAATAAAAATTCCACCATCCATATTTCAAACTTGGAGACTAAAAAAGAAGGTGATTTCCCCAATGTAACAACCCCTATTTTTTACATAACAGTTAACCAAGCTAATATAACAAATATAGGTCTTGTCAAACAATTTATATCATTCTCAACATCATACAATATATAAAAAGGATTGAATTTAAAACCATTCGCAACATGCGATAACTGGAACGATAAAAACTTTGATATAAATAATGTCTCAAAACCATCCAACAAATAAATAATCCAAATAACTCAACTCTAACTAACTAATTGAATTAAAAGGACTAGGACACGAGGTCCATACAAATCTCTGAAATAAAATTGAACTAAAATATTAAAAGAAGTAGCAACTTAAAATTAAATAAAAGAGCTGAAGTTGTTAAACGAAATGGTACGACATGTCTGAAGTCTCCTCAACCCCGTTGGTTCTGTCTATAAATTTCTAGAATTTTTTTTATATAATTTGTATTAGATCCCGAAAGGTGCAAGAGATATCTCTAATATCAGTAGTAAATTATCATGTGACTCGTTTATAATAAACTTGCCACCCCGTCGGTTGTCACATGCAATAATTACCTCATCCCTCAACTAAGTGCAATACTACGAGCATGTGCCAACCAAAGGCATAACTACGCTAATAAGTCTCTATTACTAGATCAATCAATAAACAACTAATAATCATCATGCAATAGGGATATAACTAACTACACGTGTGAGAATATAACCAAGTATTAACCTATACAGTGTCACCCACAAAAGAGTACACACATATCACAATAATAACTTTAACATGACATATGTTTCATTTATAAATTAATAGTCCAATACTAGAATGAAGTTTATCTTTTTTATATTCATAAAATAATCACACGAAGGCAACAACCTTCGGGGACACAATCGTGCTTCTATCAGTAAGTCTGTAGAAGTCCCTTACCTGGTGAACTTAAACAAACATACAAATAGGAATAGGGATATCACCATGCAGTAACACCACCATCTAGTACCATAACCAAACTCTCTCGATGGGTCGAGTGTACCTATCTTCTCTCGTTGCGAAGAGATGACCATCCTGAACACGTGATCAATATAACGACCTCCACAATGACCAGTATCAATAACAAGGTGTGCGGTACCTTATCACAACCTCTAAAGTAACCCGACTGATATATTCATGATGATTAATGATATGTTTAATAAAACAAGTAATACATAAATATACACCACATAATAAATGCATATATCCAAAGGATATCACTTTGCTCACGCGTTTACCCATATCAACCCAATCCCCAAGTGCCTGATTATTCTATTAATTAAAGTTCATAAATTTTTAACCTTAATTAAAGATACCATATTTTAGTCTCTTGGTTTATACTCTAATAAACCTAGCTATTACAATTTACTAATCGCCTCTCAAGTAAACATGGATTTAAATGATGGGCATTGATATACATGGAATAAAAAATTGCAGTTGATAAGTACATTATTTTGTATATTTTATACCCAAATTTACACCTTGTTAGTCCCATTTTATTTTATGTAATAAGTTCTTAAGATCATTTTATTAAAAAGGGGAAAAAATGCAAGAATGATTGAATTCATAGTTAAAATGGCAATTCTAAGTAAAAAATGGGTGCTTCAATAATTTTATAATATTCTTGTTCTAGTTTGTGAAAAAAGTTGCGTAGTGAAATTTTTGCAGGTAATGATGGAATTTGGTGTAAATTGATGATCAACTTGAAAAAGGAGTGAAAAAGATGAATTTTACGGTCGTTCGAAAAAAATGCTATTTTTACATTTGTGAAATCGTAAAAAAATCGAGAATTTTTACTCTCCAAATTGGTCGAAATTTGGCATGCGTGTTCAGCAAGAAAAAAAAAATACTTTTCGAGTGGGGGGAAATTGAAGAGGTGGAAGTTGAAGAGTTCCACAAAACCCTAATGCCTCACCCTAAGCCTATAAATAGAACCCTTGGGGGCTCATTATTTCGTGTGTATAACAAGGAGAGAATTTTAGAGAGAGTCACTTTAAAACAATTGTTGGTAGTTTTATTTTGAGAGATTATATTAAATTTGAGGGCCAAGTCTTTATCATTTCTTAGAGGATTGAAGATTATTGTGAGAGAACTTATTGTAAGTTTAGTTTATCAATGAAAATCTCTTCTTATTCTTGCAATTTCTCTTTCATTATGATAACTTGATTATTGTATTAGGATTAGGATGAAGTTTATCATAGTTAGCTAATATTGTCACGTTAATTTGCTTGTTGGTTATTCCCTACTTGTTTTAATTGTTATTAAAGATTCGGTATTCATTTTTAAACGGCACGAGAGTGTTTTTTAAAACCTTCAAAATTGTTTTGTCAATCAAGTTTTGAGATTTAAAAATAGTAATTTGTGATGGATTATGCTTGCACTTTGATTGTTTTGATAGTCCATGCTTAAATACATTTGCAAATTTTAAAACTTGTATTTTATAAGGGAATAGGCATTTTAGCTATCTATTAGAGACATTAAAAATATTTTCAACATAATCGTCATATTTTTCGAATTAAAGGCGGCGAGAGTCGGTTTAATTTGAGTTATAAAAAGGGAATGACAACATTAAATTAGTGTGGAATATTAGTTACGTGGTAAATGGACCTAGAATCCTAATTATTTCCTAATTGTTTACAAACCTCTTACGTTACTCTCATTTGTCATAGTTTCTTTTATTTAGTTTAGTACATATTTCCTATCCCATTTTATCTAGTTGGACAGTTGAAATTCTTTTAAAAATTCTCTGTGGGTTCGACCCGTACTTACACTCGCTATTCTAAATAGCCCGTGCACTTGCGGTATTTCATAAAATTGACAACAAGTTTTTGTCCCCGTTGCTGGGGATTTGACAATTAAAAAAAAAAACAAGAAGTTGTGACTTTCGGACTAGTTTTTTATTTTTTTGCATTTTTTAGTAAAAATTTCATAAAAAAATAAAAAAAATATTCCTGCATTGTAAATTACAATGGGTGATCCTCATATTGTTATCCCGTCATCTTTCTCATATTCCTCAATTGATCCTGTGGATATGTTTTTACAAAATACTGAAAATTTAGATTACTACGTATTTCAATTTAACTCAGATGGGTCAGTAGTCATCTTAAAAATTAAGAAGGTATGAATGAGAATCCAACCCCTGTAATTACTATTTGTCCACCAAAGTGTATCAATTGGAAAGAGGTACATAAATGATATAATGATGCTATTTCTAAAAATAATCATGAATTAAATGGGGACAATCAATATTATGAGGAGGAAAAAAATGACAATTTTGACACATGTAATACTTGTGATGATTTTGATGTTGATTTCTGTCGAGATTCTTCCCCTAATTTAATTGTGAAAAATGTCGATCCTTCTTATTTGTGGGAAAATTTATTTAAGGATTCGTCATCCGATTTTTGTGATACTTCAAGTATTTATGACGGTCCTCCCATTTTTGATGAAGAAAGTGTATCGCCTCGTGATACATCTTCTTTCTGCGCTTTTAATAAAATCTCACATTTAGGAGTGGCGTATGCATCCCCAATTTTACATGACTATTTTCGAAAAAGGTATAGTAAATATTTGGATCCCTTTTGCAATTTATTACCCCATGTGATGTATCGACATATGATTCGTTTGATTCAAATTTGTTTATTATTGATGATGTCGATGCACACCATAATGATCATGTATTTATGGTTGAAATTTTTGTTGTGTGGTCATTCTTTCAAATTTATGATGTTTTGGCACTTAGTGCTATAAAATTTATTAATTGGAATGACCCACAACTATTTCGATTATTAATTTATGGTGATGATGGTAATTGTCAACGGTTTGTATATTATTAGTGTAGTTTTTTTCCCCTTTTTTTGTTATTTTTTATTTATTTTAGTTAACATGTATCATCATTTTACTTCTTTACTTTATCTTCTTTGTCCATATTTTTATTTGAGCATACATCGAGGACAATGTAAAATTTAGGTTTGGGAGTAAGGATGATATTTTTGAAAAAAAAATGAGAAAAAAATTCAAAAATCCAAAAAGATTTTCAATATAATTGAGTTTTGAAACAATTTCTTAATATAGAATTAATTCATGGATCTCTCAACTTATGAAATTTTTTATACATTAGCCATATAATATGATAGAAAATGGATATTGGGGCGAAATTTAATATGCTTAACGAATAAATGTGGAGATTTTAACCCGGTGAGATTTTGTGTCATTCATCGTTTTCGAGAGATTTAAATCAATTCGAGTTAAAAAAACTCAAACTTTCATTCAGTGATAAATTCGTTGATGATCTCAAATTCTATGTTTTGTTCGATTACTGAAAACAAAACATCAAAATGTGAATCTCAAGCACTAGAAGTCTTAGTAAGTCATCTTGAGACACAAATTAACTCAACGAAACTTGAGAAATGAGATTATGCCATCGTTTGAAAGCCTAATATTAAGCCTAAACTCCAACAATTTTTACATTATTCCGTTGCAAGACCATTTGAGCCAAAAATAAAATAAGCCTTTCGTTGAAAGCCCACTATCCTACCCAGCTCCAATCGGGAGTTAAAAGCCCATAAAATGAAGCCATACCCATTTTTTGAGAATATTAGGGTAAAATTACGGTACGAAATAGGCCAAAAGAAAAGGAGGTTGCAAAAATAATTTGAAAAAAGAAGAAAGAAAAAGAAGAAAAAAGAAATGTGGGTTGAAAAAAAATAGAGGTTGGAAGAAAAATGCCAAAAAGTCAAATTACCAAAAAAACCTTTATATTCTCGAAAGTTTTGAACTCGAATCAACCATTCTTTCTAACCAAAATCCGAGCCTACAATACAACCAAAGAAAGTCCTAATCAAACTCAAGTGAAGTTAGTTATAGTGTGGAGAGAAGATGAATAGGATCTATGGTATGATTCAATATTTTCAACAAGTAATCGATTTTTTGTTCATGAGATCATATTCATCCATTGTATAAAAATCCATTTTTGATCAAGTATATATGAAATTTGTTCATCTAAATTTATTATTTTATTCACATATACCAAGAGAAAATTACCCATTTCCGACTGTTCAATTGTGAGTGTATTTTGTGAGATTTTGAAATCAAAACGAACTTTCGGATAAGAAATGTAACGATAAAATCTTTTGAAATGGACGGTTATATTGGCTATGCACACACTCACGATAAGTTGAGATTGAAAAGTGAAATTTTACTATATTTATGAAGTTTTCCTTCAAACTTGGTTATATTACTTTTGTGTCTTTTGTATTGAGTCAAGTTTTTGAATTTTGTGGGTATATTCACTACAAACCCTCACGAGACACAACTCGTCCACTAGGGTAACCTAGGGTTTTAACGGCTTGTTGCACATGCTAAGTGAAATCGTGATTCCTACGAAAGTGAGTTAGATTTTAATATTTTTATTTTTTCTCGAGGACTAGCAAAATTTAGGTTTGGGGGTATTACAGCCATGGATCTTTGATTAATCAAATAAAAGAAAGAGGTAAAACCAAAACGAGGCTTGCAAAATAAAGCTATGGATTATAACACAATACCTTCGCGGATCCGATTGCAATTCGATGGGGAGAAAATTATTTGTTGATGACGGGTCTACCTTATTTTGGATCTCCAAAACCTTACTAAAACCTTTTTAATGTTTAGTTATTTTAATGTATGATTCTTCCAAAAGTTAGGTTTTTTATACAAAGATGCATGATCTACCTCTAGGTTTTTTAAACATTAACAAAAGAGGGGCAAGCTCTGATATCAGTTGAAAGTGCGTATTACGTACTGAAATGGAGACCCACAAAAAATTATTCTTTACACCTAAAAGTTTGTGTTAAAAAATTTCCCAAAGATTTAATCAACAAAATAAAGTTTTATTTTCTTTAAGTGTATGGATGATAAAAGATAAGGAAGAGGTAAATAAGAGAACAAAAATAGATGTATGAGGACAAAACCCACTAATGGGAAAAATCTCAAGCCTATGTAACAATGTTAGTAAGAACTTGGTAAAGATTTACAAAGGGGACTAATGAATAACATTCCTTCTATTCTAACTCACACCTCCCACCTTTTCCACCAAATTTTAGCTAGTTGAAGATTCTTATCAGTCGATGGAAGATCTGAACATCTTTTATATCTTGACACCCGTCAATACTATTGCTCAAGACTTTATCTTTAAACTTGGAAGATAATAAAGTATTGAAATCCTAAAAAAGAACCTCAAATATCACATTACTTCTTGTTGGGAGAAAGATCCAAAGTGTGTAGAAAGTTTAATTTTAAAAAATTAGTTCTTGGTAAAAATCTTCGTCTTTTTTTATATTAATTAACCTCTAAAGAGAGAGGTGATTAAATTCAAAGAATAGAAGGAGAATAAAAGATGAACTAGATTTTTGAAATTGAGTTCACTCTTTTTTCACAAGTGTGTTCTTATCTTGTTAGAAAAGAAGAAGAAAATAATACACACAAAAATCTCTCTAGGTATTTTTCTCTTGAAAAATTTGAGAGGCTATTTTAAAATTAAGATTATTGATGGTTTAGATAAGGAAAATCATACAAATGGGTTTGCCGAATACCAAGAAAAAGTAAAGGACACATCTCTCACACAAAGTGTGTGTGAGAAAGTTGTGGGGGGCTAGAAAGTCCAATCAACATCCAAAAAAGTATTTTTCGCACATAAATCTAGAAGATCTTCAAATCTCTATGCCATATTCGCAGACCTGCTCCAACTAGGAAAATCCTCACTATGGAGATCCTGCAGTGATACAAGTCGCGAAAATATACAAAGATTTTTTACGAAATCTTCAAGTAACTTGGTGGCCAATGAGGAAAGGATCGCGGTAGTGAGAGACGTCATTGCGGCGATGCTGCCCACACCAATTTCTAGATATTTTGCCAAAGAAAAAAAGTCATTTTCTATTCAACGAGAACAAACTTTGATGTGGTGAAATTGGTAAATTTTTCCCAATTTTTCTTGTCTTTTGATTTTTCAAACATTTGTAAATAAGAAAGATGAAGATAAAACACCACAATTTCTATGCACACAAAAAGGTTTCACCTGGGTGTTTTGAAATTGATTTGTAAACACGTGACGTGGGTATTAAAATTCTCCAATATACCTTTCATCCAATAATTTGATATATGAGATAGTGAGGATAATCAAAATCGGATTTAGTAACTTGACTGTTGATGAATCTTTTTAGAAAGGTAAATTAAGAACCCTAATTTTTTTTAAAAACCAGATTAAGAAAAATACCAATGAGGAAACAAATGGGTATACGAATACTCTTACAAAATGTGTTTGTGTAATGTGTGTGAGAGAGTGAACTCTTGGATCCCTTACACCAATTATCTATCTTTCTTACTATATTAAAGTGGTTGAGACTTAGATTTCTAAATAAGACTTACCTCTAAGCCTTCAAACCAAAACTCTCAAGAGGTCCCAACTGGATCTTCTCGAGCCCTGATTACTTGGCCAAGGCTTCTTGCTAAGTAATCCTTCTGAAGACAACAGTAACAAGTGTTAATGGTAGGAATTCTCTCAAAATTCATATTTTATTGTTAAGGTAGTGCTCGTGGGTTCTTCGTTTTCTCTAGTGATTGGTTTCTCAAGCATTTTCTTCTCTTTGAAGAGATGCACGTGCTCCTTTTTATGGCTTAGGGGATTTCTCATGCAACCTCCTAATTCTTAGGCATTGCTCACTTATCCCATAAGTATATAAGGTTTTGCTCGTGTACCCCTATATATGATCCCCCTTGTGCAAAAGTATCTTATTCATTTAAAAAGAGAGAGTTTCTCACATACGTTATTTTGGGGTTCTGAAAGGATCTTTTATAATAATTACTTTTTTTATGATGCATTTAATGCACTGGCATGATTGGACTTATGATATAAGTTTCTCAGTACTTCAAAAGTCGATATGTCATGTTAGGGAAAGACACTTTCGATTTGGTAATGATTACCCTTCTTTTTTAAACTGATGGAGACTTTTTTATATTTCAAGAGCATTAATAATCCAAACTCTTTTAAAAAGTCCACCTTCGCACTTTTACTTCTTTAGAGAGAGAAAATTTTCTTGAGAGTTTTTTTTGCCCCATATTTCCCGTCAAGCTAAACTTATTTTATCTTTATTAAAACACTTGATTTCAATGGCTTCTTCCTCAAATATATCATCCACTTCTAGTGCTACTATAAAAAACAAAAATGCTATTGTGACCGAATTTTTGACCGAAATTTGATGGACAAACTGACGTGGCGGGATTTTATTGGTTGGTTTTTGGGGTCCACACCAGTGGGACCTAGAAACCAACCAATAAATGTCTGCCACGTCAGTTTGTCCACCAAAATTCTGTCAAAAATTCGATCACTGTAGAACTACTCATAAAAAAAAGCAAGAGCGCCCTCAATTTTATGATATCTCGCTAGAAGGTGGATACCTATACCTTTGTGACTGGTTGAGGTAGTTCACTATTATCGTGGAGGATATGTGTGAAGTGGCTATTTTACCCATCCTGGGCAGTCACATCTTCATTGATGGTTATGAAGATGTTGAGGAAAAGATATTATGTGAGAAGTTGGAGAAAGAATTGGGGGAGTTGACACATTATATGGGTCTTACATGCATAGGGAGCGCAAGCATTAGTTTGCTAAGTGGAAAAGATAATGGTTCTAAGATTTTAAACCTTTATTTAAGGATGAAATTAAAGTGAAGACTCCCAAAAATCTAGATCGGCCAGGTTTGAAATCGTCTGGTTATCTTACTACCTTCTTTATCATTATTCTATTAAGTTTTTTATTTTTGGGTAGGCCTAATGACTCCACTCATGAGCTTTTTTTTCGTTTGGTTGTCCGCCTTACCTGCAATAAAAAATGTGCCTCTAGCTGCATTAACTTTGGGATTTATGTACACTCTGCTATATCAAGCACATATAGACATGGAGAGATCACATAGTGATTATGATGTATTCAAAATTTTCAACTCATTTCTTCCAATGGGATTTTTATTTGAGTGATTCAAAATCTAGGCCCCAGAGACCCTCTCACTACCAGGTGGTACTGATCGTATTTCTATATGTCACAGTTAAACTCTTAGGTCTCCTTTTAATTCTATTTTAGATCATATTGAGGAATTTCACTTCCGCTTGTATGCTTGAAGCTTGAGAGGAATCTTTACTTCGGTTTTCTTTCCCATTACTAACCAAGGGTTCGTTCCTCTTATAAATGTTGAGGTGGTGAAGGGTACTCAATATGTTTTGGAAATGTCTGTTATTTTACTATGCACTCTACCATTTTACACTGAATTAGGACAAGATGAGGAATTTCACTACACCAAAATAACTAATTTGTCACGGTATTTGTTCGTGATAACTCAAACTTGTCAAGGTCTTTGACCGTGACAAGTCTGGGGGTGACAACTGTCTTTGTCATGGACTTATGATAGTCAAAGACCGTGACAAGAATATTACCTTGATAAGTTTTGTGACGATTAAAGATTGTGACAAAACCAAAAAAATTTCACGGTCAAAGACCGTGACAATTTTATTTGTCAAGGACGTGTCACGATTTTTTACCGTGACAATTCTGGGCAGAATTTAAAAAAAATTGTTGGGCAATATGGCCACTGCCACTGCCTAGCAGTATATTTGTACCTGTTATAGCAAAATTGTACCTGTCCAAATAGCATATATCTAAATAAATTATAAATAATGTACCAAATCATGGAATATATAATCCATATCTAAATAAAATATAAATGAAAATACCCATATCCAAACCAACATGTACCAAAATAAAACAAAATACAAATACAATCCAATAGCTAAATGAAAAAAGATAAAAATAATGTCATGAAGATGGGTCTTGAGCAAGTCGGAGGAGGAAGGAAGGCCACACGACATATGAATTAAGACACCCCTCAATATGCTGAATGTCGCATTGTTTGCGCAACCATAAAGGCGAGTTCTCCTTTTCGTCCACCACATGTGTGATGAGCACTCTTGCCTTAATGTCTTGGAGGGGACGTCCATGAACCAGCATACTCGGGATGAAGTCCGGGTCCCTCAACCCCCGTCTATTGGCTTCCTATAATATATGTCTAATAGATACACACGCGGCTAATCGATTGTTGACATATGCCAGTGGATGAGGGCCACGATGGTAAATGGATCATCATATTTCGGATATGACCAAGGTACCTTCTCTCCTAACTTCGTCGAACAACTGTAAAAGGGGGCATATTCGAATCCCCCCCCCCCCAAAGGAATGGTCCGTAGATCTCCCAGGTTTAATAAATTCTCAATATCTTCTTGTGATTACCTGCTTTACATGAGCAGTTCCTGGTTTGCATTGTGGCAGCGCAAGATTCTATGTATAAAATCTTGTATTCAAGATTTGTCCCATCAATCATTCATTGAGGTAATTCCCTCCTCATAGATTATTTGACTAAGCCCACTTAAAAATAAATTTGGCATTACATTGAGGCTTTAAGGTCATCTTTGGGGTCTATCACTCCAATCTTAGTAAATCCCATTAGTGATGAAACCATATACTAAAAATGTCTAAGGGTGGAGGCTAAACAAGTCAATTCTAAGACCAAATGGAAGGGCAAATCTTCTTCTAAGAGGAAACACCATGGTATGGATGTTTCTAAGTTTGTACCATCTCAAATAGGTGGGTCTTCCTTGCCTGTGTATCCTATTACAATACGAGCAACTAGAAAGAAAACTCGAGAAACTAACGTTGTGAGCACTACCATTCTAGTAGACCCAAATTTAGACACGAACACACTTGGTGTTGAGGAGAAATACCGGAATATCCTTAAGCGAGGATTTGAGCCCTTTGAAGCAACTCCTTCACTTCCATCTATTACAATCGCTTCTCAACCAGTGGAAGGTACTTTTGTTATTCCTCACTTACTTTATAATGATCAAAGTAATAGAGATATGAGTTCTTTCTTAACATCATGTTCATATGAAGAATAACTTTTTGATTATGGAAGTAGCCCTTCCTATGAGTATACTAGTTCATCTTCAAATGACATTAGTTCACTCGTTATTATCGAAGATCACTTGGATGATACTTCATCTTTTATATCACCTTAAAGAAATATGATAGTAGACATTGGAAGTATTTTGCGATTGACCATAAGGGCACCATGATTCCTTCCTATACGGGTGTAGTATATTCTATGTGATCCATGGAATACATTGACTAAATTCCTAACCATAATATGTTTGGTTCTTTATCAAAGAGGTCATCAAAATGCTTCATCAACGAACCAGATTTACTCATCATTGAACCTCAAGTATACCACATAGGAAAAGGTATAAGGGTTAGCGAACTTAGATTCACCTTAGTTAATCTATTTCTAATATTGAAAAATATTTTTAATTAACTTTACTTTTGTAATTTTGTCAAATACACATGCAAATATACTTTCCATATAAAAAAATATATTTTATAAAAGAATTGCATCCTTATATGTTTTTTAAGTATGTGTGTTCATGCAAGAAATAAACATACTTGGAGTTTGCCTCAAAACATATTTTTAAAACTCTTCTAAGGAAAACTAGAAAAAAAAAATCTGGAGACATGCACGACTTGCCTCGCTATAGCGATAGCTTGTCGCTGGCATTTTCTTATTTATAATCAAAATCTTTAGACAATGATATGACTTGATTCGCAGTAGTTCCGTCGCAGCGATGGTCTTCTTCGCTACAGTGACGTTATCTCGCCAGTTGTTTGTATCCCCATAAAAAATATCTAAACATAGGTGTGACCTTGTTCATTTTAGGTTCGTCGCAGAAAACAATAGCTCGCTGCAACGGCATTATAGAGAAATGCATCTTACAGCACCTAAAGTCACTTTTGCACAAGATATTTCTTTAATATTTTCTTGTTTAGTGTGCCAAGTACAATTCTTTGGGTGACTTAGATCCTTATGTGACGATTTTACATCTTAAGAGTGTGACACCTAACATTTGAGCTTTTAAATCGTTTCAAATCAAAGGTCTATAAGTTAGTGTGTCATTTACTCTTCCAAAACAAGAGTGAGAGCTTTGAAAAAATACTTTTGCTAATCAAAACAATTCATATATTTTTTTCATACCTCTTCTTTGAGTTATTATGAAACACCACTTATTAAACTAACGGATGATCAACTTTCTACTAAAATAAAACACAAATCTCAAATGGCTCATTCTTGGCATCATTGTCGGAAACCAATCAAGTACTAATTGCCTATTATTTAATCAAGTCGCGTTTCAATTATAAACTTCAATTAAATTTCCGTAAATAAAACCATTTACAATAAACCATTCCATATAAATAATTAAATTCACAATAATATAAGTAAATCTGAATACTTGAAATAAAATAAAATCCATAAACCGAATAAATCATCGGTTTACAATCCAATACCATAATCCATTAAAACTAAATTAAATAAAAACTGAAATAAAAGCTCACATTGGGAGACATTCCCGGATAATAACTGACTGAGTTCTAAATAGAATGTCAAAGATAGAACATGACTAAACAATCTCTGCAACAGTCCACATCGGCTGCAGCTCCAATGACCTGAAAAAGATACTCATGCCTCGCGTCTTGTGGCTAGACACCTAAAAGGTTTTAAAAATATTTTGATACAAGTCAAAGCCCAAATCCTTTTGAAAATATGTTTCATGTAATTAAAATTCATTAATAAATATTAGTGCATTCTTACATATTTAAACTGGTGTCGCACTCCCATGAGATAATACTCACCCCCATCTACAATGCCCACCTAACATATGCATTTTAAACCCAAGTTATGATACCCAGCCTAACTAGTCTCAATATAACCTTAAGTCCATACGGTACCCTGTGTCACTCGTATTTTATATAATTAACTTTCACATTCGCTTAACAACTATAATTCTCAATTATAATTTACTGATTCATTTCAAATAACTTTCACTAGTTATTAATTTTATATTCACACTTTAATATCTCATGCCCATATGTATTTTTCTTCACATCTATATACATATTTCCATATCACATCAAATATATATACACATGTATCACTCACTATATATGTTTAACCGCAAATCCTTAGAGTAATAGTCCATTGGATGCGAATCACTAGAATTCTATAAAGCTCCAGGGAATACGCACCTCTACCCGGGAAATCGGGTCGAAATATCACTACCAAACCCAAAATATAAATGTAAACCAGAGGTGGTCATAGTCATACATTTATGGGGCGCAAGCATACCATATTACCCCCACCGGACTCTAAACTCACACATAGGGTGGTCATGAGACATACCTATGACACAGGGGGCCGATACTACACCTGCTGAGATTCATAAGGAGAGATCACACACAGTGCACAAACTGCATCGAGAGCATATCCGTTAGGATAGGTATGTTTTATATAAATATATCATGCACACAAATATAATTATACATATACATACCGTCTCTATACCCATAGCAATAGACTATACTTCTGAGTCTAAACCTGACTCCCAATTATTAAATAATCACTTATTTAATTAATTTATCTCTCGCAATAATATTCTGGACACATAATCATTCTCAAATAGCCCATATCCACTTTTAACCAAATTTTTGTCCCAAATTCCTTATTTAATTTTTTGACTATTATTCATCCCCAATAACTCTAATTTCACCTCGGATATATCTCGACCATCCTAAGTCCTTTTATTAGTAATAACTATTTTTTCACAAGTCCTAATCTATTCTCGGACATCATAATTTAACTCGAATTTAAATCAATTATAAAATTTCTCAAATAACCAAACCTGGCTGTAACAGGGCTGCCGAACCAGTTCAGCGTGAGGGCGAACCGATTCGCCTTTGTAGAATAACCCAGTTCTACCATTGCAAATTTTAGCAAAGTTTCACCAATCCAATCCCCCTGCCCATCCAATTTCATCAAGAATCCCCATTCTCCACAAATCTAAGTATGAAACTAACTCATTTTCCATAGTTAATTCATATATACATGATCAACTACTTGAGATTCATTATTATATTCCATAATTGTCTAATTGTCACCACTACCACAATAATTCATAAATTCCAAATCCTTTTAGACAATATTCAGTCTTTCTACACGGGATCCTATTTTCAGATTTCAATTCATATAATTCACTTATCAGTCTTATGAAATCATGTCGCTAAAACCCATTTCCATGTGAATCCCACTCAATACAATTGTACCCAATTACAATATGAATGGGCATACAACCATAAATTACTAAGAAAGTTAATCACTTGCCTTAATCAACTTGTCGAGTCTGAATTTGTGTGAAGAAATCCTTTGGTGATGATCCTGGCCCAGAATTCTCCCACAATCTTCTCCCAATTGATTTTCTCCTGAGTCCCTTTGGTCTCCTCTTGGACATTCTTTGAGTTTCCTTATCTTTTCTCTCTAACTTCTCTCTTAGGCTTTTGGTATGACAAGGAAACCTCTCGACATGATAAAGTGGCTAATCATTTAACTCCAACCTTTCATTATACAAGCCTAATCCCGAAATTAGGTTAATATGTATATTAAAAATGACTCGAATATCCCTATGCAGGTCCTATTTAGTCTAAAAAGCCCCCAAAACCTAATCACTACCATGGGTACTTAATTTTGATTATTTCGACCTATTCCACTTCAACCGTGTACTTGAAGTAATCGTCAAGGTCACCTATCATCTATTTACCATATTATTTTCGACATGACCCCACATAAGCATCCCAAATAAGATGTCGTCTACCTGTCGCTTTTACCCACTCACTACGTAATATAAAATACAATTTTATTTACTTATCAGACAAGTAAATATAATAACACATAAATATTAATCCATTTCTCACTAATTAATATTTATTCAAGTCACTTTATTTTTCAATTTAATTAAATTATTGTGACACATGTAATTTAAATATTCCTAAAAATATGGGGTGTTACAGTCATTTTAATCCATTATTTTTAATAGAGGTATCTTTACTCATCTTTTATTCAAAATCCAATATTTATTGTTGAGAAAATATTTCACTTCATTGGCTTGAAAAAATTCATTTTGAGATTTAATGTACCATACCCTTTGCAAACACCCCAACACACATATCTATAGGATTTCCTCAAAGATCATAGCTACAGCATTTAAAGATTCCATCCTAGAACAAAATAAGTTTCTTATACTTTAAAGAACAAACTTTTGCACAGAGGATTTGAAGGCATTGGTTGCGGACCAAAACCAATCGCGATTGTGCAGTGTACTCTAGCAGTTGTCCATCTCTACGAAGAATGTGGTGGGAAAGAGTGTTAGTCAGTTGTAACATCGTGAGTTTGTAACTTTATTTCTTCTAGTTGTAAAACTATATCATAGTGCATTGGTCGTTCTTATCGACCCGAGGTTTTCCCACTAGTGAGTTTCTCTATATCTGGTCTTGTGCATATTTTACTCTTTTCGTATATTTTAAAATCATCGTCTTAATTAAGAAGATAAATTTGTGATATAACTCAGTAAAATATTTTTTCACATAGACTTTTGCATTGTTAAACCTATTTGTAATAATAAATTAACAAACCTTTTTTCTAAGTTAGGTGAATTAATTTTTATTTGGATAACTATCATCGAGAGGAACACTCTCAATTCCCCCACAACAACCAACCCCATTATTAGGTTGTTGCTCGATGGGAAAGTTACCTGTTTTGAGCCTATAAGTCTATTATATTGCCTGCCTAACCTTTTATTTTATTATTCTGAATTTTATGACTAATATGTCATTTTCAATTTTCTTTTAGCAGGCTTCATTTATGGGGACGAGCGTGGCCCCTGGAGTGAGCGTGAGTTCTTTATCTACCATTTCATCTGCTCATCCTTTTCGTGTTCCTTCATCTAAGGAAAATAAACTCCTTATTGTTGTCTTCCTTGACCTTAGCTCGAGGGTATGTTTCTTCTGTAAAAGTTTGTTTTCTTTGTAAATTCCATTGAATAAGAACGATATAAATGTTCGTAAACTAACTCTATGATTTACCTTTGAAGCTTTCAACCGTATTTTCCAAAACTATGCGTAACTCTTCAAGGGCTACTCATTCCACTAGTTGTGTGACGAGCACCTCTTACCGGGTATCTAGGTAATCTTTAACCATATCTTTAATATTGTATTTCTTTAAACATTATGTTGAAAAATTGAACTTAAATTTGGACTTAAAAGCTGTCCAGATTTTTTGAAACATAATTATGAGCAACTTTGAGCTCAAATTTATGTGGGACCCATACTACGATAATTATGGGACTATATATGAACGTGTTCTCCTCCACAAGGAGATTAACATAGTATATTCACATGTCCATTTTCATTAAGTTATGAATGATAAATATGTCCCTAAAGTGACTAAAAAAATGAAAGTTAATGAGTTGGGTATGTTTTAACTCTTGTCCCATATTGGAAGAGTAGTGAAAAATTGATGAGTTAATAACACCCCAAGTATGAACTAAGGCTTGGATGCCTTTGGGGTATCCCAACTCTTTGAAGGGGAGAATCCCTACACTATGTATGTGTTGGGTTTGGGCCAAAAGCCCACATGCGTGCGCACGCGCCGTCCATCCGGTTGGTCGACTCGGCTCGGCTCGGTTCGGGATTGGACTTATAAAAATCTCCTATATTTTTTGGGTGTATTTAATTAACTTTATGGGTTTTAATTTAATTAATTAATTACAAAATTAATTAATTGACCACAGTCAGCAGTTCATTAACTGTTAGATGAGAGTTAAACGCTAACAATCAGCAGTTAATTAGCTGTCAACAGTTAAAAATGTTTTGATTGTTCCCAACGGTCAAAACTGTGGCTATAAATAATTTCCATTCCCTCCATTTTTTATTACTGCCAATAAAACCCCTCCTGAAATAATTCCGAAAATGCTACTGCATTTTTTCCTTCATCCAGAAAAATATTTTCTTCATTTCTGCATATCGTGCTACTGTTACAGTTGAGTAATAACACATATTTGTGTTCGTTGCGATTAATTATTCTTATGCTACATAATTAATTCAGAAAATCCGTTCTATCTTGGGAGGAAATTATTCAATAACCTTTGAGTAAATTGGAGGGAATAAATTTTCCTTAAGGAGACTGTTTTATTACAAAAATTTAATCAAATAGTTAGTGTTACAGAAAATTAACTTCTACACTGTTTATATATTCTGGTTAGAAAATAAAAATTTATTTGTAATTTTTTTTGTTTGTTAAATCTAGTTATATAAGATTTTACTTTGAAATTATAATTCCTTTTTGTAAAGATTTTCTTTAAAAATAGTGTGACACATATTTTTTTCATCTTAGACTAGTATAAACTTGTGTTTATAATTTAGTTTAATTCTGAATATTATTTAGAATTCTTTTGGAATTCATTTATTGTTAATTATAATTGAGGAAATTAACAGAATTGTGTATACTGTTTTGATTAATTCATTTATATATGAATATTATCGTTGATGAAAATTCTGTTTTTGTAACAAAAATAGAATCGCTGATTAGCACACTATTCCTACAAATGTGACTGTCACTAACACAAATGTGACTGCACCCATATCTATGCCACACGGGGAGAAATCGAAAAAGTTAAATGGGGCTGACTTCAAATGTTGGCAAGGACAAATGTATTTCTATCTCACTACCTGTCAGCTTGGTAGGTATGTATATGAAGATTGTCCCTCTATTCAAAAGGGATATGACTCGGAAAAGGTTACTGCTGTTAATGCTTGGAAGCACTTTGACTACCTGTGCCGAAATTATATTCTGGCCTACTTGGACAAAACATTGTATTATGTCTACTGCATGATCTAGACATCTAAGGAATTGTGGAATTCTTTGGAAAAGAAGTACAAAACTGAAGATGCTGGGATGAAGAAATTATCGTCAGATGTTTTTTGGACTTCAAAATGGTTGACTCTAAAACAGTGATCTCGCGGGTGCAAGAACTCCAAGTGATCCTCCACGAAATTCATGCTGAAGGAATATCCCTTAGTGAAACCTTCCAAGTTGTTGCAATTGTTGAAAAATTTCCACCATCTTGGACTTTTTTCAAAAATTATCTCAAGCACAAGCGAAAGGAGATGGACGTGGAGGAGTTGGTGGTGAGGTTGAGAATTGAAGAAGATAACCGTGAGTCTCAAAAGAAAAGTGGGAAGAATACAATGGAAACGAAGTTCCATGTTGTTGAAGGTCCTAAGAAGAACAAGCAAAATCATGATGGGTAAGGCACTTCCAAACAGAATAAGAAGTTCAAAGGCAAATGCTACAACTGTTATAAACCTGGACACCGTTAAAGCGAGTGTCGTAAGACTAAGAAGCAAAATCGGAATACTCCTCAAGAAAATGTTACTGAGGGTGAAAACATCGCCAATGACTTGGCAGCAATGAATCTTTCTGTTGTGGTGTCTGAATGTAACTTGGTTGGAAATACAAAGGAATGGTGGGTGGACACTGGAGCCACACGACACATTTGTGGAAACAAATGGATGTTCTCTACCCATAAGCCTTTAAAAAATATGGGGAATTCTTCCACTTCTGAGGTGGTGGGACAAGGAGAGATTTCTCTAAAAATGACTTCTGGAAAGGAAATTACTCTCAATGATGTTCTTTACGTGCCCGATATCCGAAAGACTCTGATTTCTGGATCTCTCCTGACTAAAAATGGGTCCAATCTTGTGTTTGTGTGTGATCGCTTTGTGTTGTCAAAGAATGACATGTATATAGAAAAAGGTATACCTAAATGAGGGGCTATTTAAAATCAATGTTCTTATTATAACCCCAAAAAATCTGTTTCAATGAATGAATTTGCTAGTTCTTCTTACTTGATTAAGTCATCTAATATTTGGCATGCTAGATTAGGAAGTGTTAATTTTGATACATTCTGTAGATTAATTAACTTGGATTTTTTTCCAAAATTTAATATTGATAAAAATCATAAATGTAAAATTTGTGTGAAATCTAAATTAGCAAGATTACCTTTCCATTCTGTTGAAAGGGTAACTGAACCTTTAGATTTAATTCACACTGATATATGTGATTTAAAATTTGTTCAAACTAGAGGTGGAAAAAAGTATTTTATGACTTTTATTAATGATTGCAAAAAATATTGCTATGTATATTTTCTACACAGTAAAGATGAAGCTATTAGTGCATTTAGGCAATATAAAAATGAAATTGAGAATCAATTAAATAAAAAAATAAAGGCAATAAGGAGTGATAGAGGAGGAGAATATGAATCTCCTTTTGAGGAATTTTGTTATGAGCATGGTATAATCCATCAAACAACCGCTCATTATTCTCCTCAATCAAATGGTGTTGTTGAACGCAAAAATCGTACATTGAAGGAGATGATGAACTCAATGTTATTAAGTTCAGGAGCTCCCCGAAACTTATGGGGGGAAGCCTTACTTTCTGCTAATTACATTCTCAATAAAGTACCTCACAAGAAGGCTCACAAGACACCTTATGAATTATGTAAAGGTTGAAGACCTTCCTATAAATATTTACGAGTGTGGGGGTACTTAGCCAAAGTGATGGTTCCTAAACCTAAAAAGGTAAGGATAGGGAAAACAACCGTGGATTGTGTGTTCATCAGTTATGTTATTAATAGAGTGCATATCGATTTCCAGTTTGTAAATCTGAGATATTGGATATTAATCTTAATATGGTTATTGAATCGAGGGACGCTTCATTTTTTGAAAATGAATTTCCGTATAACATGACCCGAGAATATGGTCTTTCTAAAAGGACAAATCAAGCTACTACAAGTGGTACTAATCAACCTATTGGCAATATGCCAATAGAGGATGAACCAAGACGTAGTAAAAGAGTAAGAACCTTGACTTCCTTCGGTTCGTCTTTTCTAACATATTTACTAGAAAATGAACCTCAATCGTACAAAGAAGCGATATACTTACCTGATTCTTCTAATTGGAAAGAATCAATTAATAGTGAAATTGAATCCATATTACAAAATCACACGTGGGAACTAGTGGATCTTCCACCAAGTTCAAAACCTTCAAACAGAAGTTATAGGCCAATGAATCAATTGATAAATATAAAGCCAGACTTGTGGCTAAAGGCTATAGGCAAAAGGAAGGGTTGAATTACTTCGACACATATTCACCGGTAACAAGAATTACGTCCATAGGAATGCTAATAGCAATAGTTGCTATTAATGGACATGAAATACATCAAATGGATGAAAATTGCATTCTTAAACGGTGAATTATATGAGGAAATATTTATGCAACAACCTGAAGGGCTCAAGGATCCCAGACAAGAAGGAAAAGTATGTAATCTTGTTAAATCACTTTACGGATTAAAACAATCACCTAAGCAATGGCATGAAAAGTTTGATAATGCAATGTTATCAAATGGTTTCAAAATTAATGAATGCGCTAGATGTTTTTACTTTAAATATAATAAAAATGGAGATGTCAATGTATGCCTCTATGTTGATGATATGCTTATCATTGGTAGTAACTTGAAAATTGTCAAAACTACAAAACAAATGTTGAGTAGTCGATTTTACATGAAATATTTGGGAATTGCCGATGTTATATTAGGAATTAAAATTTCTAAAACATCGGATGGACTTATATTATCTCAATCTCATTACATGGAGAAAGTACTTGAAAAATTCAAGAAGTATGATATTAGTCCTACTAAGACACCTGTAGATGTAAATTTACATCTAGAAAGAAATAATGGTGAAAGCATATCTCAACTAGAGTACTCTCGTATTATCAAAAGTTTAATGTATATCATGAACTGAACATGACTGGACATAGCATACTCAATAAGTAAACTAAGTCGATTTACGAGTAGTCCAGGGAGAGATCACCGGAAGGAAATATTGAGAGTTTTGGGTTATTTGAAATATACTAAAAAACTATGGACTACACTACTCAAAATATCCAGTTGTTCTTGAAGGACATTGCGATGCAAATTGAATATCCGATACAAAAAACTCTAAGTCTACGAGTAGATATGTGTTTACCCTTGGAGGTGCAGCTGTATCTTGGAAATTCTCAAAAAAAATGTGTATTGCTAGATCGATAATGGAATCCGAATTCATTGCAATAGACAAAGCTAGAGAAGAAGCTGAATGGCTTTGAAATTTCTTAGAGGATGTTCCAAATTGGTAAAAACCCGTGCTCGCGATATGTATACATTACGATAGTCAATCGGCAATTGGAAGGGCACATAATCACATTAATAATGAAAAGTCACGACATATGCATCATAGATATAATATTGTTAGATAACTTCTCTCAAACGGAATTATCTCAATTGACTACGTAAAGTCAAAAGATAATATAGCAGATCCACTAACAAAAGGTTTAAGCCGAGAGAAAGTTTAAAGATCATTAAGAGGAATGGGTTTAAAGCTTATAAATAAATAAGAATCAATATAGTGGCAACCCAACCTAGCTTACTGGAGATCCTAAGATCTAGGTTCAATGGGCAAAATAAACTACAATGTATTCAGTAAGCACTAAAAGATATTTAATTTTATCCATTCCAAAGATGAGACAGTGCACATCTGCCACGAAATTAGGATAAGTTATGCTTTTAATGACATCCATATCTTAGTATGTCTAAGTGGGGTATTGCAGGATACTCTTTATGGAAGTTACCTATGTGAGTAAGAAGGGGGCCACTTCTATGAGAATAATGAAAGGTAATTTCTCTAAAATACTCACGGAACCAAGTGGTGTTCATGGCCAAAATGAAGACAAACATGACAAGCAACTGTGTTGAACAATTATTGTGTGAAAACTGTTGTCTAGGTTTACAAAAACGGTTGATGGTTCAAAGACGTGAAGTCTGCTGATTAACTAAGTAAATTCGATGGTATATCACTAAGGAAAGTTCAAGGCCACTAGACTACTTCTCCAGATGCAATAAATCTTCAGTTTTACTCAACTTGTGTCTGCATCTGCATTAACATTTGTTCTCTTTTTATTTATAACGATATATCATTCATGTGGGGGATTGTTGGAAAATTGGACTTAAAGTTGGACCTAAAAGTTGTCCAGATTTTTTCGGACAGAATTATGAGCAACTTTGAGCTCAAATTTAGGTGGGACCCATACTGCGATAATTGTGGGACTATATACGAACGCGTTCTTCTTTTCAAAGAGATTAACGTAGTATATTCACATGTCCAATTCCATTAAGTTATGAATGATAAATATGTCCCCAAAGTGACTCAAAAAAATAATTAAAGTTAATGAGTTGGGTATGTTTTAACTCTTGTCCCACATTGGAAGAGTAGTGAAAAATTAATGAGTTAATAATACCCCAAGTATAGACTAAGGCTTGGATGGCTTTGGGGTATCCCAACTCTTTGAAGGGGAGAATACCTACACTATGCATGTGTTGGGTTTGGGCCAAAAGCCCACACACGCGCGCGCCGTCCGTCTGGCTCGGCTCAGGCTTAGACTTGGGCTTATAAAAATCTCCTATATTTTTTTCCATATTTAATTAACTTTATAGGTTTAAATTTGATTAATTAATTACAAAATTAATTAATTGCCAACAATCAGTAGTTAATTAACTGTTAGATGACAATTAAATGCCAACAGTCAACAGTTAATTAACTGTCAATAGTTAAAAATGTTTTGACTGTTCTTAACAGTCAAAACCAAGACTATAAATAAAAGCCATTCCCTCCAGTTTTGATTGTTGTCAACAAAACCCCTCCTGAAATAATCTTGAAAATGCTACTACATTCTTAACTTCATCCAGAAAAATATTTTCTTCATTTCTGCATATCATGCTACTGTTCCGGTTGTTTACTAACACAGATTTGTGTTCGTTGGGATTACTTATTGCTGTGCTACATAATTAATTTGGAAAATCCGTTCTATCTTGGGAGGAAATTATTCAATAACCTTTTAGCACATTGGAGGGAATAAATTTACCTTAAGGAGACTGTTCTACAGGGCTCGGATTTATCTTTTTATTTCTGTTTTAATTCTGCAATATCAAGTAAGTTCCTTTTAATTCTGTAATTTTTTTTAATTCTGTAATAATTATTTCTTTAGTAATTATGTACTATTTGATAATTAAATAGTAGACATAACACTTTACAATTAACTTATGTCTTTGTTGGTAGATGCCTATAACATTACCCCCTATGCTCGTAGTTCTATTGGTTCTTCAGGGATAGCAGTTTGTCTATTCTTCCCCTAGCCACTTTTGTGACTCACTTGGCTGAGGTAATTTTTCATTTAATTATCTTCTTTCTCCCCCTTATTTTAAGAAAAAGATAACTTTTTTTTATCTCCATTAGGGCCTTTGGCCAGCAACCCCATTGCATCTGGGGGCATTATTTTGCCAATTGGGGCAAATATTCTCAAATTGCCTCCCTCTGGAAAAATTTCTGTACCACGAGAACACTTGCCTATGGACAATAGGCCACATGTATAATCAATATCTGCCCAACCAATTTTGAGTGAGGTGTCAACTAGCCCCTTATTACCCGTTTCTTTCTTAGAGCAGGTAATTTAACATTCTAGATGTTATATTAAGATATTCAATAAAATGATCTCCATTACCCTTTTTTCACTTGATAAATTTTTACTCTCTATTTTATCAGGTTTGTACGAGTGACCTTTCTATTCTTTTTACTCATACTGAGTATCAGGCTACTAATGTGACTACACCGAGAACTCATTCCCTTGTAGAGACTCGGGTATATGTATTTTATTCATTTTCTCATTATTTTCAAAATGTGCATATTTATGCCCAACCTGTTTCTTTATTTTCAGGTTTGATTTTCTTTTATTAGAGTTTTATTTAGCATTAAGGGTAGTTTAGTATTTTCCCTTTTATTTTATTATTATGTGGTTGTAGTAGGATATATATTCTCTCTTCTTCTTTTCATTTGTATTGTATTCTAGTTCATGTCAAGATGAAACCCTAGACCCTCTCTTTCTCTTTTCCATTTGATTGTAGATCTTTGATATATTATCATGGTATCAGAGCGGGATCAAAGATTTTCCATTTGATTGTAGATCTTTCGGAGGTACTTTTTCTGTTCGCTCGATTGTTTTGAAGGTAATTATGGTCGTTTTCCTCCTATTTGTTCGATTAATTGTTTAGTTCGTTCGATTTGGTTCTGTTTGGGTGCTGTTTGATTGTTTATTTTCGCAATGGCTGGTGAAAGAGATGATTCGCTGCAATCAATTAGTGTCAAATTAGATTAAGAAAATTATACATATTGGAGTTATGTTATGAAGAATTTTTTTAAAAGGAAGAAGATTTGAGGTTACATTAATGGCGATTTGAGTAAGCCTAACGATAAGACGAACGTTGAAAAATATGCAGAGTTGTTGGATGTTTCGGAGACAAACAACTCAAAAATCATCACTTGGATCAACAACTCCGCTGCACCTTCTATAGGTATGCAGTTGGCTAAGTATGATTATGCAAAGGATGTTTGGGATCATTTAGGAAGATTGTAAACCCAATCTAATTTCGTAAAAAAGTACCAGTTGGAGTGCGATATTCGGGCTCTTGAGTAAAAAAGTTTGAGTATTCAGGAGTTCTATTCTGCTATGACGGATCTATGGGATCAATTGTCTCTCATAGAGTCGACTGAATTGCGGGCCTTTGCACCATATGTTGCCAATAGGGAGGAACAACGTCTGGTTCAGTTTCTGATGGCATTGCATAGTGATTTTGAGGGTCTTCGTGTGTCGATTCTTCATCGTAGCCCACTTCCAACTATTGATTCCATTGTTCAGGAGTTGTTAGCCGAGGAGATTCGTCTCAAGACTGAGTCAGGGAAGGTAATTTCTTCGGATCCTAATCCATCTGTTTTTGTAGCCTCCTCTCGGTCAATTTCCAGTAATCAGAACAAGCCTTATTCGAGAGTTTCAAGTGATGAATGTAGCTGCTGTAAGGAGAAGGGTCATTGTAAGTCTCAGTGCCCTAAGTTGCGAGCACAACAACAACAATCAAATAGTCGACCACCTCAACAGCAGTTTTATGGTTGGAAATCCAATAACCAATCTCAGCAGCGTTCATATAGGCCTTCACAACCTAATACTACAGCAGTTGTACCGCCATCAGACTCATTTGCATCAGGTTCTTCATCATTAAATCCATTCATGTCTTCTATTGCTGAGTAGTTTCAAAAGTTTCTTGCCACACAACCTCACACCATGTCCATCTCTTCACCAGGTAAGTCCTCATGTATTTGGATTCTAGACTCCGGCGCTTCTAATCACATGTCACCAAATTTGTCCTCTTTTGGTTCTTTTTTTCCCACTTCTTCATTGCCCGTTATGACTGCTGATGGTACTCCCATGCCCTCAACGGGTGTTGGGACTATTGACTCACCCAACTTATCTCTCTCTAATGTTTACCACATTCCTAAGTTTATAATGAATCTTGTCTATGTTGGTCAACTATGTGATGCCAGTTACTCAGTTTCCTTTTCTTCTACCTTTTGTCATGTGCAGGATCCACAGTCTCAGAAGGTGATTGGGACAGGCCATAGGCAGGAGGGATTGTACATCATGGAGAAACTCAATGTACCAATGGTTGCCGCTTTCAGTGTTGACTTGTCATCCTTTCGTTTGAGTTCAGATTCATCTAGCTTTTATTTATGGCACTCTCGTCTTGGTCATATCTCACGTTCACGATTAAAATATTTGGCTTCTAGGGGAAAATTAGGAAATTTGCATTGTCATGATATCTCTGATTGTAGCGGTTGTAAACTTGCAAAATTTTCAGCTTTACCATTTAATAGAAGTATTTCCTCTACTTTTGCACCCTTTGATCTTATTCATTCTGATGTGTGGGGACCGTCTCCTATTATTACAAGAGGAGGGTCTAGATATTATGTCTCATTTATTGATGATTATACGTGTTACTGTTGGGTTTTTCTCATGAAACGATGTTCGGATTTTTTTGATTTATATAATAAATTTTGTGCCTTTGTCAAAACTCAACATTCTACTATTATAAAATATTTTAGATGCGATTTGGGTGGGGAATATACTTCTCAAAATTTCGGTGAGTTGCTTGATTTAGATGGAACTATTCATCAATCATCTTGTACTGACACTCCTGAGCAAAATGGTGTTGCTGAAAGGAAACATCGGCACATTGTTGAAACTGCTCGCTCTATTTTATTATCCGCATATGTCCCTAGTGAGTTTTGGGGAGAGGTTGTCCTTACTGCTGTCAATCTGATTAATAAGATTCCGACTTCTCATTGCTCGGGTTTGTCACCTTTTGAAAAGTTGTATGGGTGTGCCCCTGATTATTCTTCCTTAAAGGTGTTTGGTTGTACTTGTTTTGTTCTTCGACCTCGTGTGGAACGTACCAAATTATCTCCAAAATCAGCTATTTGTGTCTTTCTTAGTTATGCTGAGGGTCAAAAGGGATATCGTTGTTATGATCCAGTTATAAAAAATTATATGTCTCTCACCATGTTGTGTTTCTTGAGCATATACCTTTCTTTTCTATTCCTGATTGCCCTCATGAACTCACTAAATCTGATCTCTTCAATATTGATCCGTTTTCTGATAATGATGAGAGTGTGACATCTGAAGTACCTTGCACCACCGATAGTATGCCACCCCATGTTGCTCCTGTTCCTATTATTTCTAGTGATGCAGGTACTTTGCCATCCGATGTTCCTGATGCTCCCCCTTCTCGTGTGGCCACCCAAGGACCTGCTGAAACGGTGGAACCTCCTTCTCGCTATCCAAAACGTCCATGTAAGTCCACCGAGTCACCAGATTTTGTTTATTCTTGTTATTTGGATTCTTTTGCTTCATTTTTATCCTCTATTCACTGCCTCTCTGAGCCTTCGTCTTGTAAAGAGGCAGTTCTTGATCCTCTTTGGCAACAAGCTAGGGCTGAGGAACTCTCTGCTTTGCATCAGACAGATACTTGGAGTTTGGTCCCCTTACCTGCTGGTAAGCGGGAAATTGGATCTCGTTGGGTATATAAAATCAAAACCAGGTCAGATGGGTCAATTGAGCGGTACAAAGCAAGATTGGTTGCTCAGGGTTTTTCTCAACAATATGGTATGGATTATGATGAAACCTATGCTCCTGTTGCGAAATTGACTAGTATTCGTACTCTTATTGTTGTTGCATATGTCCGTCAGTGGCATATATCGCAAATCAATGTTAAAAATGCGTTCTTGAACGACGATCTTCATGAGGCGGTTTATATGACTCCTCCTCCGGGTGTTCCACATGGTCCTAGTGAAGTTTGTAAGCTTAAGAAAGCCTTATATGGTCTGAAACAGGCACCACGGGCTTGGTTTGAGAAGTTTTCTGCAGTGATTACCTCTCTTGGGTTCATTCCAAGTAAGAATGATTCAGCTCTCTTTATCAGTTGATCCTCGGGTGGTCGTATTCTGGTCTCTTTATATGTTGATGATATGATTATTACTGGGGATGATGTCGGTGGAATTACAACATTGAAGTCTGAATTATCTCGTTGTTTTGAGATGAAGGATTTGGGGCCTCTACGTTACTTTTTGGGTATTGAGGTAGCTCATTCTCCAAATGGTTATCTTCTCTCACAATCTAAGTACATCGGGGACATTCTTGAGCGTGCCCGCCTCACTGATACTAAGATTTTTGATACCCCTCTGGAGCTTAATGTTCATCTTTCCCCATATGATGGTGTTCTTTTGCCTGATCCCACCTTATATCGCACTATTATGGGCAGCTTGGTTTATCTAACTATTACTCGTCCAGATATAGCTCATGCAGTCCATGTTGTTAGTCAGTTTGTTACTGCTCCTACTACAGTTCATTGGGCAACTGTTCATCGTATATTGCGATACTTGAGAGGCACTCGATTTCAGAGTCTTTTACTTCCTTCATCTTCTTCTTTGGAGCTGCGTGCATACTCTGATGCTGATTGGGCCGGTGATCCTACAGATCGCAAATCAATTACTGGATTTTGTATATTTTTGGGTGATTCTCTTGTTTCTTGGAAGAGCAAAAAGCAAATTGTTGTTTCTGTGTCTTCCACGGAAGCCGAGTATTGTGCTATGGCTTCTACCACTCGCGAGGTTATTTGGCTACATCGGTTACTTGCAGATATGGGTGTCTCTCTTTCTCAGCCCACTCCTATGTACTGTGATAATAAGAGTGCTATTCAGATTGCTCACAATTCGTTTTTTCATGAGAGGACTAAGCACATCGAGATTGATTATCATATCACTCGTCATCATCTTACGCATGGCGCCATCACTTTGCCTTTTGTTTCTTCTTCCGCACAGATAGCTGATTTGTTTACGAAGTCTCATCCAGTTCAGCGTTTTTGTTTTTTGGTTGGCAAAATCTCAATGCTTCTCACTGCAGCATCGTGAGTTTGAGGGGGGATATTAGAGTTTTATTTAGCATTAAGGGTAGTTTAGTATTTTCCCTTTTATTTTATAATTAGGTGGTTGTAGTAGGATATATATTCTCTCTTCTTCTTTTCATTTGTATTGTGTTCTAGTTCATGTCAAGATGAAACCCTAGCCCCTTTCTTTCTCTTTTCCATTTGATTGTAGATCTTTGATATATTATCAGCTTTGAGTTCGAGTATCCCTGCATCTGAGGGAACTCAAGTATTCAACCTCAGTGTTCTTTTCTTGCATATTATCATACTTTGCAAATTTTTATATTATGTGATTAACTTGTTTCTTTGTTTTTAGGTTAAAAAGTTATTGAGTTCGAGCGCTCCTGTGGCTGTGGATCCTTAGTTACTAAACTATTGTACCTTTTAAAATTCCTTTGCTTATACTATGCAAATGCTTGCTTGGCATCTCATCCCGTTTCTTTATTTTTAGGTGAACACCACAAGCACTCCTCTGCTTACGGAGTTTCGGGTACTAAACTATCATACCTTTTTATTCATTTGCTTATACTTAGAAAATACTTTCACAGTTGCTCAATCTTTCATTATTTTCAGGTGAACGTGACAAGTGCTCTTATTCCTGTGGAGCTTCAGGTAATAAACTATTGTCCTTTTTTATTCATTTGCTTATAGTGTTCAAATGATTACTCAATTGTTTAACCTATTTCTTTATTCTCAGTTGAACACCACGAGCACTCGTGTGCCAGTGGACCTTCGGGTACTAAACCATTTTACCTCTTTTATTCATTTGCATATACTGTGCAAATGCTTGCTCAGTTGCCTAACCTATTTCTTGGTTTTCGGTGAACCCCACGATCATGCCCTTTACATGTACATCTTCAGGTACTAAACTATCGTTATTTTTTTATTCATTTATGCATACTTCACAAGTATGTCTTTTTCACGTGAATTATCATCTTTTATACTAATTTATCAGCCCGAGCAGGGTGTTGACCCTGTTCTCGTATCTTATGTGGATACTTTCCATGAGAATCAAGTAAAATACTCCCCTTTTTTGGTTATATTTCACCACTAGATTGACTTATGGAATTTTTACCCTGTTATTATTTATTTCTTATAAGGAGTAATGCAGGATCTTTGGTATTGGTAGTATGCTTACCCCCATAGTCCTGCGTGTAAGTCTCATGTATTTCATGTTTTTTTTTTCCTTTACTTAATGTATTTATCATTTGATTCTTTTGTTCTCAATAACAAGAAAGGGAGGAAGGGAAGGATGAGCAGGACTCTGAGGCAACCCATTCTAATTAGGCCGCAGATGAGCAGGCTGGTGAAGATTCTGCTGCTAGTTCTGATGAAATTTTCATGGACACTAGTTTTGACATGGTAGAGTTAGATTCTCTGGATCTTAATATGAAATAATTGTGGTTCGGGGCCCATATGAGAAGAGTTCCCGAAGAGGACCAGATCAAGCTGGATTGGTTGGATAATGTCATTCGCAACCTCATTCACCCCACTATAGAAATGTTGATAAAATCTCAATATTCTGAAAATGCCAAGGCTGAGCAGCGTCTTTAATGATCGACTGCTATAAGGGATCAAATCAATTCCCTTGAGACTGAGTTAAAAATTGTCATGTCTTGTTGAGAAGAGATTTTTGCTTGTATTGTAATAATTGAGGAGGATGTGAAGCAAGAAATTGGTGCAGTTTGGGAAGTTTTTTTTATAGGGGAGAAAGCCTTCTTTTCCTCGTGACAGGTGACTAATCTTGTGTATTTGTTTGTTTTTGAACATTTGTAATATCTTTGCCTACTTCTCGAGTAGGCCATTTTGTGAAATGGGATATCAGCTACCATTATTTATTTTGTGCATTTGGTCAACAATTTTTGTCATTGATTATAAGCAAATGGTATTGATTTGTGAAATGTAAACATAATTTTTTGTCTTTCCCTTATACTGTGTGATCATCTGCTCAATAGATTTTACAAAGTTTTATAAAATATTCGCGAGTGAGTAAAGTTGACAAAATAAACCACTTTCCCTTATGTTTTGGGAACTATTGATATGCTCATTATATTTTTTTTGAGCCATTCAATTATAACTATGTGAAAATATCACCTCAAAATATTATGAGAAGATATATTAATTTGTTAAATAAAGAAAGTTATTTTCTTTATATTTTGGAAATTTTGTGGCTACCTTGCTTGCCATATTGTTTTTTGTTTGTAGGCGGACATTAACTTGAAAGTATATCAAAATATGGAAAACACTACATTGGGTTTATCGAAAGACATTTTCCCTCATATTTTGGAAATTCTTGGACCATTCTCTTTGCTATATTTTGTTAATCAAAGAAATATGGTCCTAACTTTGAAACTATTCCCTCGCATTATATTGTGAGCAAATACATAAAAATGTAACTTTTATTATATATTATATTATATAAGAGTCATATAATCATTATAAAACTCTAATGATTATAAGAGTTGTAAAATCATTACTCCTCGTGATTATAATTATTTTAATTGTTTAACACTCTAAATTTTTGTATTTAGGCTCGATAACTCTAAATATGGAATTTGAAAATTGCTACAAACTATTTTGTTTAGGTTTGTGGCCTTCAAGACCTAGTGTGTACCGATCTCAATCGCATATGCATTTTCTCTAACACCTCCTTATCACGGGGATATATGAGCCTTGAGGTTTCGTGTGTGAAAGCTAAAAAATAGGTCACCATCATATTTTACATGGAACAGACACAAGTATAATAATTTTTCCCTAATAAATAACCTAAGAAGGGGGTTACATTGTGAATTTCAATTTAGTTGCCTTTTTACAAATTCAAAATATATTCAATATTAACATATCATTTTATGTTGATTAATTAAATGATTCGCTCTTTGTATTTTTTGTTATTCAATATTCCATACGCATTCACATTCATGTAATCATCAACACGCATAATAAATAAAGAATGAATATAAAAAAATTTAAAAAAAAGAAATGGACAAACGAATTTTTATTTTGGTTTGGTGATAACATTTCACGTTCATCCAAACCCAAGGCGGAACACAAGAACATTTTGGAAAATTGGACTTAAATGGGTATTATAAAGCTGTCCAGATTTTTTTGGACAGATTTTTGAGCAACTTTGAGCTCAAATTTAGGTGGGACCCACACAACGGAAATTGTGGGACCATATACGAACGCGTTCACCTCCGCAAGGAGATTAACGTAGTATATTCATATATCCAATTTCAATAAGTTATGAATAATAATTATGTCCCCAAAGTAACTCACAAAGCAATGAAAGTTAATGAATTGGGGGTGTTTTTCCTATTGTCCCACATTGGAAGAGTAGTGGAATTTTGATGAGTTAATAACACCCCAAGTATGGACTAAGGCGTGGATGCCTTGGGGGTATCCTAACTCTTTGAAGGGGAGATGACCTAAGCTATGCACGGGTTGACTTTCAGTCAAAAGTTCACACGCGCGCGCGCGTCCGGCCGACTCGGTTCGGGCTTGGGCTTATAAAAATCTCCTACATTTTTGGGTCGAATTTATTTAACTTTCTGGGCTTTAATTATTAATTAATTACGATAACTGTTTTTGACAGTTGTGCCAACCGTCAATTACTTTGCTATAAATACAGATGCCTCCCTCCGTTTTTGAACAATGAAATTTTTCCCTCCTCCAGAATTGCTGTCATTTTTCTCCTAGAAAATTCCTGTCATATCTGTTCCGAAATTTCTTTCTCCTGCATAACATATGTTGTAGTGTTGTTGAGCAAAGGCCACAGAATTTGAGTTCGTTGAAATTAATTATTGTTGTGCTACATAATTAATTGGGGAAATCCGTTCTATCTTGGGAGACAATATTCATCAACCTCGGAGCACATTGGAGGGAATAAATTGTCTTAAGGAAACTTTTCATAACAGGACTCAGATTTATCTTTAATTCTTTTATTATTTCTACAAATTCAAGTAAGTGTTTCATTTATGTAATTCTGTTTTAATTCTGCAATTATATTAAATTCATAATTCTGTACAATTGTTATTTATAAATAGTAGACATAACAATCTTAAGACAATTTATGTAGTTCTACTGATTTTAGTGTATAGTATTTTTTTATTACATAAATTTATTTCTTGGAAATAAATTTGTTTTGATAGAATAAAATGAATTAATTTACTGTTTTATTGTAGAAATTAGTAAAACAGTTTTGATATCTATACTGTTTTTATACTTTGTTTTAGAAAATAAATTTTATTTGTGTATTCTTGTTAAAATCTGTTTATGATAAATTTTAATCTTAAATTATAATTCTGTTTTGTACGGAATTCTTTTTATTATTAAAAATTAGTGTGACACAGATTTTATAATTTAATTCTGTTCTGTACGGAATTATGTTTATATTATACTTTAATTCTGAATTTTATTTGGAATTCTTTTGGAATTCATTTATCGTGAATTATATTTGGAGGAAATTGTTGCACATAATTTTGTATTCTGTTTTGATTAATTCATTATATATGAATTTTATCATTGATAAAAATTCTGTTTTTGTAACAGAAATGGAATCACAAAGTACGAACACTACTCCTACGAAACTGATTGTCACCAACACAAGTGTGACTGCACCCGTATCTATGCCACATGGGGAGAAACCTGAAAAGTTCATTGGAGCTGACTTCAAACGTTGGCAAGGACAAATGTACTTCTATCTCACTACCTGCCAACTGGGCATGTTTGTATATGAAGATTGCCTCTCTATTCAAGAGGGAGATGACGCTGAAAAGGTTGCTGCTGTCGATGCTTGGAAGCACTCGGACTACCTATGCCGAAATTATATTTTGGCCTACTTGGACAAGACTTTGTACCATGTCTATTGCACTATCAAAACTTCCAAGGAATTATGGAATTCTTTGGAAAAGAAGTATAAAACTGAAGATGCTGCGATGAAGAAATTTATCGTTGGGCGTTTTCTGGACTTCAAAATGGTTGATTCTAAATCTGTGATCTCGCAAGTGCAAGAATTCCAAGTGATCCTCCACGACATTCATGCTGAAAGAATGTCAATTAGTGAAACTTTCCAAGTTGCTGCAATTGTTGAAAAGTTGCCACCTTCTTGAACTTTGTTCAAAAACTATCGCAAGCACAAGCGTAAGGAGATGAATGTGGAGGAGTTGGTGGTCCGGCTAAGAATCGAAGAAGACAACCGTGAGTCTCAAAAGAAAAGTGGGAAGAATCCGATGAAAACAAAGGTCCATGTCGTTGAAGGTCCTAAAAAAGAACAAACGAAAGTATGATGGGGAAGGCACTTCCAAACATAACAAGAAAAAGTTCAAAGGCAAATGCTACAATTGTGGTAAACCGGGACACCGCTCAAGTGAGTGTCGTAGCCTAAGAAGCAAAATAAAAATAACTCTCAAGCAAATGTGACTGAGGGTGAGAATATCACCAATGATTTGGCGGATATGAATCTTTTTGCCGTTGTCTCTGAATGTAACTTGGTTGAAAATACCAAGGAATGGTGGGTGGACACTGGAGCCACACGACACATTTGTGCAAACAAATGGATGTTCTCCACTTATAATCCTTTGGAAAATGAGGAGAACCTTTTTATGGGAAATTCTTCCACTTCTAAAGTGGTGGGACAAGGAAAGATTGCTTTGAAAATGACTTCTGGAAAGGAACTTACTCTCAACAATGTTCTTCACGTGCCTGATATCCGAAAGAATCTGATTTCTGGATCTCTCCTTACTAAGAATGTTTTCAAGCTTGTGTTTGTGTCTGATCGCTTTGTGTTGTCTAAAAATGACATGTATGTAGGAAAGGGCTACCTAAATGAGGGGCTCTTTAAACTGAATGTTCTTACTGTAACCCCTAAAACATCTGTTTCAATGAATGAAGTTGCTAGTTCTTCTTACTTGATTGAGTCATCTAATATTTGGCATGCTAGATTGGGACATGTTAATTTTGATACATTGCGTAGATTAATTAACTTGGAATTTTTGCCAAAATTCAATATTGATAAAAATCATAAATGTGAAATTTGTGTGGAATCTAAATTAGCTAGATTACCTTTCCATTCTATTGAAAGGATAACTGAACCTTTAGATTTAATTCACACCGATATTTGTGATTTAAAATTTGTTCAAACTAGAGGTGGAAAAAAGTATTTTATTACTTTTATTGACGATTGCACAAAATATTGCTATGTATATTTGTTACATAGTAAAGATGAGGCTATTAATGCATTTAAACAATATAAGAATGAAGTTGAGAATCAATTAAGCAAAACGATAAAGGCTATTAGAAGTGATAGAGGAGGTGAATATGAATATCCATTTGAGGAATTTTGTTCTGAAAATGGGATTATTCATCAAACAACCGCTCCTTATTCTCCTCAATCGAATGGTGTTGCTGAACGCAAAAACCGTACTTTGAAAGAAATGATGAACTCAATGTTATTATGTTCAGGAGCTCCACAAAATTTGTGGGGGGAAGCCTTACTTTTTGCTAATTACATTCTCAATAAAGTACCTCACAAAAAGACTCACAAGACACCTTATGAATTATGGAAAGGTCGAAGACCTTCCTATAAATATTTACGAGTGTGGGGGTGCTTAGCCAAAGTGATGGTTCTTAAACCTAAAAAGGTAAGAATAGGGCCAAAAACCGTGGATTGTGTATTCATCGGTTATGCTACTAATAGCAGTGCATATCGATTTCTAGTTTGTAAATCTGAGATTTCGGACATTTATGTAAATACGGTTATTTAATCGAGGGATGCTTCATTTTTTGAAAATGAATTCCCGTATAACATGACCCGAGAATCTGGTCCTCCTAAAAGGACAAATCAAGCTACTACAAGTGGTACTCATTAACCTATTGAATCAATAGAGGATGAACCAAGACGTAGTAAAAGAGCAAAAACCTCGACTTCTTTCGGTCCGAATTTTCTAACATATTTGTTAGAAAATGAACCTCAATCGTATAAAGAAGCTATATCCTTATCCGATGCTTCCAATTGGAAAGAAGCAATTAATAGTGAAATTGAATCCATATTACAAAATCATACATGGGAACTAGTGGATCTTCCACCAGGTTCAAAACCGTTAGGTTATAAATGGATCTTCAAAAAGAAATTGAAGGCCGATGGATCAATTTATAAATGTAAAGCTAGACTTGTAGCTAAAGGCTATAGGCAAAAGGAAGGGTTGGATTACTTCGACACATATTCACCGGTAACAAGAATAACATCCATTCGGATGTTAATAGCAATAGCTGCTATTAATGGACTTGAAATACATCAAATGGATGTAAAAACTGCATTCTTAAACGGTGAACTAGACGAGGAAATTTATATGGAGCAACCTGAAGGGTTCAAAGCTCCTAGACAAGAAGGAAAAGTATGTAAGCTTGTTAAATCACTATATGGATTAAAACAAGCACCTAAACAATGGCATGAAAAATTTGATAATGCAATGTTATCAAATGGTTTCAAAATTAATGAATGCGATAAATGTGTTTACTTTAAATACATTCATAATGGATATGTCATTATATGCCTCTATGTTGATGATATGCTTATCATGGGTAGTAACTTGGAAATTGTCAAAATTACAAAACAAATGTTAAGTAGTAGATTTGACATGAAAGATATGGGAATCGCCGATGTTATATTAGGAATTAAAATTTCTAGAACATCGGATGGACTTATATTATCTCAATCTCATTACATTGAGAAAGTACTTGAAAAATTCAAGAAGTATGATATTAGTCCTACCAAGACACATGTACATGTAAATTTACATATAGCAAGAAATAATGGTGAAAGCATATCTCAACTAGAATATTCTCGTATTATCGGCAGTTTAATGTATATCATGAACTCTACGCAACCGGACATAGCATACTCAATAAGTAAGCTAAGTCGATTTACGAGTAATCCAGGAAGAGATAACTGGAAAGCAATATTGAGGGTTTTGGGTTATTTAAAATATACTCAAAACTATGGATTGCATTACTCAAAATATCCAGCTGTTCTTGAAGGACATTACGATGCAAATTGGATATCTGATACAAAAGACTCTAAGTCTACGAGTGGGTATGTGTTTACCCTCAGAGGTGCAGCCGTATCTTGGAAATCCTCAAAACAAACGTGCATTGCTAGATTGACAATGGAATCTGAATTCATTGCACTAGACAAAGTTGGAGAAGAAGCTGAATGGCTTCGAAATTTCTTAGAGGATGTTTCAAATTGGTCTAAACCTGTGCCCGCAATATGTATACATTGCGATAGCCAATCAGCGATTGGAAGGGCACAAAATCACATGTATAAAGGAAAGTCACGACATATTAGTTGTAGACACAATACCGTTAGACAACTTCTCTCAAACGGAATTATCTCAATTGACTATGTAAAGTCAAAAGATAATATATCGGATCTACTAACGAAAGGTTTAAACCGAGAGCAAGTTGAAAGATCATCGAGAGGAGTGGGTCTAAAGCCTATAAATAAATAAGAATCGATATAGTGGCAACCCAACCTAGCTGACTGGAGATCCCAAGATCTAGGTTCAATGGGCAAACCGAACTACGTTGTATTCAGTAAGCACTGTAGGATATATCATCCTATCCATTCCAAAGATGAGACAGTGCATATCTGCCGCGAAATTAGGATAAGCTATGCTTTTAATGACATCTATATCTTAGTACGTCTAAGTGGGGTATTGCAGAATTCTATTTATGGAAGTCACCTACGTAAGTAAGAAGGGGGCCACTTCTATGAGAATAATGAAAGGCATATTCTCTAAAATACTTGCGGAACCAAGTGGTGTTCACGGCCAAAATGAACACAAACATGAGAACCAAATGTGTTGAAGAATTGTTGTGTGAATACTGTTGTTTAGGTTTACAAAAACGGTTGACGGTTCAAGGACGTGAAGTCTACTGATTAACCAAGTAAATCCGATAGTATATCACTAAGGAAAGTTCAAGGCCACTAGGCTACTTCTCCCGATGCAATAAGTCTTCAGTTTTACTCAACTTGTGTCTGCATCTGCATCAGCATCTGTTTTGTTTTATTTATAGCGATATATCATTCATGTGGGGGATTGTTGGAAAATTGGACTTAAATGGGTATTATAAAGCTGTCCAGATTTTTCTGGACAGATTTTTGAGCAACTTTGAGCTCAAATTTAGGTGGGACCCACACTACGGAAATTGTGGGACCATATACGAACGCGTTCACCTCCGCAAGGAGATTAACGTAGTATATTCATATGTCCAATTTCAATAAGTTATGAATGATAATTATGTCCCCAAAGTGACTCACAAAGCAATGAAAGTTAATGAATTGTGTGTGTTTTTACTCTTGTCCCACATTGGAAGAGTAGTGGAATTTTGATGAGTTAATAACACCCCAAGTATGGACTAAGGCTTGGATGCCTTGGGGGTATCCCAACTCTTTGAAGGGGAGATGACCTAAGGTATGCACGGGTTGACTTTCGGTCAAAAGTCCACACGCGCGCGCGCGTACGTCCGGTCGCCTCGGTTCGGTTCGGCGGCTTGGGCTTATAAAAATCTCCTACATTTTTGGGCCGAATTTATTTAACTTTTTGGGCTTTAATTATTAATTAATTACGAAATTAATTAATTAATTAATAAACTGTTGGCAGTTATTGCCAACAGTCAACAGTTAATTCGTTTAACTGTTTTTGACAGTTGTGTCAACCGTCAATTACTTTGCTATAAATACAGATGCCTCCCTTCGTTTTTGAACAATGAAATTTTTCCCTCCTCCAGAATTGCTGTCATTTTTCTCCCAGAAAGTTCCTGTCATATCTGTTCCGAAATTTCTTTCTCCTGCATAACATATGTTGTAGTGTTGTTGAGTAAAGGCCACAGAATTTGAGTTCGTAGAAATTAATTATTGTTGTGCTACATAATTAATTGGGGAAATCCGTTCTATCTTGGGAGACAATATTCATCAACCTCGGAGCACATTGGAGGGAATAAATTGTCTTAAGGAAACTGTTCATAACAGGGCTCGGATTTATCTTTAATTCTTTTATTATTTCTGCAAATTCAAGTAAGTGTTTTATTTATGTAATTCTATTTTAATTCTGTAATTATATTAAATTCATAATTCTGTACAATTATTATTTATAAATATTAGACATAACAGAATAATCCAATATCTTTTGGTTCACTAAGGTAGAACCGACATGTCATAAGGACTCCACTTGCCTTGTAATCACAACCAAAAAGGGAACACCTTCCTTATCCAAACAGATAAGACAAAGTCTAAGGACTCGTTCCTTGACTTCTCATACAATGGATATACTAGCCGAGAATATAAAATGGATTTTACCACAGAGATAAAATGAAAGCAGTGTTATTGTAGCATGAACACATGTGCAATAATCCTTCATTAGTTGATTCACTAACATCCTCTTTATCGTGGAAGTTGATTTTGTAGGTTTGGAACTTTGTTGTTGGCGAGAAACACCTTTCTTTTGTCTTAAAAGATGAATTATTAAATATTGTTGTCGAAGAGTTAGATGAGTTATTAGAGGGGAAATATCATATTTTTGTTGAATAATTGTTGAAGATGAACCGTTATTTTGGTGGATCTTTGATGATGATGGTAGTATGCATCGAGCTTCCCAGGTGGGACAACACATGGAAGCCAAAGAATCCAACATCACTACAAGGCTTAGTTTCCTGCTGACTAGGGATCAGATAAAGATGATCCAACCAATGATAAGGATGACATAACTGAATACAGCCCTATTATAACTCAACAAATTAAAGGACAATGTCGAAGATAAAGGACAACTCTATTAGGAGTGCTGAAGATAATAGTTTATGTTAATATAAATTATGTACCCATAAATAAAACGCCTTTGTTATGAGGATGAAATATAGAACAATATTTACCCATAACTTGGACTCTTAGCTAGAATTATGGAGAACTCAAAGTCATATTTCTTACACATTAATAAAAAAATCCCTTTATCCCTTCCTCATGGACGTAGATAGTATTGACCTGTTGGAAACATATATTATTGTGTTATTTATTCCTCATTACTGCCTATAAAAAAAGATTCCCTACCCATGTCATGGAATGACTAACTAAAAAAGAACCAAACATATTATGAGAAACACCACTATCCCTAAATATAACATAACTCGGATTGTGCGCATTAGCCTCAAATCCCAAATGTGAATTTAAGACCTCCTCGATCAAAATAACCTCAACACCTGTAACAAATTAAGTCAAAATGATAGGAGACAGATAGGTCACAAGCATGTTCGCATCAAACTCACGAAGAAGTGTAGAATTGGTCAATGAATGTGATCGAAGAAAATGTGAACAACATAAAGCCTCTATCAAAGGCAACACAAACTAACCCTCCTCAAAACAATCGAGGTGCTCTAAGTAAATATCTCTCTCCGATCTAAAAGAACAAGATATAAAGCTCGCATGTAGTGGGGAATCATCTCACGTTAACCTAATCATAAATGTATCCTTAGAAAGGTTCGAGACAGGTATAGAGGATTCCCAATCCCACCTAAAAGAACGAGACGCATGTAGTGGTGATGGTGGTGACTCTCTAGCAAGGGAACTCTCACCTGGACCACTCAGAGTCGTGGAAATACAACTCTCTTATGTGAATATGTCTTCTCTCACACCATGATGACGAAAAATGATATATAACAAAACACAAACATAATATTAACAAATCCTAAGATTGTATGAGAGAACAACAGTTTACAAACCTAAAAATACCCAAAATCAACCACAATATGAAAATTAAAAACCTGGAGATATGAATCCAACTTAGATAAACTGTAAAAAATATATATTATCAAACAAGAACAGATATTGAAGAATTACATAAGAGAAACTAGAAAAACTCTAGGAGATCTTAAAATTAGGGTTTGAATATGAACAACCACCATATCTAATGCAAAATCCCACTAAAATCGATCAAAGATAAAATCCAAATTTAGGTCAAAATCACTTAGGGTTTATGCTTTGGGAGGTTTTAGATATGAAATGAGCAACAAAAAATGAACTTTGTTAGGGAATAAAACTTCAGAAAAGACTAAATATGAAACCAAAACCCAAACTCTCAAAATAATATGGTGTGAATGAATGCAATGGCATGTAAAACATTCAAATACGACTTGAAAAATACAATTTTGAGATAAATGCACAAAAATCAAAGCTCACACACAAATATACATACACAAACTCTATAATGTACATATGTGATAGTGAATAGTAATATCATGATAAATTTGTTGTTAAAAATAAATTTTCTTAGAATCTTGATTAGTGTATATAGTAAGAACACATTTAAAACAAACATAAATCAATTCAACATATCAGGTTTTAAATTCTTATCATATCAATTCAAGCAACTTTGTAATTCAATCAAGACATGATTCGTGACAAATATGTTTTACAAAATGAAATGAATACACATGACTATGTCATAAGAAATTACAAATGATTCTTAATTTTATCATTACATTAATATCCTTCCAAGATCTAATCAAATGGTAGTTTCTAACCATTATTCTACCTCAAGCATATGTTGTTTTGAAATATTTTGAATGATAAACTAAGATAGAAATTTTCAATTGAAAATTTATGGCCCTATATTGTTTTGAATACCCATTTAAGAACTTGGATTTTGTCTCTTTCCATTATATTATCTTTTGTTTTTATTAGATTTTCACACCTAGATGACACTTACCCAATGATACTTAAATTCAACGCATATAAAACGATCCCTTTTCAACTTCAACAAGTATGAAACACACAAATCTCACACATGGACTATAGAAACTTTTAAAACCAATACGAAATCTCATGATTTGAGCATGATTCAATCAAGAACTAAAAGAAAATATCACATAACTGTAGTCATACGCATCAAATGATAGGCCAATGCTCAAGTAGTGTGAAATTAACACCAACAATTTCAACAAATTTGATAATCATTATTTTTCAAATGAATTATATCCTAAACATATACATTATCAAAATTTGTAATCAGAATGGTTAAAGATCCATATTTTAATCATCATTCGAATTAAGTAAATCCATCAAATCTCATGAATCATAGGACTTAATCAAACAATCACAAAAAGAAACAAAGTGTAAAATATTTTTGGAATATTATTAAAAGAGTGATGCACATATTTACAACATGATAGGCAACTAATAAAGCATATAGAAAAACAAATGCATGAAATCCTCATGAAAACATGAAAAATGATCCAAATGTGACTTTTAAGTGCTCACCCACAAGATTTGAATCCCAAACAAATTAAGAATACCTAGGATGGGACCTATACACAAATAAGATCCTAAGCATCCTAAGAAACTATCTCCTAGATAACGATGGGTGTGACATCTCCTGGATCAATGGGAGGAATAAAATCAACCTCTTTCTTCATAAAATTCTTTTGAGGAACTTAAACCTCAATCCGCTTTCTTATGCATTCCTAGGTAAGCCTCTAATAAATGTTGGCATCCACCGCACATTTCTCATAGGATTTTTTTTCCTACTCTTTGGAATTTGACAAAATGGTCAAGGTCTAGGTATCTCATTTCTAGCCTAACCTATACATTTCACTAGCAAATCCACTATATTCATAAGCGCACCAATTGGATACCTAAGTTCACTAGTATAATGTATGGAATACTTGCCTCCTATTTCCCATGAACCAAATGTTTCTTTCTTTTAAGCACATATAAGCTTGATATGTGTGCCTTGCACGTTGTAAAATGTACAAAAACAATGTTTCTTCTTAAATTGTTTTTGGATACATGTTCCCTCATCTCAACTCTTTCAAGCTTATTCCTCTTGAAATAAAAATGAGAAATGTGATTCGATTTCTCACAAAAAGAGTAACAACTATCATTTTCATAAATTTGGATTTAGGCTTTATATCCTTCATTTTCTTCAAAGGAATTTGTTCCTTATCCTTCATTTAATTGTTAGAAACTTCAACTTTTGATTTTGAGTTCGTAACTTTCTCATTTGTTGGTTCCACATAACCAATGTTATGTTTGTCATTCTTGATTTGAGCATAATTTATTAAAATGTTATCTAAAACACAAGTTCTTTCAAAAATTTCATTTTCAACTCTTTGGCATGTTGAAATCCATGTTTTATCTTTTCAAAATCTAATTTTGAATTTCTATATCTTCTTTTTCTTTTAAAATGGCCTCATTTTGTTTTTAAAAAGAATAACATTCATTTTTCAAAATATCAACTTCTTCTTCAAGTTTTAAACATTCCAATTGAACACATTCAATCTTTTCATCTTTGTTGCCATCTTCACTTTGGAAAGTTTTTATTTTGTTCAAAAGTTTGATGTTTTACTTTTTGATTTAAAAAATCTTGATAGAATTCTTCAAAGTCCTCTTGCATGTGATTCACTTCATCATCACTATCTTCAAGTGGCCTAGGAATAGAGGTAAGTGAATCCTTAATACTACACGATAAAGAATAACTAAGTAACTAAGTGACATATCACTAGAATCTTTAACTCTATTCTTTCTCACCAAACTCTATAAAGCTCATATCTCCACTAGCATTCTCACTCTCATCTAGTCTCACCATGAAAGAGATCAACTTCCACTTTCCTGACTAGTAGTTCTCTACTCATTCTCACTATCAGAGTCACTCAAACTAGACTTATATACCTTTTTATTCTTGTATATATCCTTGTTCTTCTACATGTTCCTAAAATGTAATGTGAAAACATTGATGTGGTGTCCTACACCTCCAGATCCATAGATTTGGTCTTCATCCTTCACCTTAATCTTTTCAGAATCACTCTTCTCATCATAAGATATGTGTTTGGAGGACTTGTATGGATTTCAATCAAGCTTTCTAACATTTTTCAAAACTTTCTTTTTATTCTTATAGAATTTAGTAAATAATTTCACAAAAAGATTCATGTCCACTTCAACAATTTGTTTTAGTTTATCCTCACTCATTCAAGAGACACTCTCCTTCGATTGTACCACAAAAGTTATATCCTCTTTAGGTTTGATCATACCTACACTCTCCTCTTAGTCACAAATTTGAAGTGAACCAACTAACTCTTCAAAGATACATGTATCAGTATCCTTTACCTTATTTAAGATAGCTACCTTAGTTATAAATCTAGAATAAATAGTCCTAAGCAATTTCTTAATGGTTTTATTCTTTAGGATTTGCTCATCAAGATTGAAAGACACAATGACAACTTCGATTAATCTCGTATTGTAGTCGTTAAAACTGTGTTCTTCACTCATTCTCATGATTTCGAACTTTATCTTAATTTTTTTCAAAATACCTCTCTGCACACTTGAAGTTCCCTCATGTGAGATATCCTAAGAATCCTTAGAAAGTTCACAATTGAGAATACAATTGTATTCTTGAGTACTAACGGATGCGAGCAAAACATTCCAAGAAACGAAATTGTAATTAAAATCTAAGAACTCCTCTTGGGTTCATTATACTCTTAGATTTTTCACTCTAACTCCTTATTCTTCTATCATAGGATAGATCCAGTCTTCTTCTATGCTCATCCACACTCTTTCGTGTTTGTATCTCAAATGCATTCTAATTTTCACCTTAGAGGGACCATAATTTGACCTGTTAAAATAAGGTGGCCGATTTGTAGAGATACTACCATGATAATGATCCATCAATCAAAAAACAACAACTACTCACAAGAAAACAAGATTTATGAGTAACGAACACAAAAACCACACAATAAAAAATATGTGTGAATTCAACATGTGTTCAACTCTAACAAACCTAGAGAGGGGTGCATAGGTTTATTTGCAAAATCTTATCAATTTTTGGCAATTTTAATTTTGCTTCCAATTTTAAATCACCTAGCACATGTTATAACTAGATGATGTGATGTAAAGCGTGGATCAACAACTCAATAAGTAAAATAGGCAAAACTAGCACAATTCACTAGGTTAAAAAACCTAAATTCAATTTTAATGAATTACTCTAAATCTATGTGAGATCTAAGTATAGTGTCTGATGTAAGTGTGAAAAATTACATTTAACATATACAAGTAATTCATAGGACGAATTTATTAGGAAAAATCTCATCTAGGGGTAAAAATTCTCGACGCACTCTAATGTTTTATTCAACTTGAAAATATTTTTATACAAAGCAAGAAGGTACCTTTCATTCATGCACTTACGAGTACTTAACTATGAACTTTGGACTTTTCCCCATTGACAATAAGAAATCCACCTTAAGCTTTATAAAGTGAACGAGGAAGTAGACTCTCCTCCTTATAATTGTGCCATGCTCCAATATCTCCAATAGAATGAAACACCTTCAATTTTAGATCTACGAGTGTTGGATCATCAATTCAAGTGTATTATAGATTGAATTGAATTTGACTAGTCTATCTCTTAGTCAAATCACTCTTAATTCTCTCTCAAATACATGGATCAAGTATATATTTAAGTTTTCTCATAATTTGGAGGGAATAAGTGAATTTGAAAATGTTACGATAAATAAAAAGATCTCAACATCTAAAATAATCTCCTAGATATTGAATAGTAAAAAGGATTCTGATTTGTTTTTTAAAAGTGAGCCAAACAGACCTATATAGGATTTGTATGACCTATTTATAAAATTCAGATCTTTATCCGTGCGCACGATTTTAGCGAGTATACTAAAATTTGCATAACAATGCTCACGAGTCAAAACTTGACCTTTCGAACGGTGTCATGTGCACGGGTCCAAATGGGTCCATGCAAATAGTTTAAAGTCAAAGTAAAATATATTTCAAATAAAGGACTTTAAAATTCAAGTTTTTTCCCAAATTGGTGTACACAAACATTTCAAGATCAAAACCACTTGTTCATCTACTTAAAGACATAATTTTGAAAAACGAGCAAGTGTGTGCATAGCCAATAATGTTCAATCATAAAACTATAAAAATGATATATCTTCAAATCAGCAAAGAAAGTCTGTGTTGTAGAGTAGGTTAGGTAAATCTTCAAAGTCCCAAAAGTACATATAATATAAATGAATGAGCCTCACTCTACTTAATCATCTCACATCAATTCAAGTCATTCAATACATTGACATGAAATTCAGCCGACTTTTATATAATAACAAATGTTTACATTGACATGTCGATAGACAAATTACTAATAAACCTAAATTAGAAGAAAATGTCATACAAATCAATTTATCTTCGGGTTGGATGGACATGATCATAACCTACTTGAAAGATAGAGAGCTTTCCCATGACGACAACGATGGCCACAAGTTCATTATTCTATCAACAAGATTTTGTCTCAAATCAAAGGGTGCCGATGTTTATTAACATTCCCTATACTCAAATGTGTTCATCTAGATCAAGTAGAAGTAATGTTCAGGTAATTGTAGAAGGGTAGCTATGGTGCTCATGCAAGTGGGAGATCTTTACCATATATGATGATCTCAGAAGGGTACTAGTTGGCCTTTTATGCAAAAGGAAGTAGTTTAGTTATGTCGCAAGTGCTAGAAGTTTTCCCCAGTCATTAGATAACCGGTGGGCGACCTAAACCCATCTACAAGTCCATGGCCTTTTTCCTAGTGGGGCATGGATATAGTTAGTACCTTCCTCGAGTTTCAGGATATTGAAAATTATTGATCACTAAAATCGACTATTTTACTAAGTGGGGGGAAGACAAGTCACTTATACACATTAGGGAAACCAACACTAGACGTTTCATTTGGAGAAACGTTATCACGAGGTTTGGCATACCTAGAGCATTAGTGTTTGACAAAGGAAAACAATCTGACAATGTTACATTTAAAGAATCCCGCTTAGAATATGGAATCCATTATAACTATGCCTTAGTGGTCTTTCCAAAGTAATGAAAAATCATAGATTACTAAAAAGGCTATACTCACCAAGATCAAACATCGACTAGAGAATGACAAATGAACGTGGGTCAATGAACTTAATCCTTTAGGCATATAGAACCAATCCAAAAATATCAATAAGAAAGGCCCCTTATGCTACAACTTATGGCATGGAAGTAGTCATACCTTTGGAGATCAATTGACCTACACTTAGATAAAAAATTTATGAGGATAGTCACAACGATGATTGGCTTGCCCATGAACTAGACATGACTGAAGGACGAAGGGATAAAACTCTTATTCATCAAGCAACCTATGAATAAGATTTATCCAAGCATCACGACAAGAGAGTCAAGATTAGGGAATTCTAGGTCAGTGATTGTACTAAGAAAACTACTCCCATTTGTCAAGAAACCTTCCGACAAGAATTCATCCCTAGATTGGAAGGAACCTTACATAATTTCTTCAAAAGGAGGTTCTAGTTTTTATCACTTAAAAGAACTAGTTTAAATCATAATTCCTAGGTCATGAAATGCCATGAACCTTAGGAAGTTCTATCACTAACAACCTTAGTTTATTTTTGCTCAGTGTAATAACTCGGATATTTTAGTATTGAGGGTGATCAGGCCCCAATGCTAAAATATGTCGGTTGCTAGAATTAAAATACCATTCTTAGCATGTGATAAAAATATAAGACATTTAAAACTTTTTTCACAAGATATATTTTGATGTAAACCACAATAAATTAAACCATCCACGCAATAAGATTCACCACTATAGTGAAACTCCAAAAATATAAAACTTAAATGATATAATATCATCGACATGCTCTCTCCAACTAAAACCACAAGCCCATTGTGGAATCTAAGAACCCACTAAATCCAAATATCACTGTATCATAAATATAAATGAATGGGAAACTAAACTAGGGAATAAAATAAATCTCCAGCTTCAAGTCTCACTAATCTCCAACTATGCTGTTACTCAATAACCTATCCTGAAAGGTTAGTCAACAACAACTATGAAGTCCACTACAAGAATACCAACTACTCTTCCCAAACCCTTGGGTTACATAAATGACGTCGGAATCCATCAATCTTTAATACTCTTTATGTATCATAGGGATAAATTATATTCTCATTAATTATCACTAGACCCGAAATCTCTTAGGCATCACACACCAAATCCATCCCCATTTCTTTACCTAGATATCACCAAAGCCATATATACCTCTTAGGCCCTCACCTAGGAAAATACCTAAAACTATAACCATCCCCTAGTATCGCACCTTGGATGAAATAAAGTAACACATATCTCCTAGTCTAAAACCTAGGAAATACCTAATCATAAAATGTGACCACTCTCTAGTACCAAACCTAAAAAGTGCCAACCATGAAATAATGACCACTCTCTAGTCCCATACTTAGAAAGAATCATGCATAAAACAGACTACTCGTTAGTCCCATACATAGAAACCATTAACTACAATTAATATAAATCGAAGTATAATTACAATACGTAACCCAATGATCCTAACGATATCCTTATTTTTAACATAAGCCAATTCTACAATTTATTACATTCTCTTGGCTAAAGTCATATTCTTAAAATTCTATTTTTTAAAAGTCTGATTACATGCGAATTAAATAAATCTCATCATATGATTTATAATCTCTACAAATATCCTAATAAGTTATCCAAATCCATTATTCTTATTCGGGTGAGATTTTATCAAATCAAAGTATAAATCAATTTAACCATGTGAGTTAACATTTTTTCAATAACATATTTCAATGTTCTAACCATTATTCATCATTTATGTGATTACATAAACTTAACCATATTTTCAGAATTCATATAATTGTTAACATGCCATTCGATCCAATGCCCAATAATAACAAAGTCTAATACTATAAACATGAAGGATTACAAGTATTAAATCCAATTTCATGAGTTTATAAAAACATATATATTATTACATTATCACTTCCTCGAATTAAGTGGACAGTCATATTTACATAACAATCATATTTAGAGTTTAGGCAACATTTAAATCAAATAATACTCAAGGAGAAAATAGAGATATTATTGTTGTATATGAAAGTATTCTAAAAATATGAATAGCCCATGGTGTTCCTCTTTCAAAAATCTATAGCTTTTCTCTATTGACCTTCTTCGAAATCTTACTGTCAGGCCCCCAAATTCAGGTTAAAAGTTGTTTAACAGGGATAAAGAATGAAACATATGATGGTCTGTAGATTTTTGTGTGAGGTGGAATGGATGTAAGCATATAAAGTTATAAGTGAAAGCAACACTTTTATAAAGAAATCACATGTTTGCCCCATGTTAACACAAACCAGTGAGGTTTTTCCACGTAATATTTAATTAGAAAAATAACCAAACTATATTATGGAAATACAAAACAACTGGCAGCATACATGGGTGACACATGTCACTAGTTGGGACATGTTATTAAAAATGGAAGCATACTACAATTGAAATTGGGGCGTTCATGCACCAAAAAGGGAAAACCCAAATGGGTGAGTAATCACCCAACAGTTTCATTGCATGGGCAAGAAACACTATATATAAGCAATGAACCCAACAAGAAAAGATGACTCACTCACCAAATATGCATTGACGTTACTTTTATCCTCTTTTTCCTTTCCATTTATTTTTCTTTATTTTATTACACTTTTCTTCATTCCCTAAGTATATTATATGGTAGTTTGTGATATTTTTCTTTAATGTTTCTTGCATTTATATTTGTTGTTGTTTACTTTCTTGCTTTAGATTTATCTTAGTGTATTTTTTTACTTTATTCACAATTTACTTTCCTATAAATCTTTACTTTAATCTCATTTTATTTTATTTACAAAGATTTAGTTTTCTTTCAATTCATGCAATTTATTGATTTTTTATGAGTTAATTACTATAATTTAATAGTGACATCAAATTCTTCCCTAAGGGAAGCATAAGTCCTCTTAATTGAGGCATCGAACACAACACAATCGCCTCATAATTATCATTAGACTTTGGTTGACCGGACCACAAATCTTTCCTGGCATGCTCGCAGTCCTGATTATTTACCAAGCCAAGTGAAAAATAACCCAAACATATTTTTGGCTCGCCCGGTGAGACACCAGTGTTGTGTGATGGTTACAAATGTCTTAGACACATTGGGGTGAAGATATAACATAAAATGTTAGTGAAATTGTCTTTACCAGCCAACATATTGCCACTTCAGAGCAAATATTGGTCGAAACAATGGAAGAGTTAGGACCAATGGATCATAATCTAGACTTCAACATTCCAATGGCTCTGAAGCTAGTAATATTTAAAATACACCAGCAGTTGGTGTGCTCACAAACTTTCAAGACCAATTGATCAACCAACTGAACCCGATTTTTGATCACTTTGAGAATATTATACAAAATCTTAATACCATGATCACTATAGTGACTAGTAGGTTTTTCTTGTCCAATGGCATGACATCTAGTGATCAAATATATGCACCATAAATTGGTGTAAATACAACTAATAAACCAAATCCTTACCCCCATGTCAATTACATACCTAGTACTGGTAAAACCAAATTTGAAAATAACCTTAGTATATAAGGATATGCTAATACTACTAGTGTCAGTATTAGTCGATGGAAGTTGTAGGACCGTATGACACCTGTCAACAAGTGGATGACAATAACCCAATAGGGAGAACACATCTCCTAGAGGTACAAAGGACTATGCTTTATCTAAATGAGACCAATTTATGCTTCCTAAGTGGTTCAAAGTATGGAGTTATAAATAACCTAGTTTTTGAACCAGAATTTTGGGGGTTGAGCATTGGATAACCAAAATCCTCAGGTATCCCTTCCTATGCCGTACCAAACACAACAAGTGCACTCCGATAGGTTCCATCACCCTTTGTGCAACCAACTCCTTTGCTTTACCAAATAAATTTCCCAAAAAATATGTAATTGCTCAGGGGAGTGGGAATGAATTAGATTATGGACCTGATACATAAAATATGTGGACCTTTAGCTCAGGGCGTAGTAGACCTCAATCTATAGGAATCCATATCCAAAATGGATTGACACGATTGAACTTCCTAAATGCTAAAAATTCCTAACCTTTAATACTCTTCTCAGTGGATGAGAGTCATACCACAGTGCAACACATTGCTAGGTTTACTGGCCAATGTGCTGATGCTGGGACATATGATTATTTAAGGATATGATTATTTTCCAGTTACCTGACAAATGAAGCCTCTACATGATTCATAAGTTTTCCACCAAACACTATTCAAACTTGGTAATAAATGAAAGACATATTCCACTCATAATTCTTCCAAACTGAACCATATAAGTTTCCATGGCTGACTTGGCTAGATTAACTCAAATGCTTGATGAAAAGGCTACTACATTCATAAATAGATTTAAAAGGGCTATGAATAAGTGCAAAATATTCTTGCCTGAGTCAGAATTTACAAAATTGACACAAAATGCTTTGGAGTTTAGGCTTCGAAATATGCTTGATGCCACTTAATTTAGAGACTTGGTGGAATTAACTGCCAAAGTATCCAGACATAAGGCCCTTCTTGAATAAGAGCATGAAATAAATCCTTCTACATTAAAAACATATTATAAATATCCTAATTTTGAAATTGATGCTGGTGAAATTATAGGAATATAAACTATAATATGAGAACTATTGGTTAGAAAGGATACTACAACGAAATCCTTTGCACCAAATTCAAATGGAATGATAAAAAAAAATACTCTTTTGAAATTACCAAGGTTGATGAGATCTTTGACTTTCTCTTAAAATCTATAATGTTAAAACCACCCAATGATTCTAACAAACCACGTAAAATCAAAGGAAAAAACTATTAGAAATACCATAATTTATTTTCTCACTCAACTAATGCCTGCTATGTATTTCGTGATTGGGTGCAAGAGTAAATCAGGTAGGGGAAGATCAAATTCCCCACAAAAGAGGAGAGAATAATGGGGGTAGATCAAGAACCTTTCCCTAACGTCAAAGAATTGTGCAATAAATCCAAATGCCTATGAATAAAGGTCATGTGGAGTTCAGAGTGAAAACTAAGGCTGAACCCAAGGTTTTGAAGACTGAATCCATTGAAGATCCTGATTAAAAGGTGATGAAACACATATGTATTGTGTGTGGTGAATACTATGCTAAAATGTGTCAATTGGTGGCTTCGAAGGGGAAATATTAGCATAAAAAGAATAATAAAAATGGGAACAATGGCAATACAACTATGGCCCCAATATTCCAAGACCAACAGGAGGTTCAAAGCAAGCCTTCTAGGAAAGTGAGACCATTTTTTAGTCCTTTTCAATCCCAAGGGAATGTTAAGATACCAAGGAATAATCAATACATTAGACTTGGCTTTAGGGATGCTAAATACCACAATCACAAGGGAAATTTAGGACTAATAAAGGTCCCAAAAATATTTCTTAATGGTCAAAGGAATATCGGACTGGGTCGTATTCCAAATGCCAAAGGTTTCACAATAATTCAATGATATGCCAAAAAACCAAAGTCAGTCAAACCTAAGCAGGCCGATCCTGGCTTGTGGCATGTGGTGCAACAACTAAAATAAAAAAGAAAAGAACCTGAGGTGATGATCTCTCAAACACAGTAAAGAAGGATCAAAAGGAAGTATAGGGTCTGGGAAGATTCCTTTGAGATTGGATCGAAGGGTTTTGCATATTCATATTCAAATTTAATCCTAAGGTTTCATAGGGAACCAGGAGGGATTCAAAATCTTATGACTTGATAGAATAAAGGATAAATGAATTGGAGAATTCTATGAGAATGGATGAAGGAAGTTAATCAGAGGAAAGGGGAGAAATGATGGCAGTTGATGCCACAACACCTTTTTAAAAGACAAAATATCACTATTTCCTCTAGTTTGGCCCTCTACCTTAGCAAGTGTCAATTAATATGGTTGTGATCCTCCCTAAGATGTTTAAAGATGGAGAAGGTCAAGAGGCACCAGCCATTGAAGTGGATGAAGAGTGGGAATCAAAGGTATATAGCTTATATTTATTTATCTTTGCCTTTAATAGTGTGTATGCGTTTGAAGAACCTACTAAACATATGACTAGCTATATAAAGAATTTTTTTATAAAATCTTGATTAAATGATGTCCTTATAAATAAAATATTGGTAGACAATGGGTTAGATATCAATTTAATGCGACTCTCCATGTTATCAAAAATTAGTAAAAAAATGCTATATTCGTTCAAACTCAGATTATTATCTCTAGTTTTGTTGGAGATAAGAAATCGACCAAATTTATACTATCAGTTGATATTAAAGTAGACACTATAAAGCTTAAAAATACTTTCATTATTATTGAAGGCAGAACTAGTCTTAATGCATTACAAGGTAGATATCGGATCCATTCTAACAAATATATAATTTATTTTATGCATCAAAAATTACTTTTGATGAAGGAGGATGATCCTGTAGAAGAAGTGGATGATGATCCACAACCTTTTCACTCTATTTCCAACTGTGTTGAAATAAAGCTCTACCAAGAAAATATAGGGCCTATAAATACAGAGGCTTTAGTTCTTGAGACATTAGAAGGTTTTGTTTTTGAAGAAAGTTAGAATGATTTAGTTTTTGGCATTATGGGTCCAACTGAAGGAAACAAGACTATTGTTTAATAGTAAATACGCCTATTAACATTCAGTAAGACAATGAAAGCTTGGCCATAGCTCTATATAAATTTAGAGAGTTAGAGCTGAGCATTAGTCTTGGTGAAGAAAAGATAATAAATTGGGTTGACTGTGTCTTCGAAGAAGATGTAGATAATGAATCTGCTATAGACAATAGTGAATTAGCAAGTACACCAATAAAGTATGAGGAATTGATGGTGAATCAATCGGAACCTTAATAGAAGTTCATTGGGGACATAAAATAAAATAAAAGAGTCACTTATATCAGTGGAAATCTCAATAAAGAAGACCAACAATTGGTCATAGACCATCTACACCAGTACAAGGACTTATTTGATCGATAATATGATGAATTACCTGGACTACATAGAAACTTAGTGGAGTACAGACCATGAAATATAGAGGGATACAAACCTATGAAGCAGTTGCCAAGGCAAAAAACTCTCTAGGTTACAATGAAAAATAAAAGTGGAAATAAAAAGGCTACGAAAAGATGGATTCATTCAAACTCCTAGTTATGTTGAATGACTCTCTACTATAGTTCCAATAGTTAAAAAGAATGGAATGTCAAGATTCTTCATTGATTTTAGGAATCTCAATGCAACTATTCCCAATGATGAATATCTAATGTCAGTAATAGATTTATTTTATGATAGGTCAACATGTCATGTTATTATGTCCATGATGGATGGTCATTCTGGCTATAACCAGATATATTTAGCATAAGAAGATGTTTATAAGACTTCATTAAGATGTCCTAGTAACTTGGGGGACTTATAATGGATCAAAATGTCATTTGGATTAATGAATATATCGGCCACATATAAGAGCCGAATGAAAACCATTTTCCATGACATGGTTAGCACTTTTTTGGAGATATATTGATCATATAATTGTGAGGCCAAACTTATAAAAGGATCATTTAACACACCTCTAAAAATATTTTGAAAGAATGAAATTATATCAACTTAAAATAAACCCTTTAAAATGTGCTTTTGGATTTTCTACAAGGAATTTACTTAGATATTTAGTGCATCAAAAATGAATTCAAGTTGATTAGAACAAGTCTAAAACTATTTTTAAAAGAAAATCCCCCATAAAAAATAACTACAAAGGTTTTTGGGTTAAGTTAATTTTCATAGAAGATTTATTTCTAATGCTGCAGGAAAGACTAAAGTATTTCCTCCTTTCTTGAAGCTAAATGATCAAGAAGAGTTGGACTAGAAGGTGGAACATAAGCAAGCTTTCTAAACACTTAAGATATACCTAGTAAAGACACCTGTATTGGCACCATCAAGAGAGACAATCCATTAAAATTATAAATTTCAACTTCTGATGCATCTATTGGAGTGTTATTGGCTTAAGACTGTGAAAATGATAAGGAACAAGTTCTTTATTACCTTTGTAAGTATATAAATGACCATTAAAATAGGTTTTGTAATGGAAAAACTATGTTTAACCTTGTACTTTGCTACTATGAAATTAAGATACTATTTTCTACCTTAAGAAGTTTTTGTCATTTCAAAGTTTGATTTGATCAAATACATGCTAGAAAGGCCAATTTTAGGAAATAATATTGGCAAATGGGTATTAGCTCTATTGAAATTTTGCTTGCATTATATGCCTCAAAAGGTAGTAAAGGGACAAGCTTTGTCTGATTTCCTAGCATATTGCCCATGTGAGGATCAATTGGATGGGAAATATGAGATAGGTTATGTGTCCCTTTGTCCATGAAAATTTAGTTTGATGGTTTGAATACTGAAATTATGTCAGGGTTTAGGGGTAGTTATTAAACCTTCTAAAAGTATCAAAATAAAACATGGTTATGGTTTATAAGAAAAACATAATCTAATACCCAAGAAGAATATGAGACTGTAATAATGGGATCGAAAATTCTTTGAAGCTCTAAGGCTTCAATTATATAAGTCTTTGGTGATTCACAGTTGGTTATTAGAGAGTTAGCTAGTGAATATAAATGTGTCCATGAGGGGTTGACTCTATATAACTAAGTGGCATTAAATTTTCTATCCAAATTTGATGAAGTCAATTTATATTCCCAAGTTTTTAAATGGAGAAGTCAATAAAATCTCTCGAAAAATTAGGTTTAAACCTTGATGATGACTCTGAAGCCAAACTTAAAATTTGTGATACTGACGGCATCTTACTTTTCTGTATAACATATGGCCAATGGTGGAAATTGGATATATCGATGTCTAAGACGATTGGAGAAAACTAATTATAGAATCTCTAAATGATACAAACATCAAAATTGATAGGGTTGTCAGGTGGAGAGCAACCAATTATGTTATGTATGCTACTAAATTATTCAAAAGAGGTTCTAATGGGATAATACTAGAGTTAGTAAGTAAACGTGAATGCTTAACAATCATAACATAAGTCCATGAGGCCCTTTATGGATCTCATCAAGTTTGTCCAAAGATGAGATGGTTATTAAGGTAGCATGGATTTTGTTAGCCATCCATCATTACAAATTGTATTGAATTTCAAGGGGATGCAAAAAGTGTAAAAAAACACAATCCTTTAAAACATATGTCTACAATTGACCTACAAAATGCGGTTAGGCTTTGGCCATTTAGAGCATGAGTAACTGATGTAACTGGAAAAATTTATCCACCATCTTCAAAGCTATACATTTTTTTTTGGTTCTAACATATTATTTCAGTAAGTGGGTAGAAGCTAAGGGTTTGAAGTCAGTCATCCAAAATGAATTGGTAGATTTCTTACAAGACATTGTATAAAGGTTTGGGATAGAAAAATCCATAATCTTGAATAATGCAACTATCTTTGAATCATAAATGGTGTTAGAATTCACTTTAAGGTTAGGCATAACCCTCACAAAGTCATCACCATACTATACTCAATCAAATGGACAAGATGAGACCACGAACAAAGTAATTAATAACAATCTGAGAAAAGTGATTGAGAAAAATATAAGAGATTGGCATAATTTGTTGCCAAAGGTTTTGTGGGCTTATAGGATCTCTAAAACGTAAAGTACTGGAATAAACCCATTTGACTTAACATATGGTCATGGTGTTGTGTTGTCAGTACAAAATACTTTAAATTTATTGAGAGTTATAGCCCAAAAGGTTCTAACACTTGAAGGTTAGGATCAAGAACTACACATGGAATTGGAAAATATAGACAAGGATAGAGTGAGATCCTTGAACAATATCTTGATCCAAAAGAAGAAATTAACAAACAACTATAACAATAAAGTGAAACAAAGAACATTTAAAGAGGGGTATTTGGTTTGTACGACTATCATGCCTATTGTTGATGTCTAAATTTGGGCTTGATACTTCGGAATAATCTTAGCTTAAGTTACCCAACATTTATAATCATGGATAAATATGTTAAACTAAAGAAATAAGAGACACAGAGGATTTACGTGATTCAACCCAAATGTGGTGTCTACATCCACGGGGATAATGTCACTATATGGTTTAGGGTTTAGTATAAATATCCATGTAACACTTTTTAGGGTTAGAACGAGGTAGTTACGTCCCCTAGCTGAGAGAAGTAGTCATCTATTTACAGTAGTTGAAAGTTAAAAAGATGAAATACCTTTATACGTTAGGTATTTACATCTTTACACGATAGTATGTATATGGAAATTAATTCACGTAAATGTGCATGATGACTATTGATTATCCCATATGTGTATGTTCATATTACTGATGGTTCACCTTCATAGGTGTGGTCGACTAGATGGTGGTGTCACTACATTATAGGCTCATGTGACCTAATTATTTTAGGCTACAACAACCCCCCCCCCCCCCCCCAATACTTCATTCTATATGGGGTAGTGAAAGATGGAGTATTCTTCTCCAAAAGTTGTTCAGCTTCCTGAGAAGGTGTTAGTCAGATGATGATCTCAAGGACATGTAAATTTCATTTTGTCACCCTAAGGCGGTGGCAATTTTGAAAATAGTTGGAAAAAATAATGAACCATCTAAGGGTACGCTGGTCTTTTGGATGCTTGGGGACATGGGACGTCATTAATATCTGAACCGTTGGTACGTTTAATCTTTCAAAGTTGGAGCTTAAGGGACGTTATTCCACCTAAAAAAAGGTCCTTTACCCTTAAATCTCATCTCACCTTGAATTTCAATTCTCTCCCATACTGTTGAGCTTTCTATTCACTATTGAGAAGAGAGTTGCGACTGAGTGTAATTCTTTACCGTAAGAATCTTTTTATCCTCGTTTTTTCCTTTCTGAGTTTTTACAATGGTTTATGTTGTGGATTAAAGTCCCTTGGAGGAGTTTAGAGTAAAATGTAGGATCCCTAAATGGTGAGTAACTGAATTGGTCATTGGTTTGTGTGACTTGTGTGCTTTAGATGAGGGCTATTCGCTTCCCACAATTTTTATAGCAAAGTGTGGAGTGACATTCCCGCCCAATCATTTATTTATTGAATTTTGTTAATATTTTGATGTGGTCCCAGCCCAAATGGTCCCAAATATGTATAGAATGGTAAATGGGGTCAATCACACTAATAAGTTTCTTGGAACCCATACAAGCATAACAAAACTGTTGTATTATTATAGTTGGAGGACCACTACTGATAACATATATTATCTAAAGACATGATATTCCAACAGGGCGTTGGTAGTTAATTTTATTGATTCCAATAAAGATTATTGGGATTATGGTTTAATTGTTAAGAATTAACAGTTTTCCCCTCTTCCCGAGGGTGAAGAATACACTAGGCCATGTTGCCCTGAGGAAGGGCATGGCATATGCCGACATTCTTATTATTTGCATATTTTCTTCTGAACTCTTTTCAACTTATTCATTTACTAATCAGTGTTTCTGTATTTGTGTTTGTCAGAGATAAGGAAGAAATAAATTCCACCTGAATCTAAGGTGAATTTTTTTATTTTAAACTTGTCTGGTCTATTCAACAGAGACTTGGGCAACACTATCCTCACTCGGTTTAAATACTATTGGAGTATCAAAATTCAATCACTTCATTTGTTACCCGGCTAACCAAAGACATTCTTATAGTCCCCATTAACCTAGAGGATTCGACCCATCTTCCTCGGCCACTGGTTCAGAATCTTCTTCCAAGTTAGAGGGGAATATTATTGTTAAAGGTACTTTATTCTCGTTCGAGTCTTTGGATATAAATTTCATACCGATCGTTACTTCTTTATCAAAAGATATAGTGAAAATAAAGATCCCTAATCTCCTTGCTAGAGCTAAGCCTCCTTCACTGGCTGAGAAGGGGAACATTTAGGAGGGAAGTTCCAAGCGCCCAGTCATTATGGTGCCTAACGAGGTTAAGGCCTAGGAACCTTAATTTAAGAGATTGAAAAAAGGAGCTGACAATCGTCAAGATTTGATAGGAAAGAGATAAGACAACTAGGCTTCTATTGATGTTGTTTCTGTACTAGTGAACCCTTGTATGGATAGGGGTTTGATAGGTTCAGGGATCCTTCCTGCTGATGAGTTTGCTACTACTGCCCTTTCAAGGGTAAGACTTTTGGAGAGAGCCAACCATAATCTGGCATTGGTAACTATCTCTCTCCTTGACTTCAATTCATATGTCTATACTTTAATCTTGAGGTTTAACTGATTTTCTTGCCTTTCTTGAAATTTGCAGTTTTTGGCTGACTATGATCAAATTCTGAGGAGAGATGACCAGCTGAAGGATTCATCGGCAGACGTTGAAGTTGCCTTCAAAGGTTTAAAATATTCCCTGGATGCTTCCAAAAAGGCACATGTGAAGGACTAAGAGAAGTGGAAAAGGATTGTAGAGAAGGCTGAAAAGGATAAGAACGATGCGGTGAAGGCTATCAAGGAAGTTATAAAGAAAGTCGACCTCGATGAGAAGATTATTATATATGTGGATGGCCAGCATCAAGTTCTGAAGGCAAAGTTAAAGAAGGAAAAAGAGGATGATTATACCAGGGGTTGGGATAAGGCCTTTTCTACTATGGATATGCAAGTGGACTTCTTAAATAAGTCATCCTTTAAGGAAGGATGGGACGCTGCTCTTAAGAAGGTCGGCATAGCATCAAACTCTGAGATATTTTAATTGTACAACCCCTGTACTCCTCATGTGATTGATGAGGAGATGGATGATGAGGATGGAGTGGTTGAATCTTCCTTAGCTCCTGAGGTGGAAATAACAATAGCTTACTCTGAGGAGGAGTTTGCTCAGGTTAAGGAGAAGGTGCAGACGTCTAGGATTATTTTCATATTTTTTATCTTGTAACACAACACTTTTGTAATCTACATTGGCCATCCTTTTTATGTATTTCCTTCCATAAATTTTAATGAAATTTCCCTTTCTTTCAAACAAATGATATTAATGCATACTGTTCCCTTTCCTTATCCTTTCATACTCATGCCCTGCTTTTCAGTTTAACTCTAGAAGGGATATTATGGTAGCTGCCGAGAGTGACTTGTATAAAAGGAGCGTTCCGATCTTTGGGGTTGGTCATGAACATCTAGAAGTGGATGAACTGGAACAACTGCTTTGCCTAAATATTTTCAATCAAGTTAAAGAAACCTACCTTCATTTGTATAGGTTATTCAGTTGCGAAATGATACTTCACACGATAAAGGATCATAAGGAGTCTCTTGCAAGTTTTAAGGCTGATTACGAGGATAAGTTTTCTCGATTGAGTAGTGAGGGTGGTTTTAATAAAAAGATATAGGATATCTCTTCGATTTATAATAAAAAGGATTTTGTGATGAAATTTGAGGTAAATATTGCTCAGAAGGTAGCCAGTTTATTGGAGTAAGATAATAATATGTTGTGGGATGAGTTGGAGGGATTGAAGAAGTCAGCAAGTGCCGATCCAAGAGAAAGGGGTTTCTTTTTTGGAGAAATAGAATGCCTGGTTAATGGAGGAAATTGAGAGATTAAAGAAGTCCAAATGTGTTTAATTATCCAGGCAGGTTGTGGTTGCTCCTCCTACAGTTGAAGAGGAAAGGACCGAAAATACCTTGGTTGACTAGTCAACTTGATAGAGAACCAGTCGACTAGCATTAAGATATTGAGTGAAATGGTTGATAGTCTGACTTTCCATTTTTATAAGAAATTGAGCACCGTTTGGATGAATGGATTTTATGAAGCCTTGGCTTATATGGATGATGAACTAGATTAGGCTAGGAGAGAAGGGTACAAATGGGTCTCGTTTAATTCTCTGATAATATTGAAGGTGCTAAAAAACTCATTATGGTATTGGTGTGACTCTGGATGTTTAGATAAGCCTACTTCTCCTTTTAAAATAGATACCAAGTGGATTCCAACTGATTCCATACCCATAAGCCTATTTAGGAAATATCTTGGAGACTATGTCCTTTATAGATAAGACATTCTCGTTTGACCTCTGCATTTGGTGGACAAATCCAGCTCTAGTAGGAAAAATAGGCTTAGGTATTAGGGATCCACTACTCTTCCTTCCACTTTGTCTATACCTCCTAAAGGCATAGAGATATCCTTAGTAAAACGTGTGGCGGAATGGGAATTTCCTTTTGGTCCTGTGTTGATTTGATCATGATGAATAAGAATTTGTAATAATGTCACAGTTTTCTTTTTCTTAAATAAAATCTTAGTTGTTGCTAATGTTTCTTTGTGTGGTTGTGGCTTTATAATAGCTTAACATTATGATTATGTGGTCGGCCGTTGGTCGAATAATCTGCTTCAATGATTACCAATTATGACAAACCTAAGTTGTTTAGGCTTAGGCTCTACTAACACACTCGTAGTTGTCCAAACGGATCTTATCATTTTTTACTAAGTGTTTGTGCTAGTTAACATTGACAACAAAATGGTAAAGGATTTTTCCTTAATTTGGTCCAATAAAACATCTTGTTCTTGACTTTAATAGGTCATACATGCAGTTTTAGGATTAGAAACTTCTTGTACGTGGCTTGTCAAATAGGAAGTCATATATGAAATTTTAGGATTGCTCTTGCTGGTTACCAGATTTGGATTAATTTTGTCCTTGGATTTAATTTTGCTTGTTTTGAAGTTTTATGACATCTCCCATTCCCCCCAAAAAACACAAAAAAGGAAATCATTTGATGATAAATTAATAATTTTTGACTCATATTAAAAAATATGTTCTACAAAGATATTGGAAATTTTAATTCATAATCACTCATAATATTTCCTCAAATGTTCGGCATTCTAGAGGTTCTTGAATTTCTCTCCTTCCAGGGTTTCTAGGCGATAAGTACCTAGTCGGACGATCGCAGAAATATGATTTGGACTATGCTATTTAGCCCCCAACTTATTTTCTTTCTGAAGTAATTTCTTAAGAATATAATCTCCCTCCTTTAGGTTTCTCGACTTTACTCTCCTATTGTAGAATCTAGGAGTACAATACTGGTAGGCATCCACACGCAACGTTGTATTTTCTCTTACTTCTTCCACCAAGTCTAAATCCAGTCTCCTCATGAGATCACTCTTAGGAAAGTTAAAGTGTGGAGCACTCTGTGACTGGGTAGATTAAATTCTATAGGGAATACAACCTCTATCCCAAATGTCAACATATAAAGAGTTTTGCTGGTAACTGCCCTTATCGTTGTTTAATAGGCCGAAAGCATACTATGTAGTTTGATGATCTAATTTCCTTTGATGTCATATAGCCTCTTCTTGAAGCCATCAAGTAGTATTTATTGGTTATTTCTGTTTGACCATTACATTAAGGATGCCCAGGTGAAGAGTGCGGTTTTTGAATTCTGGATTGGAGGCAGTAATCCTCAAATTCCTGATTGTCAAATTGAGTCCTATGGTCTATGAGAAAGACATATGGTATACTATAGCAACATAATATTATTCCATATAAACTAGAAGATTATCTCAAAGGGAATTTCAACCAAGGTTTCAGCCTCCACCCATTTTGTGAAGTAATCTATAGCGGTAACTAAGTATTTAAACTTTTCTCTTGTCTTCGATAATGGGATGACCAATTTAATACCCCACATGGAAAAAGTCCGTGGAGATGTGATCGGTGTTAGTGCAGCCCCTCATTTTTCTATGGATGGTGGGGAACTTCTGGTATTTTTTTCATCTCCAAGAATATGAAGTACAATCTACTTTCATAATTGGCCAAAAATATCCCTAAATGGCCACTCTTCATACCAATGATCGTCCTACCAAATGAGCTCCACATGACCCTTCATGGACCTCCTTAATTAGGTCTTGTACTTTCGAAGGATGAACACATCTGAGTAATGAGATGGTGAATCCTCTTTTACACAAAACACCTCCCTCCAAGACGTATCTAAGTGCTTTGTATTTCAACTTCCTTACTTATTTAAGGTAAACTGGAAGAGTGAATTTTTCAATATATCCTTTAATGGGATCCATCCATGAAGGGACCAAATCAACTACAATTAGATTAAAAAATTATTTTTATATACTTTTGTTTGTTATAAATTCTATAGGAATGGTCCTTCTCAATTTTGTTTTGGTCACTAAAGCTAGCTGAGCATGTGCATATGCTTGGGAATTTTCCAGTCTGGGTACTCTGTGACCATTTTAACCGCAGGTTAGATATTCTATCTTGGTCCTTTTACGAGGCATCTTGTTATCAATTCTCCTCCTACTCCTTATAACCTAACACTGGACTAATGATCAACTAGGAATTACTGTGGGCTATAACCTCCTTGGTGACCAATAAAATAGCTAGTTTGAAGCCTGCAATCAGTGCTTCATATTTTTCCTCATTATTAGAATCTTAGAATTAAAAATGTAGTGCATATTCCACATCTATATCATTATGAGTATTGATGATTAACCCAATGCCGCTACTAGTAGCACATAAATATCCATCTATATACATCTTCCATATAGGAAATTATTCTAAAGTTACCTTCATTTAGGGATCCATATTTGTTACTCGGGGTACCACTTGGTTATTTCTCGCACAGTGGATGTTTCTGGTTTGTCTATTTTGGAGTTATTTTTTAGAGAAGTCTACTCGGGATGCTTTGCCTTTGAGGTCTTCTTTGAAAAAGTCTACTTGACTGATGTTTCTTTTGCCAGAATTTGATCAGCAGGATATTCGTCAAAAGTGAATTTGGCTATAAAATTTACTATCGTTTGTCCCTTTACTACTGTCTTGGGTTCATAATATAGATCATATTCTTTGTTTTCCACTACCCATGTGATTAACCTCCCTAACTTCTCTGGTTTATTAATGGCTTGGTGTAGTGGTAAGTCCGTGTAGACCATTATGGTGTGGGCCTGGAAATACGATTTCATCTTTCACGAGGCTTTAATGAGGACCAAAGAAAGTTTCTCGAATCGTGGGTATTGGATTTCAGCTCCTCCAAAGGCCTTAATGGTGTATTAAATTAGTTTTTGTATCTTATTTTCTAGTCGAATGAGGACCGAGCTAATCGTTGACTCAAATACTACCAAGTATAAGTATAATTTCTCCCCCATAAGTGGTCGAGAGAGCAATGATGGAAATCCCAAATATTTTTTCAACTCTAGAAAGGCATTCTCACATTTTTCATTCCATTCAAAAGAATTTCTTATCACCTTAAAGAAATATAATCATTTATCAATAGCTCGAAAGACAAACCTGTTAAGGACTGCTACTCTTTCAGTTAGCCTCTCTACATCCTTCTTGCACGAGGGAGACTGGATGTCAATCAACGCTTTGATCTTATCCTGATTATCCTCAATGACTCCCTAATTTACTATGAATCCCAAGACTACTCCTTCTTATAGGCCGAACATGCATTTGTTAGGATTGAGCTTCATTTGGTTCTTATGTAATTGATCAAATGTCTGTCCCGGGTTCATATGTGGTCGGCTAATTTCTTTCTTTTGGTGAGCATGTTCTCCCCATATACTTCCATATTTTTTCCAATTTGTTCCTTAAAAACCCTATTCACCAACCTTTGGTATGTTAATCCATCATTTTTTAGCCCAAAGGGCATAACATTGTAGCAGTAAGCACCTCTGTTGAATTCTCTTAGTGTATTTGATGATATTTAACTTGTGGCATGTGAATTGTGGTTTTATCCCTCGTATATCCTCATGGATTTAAGAAAATACACTTTTCCTTTCTTTAAGGAATTTTATCAATTCCTATTTGAGGGTTGGCTCTAGAGATGAGTCGATTTGTGTAGTCCTTTTGGGGTGATCATCATCCAAGATGATCGTTTTTGTTACTTCTATAACCTTACATTTAACCACATCCTCCTCCTCACGAGGATCTAAGGTCTCAATCTGGTATGTGGTGGTGAGTTTATATACTTCTTCCTAGCTGGTTGATGTATAATAGCATTCTCTATCTTCAATTTGATTTCCCATGACAATGCCGACCCCATAGTGTATGGGGAATTTTAAGCACTGATGGATAGTATATGTTACTTTTTCTAACTTATTCGAGTCGACTCTACAAAGGATCATGTTGTAAGTTGATGGGACATTCATGTCTAAGATGAAGAAATGAATCTTTTTACTTCAGCTTGCTGGCCATGTGCCGATAAAAAATTTAACTTGATAGCTCCCAAGGGATACTCCTTTTCCCCTGATAATCTTATCAGGGTCATGTGATAGGGATCCAATTTGCTATCTCGTAGTCCCAGTCCTTTGAAGGAAGTCATAAAATATGACATCGGTTGAGCTACAATTGTTTACTAAAATTTTTGCCACTCTTACCTCATGTACTTGTATAGTGATGACCAGAGGATCATCGTTGGGATAGAGTACTCTAGATATATCATTCTTAGAAAAACCTATTACCATCTTGTCTTTATTTATCTTCCTTGGGCGACCATCAACATCATTTAATATATTGACTTGTCGAATGTATGAACATGCCTTGGCTTCATTTAAGTAGGACTTTCTTTAAGTTATTTCATCTTTGTTACCAGTATCTCCTCCTATAATAAAATGACAACAAAATCATATCATCTTTACCTCAAGTTCAGGCTCTCGGGGGTTCTTCAACAGGTCTAGGCCATCTTTCGAATCATCATTTTCTGCCTCTTTTCTTGTCTTCCCTTCCTTTGTAAGGGGATTTTAATCATCTTTTGGTGTCTTTTTCCTCTATCTTTTAAATGAACTTGGAAATCTTGCCACATCAAATTAGGCTTTCTATCTCATTCTTTAGGGATATACAGTTGTCAGTAGTATACCCATAATCTTTGTGAAATTCACAGTACTTGGACTTATATCTCTTGTTAGGGGGAGATTTTAATTTTCCAGGCCATTTTAATTCCCTGCTTCCCCTTATCTCTTCCATAACGTGATGTACGCCAACAGTGAGGAGAGTATATTCATTATAGAGGGGAGTATATTCATTATACTTCTTGGGCGTTTCAACCTTCTTATCCTTTTGGTCCTTCTTCTTGGAGTTATTTTGGCCATCGGCCTTAGAACCAAGGTCTTGTTTGGATGCTTTAGCCTCCTCAACGTTCATGATCTTGCCAATTTTAGCCATTAATTTAGTCATGGTCTTAAGGGAGTCTTTGTCCAGATCATAATACAACTTCTATAGGAGGAAACCACTCATCAAGGTAGTGATAGCTGTCTTTTCTACATAATTTACCATTTTTAACCTTTTTATTATTAAAACGAGTAATATATTCGCGAGTGATTCCCCATGTTCGCTGAGGAACACTTAGTAAATGAGCCACCTTTTTTATGGTTTGGCTGTAAAATAGAAATTACAAATGAATAGCTCGACAAGTTGCTGTAAGCTAGATATTTTCCTACGAGGAAAATTATTATACCAAATTTGTGTGGATCCGGTAATAGTTCTTGAAAATGCTCAATAATGTATTTCAACTGGTATTGAGTAGATGTCGGTTGTAGCCTGGTATTACTCTACATAAAGGACATGATCAATTTTTCCATCATACTTAGGAGTAACCACATATGGTTTGAATTTAGCAGGTGTAGGGAAGTCCACGATGGTTGGAACAAAGGGTGAATCCCTTCATAAATCTCCTCTATAAAGTATTTTTAGACTTGGCCATTTCTCCCAAGCTATCTTCTAGCCATTGGAGTGAACCTTTCCAGGGATGATCATCTGGATTAGTTTTATGGAAAGCAGTTTTAGTAGCTCGGCTGTACGTTTGTGCTGAGCTCTTTTCCTGAGAAGTCTGCTCGGCACGCTTAGATCCTTGTATGCTAGTTCTTAACCTAAAAGAATCTTCTCGAAAGTCTCAAGATATGTATGGATCCCTATGGTTATGGCCCCTATTTGTCTAGGGCCCTAGGAGATCAAAGGCAGTGCCGCTACTTAGTCTTTCCCAGACAACCGACCATTCCTGAGAGAGAGAAAGCCCATCACACTAATTAATGGAGCTGGGGGAGGAGGTCGCGCTGTGGCGTTAGGACCTATCATTTGAGGATCTGGAATATTTGGATCTGATCCTTTCATTCCTGGATCTAGAGGAGGCATTTCCATTCTGTAAAATAGAGCAACAACTGGCCTAGCTTGGAGCATTTGAGTAAGCTTCCTTACTATTTCCTGCATCACTTTTTGTCCCTTAGTAATGTTTAGCAAGTTTCCATGAATATCTCCTATGCTAGGGAGAGATAAAGGATTGAAGGCACTGCCTCCTACAAGACTTCCATCTAGAATGTATGTTATACTTCGATAGTATAATTGAAAAGTTGATATTGAAAGAAATAGGTAGGAAACAAAAATAACTTCTAGCTTCCCGCAGACGACACTAATCTGTTGATGTCTAAATTTGGGCTTGATATTTTGGAATAATCTTAGCTCAAGTTACCCAACATTTATAATCACAGATAAATATGTTAAAATAAATAAATGAGAGAAGTGTAAAGAGACATGGAGGTTTGACATGATTCGACCCAAATGCGGTGCTTACATCCACGGGGATAATGCCACTATATGGCTAAGGGTTTAGTACAAATCTCTTTGTTACACTTTTTAGGGTTAGAACAAGGTACTTCTATCCCCTAGCTGAGAGAAGTAGTAATATATTTATAGCAGTTGGAAGTTAAAAGATAGAATAGCTATATACACTAGGTATTTACATCTTTACACGATAGTAAGCAACTAGAAATTGATTCACGTGCATGTGCATGGTGACTATTGAATATCCCTCATGTTTCTGTTCACATTACTAACGGTTCACCTTCATAGGTGTGGTCAGCAGGATGGTCGACCACAAGATATCTGAGCCGATTGGGTTCATTCGCTATTTGAGGATTCAGTGATAATGTTAATAGTTGTCACTACATTATAGGTCCACGTGGCCTAAATATTTTAGGCTATAATACCTATAGGTTTAAAAAATCCTACTTATGGAATATGGTTCCACAAAATGGGAATGCTATTCAAAATCCATACAACATTTAAAGGAGGATTATATCATTTAAGAAATATTAATGTCTATGTCCCTATGAGAAAGACAGATGCCAGATTTTTAAAGCCTTATTATTCAAAAAATTAGGAAGCAGGATAAACAAAGGATAATTATGAATTACATTAAGATATTGGCAATGTTACACATTATGGAAATGTTCAAACAGAAGAGACATACAATTAGTCAGAATTTCCTATAAGAAAGCCTTTAGGATTTGACTTGAGATTCTATTGCATTAAACTGAGTAGCTTAATTGGTTGGGATCCTGAATCTTAATGCCAATTGTATTCGAATTTCGAGGACAAAATTCTCTTGTAAGAGAGGGAGAATGTAATAACCCATAATTTTTTGGATATTTAAATTACATGAGTGGGTGTAATTTAATAATTTGAGAATTTAAAATAAACGAGGGACTAATTATACTTTATCTCGCGGGCGAATAAAAGTGTCACGTTATGTTATTTTCTTTTTTTTCCCGAAAACAGGTGTGGAGATGTGTTGGTTTTAAAAAGGTAAATTTTTTATAAGTTACTCAGATGGGAATTTCGAGTGCACAATTGGTCTCCGAAGGGCCGAGATAGTTAGAATATAGTACCCTCGGGTAGTGTTTGGGTTACAAGGAATTTTTGGACTAGCAGGGACTTACAGTTGCGTACATGAGTCAATCTTGGGTTTAATAAGGAGTAACCCTTATTTCTCTCTTATAAGAGCACGGGAGAAAGAAAGAAAAGAGGAAAAAAAGAAAGGAAAGAAGGAAGAAAAAGAGAGGAGCACGGACCAACTCCGGCGGATTCATGGCTCGAGGTTGTCGAATTTATCAAACCAGGCAAGTGTTTATCTTGCTTTAATCATTTAGCGTGTTTATTTTTCATATTAAAGTTCGTGAGATGAAAACTTTAGATTTTGGGTTTGGGATTCTTGAATAAAAATGGGATTTTGGGATTTTAATCTCATGTAAATGATGTGATAACAAATCTATGGGTACTCTAAACTAAAATTCATGTTAATGGTTAGAAATTTGGAGGATTGAATAAAAACAAAGTTAAGGTTTAATTCTTGTACAAATTGATGAATTCCATGAATTAATTGATGTGTTTGGTATATAATAGTCTGTAGATGATTATATTGATGGTGGGTGATGTTGGGATGACTTTTGGGAGTGATTTTTGTGAAGAAATTGGTAAAAAGCCATAACAGGAATGGTAGTCCCGTCTTATAATTTTCTCAAGGACGGGCCGATCCTCCCTCCCAAGACTGGACCGGTCCAATTTAGTAGTTTGTCAAAAAATGAAATTTGTAAATATTTTCGATACGATCGCGTGAGCCCCGACCATGTATTTTTCTGATTGTTTTTTAATTAGGATGATTTTATTACGGAAGGGTGTTTAAGAGTGGAATATTTGGTGGAAAATTAAATCTGGATTATTTTGGGATGTTCGTGGATGAGTAAAGGACTTTGAGAAATATTAAGGAACATTATATGAACCTTGGGTTAGTGAGAATAAAATTCAGGGTATGAATTTTAGGAGTGTTTGGGATGAACAACACCCGGGGAATTATTTCGACGAGGATGTATATATTTATTTATGCGCATAGAATATATATATGTATGCCAATTATATATGAATGAATCCGAATGTGTGAGTAGGCTAAATTTAGAATTTTAGTAAGTCATGATAAGTTAATATTCGAAAGAACTAAAAGGTGATATCGTATTATAAGTGAGTGAATACTTATTGTCTGAATATAAGTTGTGTGTATACTTATAAATTAATACGAATTGGTATCTTTGAATTTTAGGCTAATGCCAAGTAAGATAGGCATGGATAGCCATATTGATGATATATATATATATATATATATATATACAGTATATATATGATATGATTGTGAATATATCTGTCTGTGAATGATATATTTATGTGAAGCATACCCCCCTCTAGTGCTAGCATGGAAAGTTGCACAATGTGGGTGAATCATCTGGCTTGAGGAGCAGATAAGTATATTCCCCAGGTCATAACGTCCATTATTTATTTGGGTGATTTATTAGGGGTGAGACGTGGTGGGTATGTTTTGTTCTCATTCCTATTGGGGATCTATGACTTCTTCCCATACGTTTGAGATTTGGGTTTTTACTAGGGCGGAATGAGAGATTTCGACTGCTGGCTCCCGGATTTAGTAATATGAGTTATGCCCCAGAAGATGATAGCACTATCGTAATTATATCCATGAGTTTTGACTCTAAGTAATGGATTTATACTTATATTGTGTGTGATGTATATATATATATATATATATATATATATATATATATATATATATATATATATATATATATGAGATGTGAAAAAAATATATATATACATGGACAAAGATAAAGAACGTAGTTTATATAAACACTAGAGGTGTATAGTATATTATATATTTGAGATGAGAATATATCTATATATGGACTAAAACAAGGGAAGGATTGTGAGTTAATTTTTGATAGTCGGGAGTGTAGAAACCGGAATATAAAATGTAAAATACGTACATGTGACACCCTGCCCAATTAAATACCGGGTGATCAGTCATTTATTAAATTTAAAACAGAATGTTCGGTTGGTTCATTCATAGCATCACTATTGAAAACACTTAATAATATTAATCACCTAATAAACAATTAAGCTAGTGTCAAAACATCTTCCATTTAAGTTGTAACCAAAATAATTCATTAGTAAAATCCAAGTATTAGGATATGAACCATTCACCATACCCCTGAATAATAAATAATGGATAGGAATCAACTACTAAAAATAAGACTGGTTAAACATTCTAGTTTAAAGCTTCAAACTAATAAACCATAATAATACTCCATCCAACTAAACAAAACTATAAAGCAAACTGAGTACAATCTCTCTAATAAAAATGACTAAGAATGGGCAGCACATGCCCTAAACAAAAAGCCTAGATATAACTAAATGAAATGATAAAGGCCTCTAATCTCAATAACCTACAGCTTCCACAACAACTACAGCTCGCCAAGTAATCCAAGTAGATAGGTATGGTGTCCCTGTGGTTTAGCACCTACTATAATATATATATATATATATATATATATAACAAAAGAGAGAAGGATGCAAGAGACAGGTCAGAGCAAAATGTTTTAAAAATTATTTAGCTAGTATTTAAAACGACAATGAAGCAAGTACTAAGTGCATGTTAGATATCGAACCCTCAAATGAGATTCTCACCTCTCCACTATTGTGCACGCCTAACGTACATCTATCCTAACCTAGTTATGTATAAAGTTCCCAACTAGGTCATAGATTTATACTTTCTAATTATATCTCGTAGGAGTATTTCGTATCTCCCATATAATACGTTATTAAAATAGTTTATCCCATCTAACCACATTTCATATTCACCGTTCTAATAATTAATCTTTTACCCATTGAGATTACTTTATTTATCAACATTACCATATCTACCAATTTCACATAGTAGAATTTATCCACAAGTATATATATATATATATATATTTAGTCACAACATCCCTATACATATATATTAATCATACACCCATAGGTTAAGACCACTTGGTGCAATGCATACTCTACTATCATGTCCCGGTGCATCACTCACTGCATGGAGGACTACTAGTTCAAACTCTCACGAACCATAAATTCAAATCACAAATATGGGAGGCAAGCATATTCCCTATCAAAATGGGTCACGCACATACCTACGCTCCCATTCAGTTGTCGAAACTATCATACATCTCAGATAGCACGTAACCAAGTTCATATACTTTGGGTATAAGTCCAACATCCCCCCAATGGGTGACACATGATAAGACCGTCCAAAATCTCCTCCTAATAGCAAGCAGCGTAGGTATGCTATACACATAACAATAAGCATATAATAGGCATTCTCACATTCTATTAAAATTCATAGGTATTCACCCAAACCAAACCTATATTTCCATATGTATTATTCTCTCACTACTACGTCTAGTATATTTTCTTTATCCCAATTACTCTACATAGTATTAATTCGTAGCTAAGTTCATTAATGAATGCTCCCAAGTATTTCTCCTCCCTCGAAGGGTATCCTTAAATTTACATATCATCGCAGCAGGTAAAGTCTCTATACCCTACTGGTCTAGGACATCACTTTTCTTAAATATCCAATTATTGAATCATTCACTAATCTAAGTGTTTTCCCCGATTTATACCTATTTAGATTAGCTTATGGTTTCTCCCTCTTAGAACCAAACCTAACTTCAACCTTGGCCTACGGTTTTATTAAACTAATCCTCAGTACACATCAAACTTTGTCTCACAATTTAAGATTCGAAAGGTTCTCTGAGGTTCTACAGAAGAACTAGAAATCCGTAGAAAATTGAACCGAATTGATCCTAAGGAAAACGAACCGATCCTATATAAAAAAATGAACCGATCCTGTTTGTAAATGAACCGATCCTATGTTGTCAGAGTTGTTCTCCCACAATTACGTTTTCCCCCATTATCAAACCCATCACTCCACAGTTAGCACCCCATCCTCAATTTAACTATTTTTATTGATAACCCAATATGTATACACGATTTCTAACATCATAGGATCATCAAATCATCATGAATCATGAGATAAAAATGAAATCCCCAATTTAATTATCAAACCACCTAGTTCTTACACTTATATGAATGTTTCTAAATTAAATCTAGATTTGTTCATAGAAATTATCATAAATTCGTGGACATCATCCTATCTACATAAAGGAATCAAACTCTTATCATAACAGTCCTAATTTATGATTTAAGTCTCCCAATTTTCACCAAATTCAATATCATAATAATGGGTTAATTACCTACTCTAACATAAACACAATTATTGCTAAATAAAGCAAGTAATAAACACTTGCCTCGAATATGATGGTTTGATCCACTAAGGATATTGGTATAGACTCGTTCCTCATCTTCCGATCTATGCAACGGTGGTCCTAGTAGTGGAAGATGACTGGTGTTTGGCCTTAATCTTTAGGGACTTGTTCTCTCTCACCCTCTGAAGCTTTCCCTTTCCGTTTATGTATTAAACCCTAACTTTTACTTTACGTAACTAATATTAATTAACTCCAATTTTCGTCATTAATTAACTCCCAAAAATGCAATTTTCCAAAACGCCCTCCCCGAACGCCGGTTTGGCCTAAAATTATCTCGGGACCCAAACTAAACCCCCGGGTACACTATTTTGAATATCTCGACCCTTTCAGACTCAACGGAGCACTCTAAATGACCATAAGAGTTATAAAAAATAATTATCTTTTTATTCCCTTAAATCAGTTCCGACACGACTCACACGTGCGTCCTGAATTAATATACCAAACTGTCGTATTTCTCACTCTGGATAATTTATCAAATTACATAGTTCCATATTACGTATTCACACAGTAATATTCAATCAATAAGTATTAACCCTTGGCACGCTAGTTAATATTTATTTTAATTTGGATTAATTTACAATCAATTCTCACATTTTAATTCAATTAATCCAATAATATTAATTAATCCCATAATTATTTAAATCATCCAAAAATACGGGGCGTTACATACTCCCCCCCTAATAATGGGATTTCTTCTCGAAATTAAGAAAATAAGGCATACCTGGTACAAATAAATCTAGATACTTCACATGCATATCTGCCTCTCGCTCCTAAGTAGACTCATCCACATTGTGGTGCTCCAACTGTACCCGCACAAATGGAACTACCTTTGACCTCAGTCTCCTCTCACTACGGTATAGGATAGACACTACTCTCTCCTCATATCAACTTTCAGGCTGCAAATCAATTTCCTCTTTCACAATATAAGTGTGGTCCAACTCATCTCGAAGATACCGCCTCAACGATGAAATGTGGAACACATCATGAATACAGTGTAAGTACTCCGCCAACCCAAGTCTGTATTCCACCTATTCGATCCTCTCGATAATGGGAAATGGTCCTACGTATCTCGGAGACAATTTCCCCTTCTTCTCAAACTTGATTACTCCTTTCATAGGAGACACTCGTAGCAACACCTGATTCCCCACACTAAATTCTCTGAAGAACCTCTTGGCATCGACGTAGCTTTTCTACCTATCATGGGCTACCTGAATACGGCTCCTGATCATCTCAATACTAACTGGCGTGTCATGAATCACGTCTGTCTCGAGTAGATTGTTACCCCCCCACCTATATCCATGAAGCGGGAGAAGGACAAGATCTATCGTACAACGCCTCAAACGGAGCCATACTAATCGTAAAATGATAGGAGTTATTGTACGTGAACTCCACTAGTGGAAGATACTGCTCCCAAACCCCTCCAAAATAAACAACACACATTTGCAACATATCCTCCAGCATATGATTAGTAAGCTCAGTCTACCCATCTGTCTGCGGGTGATAAGTCGTACTTAATCACAGCTCGGTACCCATAGCCTCTTGAAAGCTCTCCCAGAAGCGTGACACAAAAATCTTATCTCTATTGGACACAATATCCAGGAGAACCCCATGCAACCTCACTATCTTGGCAATAAATAACTAGGCATACTGCCCCATAGTGTAGTATGTCTGCACCGACAGAAAATGAGCTACCTTAGTCAACCGATCCACCACTACCCATATAAAATCGTGACCCCGCTGTGATATAGGAAACCCAATGATGAAATCCATGGAAATTCTCTCCCATTTACATATAAGGATCTCTAGTGGCTGAAGAAACCCTGATGGTTTCTGATGGTCCACCTTTACTAACTAATAGGTGGAATACTTGGAAATGAACTCCACAATATCCTTCTTCATCCTGCTCCACCAGTACTGTCACCTCATATCCTGGTACATCTTATCCCCTTTGGGATGTATCGCAAATTGAGATCCATGAGACTCTATCATCACTGTATGACATAAGTCCTCCCCCTCTGGGACCACTAATCTTCTATTAAATTACAAATCCCCATATGAACTCACTGAATAGGACTCTGCGCCCTCAGCTAGGAGTCATATAATTTGATTCTAGCAGAACGAATCAACGGCTTGGCCCTGGATTACTCTCGTGACAATCTCTGGAGTGACTATCATGATGGATATAAAGGATCGGGTCACTACATCCTCATGTCCCCACTCTTTCCATTTCACCTTCCATACTTCTTCCACCTCACCTAATGGCCTACAGCTCAACGCATCAGCAACTATGTTAGCCTTTCCCTAGTGGTACTATATCTCGAAATGGTAATCTTTTGCATACTCCAGCCACCTGCACTCACGTATGTTCAACTCCCGCTGAGTGAACAAGTATTGTAGTGACTTATGGTCTGCGAAAAGGCAAAATTTCTCCCCCAATAAGTAGTGTCACCAAATTCGTAGGGAAAACAAGACTGCTACTAACTCCAAGTTGTGGGTGTACATACCCCATTATAATATCCACTAACCTCTTATTAAGTCCCTAGCACCCCCCTTCATCATTACAAACCTAAGTCATACCCCGGGTACTGACCTAAAGGCCATCGGGCACTCCTAGGCTCCATTTCACCAAAATTCAAACTCTTCATCTTGACCGAGACTGAATGAATCTTCAAAGGTCACTGAAACCCCTTTCCAACGGTCCATCACCTGCACGATTCTGACTTATGATATGGACCAACGACCCGTTTTCCCTCAAAACTTGATTAGGAGGTCATCAGACGCTCCTAGGATCCGTTTGACCAACGTCAACTCTTCAGCTCAACCGATAATAAATGAATCTTCGAAGGTAACTAACACCCCTTTCCAACGGTCCACTCCGTACGTGATTCTGACTTACGATACGGATGAACGATCCATTTTACTCCGAAAGGTCAGAGAGCGCTTCCAGGCCCCAGTTGACCAAAGTCAACACCTTAAACTGAGTCAAGATCTTTGTAATGTCAAATTAAATCTCCTAACCTTTCCAACGGTCCTCCCCATGTGCGATTCTAACTTACCATGCGAACGAATGATCCGTTTGCATCTGACGATCCCTCGTCCAAAGGACCGACGAACGCTTTCGAGTAACATTTGACCTAAAGTCAACTCCCGAACTCGAGAGCAGTCCAAAAGCCGTTCGAAGGTCTCTAAAGTAAATTTCCAACGGTTCACCCCGTACGCGATTTGGATCAACAGTTTGTGCTCTACGATCGATTTTCTGAAGGAGCATGAAAGAGACTGCCAAACGGAGGTTCAAAACCCTGCCTATCGGCAGTGTGTCTAAAGGCACCGACCGATTGGCAGGACCAGGGCTATGACAATCGATAATTCCCTGGGCCTATAAAAAATAGGACCTAACCTCATTTCAGAAGGACCCAAGATCTGTGATCCATCACTCATCAAGCTCAGAAAACTCCTCTCGAAGTCACCGTGATTTTCACATCCAAATCCCTTTCCAACCTTCACCTTTTTCATCAAACTTGGTGAATCAAGTACCCTCCATCATCATCCAAGTACAAGGGCTGCTCTCCAACATCTAAGATCAAGCTCAAGATCTTCAAGAAGGTCCAAATTTCCCAATTCTCTCTTTAAATTCTCCTAAATTGTCATTAATTTATGTTATTACTTAGCACTTTTATTCTCTCATCTCACATATCCTAATATACTTTTTATCTAGTATTATTGCAGATCTCTTATTTTCATATAAATAAAACCTAGAAAAAATAAGAAAAATAGGGTTTACTCATAAATTTCAAACGGGAATTCTCACACTTTTCACCCAACTATAACACTTTTTTACACACACACACACACATAAGAGAAGTCCCCAGTTGGATTTATGGAATAAACCTCACCCCACATTTTGCATACGAACTACGTGGACTTTGATGACTCTATAAGCTAAGTAGGCATCACTAAAAAGCTATCACTTAAGTCGTTTAATTCAAGATTAAACTATCTAAGTAACTCCTAACTGTTTTTTTGGGGAAATTTTTTTCTTTAAATCAAACAGATTAACCACAAGATGTGTTTAATAAAAATATGTACGAGATATGTTCAAGATTATGTAACTAGTTTTGAAAAACAAAACTAAAATGGTTTAAATCAATTTAAATTAGCACATCAACAAGAATGAGATGAGGTGATGGAAAAAGATTAAGTACACACATTTTTTAATGTGGTAAAACCTCACCCAACTGAGGAAACATCCACGGTGACTTCTAAGTCACAAACAAAAAATTCACTAAAATAAAATATACAAGTTACTGGCTATTTAACACACATGCAAACAAAACAGACCTATACAAGTTTAGAATATGTACCCATTGGTTTGATTCTAACTTCTCTGCAGTTCTGATGTTGATGTGGCTTTCTCAGCTTGCTAACTTCTCAATACTTTGTTTTAGCTTTACGTCGACTGTTGATGTTTTAAGATCTTTTAGCCAACACTTCTTGTGTTATAGTGTGACAAGTGTTTGTGACAGTTTTCTAACACATGCATGCACACACGAACACTTATTTATACAAACAAGTCCTATCAAATTATAGAGAGATCTAAATGATTAGGTTTTTCAGTTTCTCTCTTCTTTGGAAACAAAAAACTTTCTTCATCTTTCAAACTAACCAAGAATCAAAGGTTACCTTTCTCAGAAGACGGCCAAGGTCTTAAACAATTTCAGAGGTTTTTTTTAAATACTTTTGAAATTGTAAATCACCAATTGCGATTCCAACTAGATCATAAGTCTTGTTTCATAAGAACTAGAAACATAAAATAAATTTGTTGATTCTTGAGTTGTGAAAAACGTTTACAGAAAAATAATCAACAAATATGATTTCTCAAGATAAGAAACGAAATAATGCAGATCTACGAGATATATGACATAAAATAGCAAGATCTATAGTTTCTATGAAAATAAATAGAGATCAAACTTAAAATGTCTAAGTTGGTTAGAAGATCTCAAACTCAGAGGATACAACCCACGAGCAGCCTTCAAACCATTTCCAAAATAAAACTCAAACACTCAGGTTTTGTTTAGGTTGTAAACTGATTTTGGATTCATAAAGGAGTTCAGGGTTTGAAAAGGATTTTAGGGTTTGGACGATTTTAGGATTTTTTTCTCTCTGGCATCTCTCTCTTCTCCTTTCTGTCAGTTTGACGAACTGGCAAAAAGTTTCAAAATGCTGAGGCTCAGTCTCCTTTTATACTAAGCACGGAAGGGTCGAGAACATCATCTCTAATCTATTGTCTTAGATTAATTCTTTGGCGGTTGACTCTCATTCAACGGTTTAACAACAACAGTGGATTAAAAGTTTGTGATTGGACCAGAGAGGGTTCCCATGGATTGGGATAAAACGCATGTAGATTGTTGATTAAATTGACCCAAGGATTGAGATTGCGGACTGATTCTATGTCTTAAAGAAAACACAAATCAAGTCGTCGTAACATTGGCAGGTGTAAGGCTCAGATGAAACCAAAATCACGTATTTAAAACAAATTACACACACCCCCTCAAATCTCAAGCGCTTTCGGATTCTACCCAACCAAACATTCAGGAAAGTTTAATTAAAACCAATTATCACAAAATGAACCCAAAAGTTTTTAAAACCCAGCTCTTAATTTTAAAAAAATCATTTAAAAATTATTTAAAAATGTCAAAATTAGTAAAAACTTATTTTAAAAGGGAATTAACTCACACAAGCAATTAATGAAATATATATTATGTATGCAATCTTAGTGTGTGGAGGTTGAGAATTTACCTTTAAATGAATCAATTGAGGCATCATGTGTAGAATCTGAGGTTCTTTGGTATTTAGGGGATGGGACTCAAATTTTGTCATAATTTCCAAACTAGATGAGCACTTATACAATGTAGACTCAAGTAAGTCAAGAGTATAAGGTGCTTCAGTCTCCCCCTTGGGAAATATGAGACAAAATCTCCTTTGAGTCAACTAGGACTCGTAGGGATATGAACAAAAATAAGCAAACCTATTCCTATACAAAATTCTATCTAGTCATATCCTAGAAAAAGAAAATTACATAACTCAACTTATTACAAACCAGTACCCTAATAACATCTATTATAGACAACGATACATATTCCACCAAATAAGACTAATATCAAGCTTTTTAGAGATATTTACAAGAAAAAATGAACTCATAAGACTCAAATTTCTCCCCTATTTTGTCTCAAATGGACAAAGGGAAAAAATGCTTAAGTCACAGGAGTTTATTCAGCACAAACCATTCTTATCAATTTTCGCAAAGAATGAAAGCTATTGTAATCCAAAGGCTTAGTAAACATATCTGCCAGCTGCAAATCAGTAAGAAGATAATTAATTTCTAACTCCTTAGTTTCAACTAATTCGCGTATAAAATGATGTCTAATTTTTATATGTTTTGTTCGCGAGTGTTGAACAGGATTTTTAGAAATATTGATCGCGCTTTGGTTATCACAATAAAGATGCAATTCATCTTATTGAATGCCATAACCATTTAGCATGTTCTTAACCCAAAGTAATTGGGCACATCAGCTACCAGCAATAATGTATTTAGATTCAGCTATATATAATGAAGTGCAGTTTTGTTTCTTACTACTTCATCCTACTAAATTGTTATCGATATAGTAAAACGACCCTGATGTGCTCTTACTATCATCAGTACACCCTACCTAGTTGGCATCAGTGTATCCTATTATAGTACTAGGAGTATCATTGGTGTACCAGAGTCCCAAATTCAGAATGCCTTTTATGTATTTAATGATTCTTTTTACACATAATAAGTGGCTCTCTTTAGGATAATTTTGATAACGGGCACACACGCAAACTGCGTAAATAATATCAGAACGCGAGGCAGTAAGGTATAGTAAGCTTCCTATCATACTACGATATATAGTAGGATCTATGGATTTTCCACTCTCATCTTTAGATAATTTGACCGTAGTTCTCATGGGAGTTCTAGCTTCTTTGGCACTTTCAAGGCCGAATTTTTTAACAATCTCTAAAGCATATTTCGATTGCAAAACAAATAAACCTTCTGAATTCTGTTTGACTTGAAGACCCAAGAAAAATTGCAACGCCCCTATAAGAGACATTTGAAATTCCTTATGCATAATTTCAGAAAATGATTGAACTTCTGAAGGGGAAGTTGATCCAAAAATGATATCGTCGACATATACTTGAGCTACAATAATATCTTTATCAAAATGTTTGACAAATAGAGTTTGATAATTTTCGCCTCACTTAAAACCTTTATCTAAGAGAAAGTTGGAAAGACGCTCATACCAAGCTCTTGGCGCTTGTTTCAGACCATCAACGCCTTTTTAAGACAATAACATGATTTGGATACTGAGGGTCAATAAACCCTTTGGGCTGTTCAACATAGGTCTTTTGAGTCAAGATTCCATTAAGAACGGCCGATTTTACATCCATTTAGTAAAGCGTAAAGTGTAACTAACAGGCTATGGCAAAGAGAAGACAAACAGATTCTAGACGAGTACCTGGAGCAAATGTCTCATTAAAATCTATTCCTTCAATTTGAGAATATCCTTGAGCCACTAATATGGCTTTGTTTCTAATGATTATCCCACTTTCATCAATTTTATTTTTAAATATCCAACGTGTGTCAATAACCTTTTTATGATCAGACCTAGGTACAAGATACCAAACATCATGAATGAAAAATTAAAGAAGTTCTTCCTACATGGTAGAAATCCATTGTGGGTCATTTAATGCCTCATTTACATTCTTTGGTTCCACAAGGGAAACAAAACATGCATAATGAGCATAATTTCTCAATTGAGATCTTGTACGTACAGGCTCACAAGGGTTACCAACTACGTTATGTATGGGATGATCTTTAGAAACCTAGTTAGGTACTTCAGGTTTCTCAATAGGTAAAGAATCATCTATTTCTAGAGAGTCATTTTCTAAAAAAAATTCAGACTCTTCCACAATAGTTGGTTCTCCAGTCTTAATCTCAACAGTAGTGTCACTTACAATAACGTTTATGGATTCCATTAAAGTATTTGTGAGAATATTGTAGACGCGGTATGCTCTACTATCGAGAGAATATCCTAGGAAGATAGCTTTTTCTCCACGAGTCTCAAATTTGGATAAGAGTTCTCTATCGTTACTAACATGTACTACCAAAGTTTTAAGGTATTTAATATTGGGCTTCTTCCCATACCATAGATCGTAAGGAGCTTGTTTGGAATTTTTCCTAAGATAGACCCTATTAATAATGTGACACGCAGTACAAATTGATTCTACCCAAAAATATTTAGGTAAACACTTGGCAAGAATCATATCACGTGCCATCTCTTGAAGGGTACAATTCTTTCTCTCATCAATTCCGTTTTGTTGAGGAGTCTTAGGAGCATTAAATTCATGTTTATAACCATTATAGTCACAATACTCTATAACACATGTATCTATGAATTCTCCTCCTCTATCACTATGAATTCAATTTAAATGAGTGTCCTTCTCATTTTCAATACGAAGTAAGATTTTCAAATAGGTTCTGAAAAGTGTCTGACTTTTGTTTTAAGAAGTCCACCCAAGTAAACCTGGTGAAGTCATCTGCCATAACTAGAATGTAACTGTGTCCACATAGACTAACAGTACGAGAAGGACCCATTAGGTCCATATGGATGAGCTCTAAGGGTTTAGAGGTAAGTATATCTTTAACTTTCTTATGAGGTGCCTTAACAATTTTTCCTTCCTGACATGATCCACAGACAATGTTAGAGATAGGTTTGATCATTGAAATTCCTCTAACTATTTCTTGTGAAGACAATCTACTAAGGCTATCGTAATTTATGTGACGCATCCTATTATGCCATATTTCATTGTCATCCATTCTGGCAATGCTACAGACTTCATTACTGTTCTGGACAGTATAACAATTGTCTGGAGTCCTGAGTCCTGTAATTATGCACTCACCTTTTTCATTTACAATCTTGCAATTATTCTTTGAAAAGGTGATAGTATGATTTGAGTCACAAAATTTCGAGATACTAAGTAGATTAGCCTTAAGTCCTTTTACTAAAATAACATTTTCAAGAACAGGAAATCCTTATTCTTGGAGTGTTCCTTTACTAATGATTTGAGATGATAAACCATCACCGCAAATAACTTTTCCTCTAGCAATGCTAGTTTTGTTTAAAAGTTTTGTATAATCCCTAGTCATATGTTTTGAACACCCAGAGTCTAAATACCAACCAGAAGGGGTGTGTTCAACTTTTAAAGAAGTAATCACAATGATACACTTCATCTGGGGAAATAGGTCTTCTTTTATAACCCAAATAGCTCTTGTTTTTATTTTGTGCTTATTTGCTCTCATTTGATAAAATTTGCGAGCATTAGATTTTTGTTGAAAAATATTTTGTGCATGAATTTGAGTTTTATGGAGGATAAGAGAATTTGGTTTAGAAAAATGCCTAGGAATTCTTCTTGTAAATGATCTTTTAGGTCTGGTCTTTCTCTTTCTATAGTTAGAGTTTTTTCCTGGTTGTCTAGGCAAAAAATAATTGTTCCAGCTTCTCCTATAGTAGTTAAAGTTCTGGTATAAAGGATTATTACAGACATGATTAATTAAACATTTAAAGTAGCTTCCTTCGAAAGAATGTTCGTATATGTCAGAGTAAGAGCAATACATATTGCTTGAAGAGGGTATCTCCTTAGGAAAATCTCTAAACATGGGTTTCATGGGATTTTGACATTGAATCTTATTCCTAGGGAGTACAATTTAAAACACATAATCACTCTTCCTAATCGGAGGGCAGACATATTTAGCCTTAGGTAGACTATCACACTTAGAGTGACTTGATTCCCTAATATCCAACTTTTGTTATTTTTTATCAAACTCATCGTTTAGGGATTGAAAATCTGGACAGGTTTCCATAAGTCTTTAGCCACCTGACACAAACTTGATTGATTCAAAGTTTTTAATTATATCTTTGAATTTTGGCAAAATCCTATTCTAGTTCGATCGTTAGAATTGGTTTTTGAATTAGAAACAAAATCATCAAAACAATTGGAATTATTTTCAAACTTGGCAATTTTTTAAAAATAGTTGTTGTCTTTTCTTTGGCTTGTTCCAATTCTAATAATGTCCCTTTATATTTTTTCTCCAGAGTTTCATTTGTTTCAATCAAAAATTTTCAATTTTTGATAAAAAAATTTGACTTCATTTTCATAAGTTAGACATTGGGTAGTATACTCTCCAGCGTTAAGTTTAATCATTAGACTTAGGTCTTCTAGTTTCTTAGTGAGGTCTTTCACTATCTTCTCTAGTTTAGAGCTTTTCTTGAAATTTTTGGCATAAAGTGTTTGAACATTAGGGAGGTCTTCAGTGTCTGAATCACTATGGGTAGTGTGTGAAGTGACCCCTGTGGATTCAATTCTTGAACTCACACAAACATTGATATCGTTATTATCGCTTTCCCTTTGACTCAACACCCCGCTGCAGAACTAGAAATGCTTTCAGAAATTAAAGCATCTAAACCAGTAGAAGAATGATTCATACTAACAAAAGTAGAACTACTATCATCATTCTCATACTTAGGCACAGGCATATCATCATTATAGATTATCTTAGCAAAGAAAGACATGCAAGGATAAAAAAAATCATATGGCTCAGGTTCCTCATTATTAGAGTCACTTGAATCATCCCATGTCTTGCACATGTTGGCCCTAGTATGTTTATTGGTCGTGTTCAAGTTAACTCTATAATCCTATGATATATGACCCAATTTTCCACATCTAAAACATTCAATATTTTTAAAATCTTTGTTAGGTATCGTATGAATGTCCTTGTGATGTTTGTCTTGACCTTTCTCATGAGGTTTGTGATTAGACTGAGTTGGATAATTTGGCTTGCCTTGTCTGGTTGCCCTTTTATTTCTAAATTTCACAATCTTCTTAAACTGCTTTGACATTAAGCCAATCTGATTATCCAAACTATATATATCACATTCATCAGCAGAATAAGAATCATTATTAGGAATACTAAACTCAGGTTTTATCAGCTTAGAGGAAAAACTCAAATTGGAACTAGTTTGTTTCCTATGGGACTGGGTTAATTGCTTCTTAAATTCTAGTTCCATTTCAATAGTTCTCAAATTACTACTGAGTAATTCAGGAGTGAGATTTTGATCACTAATTTCCTCAATAGCATGTCTTTTGTTATCAAATTTCTATGACAATGACCTTAGAATTTTCGAGACAATTTCATTTCTATCATAGGTTATACCATTACAATGTAATTTGGTCACAATGTCAGTCAATTTTATGTAAAAGTCATCAAATGATTCAGAGTCTGACATGATTAAAGAGTTATACTACTGGATAAGCATCTGTGTTTTAGCAGCCTTAACTCTAGTGTCACCTTCATGTGCAGTAACCAATGTATCCCAAGCTTCCTTAGAAGTGGTACAAGATGAGATACTTTTGAACTCATATTCATTTATAGACACAAAAATGACATTCTTGCCTTTGTTATGGTTCAGAGAGGCTTGCTTCTCTTCTTGAGTGAATTCACTTAATACTTTCTTAATCCTCTCTCTCCTTCCTTCAGTGGCTAGTTTTGTAGGATAAGTATATCCATTTTCAACAATGTCCCAGACATCATCTCCCAAAGTTCCTTGTATGAAAGAAACCATCCTTACTTTCCAGTAAGGAAAGTTGTTTCCATCAAAGATAGGGGGTCTGGACAGTTTACCAAATCTTTCATATTTCTCGTTCATTATTTGATTTTAAGAAAACAATTTCAGAAACACAAGATCTTTAAAGAAAATTTCCCAATCTCTGATACCAATTGAAAATTTGTCACTTAAGTCATTTAATTCAAGATTAAACTATCTAAGTAACTTCGAACTGTTTTTTGGGCAAAATCGTTTCTTTAAATCAAACAGATTAACCACAAGATGTGTTTAATAAAAATATGTAGGAGATATGTTGAAGATTATGAAACTAGTTTTGAAAAAATAAAACGGTCTAAATTAATTTAAATCAGCATACCAACAAGAATGAGATGAGGTGATGTAAAAAGATTAAGTACACACAGTTTTAACGTGTTAAAACCTCACCCAACTGAGGAAACATCCACGGTGACTTCTAAGTCACAAATCAAAAATCCACTAAAACAAAATATACAAGTTACAGTCTATTTAACACACATGCAAACAAAAAAGAACTATACAAGTTTAGAATATGTACCCACTGGTTTGATTCTAACTTCTCCGCAGTTCTGATGTTGATGTGGCTTTCTCAGCTTGCTAACTTCTCAACACTTTGTTCCAGCTTTACGTAGACTCTTGAAGTTTCAAGATCTTTTAGCCAACACTTCTTATGTTGTAGTGTGATAAGTGTTTGTGACAGTGTTCTAACACATGCATGTACACACACACACACATACACACACACACACACACACACACACTTATTTATACAAATAAGTCCTATCAAATTACAGAGAGATCTAAATGATTAGGGTTTTCAGTTTATCTATTCTTTAGAAACAACAGACTTTCTTGATCTTTCAAACTAACCCAAAATCCAAGGTTACCTTTCTCAAAAGACGGCCAAGGTCTTAAACAATTTCAAAGGGTTTTTGAAAATACTTTTGAAATTGTAAATCACCAATTGCGATTCCAACTAGATCATAAGTCTTGTTTCATAAGAACTAGAAATAGAAAATAAATTTGTTGATTCTTGAGTTGTGAAAAACATTTACAGAAAAATAATCAGCAAATATGATCTCTCAAGATGAGAAGCGAAATAATGCAGATCTACGAGATATATGACATAAAATATCAAGACCTACAGTTTCTATGAAAATAAATAGAGATCAAACTTAAAATGTCTAAGTTGGTTAGAAGATCTCAAACTCAGAGGATACAACCCACGAACAACCTTCAAACCATTTCCAAAATAACACTCAAACACTCAGGTTTTGTTTAGGTTGTAAACTGATTTTGGATTCAAAAACGACTTCAAGGTTTGAAAAAGATTTTAGTGTTTAGACAATTTTAGGGTTTTCTCTCTTTGGTTTCTCTCTCTTTTTCTTCTCTCTCTCTTCTCCTTTCTCTCAGTTTGACGAACTGGCAAAAAGTTTCAAAATGCTGAGGCTCAGTCTCCTTTTTATACTAAGCAAGGAAGGATCGAGAACATCATCTTTAATCTAATGGTTGAGATTAAGTCTTTGGTAGTTGACTCTCATCCAACGATTTAACAACAGCGGTGGATTAAAAGTTTGTTGATTGGACCAGAGAGGGTTCACTTGGATTGGGATAAAACGCATGCAGAACGTTGATTAAATTGATCCAAGGACTGAGATTGTGAACTGATTCTGTGTCTTATAGAAAACACAAATCAAGCCGTCGTAACATTGACATGGATAAGTCTCAGATGAAACCAAAATCGCGTGTTTAAAACTAATTACACACAAACCCTTAAATCTCAAGCGCTTTCGGATTCTACCCAACCAAACATTCAGGCAAGTTTAGATAAAACCAATTATCATAAAATGACCCCAAAAGTTTTTAAAAACTCACTTTTAATTTAAAAAAAATCATTTAAAAATTCCAAAATGAATAAAAACTTATTTTAAAAGGGAATTAACTCACACAAGCAATTAATTCAATATATATATATTATGTATGTAATCCTAGTTTGTCGAGGTTGAGAATTTACCTTTAAATGAATCAATTGAGACATCAAGTGTAGAATCTGAGGTTCTTTGGTATCAAGGGGATGGGACTCAAATTTTGTCACAATTTTTAAACGAGATGAGCACTTATACAATGTAGACTCAAGTAATTAAAGAGCATAAGGTGCTTCAGTCCAAGGGTAAAACTCGAGACTCGAGTCCTTTTTTCTACTTTTTTTTCTTCTATTTTTTCTATTATCATTAAACTTAACTCTCTTAGACTCTCAATATACATATATTTGTTCTTAGTGGCTTATTATCCCGCATGCGTTATCATTCCCTTATAATGATCAACGCTAGGATAATCGCGTAAATCCTATTTTTCTAATATTACTTTTAGGAACATTCCTACGAATGACTCGGTTTATCTCTTCCATGATACAGTTGATGATTCCTATCTCTGCTTCATATACACATGCACACATATCACGGGGAAATAAAGGAAAATAACAATAACCCATGAGAGACCGTAAGGGCGGAATGGGTGCCTAACACCTTCCCATTTCGTAACTTAGCCTCCGGACGCTTTTCAAATCTTTTTGGTTTCATATGTATCAGTATGTCTTTGGATGCTATCCTTCGGGATGGCTCCCTTTTTTTCTTTTATCTGATTTGAGTAAAATAGACTGGTGACTCCATCTCTCTATATTTTCACCTCATCACTGACGCCGACCAAAAATCGCCTGAGAGGGATGCAAGGGACCAAAATCCTCTCAAGACAAAGGGGACACCCCCTCTTCTTCGTCTCTCCCGCCGTAAGGATCGGAGGGGATGGCCACAGTGGTGACTCCGCTGGGGATTTTCATTTTGAGGGATAGACTCTATTTACATGGATGTTATATTTGCTTATATTTTCCCCTATTTTGCATGTCCCCTTTACTATTCATGTGTACCTCAAAGCATTTCTATGTAGCTAGGAAGACATGAAAAGCCCCCGTAGAGTGTTATTAGCTTGAGTTTTCTTCAGTTGATCGAGGATCTTTCTCTCCTCGAGGGTCATTTCTGGCATAAGAAGGTTTTCAACTCCCTTCCATTTGTCATTGGTTGGTAGTGACCTTGGGATGTGGTAATGTCTCCCTGATCTGGTCATGTGATTTACTGAAGAAGGGAAGAACATGAACCCTGTTTCTTCATCGATCTCGGGTTATTCTGCTACCCTATTTATTTCTTGAAGGAGTTCGTCAAATGATATTATCCCACACATGTCGGCTACCGGGCCAGTTTTCTTTGAAGCTTGTTCTTTATTCGAATCTTCAAATTCCTCCCCCCATCCGGTGGCAACAATTTCGTCTTTCCACGTAAAGTCAATGCATTCCACAACTTCAATGGATTCTTCATACAGGTCTTCCCATTCTGTGGGGATAAGTAACGGTTAAGGGACCAGGCACCCTTATAACATCAGAGTATCAAGTAACTCGGTCATACTGCAAATATCGTTAGTTTGCCTGAATAATCCTGCCATGATCTGGACAACGTCATCTAGGTTGACTTCATCGGTCGGTACTACCCAACTATCTGAATTTTGGTCCTATTTCTGTGCTTCCAAGAAAAGCGTGCTGAACCTCTGGTAATCAATGATCATCTGTGAGGGCAATTTCACCCCGAACTCTAGGAGTTGGTTTAACACTTCTGATAATTCCATACTTCCATTTTTAGAACCGGTACGGACATCGATGCATGCTCTGGTAAGGAGTGACAATGCTTGATCAGCAAGGCTAACAGGGTGTAGGAGGAAATATGGGCAAGTTTGGAGAGGTTTGGGATGGTTTATGGGTGTGATTTGAGTTGAGGGATCAAATCATGGGTTCATTTCTAGGAAGATAGCATTGGTATGATTCGGGAGTGGGTTGTGAGTAGTGTTTGGTTTAGGATTGGTTGGTGGGGAAATGGAATCCCAGTAAATTAGACCTTGGATTATGTTTCAGAGGTGAAAGCATTGGTCGGTGGTATGGCTAGCAGTTTGGTGAAAGACGCAATGGGCATCTGCCTTGAAGTTTCGTGGGAGTGGATTTGGTAATGGACGGGGATCCATGGGTTTGATAAGGTTTCGGCTTAACAAGGCTTGATAAACTTTGGAGAGGGGAGTATGTAGCTCGGTGTATTCCTTTCGGACTGGAACAGGGTGGATTTCTGGTGCCCACTAAGTGGTTGGTTAAGAGATGTTGTTGATGGTTGAGACTGCAGCACTGACAGGTTTGTCATATTTTTTGGAGGTGAACAGTCCAGACACTTTCTTTGGTCCAAACTCTGTTTTAGCAAGACCTTCCTCGATTTCTACTCCTGCTTCTCAGAGATCTCGGAAGTAGGGATAGTATTATCCTCCCATGATTTCTCGAACATGGGGCAAGAAGTTCTTCTTCACTATGTTGACTTGTTCTTCCTAGGATGGCCGATTGGTAATAGTAGTTGCCTTTTCCCTCCATAGGGCTATGAAGTTACTGACTGATTCCCCAGAGTTCTATTTGAGAAGCTCAAAATCACTGTGGGTGACCTCAAGTTCTTCGTTGTATTTTTATTGTGACATGAATTCACGGGAAATATCTTCCCAACTACGGATTATGGTCTCCTCGAGAGACAAAAACCATCGGAGGGGGCTATCCTTCGAAGTTTGCTGAAATAATTGGGTCATCACTTCTTCAGAAGCCCCTAGGAGAGTCATGAAACGGTGATAACTGCGAAGATTAATAATTGGGGGTCCACTTCCTCCAAATTTCTTTATATTTGGTATTTTGAACTTCTCGGGTAACCTTGCCTTAGGATAAGGAGACGTGTGGGTGTAGTTCATGTAATTTCGATAGATTATGACTTGGTTTAACTTCTTAGTTAGCATCTTAAGATCTTCTTTGAACTTGTTCAACTCTTCCTCTTTTGGATCAATGATCATAGGCAAGTTAGCCCTAGGCTGGGCAAGGTTTGGCATAGGAAGTTGGGCAGGCGATGACCCATTAACAGGAGGGGAACGTGGAGCATGCTGATACTCTTTGGGAACCCAGATAGGCTCAGGTGGACCCATAACAGGATGGAATAGGGCATCGGGCTCTTAAGGACTAGGAACCTGATTTCGTTGTAACTCTTGGACCTTAGTCTCAAGGTTGTCAATCTTGGACACGAGCTGAGCTAAAACTGCTGTCAGATCTGGCTGCGTAACTGGTACTTGATCTGTGTTCTCCATGGAAAGTGTATGGATACAAAAATCGAAAGAGGTAGTAGGGGAATGGACGGAGCTCTAGGGTGATTTGACTTAAGACTAAAGCCAATAAGGAGCCAGGCTAAGGGCGTGCGATCGACATGAGAAGGCGTAAAATGGGATTTATTTGTTTTAAAGAAAGAAAGAAAATATTTTTAACATTTTTTTCTTTCTTTTTTAGATTGAAAGACAAAATATTTTTGGATTTTTGATAAAGAAAAGATAAATATTTTTGGATTTTTGATAAAGAAAGGAGAAATGTTTTTTTTTTGGGGAGATGGTTCTCAGCATGATTATTATTATTATTATTATTATTATTATTATTATTATTATTATTATTATTATTATTATTATTATTATTATTATTATTATTATGTTCTCACTTGCATTAAATTCTCCTAAATGCAAAATGAATTGCCGGACGGGATCCGAGAATGGAAAAGTTGGGTTTGTAACATATGCAAAGCTATGGTTGGACTTGTAACCAGGCTCATGGGTAGGGTCCCATTTTAAAAATGCGTAAAATTTTGGGCGGCTGGCCGACCCAAAATTTCGGCAGAGTTTTGGGTTGAAATCGACAATCTAACATGTGTGTCCTAGGCTTGACACCTATATATGGGTATGCAGCTGGTTGGGTGAATTGGAAAGGGTTCCCCCCTTTGTCGTGGCTCCACAATACACCTATTGGTTTTGAGGGCAATCGGTACGTATGGATAAGCCATTTGATATACCTGAGGGTACATGAATTGCCTCACTATATACCTCGTGGGGATGGTACGTGTGAGAGAAAATTCAATATACTCGGCATACGTGAATGAGTTCCCTGCAATATACTTCCTGTCATGATTTCGGTCAAGCGGTACGATGTGGGGGAACCATTCAATATACGTCGAAGGTACTTGGTCAATGTAAGGTGAGAGTCATATCACTTAGGATAACTGTGCCCTGCTGGACTAGCGCCCATCACGAAGTGACCCTCCATTTAGTGGACAAAATTTGGTCAATCACAATGCTCTTTGGTGATATCGTGTGAATCATGAATCATTCTCTTATTAGTATCTTATGGGAGTATCTTTCTTGATCATGACCAATAGGGAGCAAAGTAGGAGTACCGATGGTATACTAAGTATGGGTGGGTGATGCGTGCAACATGGGGAAATCTATGATCCTAGGTGCACGTGGTGTGAAGTGTACATGGAGAATTTTCTACAAGTGTGTGAATAGAAGCATAAGTGTGAGGTACACATGAATAGTAAAGGGGACATGCAAGATAGGGGAAAATATAAGCAAATATAACATCCATGTAAATAGAGTCTATCCCTCAAAATGAAAATCCCCAGTGGAGTCGTCGCTGTGGCCATCCCCTCCGATCCTTACGACGGGAGAGACGAAGAAGAGGGGGTGTCCCCTTTGTCTCGAGAGGATTTTGGTCCCTTGCATCCCTCTCAGGGGATTTTTGGCCGGCGTCAGTGATGAGGTGAAAATATAGAGAGATGGAGTCGCCAGTCTATTTTACTCAAATCAGACAAAAGAAAAAAAGGGAGCCATCCCGAAGGACAGCATCTAAAGACATACTGATACATATGAAACCAAAAAGATTTGAAAAGCGTCCGGAGGCTAAGTTATGAAATGGTAAGGTGTTAGGCACCCATTCCGCCCTTACGGTCTCTCATGGGTTATTGTTATTTTCCTTTATTTCCCCGTGATATGTGTGCATGTGTATATGAAGCGGAGATAGGAATCATCAACTGTATCATGGAAGAGATAAACCGAGTCATTCGTAGGAATGTTCCTAAAAGTAATATATATATTTAGTCACAACATCCCTATACATATATATTAATCATACACCCATAGGTTAAGACCACTTGGTGCAATGCATACTCTTATGTGTACCTCACGCTTATGCTTCTATTCACACACTTGTAGAAAATTATCCATGTACACTTCACACCACGTGAACCTAGGATCACATATATCCCCATGTTGCACGCATCACCCACCCATACTTAGTATACCATCGGTACTCCTACTTTGCTCCCTATTAGTCATGATCAAGAAAGATACTCCCATAAGATACTAATAAGAGAATCATGCACTCAACATCTCCGTTGAAGTTATGGGGAAGATCGTAACACTCTCTCTTATTAGTAATGGATCCTCCTTGAATGTCTACCTATTAAGAACCTTCAAATGCCTAGGACTAAAGTAAAGTTACCTCGCTCCAACCTCCGCTGCTGTACGCACCTACGATAATACCCGTCGGGAGGTGATGGTATCCATAAAACTTGTAATATGGGCTATCCCTATAAACCATGTCATTTAATTCCATGTTATTGACATCCCAACTTGTTTCAACTTGTTACTCGGACGACTTTGGGTCCACAGTATCAAGGGTGTGTCTTCCTCACTCCATGAGAAATTGAAGTTCTTCGCCGACGAACGAGTCATTACCATTTTGGCTGATGACGATAATGCCGAGGGTGTAAGTACCAGCAGTCCAATACTTGAGATATAGCACGGGTCAAATGATATGCTCCTATCAGGATTTCGAGTTGAGCCACTTCTACTCCTGGAAGGAGACAATTTCAAAGAAAGGGTTTATCCCGAATATGACCCTCGTGGCAATATCAATGTAATTCATATGTTCAGAAACATGCACTTCATGCTCGGACTGGGGCTAGGATAAAGACAGCAAGGGATACTTGAGCCCATTGAACTGAAAAAAGCTTTCCCTCCTTGTGGTTTAGGGTATCAACCATCAGAACAAGAGCTCAGAATGATCCGCCTGTCTCGACTAAAGAAAAGACTAGACTGCATCCAGACTATCATATGTGACTCCTTGAATGGAAGATTCATCAAAGAGGGCAAGTACTTCCCCTTTTGTGGATTTCCGGAACCATGGTATGACCATACAGACAAGATGATGAAGCCTGGAATGGAAATCTTTTTCCAAGACCGCTAGCCATGGGTCGAAAGTTCCTAACACCATATACAACTGCTCATTAGAGATACCTAAGATTATGAGGGATGTGACTCCGAGGATTCTTTTGTCTTACGTACACTAAGGCTGACACTCTGCATGGTTCATTTAGGCACTACATCATTAGATCCCTCCCGCTTGATTAAAGCTGATGATACACCTCACCTTAACTAGCATGCTGCGTCGGTTCTACCTGTTGAAATCCCACCTAACCCCAATGTTTACCCCATTTCTTCTTCTATTGTCTATTTTTGCTCAAATGTAATCGAGGCCTCCTTTGATGAGGTTCTCGATGCTATTTTTCCTATTAATGAAATAAACGAAGATTTTGAGTACCTTGTTGTGCCTTACATTAATTGTTTATATTCTAATCAAACTTTTGATGATGATGATTTTGTAAATGAATAATTCTTAACTGATCTAAATAAGGTTAATAACAAACAACATAATCGCGTTCAAATTAATGAAGAAGAGACTGTTATTATTAACCTCGGTTCTAGTAGCAAACTGCGCAAGATTAGGATAGGGGCTACCCTCGACAAGCATAAGCGCGCACAACTCGAAGAATTATTGAAGGAATTCGTGGATGTCTTTGCATAGTCTTATGACGATATGCCCGGTATTGATCTTGAAATTACTCAGCATAAGATCCCCACTCTTCCAGATTACAAGCCAGTTAAACAAAAGTTGAGAAAGCTCCGCACTGAATGGTCGCTCAAAGTCAAAGAACAGGTGGTCAAATAGCTAAATGTGGGTTTCATTCGTGTGATCGAATATCACACATGGCTAGCCAATATAGTGCCTGTGCCGAAATTACGAGGCAAAGTTTGGATGTGTGTAGACTATCGGGACTTGAATAAAGCCTCTCCAAAGGATGATTACCTGCTACCCAATATCGACATGATCGTGGATAACACAGCCAGTCATGCTCTCAAGTCATTCATCGACGGGTTTATCTGATACAACCAAATCAAAATGCACCAAGATCTTTAAGAAAAAACCACGTTCATCACCCCATGGGGAACCTTTTGCTACACTGTTATGACATTTGGTCTCAAGAATGCTGGGGCTACCTACCAGAGGGCTTCCACAACCATCCTACCCGATCTGATTCACAAAGAAGTCGAGGTCTATATGGATGATATGATTATCAAATCCAAAACTAGATAAGGCCATGCTCCCTCTCTCCGAAAGTTCTTCGAACGACTAAGACAGTATCAGATGAGACTCAATACACATAAATGTGTCTTCGATGTTACAAAGGGAAAACTCGTAGGATTTAAGGTTAGTGAGAAAGGGATAGAAGAAGATCTTGCCAAGATAAAAGCCATACTTGAGATGACATCTCCTCGAACGGAGAAAGAAGTACGAGGTTTCCTTGGGAAATTATAGTACATCAGCGGGTTCATCAGCCAGCTAACCTCCATCTGTGAATCGATTTTCAAACTCCTTCGAAAGGATTCAACCAAAGTTTGGAACGAGGCCGGCCGAGAAGCTTTTGACTGAATCAAACAATACCTGACTCAACTTCCGGTACTCATGCCACCACAGCCTGGTCTCCCCTTCTCCTATACCTAACCATAACTGACACTGCAGCTGGGGCTTTGCTAGCTCAATACCTTGAAGATTCTCACAAAGAAAAAGCCATCTATTACGCCCATCGCAAACTGGCCGGGTACGAAGTCAACTACACTTCTTTGGAAAAAGCATACGTCGCGCTTATCTGGGTCACCCAAAAGTTGCGACACTACATGCTCGCCTTCTTCATTAAGCTTGTATCCCGAATGGACCCCATTAAGTTCCTGCTTGAGAAACCCGCCTTATCCAGTCGAATGGCTAGATGGTTGATGATCTTAGCCGAGTTTGATATCGTGTACGTCACACAAAAATTCATGAAAGGAAGAGGCATATCTGACTACTTCGCTGATTACTGCATGGAATAGATTGATGACTGAATTTCTGAATTCCCAAATAAAAACATCCTCTACACCGCTCAAGACGACCTTCGATGGAAAATGTTCTTCGACGGCGCTGCCAACAAAAAGGAATATGGCATTGGGATACTTCTGATTACCCCAGATGACTCCCACACTCCCATCTCTATCAAATTGGATTTTCCTTGCACCAACAACATGACTGAATACGAGGCGTGTATAGTAGGCCTCAAAGCTGCTCCCAATAAAGGTATCTAACGCCTAGATGTCAATGGGGATTCTTCCCTCATCATCGATCAAGTGCTCAGAAAATGGAAAGTCAAGGACGAGAAACTCCAACCATTCCATGCCCACTGTTGATACCAAATTTAACCTGCTGACGTGGACCAATTATGTGAAGACACGTGTCAATCTACATGGCACCCGCGAACATTTTTGACAACACATTGACTCCGAGGAACTCAACCTCCCCGACCAAATCAGTCGCTCCGACCAGCAAGTGTTCTTCGAGAAACTTTATTGTACCGAGCAACTCATGTATACCGAGCTACTTAGGCGGTTTGAGCAGCTATGGTGGTCCGAGATGCACCTCGTACAGATCATTTATAATCGAATAATTAAGAGGATTGAATGCGCATTAAATGCTGATTATTATCATACAGATGTACACGCCTATTGGACAACTATGTAATATTCTCTCGCATGTATAGCCTCAAGGCTATAAATACATTCCTCATTAGCAAGGGACTCGGAATTCCTTGGTAAACTCATTATCGAGAATTCTGCAAACAGTCAGCAATAACACAAACAGTGGACGTAGGCCATTCTTTTAAGGCTGAACCACTTTAAAAATCTCTTGTCTTATTTATTTTTTATCTGTGATTAAATAATTAGATAATATAATTTTTTACATCAGCATATTAGTGTCGTATGTGGGAAATGACTAAAACTATCATTTTTCACCAAAGCAATTCATCTCCAATGGTTGATAATCCTGAATCCAGTAATCGAAACGCTGGAAACACCCCAAATCCATCCACTCCTCCAAGTGTCCAAGATCTGGTTGGAATAATGGATAATTTATCTCAGGGCCAGACCGCCATGCAAGAAACCACGCGACAACTCATGCAAACGATCCAGGGTGGAGCACCTGCCCAGTCAGGACAATGAAACATTCAGAGAAATACACAATTGCCTTCCTCATAAACTAGACGAACATTACTCCCAGAGGAATCTCGATCTAGACATGTCGATTCATATCGCACTGATAGATCTAATGATTTTTCTTATCAACCTGGTCGAACTTCATCAATACGATACACAGATACTGAACAAAACGTCACTCTATCTACAGAAAGGACCAATGCTCTTGAAAGATTGAGTAGAGTCTCTCTCTTTGATCGTTTGGGTCCTAGGAGGAATAAAAGTCCCCCTAGGATGGTGTCAAGGAACTCTCAACGATTCTCTGATTTAAAGGAAGGTTCTGCCCAATCCCGACCAGATGCTCGTCGTGAAAAATACCAAGAGGCAAACTCAACACGATCAGTTGCTCGGACCAACAGGCCCGAGGAGGCAAATAACGCATGGAAAGGCTCTATTCAGAGGTTGGAGGATAAACTAGGGGAAATGGCTAAGGCCAAGAATCCTCTACAAAGAATTTTTTTTCCAAGGGACGCCTTTTATCCAAGAAATTATGAATTTTCCCACACCATCAAAGTTCAAAGCCCAATGGTAACACCAAAATATGATGGAAAAACTGATCCTGTTTTACATATAAAACAATATCAGGCAGCTGTTGATATCTATGCTGTTCCAGACGAGATGCGATGTAGGGCATTTTCAGGAACCCTCACTGGATCTGCTCAAATATGGTACAACAATCTTCCTCGGGGGAAGATTGCAACTTTCTTTCAATTCGCCGAGCTCTTTATTGGAAACTTCTGTTTTGGATCAAAACCAGTTAAGCGAGTAGCACACTTGTTAAGTGTTAGACAAAAAGCAGGTGAGAGCACCAGGGATTATATTACTCGTTTCAATAACGAAAAGCTCGAAGTTATTGATTACGAGGAAAATACAGCAATCACTGCTCTGATGAGTGGATTATTGCCAAATAAATTGTACTATACTCTAGCTAAAGATCCGCCTAGGACCATGTCAGAATTAATGGCAAAAGCAGCCAAAATCATGAATGTCGAGGAAGCTATGGCTGCAAAGAAGAGCATGGACACTAAGGAGACCAAAGTTTAGGCCGAAAAGATTGAGAAGAAGGATCAGAAGAATAATGGTAACAAGCAGTCAAAAGCAAAGCAAGCGTTGGAACAGTTGAAGAAATTTGGAAACTATACTCCTTTGAAGGTAGATATAAATCACGTTCTGGAAAAGATCAAGAACAGGGAGTTAAATTGGCCTGAGAAAATGAAGACAGATCCTGACAAAAGGAATAAGGCCAAATATTGCGAGTTCCATAAAGACCATGGTCACACGACCAAAAATTTCATAGCTCTTCAGAATGAAATTGAAGCGCTCATCAGACGAGGAAAGTTGGCCAAGTATGCTGATCGTAGAAATGAAGGAAAAAATAATGACCGAGCAAGACAGAGATTTAGATCTCCTCGTCGAGCAAAAGAAAACAACAAAAGAGATCATGAAGATGTTCTATAAGACGACCCCGATCTCCCTAAAATACCAAGACAACCAGAACGTGAGGTATTTTCTATCCGTTTTGGGTCATTTGATTGCAATGTTATTACTGGTGGGGATGTAGGAGGTGGAGACCTTACTGCAAAAAGAAAAGCTTACCTCAATGAGGCTCAAGCTTGTTCATATATTCAATGGATAAATCTAGCTGAAGAAGAATGCCCGAGGAAGGTTAAAAAAGATAAACTGGTCATCGGTCTAAGAATGACCTCACAGGTGTGTTATATCCTCATGATGACCCATTGGTGATCAAAATGAGGATAAAGGAAGTAGTGATTTCGCGAGTCTTGGTAGATAATGGTAGCTCAGTAGATATTATGTTCTACCCATGTTTTGATAGTTTGAAACTAAAGCTATCCCAGTTGGAGCCATGTCATCGGCCCCTCCTCGATTTTGCTGGCGAGAAAGTTTTTCCACTTGGAACGATCAAGTTGGATATGTTCATCGGTACATGGCCTGCTTGTTGAATAGAAAGAGTGCGCTTTTTTGTGATGGATAAAAATGTCCAATCAGCTTACAATATCATCATGGGAAGGGTAGAATTAAAGAAGTTCGAAGAAGTAACATCTATTGTACATCAATGCCTAAAATTTCCAACCAACCTTGGAGTAGGAATTGTGAAGGGTGACTAAAAAGTAGCTCGAGAATGCTACTATTCATCTATCGAGCAAGAAGAACTGGAAGAATCCAGAAAAAGACTACCACCTATCAAGTGGATGAAGGTGAAGAAATTGAAATGTTAGATCCTAGAGATGAGTCGCAGCTCGTAAAAGGTCAGGTGGTGGAAGCTACTGAAAACGTCATTCTGGACGACGAACACCCAGAACGAACAACTCAAATCGGATCATCGTTGGACACCCCACTAAAACAGGAATTGGTAGACTTCCTAAAAAATAGAAAACAAACTTTCGCATGGAGCCACGAAGATATTCCAGGAATAGACCCAAATTTCTTGTGTCATGAACTTAATGTGAACAAGGAAATCAAACCCGTGAAGCAGCGAAGAAGAGCGTTCAACCCGAGAAGAACCAAGCTATACAAGAGGAGGTCGAGAAGCTCCAAAAATCTTGCTTTATTGAAGATGTAAAATATCCAGACTGGTTAGCTAATGTGGTGATGGTGAAGAAGAAGAACAACAAGTGGTGGATGCATATAGACTTCACCGACCTCAATAAGGTACCTCGGGACATGAGCTTTTGAGCTTCATGGATGCTTATTCTGGTTACAACCAGATTAAAATGAAACCTGAAGACAGGGAGAGTACCTATTTTATTACCCCAAGGGGAACTTATTATTATAATGTTATGCCTTTAGGTTTGAAAAATGCAGGTGCAACATATCAACGGCTGATGAACAAGGTGTTTGCAGAGCAAAACAGTCATAATATGGAGGTTTATGTTGATGATATGCTGACAAAGAGCAAGAAAGCTGCTGACCATCTAATTGATCTAGGTTAAACCTTTGATCAATTAAATAAATATCAAATGAAGTTGAACCCTACTAATTGCATATTCGGAGTACGAGAAGGCATGTTCCTCGGGTATATTGTCAACCAACGAGGTATTAAAGCAAACCCAGAAAAGATCAAGGCTCTATTGGGGCTACGATCTCTAATGACGAAAAAGGAAGTGCAAAGTCTCACAGGGAGAGTTGCAACACTTAATAGATTTGTATCACGAGCAACTGATAGATGCCTCCCATTCTTCAAAACACTCTGAAAAACGTTTGAATGGAATGATAAATGCGAGAAGGCATTTCAAGAGTTAAAGAAATACTTGGGAGCACCCCCACTGTTGTCCAGGCCAATGATGGGAGAAAAATTATACTTGTATCTAGCAGTTTCGGAGAATGCAATTAGCTCGACATTTATAAGAATGGAGGATGGAGTGAAAAAACTGATCTATTACACTAGCAAGGCCTTTCGAGGAGCAGAGATCAGATATCCAAGACTGGAAAAGTTAGCGCTAGCGTTGATTGAAGTGAGTAGAAGAATGAGGCCGTACTTCCAAGCTCATACCATAGTTGTGTATACTGATATGCCATTAAGGCAAGCTCTCCATAAATCAGAAAAATCAGGGCGATTGATGTACTGGTAGTAGAACTTGGTGAATATGACATAGTTTATGAACCTAGATCGTCGCTTAAAGGTCAAGCAGTAGCATATTTTATAGCAGAGTTCACCTACCCTGATACCCCCGAGGAGCAAAAAGCTGAACACCGACCAACCTGTGGATGTTACAGGATCATCAGATTTCAACACCGACCAACTTAAGTCGGTTGACGATCAAGAGGAGATAATTGACGAGCAGCCGGAGGTGCTAGGGGAGGACATATCGAAGCAACAAATATTCCACTGAGGAACTCTATCCGATAAAAAATTTGAGGAAGAGGTACCTATATGGAATCTGTATGTGGATGGCTCATCTTGCAGTACAGGCTGTGGAGCAGGGATTATTTTAAGCAGCCCGAATGAAATCGATGTGGAGTATGCTCTGCGCTTTCAATTCAAAGACTCTAATAATGAGGCTGAATATGAAGCTATGATTGCAGGTCTTAGTTTAGCAAAAATCATGGGGGCAGAGCAGGTCATCGTATTAAGTGACTCACAGTTGATCGTAAATCAAATGCTGGGAGTATATGCAACAAAGGGAGAATTGATGATCAAGTATCATGTAAAAGCGATGGAAATTGTATCAAGCTTTAACGCTGTGCAATTAATTAGAACACCAAGATTGGAGAATGCAAGAGAAGATGATTTAGCTCGGTTAGCCTCAGCCACACGCACCGAGCTATGAAGAACAATTCCAATAGAGATTTTGACTAGAAGGAGCATCGACGAAGATCTGATGATGAACTTTATTACCCTTGATTTAGGACCATCTTGAATGGATCCCATCAGGGCATATATTGAAGAAGGGGTTTTGCCAACTGATAAGCTCGCAGCCAAGAAACTGAAGTTTAAAGCTGTTCGTTATGTATTAACTAATGGTATTTTATATAGACGAGGAATTATAGCAGGACTGGAAAGATGTGTGCATCCCTCCGAGGTGAGGGATTTGGTTGAAGAAGTCCATGAAGGGTCCTGTGGAGCTCATGTAGCAGGTCGGACGTTTTTGCAAAGAGTAATGACGCAAGGATACGATTGGCCAACAATGAGGGTTGATTGTATAGCCTATGCCAAAAAATGAGATAAATTCCAACGCTCATCCTCTATCTGAAGAAGTCCCCAAGCATTGCTAACACCCATAACATCCCCTTGGCCATTTTCCATGTGGGGAATAGACTTGGTCGGGCCACTCCCGACGACAAGAGGAAGGTTCAAATACCTCGTCGTCACTGTGGATTATTTTACTAAATGGGTAGAAGTTGAACCTCTAATTGATATGACTTATGAGAAGGTGTATCAATTTATTTGGAAGAATATCATTTGCAGATATGGTCTTCCCCATGCATTCATTACTGATCATGGAACCCAATTTGATAATGAGGAGTTCGCCGCATATTGTCATCAGTCAAACATTTTGAAAACCCACTCGGCACAGGCCATCCCCAGAGCAATGGACAAACTGAGGTGACAAACAGAACACTGTTGAATGGTTTGAAGAAAAGACTAGATGATGCGATGGTAAATTGGATCAACGAGCTGCATTCTGTATTGTGGGCTTATCGTACTACACCACGAGCAGCAACAGGAAAATCTCCATATATGCTGGCTTTTGGAAGTGAAGCTGTTATACCTGCCGAGCTGGGCCTCCCCGCACACAGAGTGCTGAATTTGAATTCTCCTATCAGTGGCTTGATGAGAAGATTAGACTTGGATATGCTCGAGGAAGTTAGATAAGAAGAAACAATCAGGAATGTTGCATACCAATAACGAACAGCTCTGTTCTACAACAAGAGGGTACAAAAGTGTGATTTGAAGGAAGGAGACTACGTGCTAAAGAAAGTAATTCAAAAGCACAATAAATTGGAAGCTAACTGGCATGGACCCTACAGAGTAACAAAAGTTGTTCGTCCAAGAACTTATAGGATTGAAACCTTGGAGGGGGAAGAATTTAAGAATGCATGGAATGCATAGCATCTACGCAAGTATTATCAGTAGTAGGGATTCCTATGTAAATGAATAAATGAAGTTTTCTTCAGTATGAATAATGTGTTGAAGTTTTTATCCAATTCTCTCATTTTGATGAAATTTTTTCGGAGTATTAGTGCTACACACTATGCATCAAGTTCAAAATAAAATCCCTCCATCTATGGTTGGTCGGTCTACTAACTACGGTTGGTCAATAAATAAAACCCTACCAACTACGGTTGGTCGATAAATAAAAATCCCACCAACTACGGTTGGTCGGTCTACTAACTTCGGTTGGTCGATAAATAAAAATCCCACCAACTACTGTTGGTCGGTCTACTAACTACGATTGGTCGATAAATAAAACCCTACTAACTATGGTTGGTTGGTCTACCAACTAAGGTTGGTCGATAAATAAAAATCCCACCAACTACGGTTGGTCGGTCTACTAACTACGGTTGGTCGATAAATAAAAATTCCACCAACTACGGTTGGTCGGTCTACTAACTACCGTTGGTGGATAAATAAAACCCTACCAACTACGGTTGGTTGGTCTACCAACTACGGTTGGTCGATATATAAAATCCCACCAACTACGGTTGGTCGGTCTACCAACTATGGTTGATAAATAAAAATCCCCTAACTACGGTTAGTCGGGAAATAAAAGTTCACCAACTCCGGTTGGTCAGAAACAAATATCTTAATAAATTCTAGTTGGTCGGTAAGCCAATTATAATCATTTATAGTTGTTTAAATTAAACAGGACCATGAGATAAAGGATGTTTTATCACATAAAGATCAAAGATTGATAAATCACTACAATGAAATAAGCAACCAACATGCAAAAACATTCTACAAATTAAATTTTTCATTCAAATTAAATAGAATTACATAAGTGGTGAAAAGTACAGGTCATTACATAAAATCCTATTCTATGGGTTTCTTTCCCTCTGCCTTTGAAGCAGATTCCATTCCGGCAGGAGGATCATCTAAGGCATAGGGGGAGTTTATGAAGTTTATGTCATTCAACATTCGAATATTCATCACAGAAGGACGAGCAAGCAGGTGCTTCTCTGGCCGAGATATCTCAAAATTTGAATGAAGATTGTAGTCACCAAGATACTTTGAGATCAGGCACTGAGGAATGGCCCGAGAAGGAATCCAACTCATGTCAAGCTTAAATGGAGGCACTGGAAAATCGAGCAACCCAGGATCATAATAGTCCCACAAATAGTGACCCTGTTCTAACTGTAGCACACCTAAGGCATTCAACCATCCTTTCTTGTACCCCTCGTTGTTCGACTGCTGGATCCGGTCATCAAGGTGGTAAAGGGCTTCATTATAACCAGCCATTCAAAATTCTCTGGGCTTCTTGTGGAACTGGTAGGTCAACCTCTCTAACTTCTCATGAAGATTCTTCACCAGATTTGTCTTATTCTCCAAGGTAGAATTTTGGGTAGCAAGTTACTCATCGAAGATCTGAATCTTCTTGGACATCTCAGCTAATGCTTGATTCTTTGCCATCAATTGGAATGCTTGATTCTCCAAGGCTGCCCGTGTTCTAGCTTATTCAATAGTTATCCGAGCGGCCCTTGCTCGTCCTCGAGAAGATCTTGCTCATCCGCGAGCAGATGTAGAGGGTCCCAACCTCTTTAAAGTTTCCAACTCGTCTCTCAAATTAGCATTTTTAACCTCCAGAAACGAGAAACCTTCGTCCTTGATAGGGACCAAGGCTCCCGAGGTCGATGCTGCAGATTTTAGTTGGGATATTTCTCCTCGCAAGTTGTTATTTTTCTGCTCCAGCAGTTTCGCGTTCTGCCTATGCTCTTCAACTTCGGTCTTCAAAGTACTCTCCTTAAAATCATAAGCAGCGACTAACTTATCATAGCCTTTGTCAGCATTTAGCTGCTGATACTTTTTCTCATACCCCTGATGCAAAAGGGAAGAGGATTCCTTGTATTGTTGCTGAAGTTCCTCGATGGTACCCTGGAGATCTTCAATCATCTCGTAATAAGCCACAATATTGGAAATAGCTCGATCGAATAAGAATTTCAGATATTGGTAAGCTTCCACTGCTCGTTTAGAGGCATCTGAGCCCAGGATATAAAAAATTTGTGACTCATCCAAGTCTGTATGGCTAGCTTTGAAATATTCATTACATTTTTTCATCAACTCAGTATCGTGAGCTGACAAGAGTTCCATCCTGGCTATAAACTAGCAAAGAGAAGCAATAAACATGATTAATAATTGATAAAGGCAGAGCAAGATAAAGAAAGTCAACATGAACAACAAAAACTCGATTTTTTATTCATCAAAAGACAAGTATAAAGTTGAGGGTTACATTCAAAAGAAATAATAAAATTAAAGCCCGAGCAACTCTACACCTTCTCCTTGTGTTTTGTGACTTCGTCGGAAGTCTGAGATGAGGAGGATGGTTGCTCGGAGGATATTGGGAGTTTCTCGATAAAGGTACTGGCAGTTTGAAGTTGCTCGGTAGGAGTAATAGTTAGTTGGGGATGCTCGTAGCGAAGTTCAACAGTAAGGACCTGATCCCCAACCATCATTGAAGACTCTTCAGAGGAAGCTTCGTCCTCTTCTTCTTCTCCAGGAGAGGGAGGAGGACCATGAACATAGCGCTGAAAAAGTTGAGAACTCTCTGAGACCTTTAACTCCTGCAGAGCATCAATCCATCCGTCCCTGAAGAATTTGAGGCTAACAAAATCCAACTGAGAGGACATGGAAGCTAGGCCTTTGTTCCAACCTTTATCCCAGCCAGCACTGAAGGTATTTTTAACAGCCAGTTTCCTCTTCACCTTCTCCGAGGAAATCTTCTCAGATAGAAGTTCCTCGACAGCTTTCAATTTCCTTTCTGTCTCTTCCTTCTGACGATCAGCTTCACGGAGTTTGCCCAGTTCCTCTTCAGAAGTTTTGAGCCTGGTCTCAAGCTCTCCAGCATTCTTGACCTTTTCTTTAAGCTCTTCATTTTTCTTCTTAAACTCTTTCATTTTCCTCTCCAAATCCTGAGAGGCCTCCACAGCTTTTTCTCTCTCTTGCTCGACGGACTTCAGTTGCTTCTCCCAAGCAACCTTATCTTCTTAATATTTCTCACGAGAATCCTTTAAGGATTGAGTCAGACCTACAAAAGCCTCCTCCACACCTCCCGAGGAGCTCGAAGCTTTAAGATCTTTATCTTTTTTCAAAATAGTATTGAAACATGTTACCAGCTGATAAGAAAAATAACTTTGAGTCAGTACAAGAATAGAACATTGAAAAATGAAAGTTTAGATTAGTAATATTTACTGAGGCAATATGTTGAGCTGCCAAGGTGGTAACCCTATCCCGAGAAATATTGTCTTCAAGGCCTTGAATTTCTGGGATAACCCAAGACTTCACAGAGCCCACGGCAGAGCTCGGAGCAACAAAAGTGGGAACACCACTTCCAGCAGTTAGAGGCTGAGAGATGGATTTAGCCAATTTATCCGAGGAGCTTTTCTTCAATTTCCTCGTAGGAGCAGAAACATTCTCGACCAAGGATGTTGTCTTGGTCGGTGATATAACTATAACCTCGCTGGGAGGAGAAACAATTACAACCTTGCTCGAAGCCACAGGGGGTTTCTCAGCAACTTTCTTAGCAGCAGCAGGGGGGGGGTGCATCAACTTTTCTTATCCCTTCCTCGGGGGCATCCTGCTTTTTTCTCTTTGCCTCTACATTGGCAGAGTCTGATTTGTCAAAGTATGAGGGAGCTCTTCTTCTCTTCATTCTGTCACTGAGAGGAATATTTGATTCAGGAGAGGAACCTTCAAAAGCTGGTGGTAGTTCTATGTCACTTATTACTGGACGAGTAGTAAAAGAAGAAGTGTAACTCTTGTACTGCAACAAGTACGAGGCTGATCTGATATGTTCGTCAGCAACAGTTTGGTGCAAACTCCAGATAAGTTTCAAGTGCCTCAAATTGACATCAGTGTCTTTAGGGGATTTCTTTTTGCTATCAACTGCAAATAAACAAAAATTAAAATGTCAATGACGCATTTTATCAAACACAAAGAAAACATAATTTCAAAAATAAAATAAAATAAAAAAAACCTATCCCATTGCCATAGGGAGGGAATCTAGGACCCTGATACACATCATCTCCATTTAATGGAGCATGTTGCCAATTTTTCATAACAACCCCATGCTAGAAGTAATCCCTGTTGGCATCGGGGAGATGGACAACTAAAGCCCTATTTAAAAACCTAGTTTTTAAATAAAATGTGATATCGCTAACAACCCATCTATATCAAAACATAATTTCTGCAATTCTTAAACGGTTTCCATGAATTTGATTTAACCTATGAACTCCATTAACTATTCTCCAAGTATTGGGTGCTATTTTTGTAGGAACAACATCGAAATACTGACAGAACTCGAAACATAGGGGATTTGGAGGAAAAGAAAAGCCACATTTGGCCACAAAGAGACTGGGAAACAAATGTCCCTCAGCCAAAGAGAAATAGTCAGAAGGTTCAGAGAGTTCCTCCAAAATGACCCAAGAAGGAACTGAAAACTCAGAACGAAATTGGTCAAGAGATTCAACGACGTAAACCATGATGAACAAAAGAAATAAAAGAGAAGGAAGAAGATCTTACAGGAAAAAGATGAATTAGGTGACAACGAACAATGGAAGAAATGAACGCACAAGACAGAGAAGAAGTGAAGAAGTTCTAAAGATGCATATTTGAAAAAGTAAAAGACGATCGAGTTTTCTGAAGCGTTTAAATACTTTACCTCGAGAATGGAGAAAAGCAATGATTACCAAGATGGACGATTGCGTATTTAGCGGCTAAATAGAAGAAAAAGGAACGAAACACGGAGAGGTTATGGAAATTCAAAATACTTTAAAAGCCTGATACTATGTATTCAAAAAAGGAGTTATGTACAATGAACGATTGTCTAAAATTCATAAAGTTTAGGTAGCATAAATGTTCCATACTTTTCTTCAACATCAAACCACGAAACATTGGGGGCTTCTGTTGATACCAAATTTAACCTGCCGATGTGGACCAATTATGTGAAGACACGTGTCAATCTACATGGCACCCGCGAACATTTTTGACAACACATTGACTCCGAGGAACTCAACCTCCCCGACCAACTCAGTCGCTCCGAGAAGCAAGTGTTCTCCGAGGAACTTTATTGTATCGAGCAACTCATGTATATCGAGCTACTTAGGTGGTCCGAGCAGCTCAGGCGGTCCGAGTTGCACCTCGTACAGATCATTTATAACCGAATAATTAAGAGGACTGAATGCGCATTAAATGTTGATTATTATAATACAGATGTACACGCCTATTGGACAGCTATGTAATATTCTCTCGCATGTACAGCCTCAAGGCTATAAATACATTGTAACCTCCTCATTAGCAGGGGACTCGGAATTCCTTGGTAAACTCATTATCGAGAATTCGACAAACAGTCAGCAATAACACAAACAGTGGACGTAGGCCATTCTTTTAAGGCTGAACCACTTTAAAAATCTCATGTCTTATTTATTTTTTATCTGTGATTAATTAATTAGAGATAATCTAATTTTTTACATCAACACCCACCTAGAAGAACTAGCCTCCCAATTCCAAGACATCACCTTCCACTACCTACCTCGAGCAAAGAATAACCTAGTCGATGCCCTTGCAACCCTAGCCTCCATGATCTACATGCCCGAAGGACTAACAATGGCCCCCTTCCTGGTCCAAAAGTAAGACAAACCAACCCACTACTACCATATTGAGCTCATCACTAAAGAAGATCCCGAGATAGCCAATTGCTGGTATTATGATATCTGGAACCTTCTCAAGCATGGTAAGTATCCCGAGGGTTCCAACAAGAAAGATCAGACAACCCTCTAAAGACTGGTCGCCCAGTACATCGTCTTTCACAAAGCACTATTCAAGAGAAACTTTGATGGAACCCATCTACACTGCATCGCAGGGGATGACATTGAAGAGGTAGTGCAGAGAATCCGCAATGGGGAATATGAACCCCACATAAACGGTCACATGATTGCTAAGAAGATCATACGATAAGGCTACTACTAGACCACCATGATCCAGGATTACACCGCCTATATTCGGAAATGCCTCAAATGCCAATAGTTCTCCAACCTTCAACACTTGCCTCCACGAGAATCATACAACATGACTTCTCCCTGGTCGTTCTCTACCTGGGGAATCGACCGCATAGGGAAGGTTACACCCAAGGCTTCCAATGGACATGAGTTCATATTGGTTTCCATTTATTACATCACTAAATGGGTCGAAGCTGAGTCATATGTAGTTATGAACCCTAAGAAAGTGGCCAAATTCATCAAGAAAAACATCATCTTCCGATATGGGGTCCCGCATGAGCTAGTGTGAGATAACCGGTTGCATTTCGAGGCATAAGTAAAAAGAGTGGTCAATGAGCATGGGATCCAGAGACACAAATCTTCTGCCTACCGACCTCAAACCAATGGTGCAGTTGAAGCCTCCAATAATAACCTCAAAGCCATCATCAGCAAGATCATCAAAAGCTATTGAGATTGGGCGGATCAAATCCCATACAGCCTCTGGGGCTACCGAACCTCAATTCGAACCTCTACTAGGGCTATCCCTTACTATCTAGTATACGACATGGAAGTATTCCTACATGTGGAGTTGAAAATACCTTCGTTATGCATCATGATTGAAAGCAAGGTCAGTGAGGAGGACTGGCATCAAAGTCGCCGTAATGAACTGTCACTCTTCGACAAAAGGAGAATGAAGGCCTTGTATCACATACAAGGGTACCATCGTTGCATAGCGCGTTCATTCAATAAGAGAGTCAAGGACCGCGGTGTTTGAGAAGGGGATTTAGTCCTCAAAGAAATAGTAGAGCCCATCTGGGACTCTAGAGGGAAATTTAAGCCCAATTAGAGCGACCGATACATTGTGAAGAAGATCTTATCCGGCGATGCCTCCATGCTCACCGACTTAGATGGAGAAGAGATGGCTCGTCCAATTAACCTGGACCGACTCAAGAAATTTTACCCCTAGTCCTAAATCTCGACACACTACGACTCTTTTCATCTCCCTTCTATTCTAAAAGAAATAAAAATAAAAAACATCTCTTCATTTCCCTCTACCCAGAACTACGTGGGCCTGATTCTCTGCAAAAATCATTCTCAGAAAAATTAAAATTTTCAAAAACCCCTAGAGGTACGTAGGCAGCTCATACATCTTACACGAGCCCGACCCTTTCTTTTTCACAAAAACCTATTCTTTTCTTATCTCCGAGAATGACAGTCCATTCTAACATATATTTGAACAAAAGGATTATGCATGCCTTAGCGATCGGTATAGATAATTCAAAATACAAAACTCATCAAAGGGCACATCTGGATGATCAAAAACTTGTTTATTTCATTAATAAGAAATTACAGTGCTATTACATAAAGAAACGGATGACTCCGTTCCACCTTACCTTCCTAAAAAGTCAAATAAATTCCCAAACTTATTTCCCAGTACAAAATAAACTCCCCCCAAGTGCCCTAACCACAGCTACCAGAGGAGCCCACTCCATCATCGTCATCTACATCCTGGGGTGCCCAAACTTCCCCTGCCTAAATGGAGTGCCGCAGACGCTCCATGGACCAATAAGATCGAACCAGCCTCGAAAAAACTACCATACCCCCTCTATGGTATCAGATAAGGCAAGCCACCTTTGTCCATTCTCCACTTCCAACATCTTTCTAGCTACTCTCCTCCACAACCACTTAATATAATCCCCAGGGATGTGCCAAACTATCCCAGCTGACTGAGAGGTACGGGTCGATTGACGCCGACTCTCCCACAAAGATCTAAGCCGCATGCGCAGACACTCTGTCAAATCATCTACCGAAAATAAGTCTAGTGTCCGAGGTGGCACGATCTGCTCCCAGCCAAATTAGCGCAAAAATTGCCAAGGGAAATAAAAAGAGGTATGTCTGAGACCAACCAGCCGGACGTACGGGTATTCTCCCAGTTCCATAATAGACATCAGTTGTCCCCACCAAGGTACTGAATAGTAAAGATTTAGAGCCCCATGATCCATGAACCAGTTCTCCCAGATCACAATATCTAGACCCACACTGTTGAAATGGCGCAAAAAGAAGTTGCTTATAGCCGACAAAGGGTATTCTAGAGGAGTCACCAAGCGGAATCTTGTAGACAACCACATGAACAGCATCATATGGCTACCCCTCAGAAAGTTAAAAAGACCTTCTCGCTAGGCATCTAAGCCATTCAAAGTCTCCGCCAGTATAACCGTCCCAAGATTGGGACGGTAGGACATACATGAAGTAATAGCTGTAAGTTGTGGGTCCACCAGCAGTTCCCCAGTCACCAGTAGCAATTTTGAAACCAAGCCCAGAACGATGGCTCCGGCATATCCAGCATCACTAACTTCTTGTAAATGCATGGACATTAACACTGCTGGAAGGGAGATCATACCTCCATCCACCAGTGATCTGGCCACCGAGGATAAAATACAAAAAATCAAGACCAACACATCCCTAGAATAACGGGAAAACTCAGGCAGAGCCGCTGCAACGTCGGGATTTACTCCCAACATGGCAGAAAATTCCTCATAAGTTTGACAGACTTCTTCCAGGCCAAAACGAAATACATGGTCTTCGGGGTACCAAAATTGTACCGCCGCCATCATCATGTTCCATTCTATGGGCCAATTACACCATAAAGAGACTCAAGGCATGTTGAAAGCATCATAGTCAACATTATAGGAGAACATCACCTCCAAAGTCTAGAGGTAGTGTGCAAACTCAACACTACCATGGAGAGCCATCTCACATAACAAGAAAGTAGGAATGGGAAGGTGTGAGGGAAACACTCCACCTTATACTTGAAAACCCTAAAAAAACACATAACCCTTACAGAAATCGGAGGGAATCCCGACCCACAAGGTACCAAAGGCTGAAGAGGGTACCAATCAAAGCTTTGAATTGATGGGACTGGACTGACTTGCCAATAGGAAGGACAAGGTGCTTACCGATTGGCAACCCTCTACTTTTGGAAATATTCCTTTTTCCTATTTTGTCAAAATACATAAAACTCAAAATAAATTGATATTCTCAACAGAATTTCAAAAATCCCCTTTTCAACTTTATATAAATCCTCACTGTGGATAAAACTTTCCTTCAAAATCCCCCAAAATATTTCTTTTTACGGTCTCAGCAGTAAAGTAAAAAGCGTATGTGCATGCATTCATTCATTCATCATTAATAGAAGATAATAAAAAATTCCATTGCATTGCATAGATATGTTTATGTGTTACATTATGTTGTAAAAAAATAAAGAAAATCAAAAAATAACGGGACTCAGCCCGAACCCACATTCTCTCTCTCTCTCTCTCTCTCCTAAGAGCTTCCACCCCTGGGATGCGCTCTCTTTCCCCTATGACGAGATGACATACCACCTCTACCTGAACCAGACACCTCCCCGAATGAGGCAGACGGCACCAACCAAGAAGGAATAGGAATCGTATCTTGAATATGGGCGGTCGCCGAAGATATTCAGTCCCTAATATCCCTCAGCCAAGTGGTGGACACCTGGACTTACTGTAAGAAAAGCCAGAATCAGTATCAACCAGAGAAGATAAAAAAGGAAGGAAATGAAAAAAAAAGAAAGATATACCAAAGGACAAAGAACGTCCTCTATCAAGACCAACTCCTCTGCGTCCATCGCATGAGGATAATGCATCATAGGAACCATCCCCCCATCAGCCCACCGAATGTTGTGTGAAGGAGTATACAACCACACAAAGGGGACCTCCGAGGTCTCTGCCTTCGCAAATGTCGACAGAACACCACCGCTGTGGGAGGACCACACTGGCCGACTCGAACCCGCAGGAGGGAAGGGCACTGCATCATATATGTTGGGTGTCATCAGCCAGCTCGTCACGAAGTCCATATAATCATATGGCATAGTTTTATTGGTGTACAGCAGGTAGGAATCGCTAATCATCGTCGTGATCCTCTGGCAACAGCCGCTCCCGCCTCATGGACATAGGGGGCCTCACAGGTGGCACCACCACCTACTCCTCAACAATCTGTCGGACCACCCTTTCCCTGAGATACCAAGAGTGGCCAAACTCATGTGCCAGCAAACACCTCATCTGCGCATTCACTCCAATTAGCCCCGTATCTTGAATAGTCATCCCCCAAGGGTAAAAAGTCACCTGAAAAATCCCCAACAAATTATAAGGAAATATGGAATCAGAGAACCCAAAGGGATTAGACTGGAAAAAAAAGTCTGACCCTATCACTGGTCAGGCCATTCAAGACCTGACGCACCTCCTCCAGAGAGAGAGACCTCCTCGACTGCTGATTGGCCTTCCGCCACTGATACAACTGATAAAAGTCCCTAGCAATCTCGTCCTTCAAATCAATCAACTGGTTATTACACCCAATCACCTCATAGAACCACGTATGCCAAAGATAAAAATTCGTAATTAAAAAGAGATGCCTAAGGAAAATGCGAATGCATGAAAGGAAAATGCACAAATTAAAGAATACCTCAAGAAGATACGTGGCTCTAGTGAAACACTGTTGGCAGCACCGGCTGAATGAATCCAGAGAAAAGTAAAGGGTCCCCAAAGTCAGGCTACCCCAATCATAGAGAGGGAAGTTCGAAAACACCCTCAAGTATGATAAGAACCATAAGTTGACAACGTCGTCGCTCAACGCCACCAGAAATCCCCCCAACACCAGCAAAATAAACAACCGGGCCATCTGTCTCACCTGCAGCCCGTTCTCCAAATTAATCACCCTGCCCAATAAAGCATCCTTCAGCAGCGAAAAACAGATAGATTCCCCAAACACTATCCTCCCCACATCACCAAGCGCCGCCCGCAGCCTCACCCGCAAAGAGTAATCCACCTCAATCTGCTCTCCATCATAATCCATCCCTAGCAACTGTTGCACATCTATGGGAGTCACAGTCATCTCCCCCAAAGCCAAAATGGAAGGTGTGGGTAGTGTCCCACCACCTCTCCCCCAGAGAGCATAAGACCGCCGTCGAACGAGGCATCTCATCCAGCACATATGCTAACCTCCCAAAGCCTGTTGAGGATACCACCCAACGCACCACAAGTAGAAGATGCTCCCAGACATCCTTAAGCCCCGTCACCCCATGGGCACACATAATCGACAAAGAAACATCCAATTGTCAAAGAAAAACGTTATTAGAATCCAGGAAAAAATAAAAATCACCAAAAAAGAATGCCAAAAGTCATTTTACTTACATAACCACCAGGGTTCACCACCCTCGAAGAGCGATGACGCGACGGCTCCACATCAAAGTTCGTTCATCCACAACCGGCTTGAATGCGTCAAAAGAGTTGTCACTCCCCAAAGTAAGAGGCGCCCTAGCCCTCCACTCCACGTTTGACCAGTTGTCAACAGCCAACCACTCCCTGTGTACTGCAGTGCTCACAAAAGCAGCCATTTTTTATATTGCGAAATGCTAGAACGATTCGCATAAGAAAATTGCAGAAAGAGAGAAGGCAAGAATCTGTGAAAAATGAGGGGAACCCTCCCCCTTTTTATAGGATGCCAAGGGTCATACCGATCGGCACTGCAGCCCCACCTACCGATTGGCACTGACCCTTTACCTTCTCGACGCAGCTCAAAAGTCCATGCCACTCCTGAATGGCACCCTCCACACCATGCCGATTGGAACCCCCCTTAAATTTTTGTACAGAAATTCCCAAAAAATACCAGAAAACCCTGAAAAATCTTCAGAAAATTCCTAAAAATCCCGGTAGGGATTTAGAACATGTTCACCAAGAAAATTATGCACTCCCTCAAGCGAAACCCCTATTTCCCAAGTGAAACTCTAAAAATCCAAGTGAATCTCTTCCCGATAACATCCCCGGAGGACCCCTAAGGTATCCCAAAATTCCCCAAAGGTCTCGGGTCTCCCCGAGCAAAGCATGGACCACCTAATCGCTTTCTCAATGGAATTTACAGCATCAAATTGGCTATTACATGGTAAAATCTCCAAAAGATATGAGGATTTCCCCAGTAATCATCTCCCCATCTCAAATCAAAATCATGTTATAATTTTCCCGGCAAAGTTCCCCGAGAAAATCACAACTTAAGCTCGTAGAATTGGCTTCGACCCGCAGAATTGGTCATCTCAACTTAAGCCCACAGAATTGGCTTCGACCCACAAAATTAGTCATTTCAAACTTAAGCCCGCCGAACTGGCTTCGTCCCGCATAATTGGTCATTTCAAACATAAGCCCGCAAAATTGGTCATCTCAATTTAAGCCCGCGGAATTGGCTTCGATCCACAGAATTGGTCATTTCAAACTTAAGCCCGCCGAATTAGCTTCGACCCGTAGAATTTTTCATCTCAACTTAAGCCCACAGAATTGGCTTCGACCCGCAGAATTGGTCATCTCAACTTAAGCCCACATAATTGGCTTCGACTCGCAGAATTGGTCATCTCATCTTAAGCCTGTGGAATTGGCTTCGACCCACAGAATTGGTCATCTCATCTTAAGCCCGCAGAATTGGTAATTTTAAACTTAAGCTCGCAGAAGTGGCTTCGACCCGCAGAATTGGTCATCTCATCCCTAAGCCCTCAGAATTGGCTTCGACCCTCAGAATTGGTCATTTCAAACTTAAGCCCACAGAATTGGCTTCAACCCGCAAAATTAGTCACCCTCATCTTCAAGTCCTCATAATTGGCTTCGACCCACAGAATTGGTCACTCTCATCCTTAAGCCCTTAGAATTGGCTTCGACCCGCAGAATAGATCCCCTCATCTTCAAGCCCTTAGAATTGGCTTCGACCCACAGAATCGGTCACCCTCATCCCTAAGCCCTCAAAATTGGCTTCGACCCGCACGATCGGTCACCCTCATCTTCAAGCCCTCAGACCCACAGAACCGGTCATCCTCATCCTCAGGTCCTTAAAATCGACCTTGACTCTCTAGTCATCCTCTTTTAAAGGCGTCATGTGGTGTCTATTCGATGGATATCATTTGTTCCAAACTCAACCATCGATGGTCTCTATAGACACCCCATTATAATACCCCCTAACCTCTCCTTAGGTCCCTAGCACCCCCCCCTTCATTGCAAACCTAAGTCATACCCCAGGTACTGACTTAAAGGCCATCGAGCACTCCCAGACTCCATTTGACCAAAATTCAAACTCTTTAGCTCGATTGATACTGAATGAATCTTTGAATGTCACTGAAACCCCTTTCCAACGGTCCATCCCATGGTGATTCTAACTTACGGTACAGACGAACGACCCATTTTTCCCCGAAACTTGATCAGGAGGTCACCGGACGCTCCTTGGTTTTGTTTGACCAAAGTCAACTCTTTAGCTCAACCGAGACTCGATGAATCTTCAAAGTTCACTCAAATCCCTTTTCAACAATCCGCCTTGTGTACTATTCTGACTTACGGTACGAACGAACGATTCGTTTTACTCTGAAAGGTGACTGAGCGCTTCTAGGCCCTAGTTGACCAAAGTTAACTCCCTGAACCGAGTCAATATCTTTGTAATGTCATAGTACATCTCCTAAACTTTCCAAAAGTCTGCCCCATGCGCGATTCTGACTTACCATGCGGACGAACGATCCATTTTCGTCCGACGATCCCCCGTCCAAAGGACCGACGAACGCTTTCGAGCCACATTTGACCCAAAGTCATCTCCTAGTCCCGAGAGCAGTCCTAAATGATTTTGAAGGTCTCTAAAGTACCTTTCTAATGGTTCACCTCGTGCACAATTTGGATCAACGATTTGTGCTCTACGACTGATTTTCCGAAGGAACCTGAAAAAGACTCCCAAACGGCAAGTTCCAAACCCTGCCTATCGGCAGTGTGCCTAAACACACCTGACGATTGGAAGGACCAGGTCTATATCAATCAGCAATGCCCTGGGCCTATAAAAAATTGGGCCTCACCTCACTCCAGACACACCCAAGATCTGAGACCCATTACTCTTAGCAAGCTCAGAAAACCTCCTCGAAGTTACGGTGATTTCCACATCCAAGTACCTTTCCAACCTTCACATTTCATCACCTTTTTCATCAAACTTGGTGAATTAAGTGCCCTCCTTCATCATCAAAGTGCAAGGGCTGCTCTCCAACATCCAAGATCAAGCTCAAGATCTTCAAGAAGTTCCAACTTTCTCAACACTCTCTTTAAATTCTCTTAAATTTGCATTAATTTGTTTTATTACTTAGCACTTTTATTCTCTCATCTCACATATCCTAATATACTTTTTATCTAGTATTATTGCACATCTCTTATTTTCATATAAATAAAACCCAGAAATAATAAGAAAAAGAGGGTTTACTCATAAATTCCAAACGGGAATTCTCATACTTTCCTCACACTTTTCTCACAACTAAAACACTTTTTTACACACACACGCACACGCAAGAGAAGTCCCCGATTGGATTTATGGGATAAACTCCACCCCTCATTTTGCATACGAACTACGTGGACTTTAATGCCTCTATATGCTACTTAGGCATGTCGGGGTAAAACCCGAGACTCGACTCCTTTTTTCTATTTTTTCTATATTCTTTAAGCTTAACTCTCTTAGACTCTATATATACATATATTTGTTCTTAGTGGCATATTATCCCGCATGCGTTATCATTCCCTTATAATAAACAACGCTAGGATAATCGTGTAAATTCTATTTTTCTAATATTACTTTTAGGAATTTTCCTACGGATGATTCGCTTTATCTCTTCCGTGATACAAGTTGATGATTCCTATCTCCGCTACGTATACACATGCACACATATCACGGGGAAATAAAGGAAAATAGATATAACCCGTGAGAGACCGTAAGGGAGGAATGGGTGCCTAACACCTTCCTATTTCATAACTTATCCTCCGGACCCTTTTTGAATCATTTTGGTTTCGTATGTATCATTATATTTTTGGATGTTGTCCTTCAGGATGGCTCCCTTTTTTTCTTTTGTCTATTTTGAGTAAAATAGACTGGCGACTCCATCTCTCTACATTTTTATCTCATCACCTACGCCGACCGAAGCGCTCCCGAGAGGGATGCGCGGGACCAAGATCCTCTCGAGACGAAGGGGACACCCCCCTCTTCTTTGTCTCTCCCACCGCGAGGATCGGAGGGGATGTCCACAGTGGGTGGGGTAATTCCTTTAGTGAGGCTTGATCTTGCGGGAGGCATAAGCTATATCCTGATCCTCTTGCTAAACTACTCCACCAAGTCTTTGTAGGGAAACGTCAGTATACACCAAGTAATCTACTCCTAGCCTGGGTAAAGCAAGAACTGGAGCCGAAGTCAACTTATCCTTTAGCTCATCGAAAGCCAACTAACAAGCATCATCCCAAATGAATGGCATCCATTTTCTAGTCAAATTTATTGATGGGCTCGCAATCTTCAAAAACCCTCGAATGAACCGCCTTTAATATCCGACTAACCCCAAGAAGCTACGCACCTCCGTCGATGTCGTGGGATGTCCCCACTCCCTCACGGCTAAAACCTTGATCGGGTCCACTGATATCCCCAACTCTGATACAAAGTTCCCCATAAACTATACCTATCCGCACTTCTCATACTTGGCATACAACTGATGCTCTCGTAGATCCTGGAGGACCCATCTCAGGTTCTCGGCATGCTCCTCCTCAGTCTAGGAGTAAATTAGGATGTCATATACGAACGCAAAGACAAACTGATCTAAGAAATCCTTGAACACCCAATTTATCAAGTCCATGAATACAGTTGGAGCATTGGTCATCCCAAACGGCATAACCAGGAACTCATAGGACCCATATCTCGTCAAGAAAGTAGTCTTCGACACATCCTGCTCCCTAATGGGTAGCTGATGACACCCCGATCTCAAGTCTATCTTTAAGAAGTATATTGCTCCTCTCAACTGGTCAAATAAGTCATCGATGTGAGGTAACATATATTTATTCCATATCGTGACTTTATTAATCTCCCGATAGTCAAGGCAAAGTCGTAAGTATCCATCTATTTTCTTCATAAATAGAACTGGAGCACCCCAAGGAGAGGTACTCCCACGGATGAAATCCTATCCTAACAACTACTCAATCTGGTCCCGTAACTCCCTCATCTTAGCTGGAGCCATACAGTAGGGTGCACGAACTATCCGTCAAGTGTTTCAAATCTATAACGAAATATATCTATCGGCTAGGCAGTAGTCCTGGTATATCCAGGAACTCATCGGAAAACTCGCAAACTATAGGAATCGAGTCAAGGGGAATCACTATCTCCTTAGAGGTCTCCTCCTCTCTGTAATACAAATGGGTGGACGACCCTCCCTCGGGGCGAGGCATCGCCACTATGAACATCTCTTGGCCTGAAATGGAGAACTTAATACTCCCACTGAAACAATCAATCATAGACCTATAAGCGACAAGCCAATCCATGCCAATGATGGCGTCATATTCAGATATATCTAAGAGTAGCATATCGACAGGAAAAATCAGACTCCCAATCTCTATTCCTACTCCCTGGCATATAAAGAAAATCAACGACCCACTACCAAACGGTGAGTCTATCCATGTCACTGTACTCTCTACCGTGCCTAAACCCTATGGCCCGTGCAAATCTAGTGTCTATGAAGGAGTGTGATGCCCCAGTGTCAAATAAAATATGTTCCATAGTACCATAGATAGAAAATGTACCCACAAATACGGGTGGCGCCTGTGGCACTACTGCCTAGTGGACGTTATAGACACGTCCATACTATAATTGTCACTACTAAACTAGGGGTGAGACAAACTTGGTACTGGTGTTGTTGCTGGTAGGGCGGAAGGAAATATGGGTATCTAGGACTCCTGATGAGTGCCCTACTACTGAGGGAACTTTCCCTTGTCGGGGCAACACTATTTCCTATGGCCAGTCTTGCCATAAGAAAAACATCTACCACTGAAATGACCTCCCTTTTGCCCCTGTTGTCCTCAGCCCTGCTATTCATTGCCACCTCTACCTTGTCCCTACTATCCCTGCTATCCCTGTTGGTCCTGTCTAAGACCTCCCTGGCCATGCCTGAATCCACCTGATCTAAATCTCTTAGCAGAATCCCTCGGATGGGAACCCCGCCTCTACTGACTCAGCTCTGCTGGTCCCCCACTGGCACTACCACCCCCGGTCCTGCCCTGCTGGCTGGACTCTCCACCTTTCTTTCTTCCCCTAGTATGGAAGCGATGGTCCTGACAGTGTAGCAAGGCTGCATTCAGTACATCAATGTAGGACTGTAGGGAAAGGTTACCCAGTAGGTGTTGTCGTATCCTTCAACTCTATCCATCCATAAACATCTAAATTGTCTTCTCTTCAGTAGGCACCTCACTTGGTACCAAATTAATTAGTCTGGTGAATTCTTCCTTATATTCTGTGACTGTCTTCCCCTCCTAAGTGAGGTCAAGTAATTTTTGCCTCATCTCGGTTTGAATGGCGGGAGGAAAATCCTTGCGGTCGAACTGCACCCAAAAAGTCTGAATCGTCATAATTCCCCTCTCCTCTAAAGTGGTAGTGGACTCCCACCACTATAAGGCTGCCCCAACTAGCTTGAAAGTAGATAGTAACTGTTTATGAATATCTGTGCACTCATACATGCGAAGATTCCTCTGGATGTCTTTCTTCCATTGGCTCTTGATAACAATGCCAGAACTGCTCAAGAACTCTGGGGGATGCACCTTCTGGAAGGCATCCTTAACCCTCTCCCATCCAGTGGGAAACTCATGAACTGGCGCTAGCACCGTAGCCTAAATCTGGGGTGGGGCCAGCTGTACCACCGCTAAAGTTTCATTCATCGCCTGTGCAACTATGGAGGCAACCTCGTTTGCATTCATCGTTCCCTAAACCTGAGCTGCTGGCTACTCTGGCTGGACATGAATATCTCGTGGTGAACATCGAGGAGGCATCTGAGATGAGAAAGAATTTTATTAGTCCATAGTTATTACTAATTCCCAAATAGCTGAAGATGTAATCACATAAATAAGAATACAATAGTCCTAAACATAAGGCTCTATATTAAAGGACCCTAAGCTAAAATCATAATAAGCCACACAAATCTTAAAGGACTCTAGAACCTGATGCTCTGATACCACCTACGACACCCTGCCCAATTAAATATCGGGTGATCAGTCCTTTATTGAGTTTAAAACATAATGGTCGGTTGGATCATTCTTAGCATCACTTTTGAAAACACTTAATAATATTAATCACCTAATAAATAATTAAGCTAGTGTCAAACCAACTTCGATTTAAGTTGTAACCAAAATAATTCATTAGTAAAATACAAGTATTAATATATAAACCATTCACTATACTCTTGAACAATAAATACTGGATTGGAATCAACTACTGAAAATAAGACTGGATAAAACATTATAGTTTCAAGTCTCAAACCAATAAACCATAATAATACTCAATCCAACTGGACAAAACTATAAAGTAAATTGAGTACAATCTCTCTGATAAAAATGACTGGGAATGAGTGGCACATGCCCTAAATAAAAAGTCTTAATAGAACTGAATAAAATGATAGAGGCGTCTAATCTTAATAACGTACAGCTTCCACAACAGTTACATCTTGCCAAGTAATCCAAGTACCTAGGTTTGGTGTCCCTATGGCTGAGAACCTACTATAATATATATATATATATATATATATATATATATATATATATATATATAGCAAAAGAGATAAGAATGCAATAGACGGGTCAGAGCCCAATGTTTTAAAATTATTGAGCAAGTATTTGAAACTGCAATGAAGCAATTATTATGTGCATGTTAGATATCGAACCCACACATGAGATTCTCACCTCTCCACTATTGTGCACACCTAACGTACATCTATCCTAACCTAGTTATCTATAAAGTTCCCAACTAGGTTATAGATTAATACTTTCTAATTATATCTCGTAGGGGTATCCTGTATCGCCCATACAATATGTTATTAAAATAGTTTATCCCAGCTATCCACATTTCATATTCACCGTTCTAATAATTATTCTTTTAACCAGTGAGATTACTTTATATATCAACATTACCATATCTACTAATTTCACACAGTAGAATTTATCCACAAGTATATACACACACACACACACACACACACACACACACACAACATCCCTATAAATATATTAATCATGCACCCTTAGGTTAAGACCACTTGGCGTAATGCATACTCTGCCATCATGTCCCGGTGCATCACTCACTGCATGGTGGACTACTGGTTCAAACCCTTACGAACCATAAATTCAAATCACAAATATTGGAGGCGAGCATATTCCCCATCCAAATGGGTCACGCACATAACTACGCTCCCATTCAGCCGTCGAAACTATCCTACATCTCAGATAGCATGTAACCAAGTTTATATACTATGGGTACAATTCAAATATCCCCCTAATGGGCCACACAGGATAAGATTTCCCACTACGCGAAAACTTCCTCCTGATAGCAAACAGCGTAGGTATGCTATACTCATAATAATAAGCATATAATAGGCATTCTCACATCCTATTAAAATTCATAGGTATTCACCTAAACCAAACCTATATTTCCATATGTATTATTCTTTCATTACGACGTATAGTATATTTTCTTTATCCTAATTGATGTATGTAGTATTAATTCTTAGCTAAGTTCATTAATGAACATTCCCGAGTATTTCTCCTCCCTCGAAGGGTATCTTTAAATTTACATATCATCACAGTAGGTAAAGTCTCTATACCCTACTGCTCCAGGACATCATTTTTCTCTAATATCTAATTCTCGAATAATTCACTAAGGTAAGTGTTTTCCCCGATTTATATCAATTTAGATTATCTTATGGTTTCTTCCTCTTAGGCCCAAACCTAACTTCAACCTTGGCCTACGGTTTTATTAAACTAATCATCAGTACAGATCAAACTTTGTCTCATAATTTACGATTCGAAAGGTTCTCCGAGGTTCTGCAAAACAACTTGAAATCTACAGCAAATCGAACCAAATCGATCCTAAGGAAAACGAACCGATCCAATATAAAAAAATGAACCGATCCTGCCTGTAAACGAATCGATCCTATGCTATCAGAGCTGTTCTCCCACAGTTATATTTTTCCCCCACTATCAAACCCAAAACTCCACAATTTGTATCCCATCCCTAATTTAACTATTTTGATTGATAACCCAACAAGTATACACGATTTCTAATATCATAGTATCGTCCAATCATCATGAATCATGAGATAAAAATGAAATCCCCAATTTAATTATCAAGAACCCTAGTTCTTACATTTATATGCATTTCTCTAAATTAAACCCAAATTTGTTCATAGAAATTATCATAAATTCATGGACATCATCCTATCTACATAAGGGAATCAAACTCTTATCGTAACAGTCCTAATTTATGAATTAAGTCTCCCAATTTTCACCAAATTCAATGTCATAATAATAGGGTAATTACCTACTCTAGCATGAACACAATTATTGCTAAAGAAAGCAAGTAATAAATACTTGCCTCGAATATGATGGTCTGATTCGCTGATGAAATTAGTATAGACTCATTCCTCGTCTTCCAATCTACGCAACGGTGGTCCCGGTAAAGGATGATGACGGGTTTTTGGCCTTCATCTCTAAGGACTTGTTCTCTCTCACCCTCTGCATCTTTCCCTTGCCATTTGTATATGAAACCCTAACTTTTCCTTTACGTCACTGATATTAATTAACTCCAATTTTCTTCATTAATTAACTCCCAAAAATGCAATTTACCAAAACGCCCTTTTGAGACGCCGGTTAGGCCTAAAATTTCCCCGAGACCCAAACCTAATCCCCGGGTACACTATTTTAACTATCTCGGCCCTTGAGGACTCAACGGCAGACTCTAAATGACCATACGAGTTATAAAATCATTATCTTTTTATTCCCTCAAATCAGTCTCGACACAACTCACACACACGTCATGCCTTAATATACCAAACTATCGTATTTCTCACTCTCGATAATTTATCAAATTATATAATTCCATATTATTTTTCACACAGTAATATGCAATCAATAAGTATTAACCCTTAGCACGCTCGTCAATATTTATTTTAATCCGAATTAATTTATAATTAATTCTCACATTTTAATTTAATTAATCCAACAATAATAATTAATCCCATAATTATTTAAATCATCCAAAAATATGGGGTGTTATAGTACATTAATGTAAGAATATTATATACGAAATAATAACCCTAAAATGAGAGTGGGATAATAAACCTAAAATGAGAGTGGGATAATAACTAGTGAAGGTTAATTAAAATGAATGGTTATATAAGAAGCGAGAAGTTATATGGTATAATTTTGGGTGAACGCTTAGAGCATTTTAGATACGAGGGGTACTAGATGGTTCATAGACTCTGGAGTTTTTAGGTGCTAGTTAGGCTGGGTATCTAACTAGGGTGTTTTAAAATACATGCGTTAGGTGTGCACAGTTAGATGAGATGTGAGGGATATCTCATGTGAGTGCAATACCAATTTTAAATATGAAGAGTATAATATTTTACATATTAATGTAAATTAAGCACTTGCTAAATTATATTTAAAACCTCGGGCTCTGACCCGTATCTGTTTCTTTTTCTTCTTCTTTGTATGCTTTTTAGGTGTCCAGACACAGGGACCCTTGGATGATTATCCCTTCGAGTTAGATGTTGCTGTCGCAGTTATGGATGTTGGTAGAAAAATGTATAGATGCTTCTCTCCTTGTGATCTAGATAGGAGGTACTGTAGTAATAATCAGGGAGGTTAGCCAACTGATGTCATTTATTTTATTTACAGCAATTTTATTTTTACGAGCATTCGTCATGGTTGTATAATTTTTTTACCGAGAGTCATCGGTTATTTATTTATTCTTTCCATTTTTTTCTTATATTCCTGTGTGAGTGGATTTTTACTTGTGCATTTAGGTTAATAAGATTAGAAAGTTTAAAAATTTGGCACCAATCCTAATAGGTTATTAGTAATTAATTTGGTTTTCGACATTGATGCTGAGAATGAAACCACGTGAGATTCTTGTTTAGTTTGATATAGGACTGATCACCCGGTATTTTATTAGACGAGGTGTCACAGGTGGTATTAGAGCATCAGGTTCTGGAGTCGTTAGGAATCTGTGCGGACGTACTACGCTTTTAGCATTGCCTTCTATTTGATATAGGCCCTATGTTTAGGATTGTTGATTTCTATGGTCAGATTTCGTTCTCCCGCTATAGTTCATACATTAGTAAATCGTATTTGCATTCGAGTGTGTTTCGTATGCCGATGACGCAGAGGACGACCAATGAGGGTCGTTGGGAGACAGCAGGAGATAGGGCTCCTTTGAAGTTGTAAAATTTTGGGGTTGAGGATCGTAGTCATGGTCACCCCTATTATTTTTCGAGAAAATAGGGATGTAAGGACTGCTAGGGTGAAATGTATGTTCTCAAGTACCGCTATAGCAGAAAGTGGTGCCAAACTAAACTCGCCCAGCATGGTTAGAATGGGAAAGAGTTAGAGGGGTCTTTGAAGAGGACCGCCTGTTGGAATGTTTGTGAATGCGAATATTGTGTGTGTAGCCAATGGACGAGAGATACCCAGAGGCTTTGGCTTATAACAGGTTTGGCATACCTGGAAGTAAATATTGGGATAAATGTTTCTTGGCTCATAGGAGCAGTGTTGTAATAGTAAATCACCACATCTGATAAGTGAAATATAATGCAATGGAAGGATCTTAGGTACGATTTGAATGCAAGTTCCTTAATCTTTTGTTCAGAAAGGAGATGTGAACAGTGTTCTAAACTCATCACAGGAAGGGTAGACAGAGGTCCATTTATGAAAATGAATTTTGTACCAGATGGATAGGTATAATTGAGAAGAAAATTTTTAAATGAGAAGTGAACTCATGAGAGGAGTTACCAGTAGGGTGTTCCTTAGGGCTAGCAGAGTAAAGGGAGCAATGAGGGTGGCCATTGGTGTCGAGGCTACCAAGGTCAGAGAGAAGGAAAACTCTAATACAGTCAGTGTGGACGAAGATAAATGGATTATATGGATAGATATCATGTGGGGGTAAGAGCACATGCATTAATTTTTGCCCAAAGTGAGTTAAGGGATAAGAGTATGGTGCCTAGTGGGGACGAGCGCGTTATGCCTGGGAACCATTTAAGCAGCCAAGGTGATTGGGAACATATATATATATATATGATTTTTATCCTCAAGTGAATGAGGTATGTTTTCTGTGACCCGAGCGAGTCATAGTATTTTGATTTGTGCTAGATTCATGTGTGAGACTAGTTTAATGACTATAGCGATAACATTATTATGTGAATGTATTTCCTGTCGTTTAGCGAGTGTAGACAATGAGTATATTTTTATTGAGATTAATCATTTTGGTGATGTGTTTTAATGAGATTATATTTTGATTTAAACACATTATTAGACCTAGGTCCTAGACCGACAGATCATAATAATCGACAAAACTGCATAGTCGTGTATCGGGAGGGTTCCTTGTTTGTATTTTTCTTTGTGAGACCTCCCATGCACGTAAGTAGAAAATGAAGGGAGCTGGGAGATGTTAGACCTTAGTACATTTTGGATTATTGTTCTTAATCTAATTAAATGGATAAATTTGTTGGGATTCGGTGTATCCCTTCGACGAGGTGAGCTTATGTACATGTGTATATACATTTTGGTCTATTGTGAAGCAGACTTCTATATATGTTGTCTGGTAATATTTAATCCCGATGAGTAGGGATGTTTACTTATGTGATTCAGGGTATGTTGGATTTTATCGAGCAGATATATATCTTGTGATTTATTTGCGCTAAAAATCTGGTGATAGTGAGAGCGTCGTGATATACGTGGTCATGTGTAACACATAATGGATGAGTATACTGTTGTGTCAAGAGATGCGAGTTTGAGGGTGCATGTAATGAACTGAGGGCATGACGAATTTCGATGTTCCAACAATACTAGGTAGTAGTGTATCGGGGGGTTCCTTATTTGGATTTCGCTTTACGAGACGTCCCACGCATGAAACTTAATGCATCGTTGGAAGTGGGGAGATGTTTGGTCTTTATCCCAGGAGTCTGATACCTCGGTTATCATACAAGTATCTAGTTATAACTATAAATTCAAAGTTATATTATGATGTAAGGCCAGTGGAGCCGGTAGTGCCATTAGAGAGCGTTGAAATTTTTTCTTCTTTTCACCGCAAGTTGAAGGTTGGAACGATGTTGATGAGAATTTAAAATTTCGATTTATGGGGTGATTGAGACTACCCAAGTATGCTGGTCACGCTATGAATGCGAGGGCAATAGGATTTTGTGTATTACGTGTGAAACGTACGTGATGTTTACGTTAATATGTGCGGATTATAGGGTGTATGGGCTCCCTGGTTAGATAATTTTAAAATCGGTCGAGATAGGAGGACGTGAGAATAAATGTGTTGAATGTATGCCTGTGGGGCAGTTAAATAAGTTAGAATAGTATGAGGGATTGAACGTCGTGTGAGAATGATGATAATCCAAGTATATGTGTGCAATGAGAGTCGAAACACTTGAGATGGGTTGAAGGGTTGTGGTAAGCGGTTTAAAAGGATATCTCCTGAGAAAAGGGAAAAGTCTAATTATTATGGGAAAATAGAGCGGAGTCTTACTCAGTTTAATGTGAGAGTGACTTTCACATAAATATAATGGTGATGTCAACAAGGTATGAAGAGACTAGAAGTGCACATTGTGGCAAAAAGTACACGGGCTGAAACTCTTGGTATACCCCGGGGAAGAAGGGGAGTATAAGTACCACTTAATGTGAGACATTTTAAGTGGAAGTTTGGGTTTGGAGAGACATAGTGAGTCTGTCTTCGGGCGCACCACATGCAGATGAAGATAGGCTAGTTCGAGATGGCCAACTAGAACATTTGTATCAAGCCGACGATTCCAGTGACGGAATGGGCAGACAAGCTAATAAAGGAAGAGTGCACCAATGCGAGGTGCTTCCCAATATGGTCTTAAATCAGGATGAGATCCTTGAACCCCACCTCCAATGGGAATTTTTGAGAATTAGTGGAAATGACATTTTGTTTTGGGCAACTCGTGTCACCTATGGCTCGATGAGTAGATGGGAGGCGACTGATGACTAATAAAGTGATATGAATACGATTCTGGAGTCATTGCGATTAGTTTATTTCCGCAACTGACATAACTTGTAATTGAAGTAAGCATGGTATGGTAATTTAGAAGTGAAATTACCAATTGGCAGAGTTGTGGGCAGTCACTCATACTTGTTTGATGTGGAGAAGGTGATTATTAAGGTTTTGTGTGGGAAATCCTGATCATTCTCCCTCTGGTTGTTTAGAGGAGAGCAAATAAATAGAGTTTTAGTTAGAGTGTGATCTAGATTCCATTGTTGAGAGGGGAATTAACCACAAGCTGTTAAGGTGACTTTTCAGCATCGTAAGAAGTTACGTCACCATGAACTAGAATTTGGAGGACTGACAGGAGTGGTTCAATGTCCTTGTGGTTTCTCTCAAGATGGGAGATTTATGTTGGGGTGGACACGGGAAGATTACACTTAGTGATTTGCATCTTTTGAATAATATTAAGTCAATAGATATAGTGATTTATAGTCTCGTTTCATTTGGATCTCGTTAGTAGAAGCACAATGAGTAAAATTTCGTTATTAAGGTGAAGAGCTTATGACTGATGGAATGTATCGGTACAAAGAGTATTAAACAAGCTTGTTGTAAAGATGGAGTTATAGTGGTTAAGACTTTATACAGTTGGGACCCACTAGATAGTAAATAGTAGAGTGACCGTACCATTATCGAGGTGTGGTTTGATTTTTAGTACTATAGGACGTGGTATTTCCAAAGATCCTGAATCATAGTGCCAGTTGTATTCGAAATTTTGAGGAAGGAATTCACTTATAAGGCGAGGAGAATGTAATACCTCGTACTTATTGGATATTAAAATTACATGAGTGAGTTTAATTTAATAATTTGAGAATTTAAAATAAATGAGGGACTAATTATATTTTATGTCGCAGGTGAATAAAAGTGGCAGGTGATGTTATTTTCTTTTTTTTTCGGAAAACACATGTGGAGATGTGTTGGATTTAAAAAGGTAAATATTTGGTAAGTGACTCAGATGGGGATTTTGAGTGCACGGTTGGTCTCAGAAGGGAGGAGATAGTCAGAATAAAGTACCCGGGGTAGTGTTTGGGTTCCGGGGACTTTCTGGACTAGTAGGGACTCACAATTGTGTATACGAGTCAATATTGGGTTTAATAAGGAGTAACCCTTATTTCTCTCTTACAAGAGCACGAGAGAAAGAAAGAAAAAAGAAAAAAAATAAAGGAAAGAAGGAATAAGAGAAAGGAAGAAGAAGAGAGGATCTCGGGCCAACTCCGACGGATTCTCGGCGCGAGGCCGTTGGATTTATCCAACCAGGCAAGTGTTTATCTTGCTTTAATCATTTAGTGTGTTTATTTTTCATATCAAAGTTTGTGAGATGAAAACTTTGGATTTTGGCTTTGGGATTCTTGAATAAAAATGATAACAACTCTATGTGTACTCTAAACTAAAATTCATGTTAATGGTTAGAAATTTGGAGGATTGAATAAAAATGGAGTTATGGTTTAATTATTGTATAGATTGATGAATCCCATGATTTAATTGATGTGTTTGGTATATAATAGTGTGTAGATGATTAGATTGATGGTGGATGATGTTGGGATGACTTTTGGGAGTGATTTTGGTGAAGAAATTGGGAGAAAAGCCATAACAGCCATAGCAGTCCCGTCTTAGATTTTTCCCAGGGCCGGACCAGTCCACCTCAAAGGACCGGACCGGTCAGATTTAGCACTTTTTCAAAATGAAATTTGTAGATATTTTCGATACAATTGCGTGGGCGTCGACCGTGTATTTTTCTGATTTTTTTAACTAGTAATGATTTTATTACGGAAGGTTGTTTGAGACTGAAATATTTTGTAGGAAATTAAAAATCTGGATTATTTTGGGATGTCCGTGGATGAGTAGAGGACTTTGAGAAATATTAAGGAACATTTTATGAACCTTAGGTTAGTGAGAATAAAATCCGAGGTATGAATTTTAGGAGTGTTTGGGACGAACGACACTTGGAGAATTATTTCGACGGGGTTATATATATATATATATATATATATATATATATATATATATGAGTGAATCTACATGTGTGAGTAGGATGAATTTAGAATTTTAGTAAGTCGTGATAACTTAATATTTGAAAGAGCTAAAAGGTGAGATCCTATTATAAGTGAGTGAATACTTATTGTATGAATATAAGTTGAGTGTATACTTATAAATTAATACGAATTGGTATCTTTGAATTTTAGGCTAATGCCAAGTAAGATAGGCATGGATAGCCAGATTGATGATATATATATATATATATATATATATATATATATATATATATATAGAGAGAGAGAGAGATATGAGTACAGAGACATTATATATATGATATGATTATGAATATATTTGTGTGTGAATGATATATTTATGTGAAGCATACCCCCCTCTAGTGCGATCATGGGAAGTTACAGAATGTGGGTGAATCATCTGGCTTGAGGAGCAGGTGAGTTTATTCCCCAGGTCATAGTGTCCATTATTTATTTGGGTGATTTATTAGGGGTGATATGTGGTGGGTATATTTCGTTCTCATTCCTATTGGAGAACTATGACCGCTTCCCATACGTTTGAGATTTGGGTTTTTACCATGGCAGAATGAGAGATTTCGACTGCTGGCTCCCGGATTTGGTAATTTGAGCTACGTCCCGGAAGATGACAGCATTATCATAATTGTATCCATGAGTTTTGACTTTGAGGGATGGATTTATACTTATATTCTGTGTGATGCATAAGTATTCATATACTTGATATGTATGGTATGTTATATATATATATATATATATATATATATATATATATATATATATACACACACATGGACAAAGATAAAGAACGTAGTTTATACATACACTAGAGGTGTATAGTATATTATATATTTGAGATGAGAATATATGTATATATGGACTAAAACAAGGGAAGGATTGTGAGTTAATTTATGATATCCGGGAGTGTAGAAACCAAAATATAAAATGTAAAAGACGTACATTAATGTAAGAATATTATATACGAAATAATAACCCTAAAATGAGAGTGGGGTAATAACTAGTCAAGGTTATTTAAAATGAATGGTTATATAAGAAGAGAGAAATTATATGGTATAAGCTTGGGTGAAAACTTAGAGCATTTTAGATATGAGGGATACTTGATAGTGCATTGACTTTGGAGTTTCGAGGTGCTTGTTAGGTTGGGTAGTTAACTAGGGTGTTTTAAAATACATGCATTAGGTGTGCACTAATAGATGAGATGTGAGGGGTATATCATGTGAGTGTGACACCAATTTTAAATATGATGAGTATCATATTTTACATATTAAAGTAAATTAAGAACTTTCTAAAATATTTTTAAAACCTTGGGCTCTAACCCATATCTAATTTCTTTTTCTTTTTCTTTGTATACTTTTTATGTGTCCAGACACAGAGACGCCTGAATGATTATCCCTTCAAGTCAGACGTTGCTGCCGTAACTATGGATGCTGGCATGAAATTGTATAGACGCTTATCTCCATGTGATCTAGATAGGAGGTACTGTAATAATAATCAAGGAGGTTGCCCAACTGATGTCATTTATTTTATTTACAGCGATTTTATTTTTGCGCGCATTCATCATGGTTGTATAAATATTTTACCGAGAGTTATCGATTATTTATTTATTCTTTACATTTGTTGCTTATATTCATATGTGAGTGGGTTTTTACTTGTGCATTTAGGTTAAAAAGATCACAAAGTTTAAAAATTTGATGCCAGGCCTATTAGGTTATTAGTAATTAATTTGGTTTTTAACAGTGATGCTGAGAATGAAACCACATGAGATTCCAGTTTAATTTGGTATAGGACTGATCACCTGGTATTTTATTAGGCGGGGTGTCATAACAAGCTTTTTAAATCTCTTACATGAGGTTTGGAGTGATAATAAGTACATTAATATCTATACTTAGATTCAATTGGAATGTGGCCAATCTTTGGAAATATGCATGAAGCCACATTTCCAGGAACCACAATGGCCCATCTTGATTAGTATTAAATGGGTCCATAACAATCTCAGAACAAGTTCTATAAAGAGATACCAAAACATAAAGGGATAGTGCAACTTCTTTACCCTTCAGAATTTGGACTGCTAAGAAGGAATACTCAAATGTTATCCTTTGGGATTTAACACAAAATACAAGCCTAGAAAGACAAAATAAAAATAAATAAAAATACTCTTTCTGGCTAATTTGGGGACCACTATACATATGAGTATTCATGACTGTGGAGCGGGATAACTTTGGCTTGGGTTTTGGAAGTGAACGGAGGAGGTTAACTTTCAACATAAATGGATGAATTTCATCCCCCAGAGACTTAAAACCAATCAATTGGCACACATCCAATAGAATGGGACCTGTTATCCCAAAATTGAACTCGAAGCAATTGAAAGCAGAGTTCCAAAAATAAATGGCATTTGAAATGGAAAATTGATCAAACTCTATGTCTTCACGACTAAGTTTAACATCATAAAAAACTCTAGACTTCTCCAAATCATTGGCTTTGAGTTCCATCATTGTGTCCACCCACTTGGTCTAATTTTACTTGTTCGACTTATTATAATCTAACCTTTTGGGACAAAACCAACATTTGAATGAGGAAGGTACTTAGAGAGAGTCCAACTCTAGAACAAGGATATTGTGGTCTCCAACTATTGGATAGTAATGACACAATTGCAATGGAAGTACTTGGGGGAAGTAACGGACAACAATGGTGATTTCTCTCCCACTAGAAACTTTAATTGGGGGGGTGGACGATATCCCCAATAACAAAACCATCATAGGCAGAAATCCTATTAACAATCTCCTCAAATGTTAAAAAAGCATTAACCTTTGAGGTATTGGATGCCATTTTTAATGAAGAATTTTGAAGAAAATGGAGAGAGTATTTGAAGAATAAGGGTTTGTTAGAGAGAAAAGTGGATGGTAAAAAGGGAATGAAAAAGAAATTAGCATAAATATCTTTTTAATGTCATTTGGGATATAAAAGTGAACCGAGTAGGTCAAAACACGTGGCTTCGTAAAAGTTTCCCGCCAAAAGAAGTGGAAAGACATTCAATATGTTTAGTGGGTATACTATCCCAAGATTTTATCATGATTGATTTTTAGTGCAATGATGACAAAAAATGGCTTAAGGATTAGATGGTGATAGTCCCAAGACAAACCAAGCGTGTTAGTTAAAACAAAATCACAAAAGGTGCCCTGATTTAAATTAATTATCCTATTTAAAATAAAAGACATGCATGTGTAATGATATTTGGTAGACCCATGGCCTATAAGAAGACATGCATGTGAATTTTAATAAGTTTAAGGGTTCTGATAAAATTCAAACTAATGGATCATATTTAGTTTTAAGTTCGAATTGGCTGAAAACTATTATGAGGCCGAGTCAATTAAAATTGGTCAAATCCCACAATCATACCAGTCTAAAGTAAAAAATTAACAGTGCAATTAGTTTAGTAAAAAAAGTACCCATATAAAATCACTGGAAAAAAATTCTTCCATTAATTGACCAAAATGATGAAATTCACAAAAATTGGGAGAACAAAGCAAGGAGGAAATATTAGCCTCTTTTGTGTACAATAATACAAAAATGCATAAGTGGAATGCTTATGGTTAGTATTCGATAGGAAAAGAATGTATTCTCTCTATGCATCCAAGTATGCAAGCTCTTTGGCCACTTTTAAAAAGATAAGATGGGCCTCCCTCGGCCTTCGAACAAGGACCTTTGCATTCTCATAATGTACTTTATAACAAAGGACTATTTCCCTGCAAGAGAGATAATCAAACCAATGGTATTTGGGAGTACTCTCTTGAAGAAGTTAAACAGAGTAAAACTCCTTCTAATCCTCCAAAACATCATTATCCTTTACAAAGAAAGTTTATTTGGGTGCCCATCCCGTGATCATGGTCTTAAAAATCAACCTCATATTGTCTCAACCTCCTAACAAAAGAGGGATATATGTTGAGGAAAAACAAAACTTAGGCTTGAGAAGTGAGGAGAACATCTTCAAAATGTTGGATGATCATAAGGGCCTATAGAAAATTATTTAAGGCCTGACCTCTCAATAAAATCAAAGGGGAGATGTGATGAAAGGATTGCAGTATGACTAAGGCTATACTAATATCACTGGCAGAAGAAATTGGAAGAAGGGAGTTATACCAAATTTCTAAACCATCTTGGATAAAGCTCTTCGAGTCCCTGAAGGGATCCCCGGATAAGGTGTAAGGGAAAACAATAATTTGTGAAAGGACAACATTAGAGAATCGAGTATCCATAATATGCCTTTCAAACTCTAGAGTGTCAAAACAACCCCCAACCAAAACATGAAAAGAATGGATCTTGTTAAAAAAGTGGTAAGGAATGCCATGCGTAAAGTAATAATGGTAAAATGAGCCTTCTTAGAGGGGGAATAATATCCCTAAGAATCCAAGAGGTTAAAGTATTCATTCTTATTTTTATCAAAGAAGTTATAAGGCTGGGCATGTCATGATTAAGCATAAGCTCTGCAAGGATTGGCAGTGAGAGTGGGATAAACCACATGATCATGAAAATCAAGTGGAAAATGAGGACGACCAAAAATTAGCTCAAATCTACATCCCGTCTTATCAAATTTTTTCTTCATGAGAACTCTCCACACACATCCAAAAGTGGTATAAAAAGAAGGACTACAACAAACTTGTGTAGGAAGAGAACCTCAATCATCCAATGAATGGAGGGATATAGTTTGGTTCATAATCAAACCTCTTGATATGGGAAATGAAGCCAAGTTCTATTACGTGTTCATGCATTGGATCCTCTTCAGGTAAAGGTACTTGATCACCACGTTGAATGATACAGAAATCAGAGCCACCACAAGTGGAGGGGAGGAAAACTCGTAATGATCTCACCTTGAACTACCTCTAGAAGAAACGAAAATGTCATCATCATAATGATTAAGAGCATATGAACCACTACTCGAAGGTTTAAAAAGTTATTCATGGGGTCATTTAGATCCAACATCGTTGCTACCTTGAGGGTCCATTTTCTATGGAGGACAAAGAAGCTTAGAGCTAATGGTCAATGAGATAATTGATTAGATCAATCATATCCTCTCATCCCTAAGACGTGTATTTATGAAGAGCATAATGATGATAGACGTGAGATTATGGCTTCGGTAAACTCCATAATCCACTAATTAATCTTCTCCAAAAATAAATTAGTGTGGGGGGTATGTTTAGATAACACAAACCAATGAGGTGTTTCCACATAATATTTAACTGCTAGAAATAGCCAAATTATATTATGGAAATACCAATTAGTGGGAAACATGCATGAGCGACACTTTTCAGTAGTTGGAATGCGTTATTCAAAATAGAAGCATACTTCAATTCAAATTGGGGCATTAGTTCACCAAAGCAGGAAAACTCAAATGGGTGAGCAACCACTCAGTAGTTTATAATCTTTTACTTCAAAGTTTATTTAAACTTTATTACATTTACATTTGTTGTTGATTAATTTCTTTCTTTATATTTATTTTGGTGTATTTTTTACTTCACTCGTGATTTACTTTCTTGAAAATCTTTTATTTAGTCATTTTTTCTTTTCTTTTATTTACAAAGCTTTACTTTTTTTTCAATTCATGCAATTTACTATTTTTATCCTACTTAATTACTACAACTTAATACTCACATCAAAGTCTTCCCTATGGGAAGCATAAGGCATCTTAACTGAGGCATCAAATGCAAAATAATTGCATGATAATTATCACTAGGCTAAATCTTTGGTTGATACGACCATAAATCTAGCCTAACGCGCTCGCAATCATAATTATCTACAAAGCCAAGTGAAAAATAACCCAAACATCGCCTCCTAGAGTCCCCAAAATATATCTCTCTCACATCCCTACCGGCCATAATAGGATGCCTACCCATAATAGCATGTTTGAGTCCCCTAATTCTCTGCCTCTTTGTTGTGGTTCCTAGTTTGTTTAGGATTCTAATTCCTTCAAATTTCCAACATAAATTACTCTTGAAAAGTCACACGAAAATGGATTTAAACAAATAAACTTGGAGTCTAAGCAAGTGCAAAAAGACTCAAATGCCCTTATGATTTATACCAAAATGCCAAATTGCACAATGATTTCTTAAATGGTCAAAATATTCATCCAGTTAGCCAAAAATTACCAAATTAATTTATATTAAACATTTGCTTATTTAATTCAATTCCAACATCATAACTTACTTTAATTAATTAACTTATTTAATTAATTAATCCGATTTCAAAACTATGGGGTATTACACTTGCTTAAGCCTAATAAAAAGAATTCATTTTTTGTTCAGAATAACATTTATTCAAGGAATCTTCATTCTTGTATTTTATTTTGTTGAGATGTTCAAAATACACCCAAGAATGGGGTGTACAACTAAAAGGTTTGTAGGCCTAGAATATACATAAAGTTCACCTAAGAATGTGTGGTACAACCTAAGGGATAGTCGGCCTAAAATAATCATAAAACCCACCTAAGAATGGGTGGTATAACCTAAGGCTTAGTCGGCATAGAATACAAAAAAATCACCTAAGAATGGGTGGTAAGACCTAAGGGTTGGCCGACCTAGAATAGGTACAAAACCCACCTAATAATGGGTGGTACAACCTAAAGGTTAATTGTAATAGATTAGGCACAAAACCCACTTAAGAATGGGTGGTACATCTTAAGGGTTCGTCAACCTATAACAAGTACAAAACCCACTTAAGAATTAGTGGTACAACCTGAGGGTTGTTCAATTTAGAATATGCACAAAACCCACCTAAGAATGGGTGGTATGACATAAGGGTTGGCTAACCTAGAATATGAGCAAAACCCACCTAAGAATTAATGGGTGACACAACTTGAGGGTTGGTCGATCTAGAATAGACAAAAAATCGTTTGATAAATAGATAAAATGATGATAAGTTAAATAAGAATGTTGAATTATTATTTAATTTTATTGCTAGTAAGTGGAGTCGATCATAAACTTAACCTCCACGTATGAAATGATAATTTAAACAAGAATGTTAACTTATTATCAAATTTTACAAGTAAATGGTGTCGATCATAAACTTGCCTTCCACCTACTAAATGATAAGTTAAATAAGAATGATAATTCATTATCCAATTTTATTGCAAGTAAGTGGAGTTGTTCATAGACCTACCCTCCACCTATTAAATGACAAGTTAAAAACATGTTAACTTATTATCAAATTTCACAAGTAAATTGAGTCGATCACATACCTTCCCACCACCTACTAAATGATAAGTGAAATAATAAAATTAACTTATTATTCAAATTTATGGCAAGAAAGTAGAGTCGATCACATGCCCACCCTCCACCGATTAAATGATAAGTTAAATAGGAGTGTTAACTTATTATCAAATTTAACAAGTAAGTGGAGTCAATCAAAAAACCTACTATTCACCTATTAAATAATATTTTAATTAAAATGTTAATTTATGACCAAATTTCACAAGTAAGTGGAGTATGTCATGGACCTATCCTCCACAAAACACTTGTACAATTAACTTTATAAGAATTGTTAACTTGTTCAAAGTTAATAGGAGAGATCACTTTGTAAAGAAACCCTATATACTCATGAAAATGTTGATAAGATAAGGCATAAACAAACAAATTCTTCATTAATAGATAAATGGTCAGGATGCCTACATCAAAACAAAATAAAAACCCTTCAGAATAATTACTAGCGATGAACTCATAATTTTTGGCAACCTCATCGACTTGCTCAACCTGACCATTAGAAAAGGCAGGCTCAATTGGATACTTAACTTCTTGGCTAGAGTCTAAAGAAATTTAGTCAATGAACGGATTCTCAAGGGATAACTCAAGATAAGATGGGCTGCTCTCAGAGATATTACCCCTTTTGAGGTAGGCGATCCACCCCTTATTGAAGACAACCGATTCATGATAATCGATATACAAAGACACTTCTTTCACTCTAGCCCCACAATCATCGTTGAATGAATCATCACATTTCTCTTTCTCTTTCTCTTTCTCTAGTTCAGTATCAAGAGAGCGCTTATGCCTATCGAGGATCAACTTCTTTATGGTCTTCAAGGCATATGCCTTTTTTTCTTTTATCTTGGTGACATGGGATTCCACGTTATTATTATGGCTATGGTTTATAAATACAAAAGGACAGAATTACGAATTATAATCTAATTACAGAAATAAAACGAAATTACAGAAAATAAAAATTTACTTAAATTTGCAGAAACAATAATAGAATTAGAAAGATAATCCAAGCCCTGTGAATTTCACAGTGTCCTTAAGACAATTTATTCCCTCCAACGTGCTCCGAGGTTGATGAATATTGTCTCCCAAGATAGAACGAATTTTCCAATTAATTATGTAGCATAACAATAATTAATTACAATGAACTAAAATTCTGTGGTTTTTACTCAACAACAATGCAATAGATGTTATGAAGAAAAAAGAGTTTTCTGGAACAGATATGACAGCACTTTTAGTATGGAAGGAATTGGAGGAGGGAAATTTTCATTGTTTAAAAACGGAGGGAGGCATCTGTATTTATAGCAAAGTAACAATAACTGACAAAAACAGTTAAACGAAATTAAATGTTGACTGTTGGAAATAACTGCCAACAGTTTATTAATTAATCAATTAATTTCGTAATTAATTAATAATTAAAGCCCTAAAGTTAAATTAATTCGGCCCAAAAATGTAGGAGATTTTTATAAGCCTAAGCCCAAGCCCGAGCCCGGACGGATGCACGCGCGTGTGGACCTTTGACCGATAGTCAACCCGTGCATAGCTTAGGTCATCTCCCCTTCAAAGAGTTGGGATACCCCAAGGCATCCAAGCCTTAGTCCATCATTTGGGTTTTATTAACTCATCATTTTCCCACTACTCTTCCAATGTGGGACGAGTTAAAACACACCCAATACATTAACTTTCATTGCTTTGTGAGTCACTTTGGGACATATTTATCATTCATAACTTAATAAAATTGGACATGTGAATATACTACGTTAATCTCCTTGCGGAGGAGAATGCGTTCGTATATTTTCCCACAATTATCGTAGTGTGGGTCCCACCTAAATTTGAGCTCAAAGTTGCTCAAAATTCTATCCAGAAAAATCTGGACATCTTTATAAGTCCAATTTTCCAACAATCCCCCACATGAATGATATATCGCTATAAATAAAACAAAACAGATGCTAATGTAGATGCAGACACATGTTGAGTAAAACTGAAGATTTATTTCATCGAGAGAAGTAGCCTAGTAGCCTTGAACTTTACTTAGTGATATACTATCGGATTTACTTGGTTAATCAGTAGACTTCACATCCTTGAACCGTCAACCATTTTTGTAAACCTAGACAACAGTATTCACACAACAATTTTTCAACACAGTTGGTTCTCACATTTGTGTTCATTTTGGCCATGAACACCACTTGGTTCTGTGAGTGTTTTAGAGAATATGCCTTTCATTATTCTTCTAGAAGTGGCCCCCTTCTTACTCACGTAGGTGACTTCCATAAAGAGTATCCTACAATACCCCACTTAGACGTACTAAGATATAGATGTCATTAAAAGCATAACTTATCCTAATTTCGCGGTAGATGTGCATTGTCTCATCTTTGGAATGGATAGGATTAAATATCCTCCAGTGCTTACTAGATACAACATAGTTAGGTTTGCCCATTGAACCTAGATCTTGGGATCTCTAGTCAGCTAGGTTGGGTTGCCACTATATTGATTCTTATTTATTTATAGGCTTTAGACACATTCCTCTCAATGATCTTTCAACTTGCTCTCGGTTCAAACATTTTGTTAGTGGATCCGATATATTATCTTTTGACTTTACATAGTCAATTGAGATAATTCCATTTGAGAGAAGTTGTCTAATGGTATTGTGTCGACGACGAATATGTCGTGACTTTCCGTTATACATGTGATTTTGTGCCCTTCCAATCGCTGATTGGCTATCGCAATGTATACATATTACGGGCACAAGTTTAGACCAGTTTGGAACATCCTCAAAGAAATTTCGAAGCCATTCAGCTTCTTCTCCAGCTTTGTCTAGTGCAATGAATTCAGATTCCATTGTCGATCTAGCAATGCACGTTTATTTTGAGGATTTCCAAGATACGGCTGCACCTCCGAGGGTAAACACATACCCACTCATAGACTTGGAATCTTTTGTATCGGATAGCCAATTTACATCGCAATGTCCTTCAAGAACAGCTGGATATTTTGAGTAGTGCAGTTCATAGTTTTGAGTATATTTTAAATAATCCAAAACTCTCAATATTGCTTTCCAGTGATCTCTTCCTAGATTACTCGTAAATTGACTTAACTTACTTATTGAGTATGCTATGTCCGGTTGCGTACAGTTCATGATATACATTAAACTATCGATAATACGAGAATATTCTAGTTGAGATATGCTTTCACCATTATTTCTTGCTAGATGTAAATTTACATCTACAGGTGTCTTGGTAGGACTAATATCATACTTCTTGAATTTTTCAAGTACTTTCTCTATGTAATGAGATTGAGATAATATAAGTCCATCCGATGTTCTAGAAATTTTAATTCCTAATATAACATCGGCAATTCCCAAATCTTTCATGTCAAATCTGCTACTCAACATTTATTTTGTAGTTTTGATAATTTCCAAGTTACTACCCATGATAAGCATATCATCAACATAGAGGCATACAATGACATATCCATTTTGAATGTATTTAAAGTAAGCACATTTATCGCATTCATTAATTTGAAACCATTTGATAACATTACATTATTAAATTTTTCATGCCATTGCTTAGGTGCTTGTTTTAATCCATATAGTGATTTAACAAGCTTACATACTTTTCCTTCTTATCCAGGAGCTTTGAACCCTTCAGGTTGCTCTATATAAATTTTCTCATCTAGTTCACCGTTTAAGAATGCAGTTTTTACATCCATTTGATGTATTTCAAGTCCATTAATAGCAGTTATTGCTATTAACATCTCAATGGACGTTATTCTTGTTACCGGTGAATATGTGTCGAAGTAATCCAACCCTTCCTTTCACCTACAGCCTTTAGCTACAAGTCTACCTTTATATTGATTAATTGATCCAGCGGCCTTCAACTTCTTTTTTATGATCCATTTATAACCTAACGGTTTTGAACCTGGTGGAAGATCCACTAGTTCCCATGTATGATTTTGTAATATGGATTCAATTTCACTATTAATTGCTTCCTTCCAATTGGAAGCATCGGGTAAGGATATGGCTTCTTTATACGATTGAGGTTCATTTTCTAGCAAATATGTTAGAAAATCTGGACTGAAAGAAGTCGAGGTTTTTGCTCTTTTACTACGTCTTGGTTCATCCTCTACTGATTCAATAGTTTGATGAGTACCACTTGTAGTATCTTGATTTATCCTTTTAGAAGGACCAGATTCTCGGGTCATGTTATACGGGACTTTATTTTCAAAAAATGAAGCGTCCCTCGATTCAATAACCATATTTACATGAATATCCGAAATCTCAGATTTACAAACTAGAAATCGATATGCACTGCTATTAGTAGCATAACCGATGAATACACAATCCACGGTTTTGGCCCTATTCTTACCTTTTTAGGTTTAGGAACCATCACTTTGGCTAAGCACCCCCACACTCGTAAATATTTATAGGAAGGTCTTCGACCTTTCCATAATTCATAAGGTGTCTTGTGAGGTACTTTATGGAGAATGTAATTAGTAGAAAGTAAGGCTTCCCCCCACAAATTTTGTGGAGCTCCTGAACTTAATAACATTGAGTTCATCATCTCTTTCAAAGTACGGTTTTTTCGTTTAGCAACACCATTCGATTGAGGAGAATAAGGAGCAGTTGTTTGATGAATAATCCCATTTTCAGAACAAAATTCCTCAAATTGATATTCATATTCACCTCCTCTATCACTTTTAATAGCCTTTATTGTTCTTCTTAATTGATTCTTAACTTCATTCTTATATTTTTTAAATGCATTAATAGCCTCATCTTTACTATGTTACAAATATACATAGCAATATTTTGTGGAATCGTCAATAAAAGTAATAAAATACTTTTTCCCACCTCTAGTTTGAACAAACTTTAAATCACAAATATCGATGTGAATTAAATCTAAAGGTTCAGTTATCCTTTCAATAGAATGGAAAGGTAATCTAGCTAAGATTCCGCACAAATTTCACATTTATGATTTTTATCAATATTAAATTTTGGCAAAAATTCCAAGTTAATTAATCTACGCAATGTATCAAAATTAACATGTCCTAATCTAGCATGCCAAATATTAGATGACTCAATCAAGTAAGAAGAACTAGCAATTTCATTCATTGAAACATATGTTTTTGGGGTTACAGTAAGAACATTGATTTTAAAGAGCCCCTCATTTAGGTAGCCCTTTCCTACAGACATGTCATTCTTTGACAACACAAAGCGATCAGACACAAACACAAGCTTGAAACCATTTTTAGTAAGGAGAGATCCAGAAATCAGAATCTTTCAGATATCAGGCATGTGAAGAACATTGTTGAGAGTAAGTTACTTTCCATAAGTCATTTTTAAAAGCAATCTTTCCTTGTCCCACCACCTTAGAAGTGGAAGAATTTCGCATAAAGAGGTTCTCCTCATTGTTCAAAGGCTTATAGGTGGTTAACATTCATTTGTTTGCACAAATGTGTCGTGTGGCTCCAGTGTCCACCCACCATTACATGGTATTTCCAACTAAGTTACATTTAGAGACCACGGCAAAAAGATTCATATCCGCCAAGTCATTGGCGATATTCTCACCCTCAATTACATTTGCTTGAGGATTGTTTTGATTTTGCTACTTAGGCTTACGACACTCACTTGAGCGGTGTCCAGGTTTACCACGGTTGTAGCATTTGCCTTTGAACTTCTTATTCTTCTGTTTGGAAGTGCCTTCCCCATCATACTTTCGTTTGTTCTTCTTAGGGACTTCAACAACATGGACCTTCGTTTCCATTAAATTCTTTTCACTTTTCTTTTGAGACTCACGGTTATCTTCTTCGATTCTCAGCCTGACCACCAACTCCTCCACATTCATCTCCTTTCACTTGTGCTTGAGATAGTTTTTGAATAAAGTCCAAGATGGTGGTAATTTTTCAACAATTACAGCAACTTGGAAAGTTTCACTAAGTGACATTCCTTCAGCATGAATGTCGTGGAGGATCACTTGGAGTTCTTGCACTTGCGAGATCACAGATTTAGAATCAACCATTTTGAAGATCAGAAAACGCCCGATGATAAAAAATTTCATCCCAGCATCTTCAATTTTTTACTTCTTTTCCAAAGAATTCCATAATTCCTTGGATGTTTTGATCGTGCAATAGACATGATACAATGTCTTGTCCAAGTAGGCCAGAATATAATTTTGACATAGGTAGTTCGAATGCTTCCAAGCATCAACAGCAGCCACCTTTTCAGAGTCATCTTCCTCTTGAATAGAGGGGCAATATTCATATACAAACCTACCCAGTTGGTAGGTAGTGAGATAGAAGTACATTTGTCCTTGCCAATATTTGAAGTCAGCCCCAATGAACTTTTTCGATTTCTTCCCATGTGGTAGAGATACAGGTGCGGTCACATTTGTGTTGGTGATAGTCACTTTAGTAGGAGTAGTGTTCGTACTTTGCGATTCCATTTTTGTTACAAAAATAGAATTTTTATCAATGATAAAATTCATATATAATGAATTAATCAAAACAGAATACAAAATTATGTGCACCAATTTCCTCCAAATATAATTCATTATAAATGAATTCCAAAAGAATTCCAAATAAAATTCAGAATTAAACTATAATATAAATAGAAGTTTATACAAAATAAAATCCGTGTCACACTAATTTTTAATAATAAAAGGATTCCGTACAAAATAGAATTATAATTTAAAGATTAAAATTTTTTACATAAATAGATTTTAACAAGAATACACAAATAAAATTTTATTTTCTAAAACAGAATATAAAAACAGTATAGAAATTAATTTCTGTACCAAAACTGTTTTACTAATTTCTGCAATAAAGAAATAATTTAATTCATTTTTCCTGTAATTTTTTTTTTTAATTTCAACAAATAAATTTCTGTAATAAATTTTTTTTATACACTATAAAACAGTAGAACAAAATAAATTGTCTTAAGATTATTATGTCTATTGTTTATAAATACAAAAGGACATAATTACTAATTATAATCTAATTACGGAAATAAAACGAAATTACAGGAAATAAAAACTTACTTGAATTTGCAGAAACAATAATAGAAATAGAAAGATGATCCGAGCCCTGCGAATTTCACAGTGTCCTTAAGACAATTTATTCCCTCCAATGTGCTCCGAGGTTGATGAATGTTGCCTCCCAAGATAGAACGGATTTTCCAACTAATTATGTAGCACAACAATAATTAATTATGACGAACTCAAATTTTGTGGCTTTTACTCAACAACAATGCAACAGATGTTATGCAGAAAAAAGAATTTTCTGGAACAGATATGACAACACTTTTGGTATGGAAGGAATTGGAGGAGGGAAATTTTCATTGTTTAAAAATGGAGGGAGGCATCTATATTTATAGCAAACTAACAATAACTAATAAAAACAGTTAAACGAAATTAACTGTTGACTGTTGGCAATAACTGCCAACAATCTATTAATTAATTAATTAATTAATTAATAATTAAAGCCCAAATAGTTAAATTAATTCGGCCCAAAAATGTAGGAGATTTTTATAAGCCCGTGGACGGACGCGCGCGCGCGTGTGGACCTTTGACCGAAAGTCAACCCATGCATAGCTTAGGTCATCTCCCCTTCAAAGAGTTGGGATACCCCAAGGCTTCCAAGCCTTAGTCCATCATTTGGGTTTTATTAACTCATCATTTTCCCACTACTCTCCCAATGTGGGACAAGAGTTAAAACATACCCAATACATTAACTTTCATTGCTTTGTGAGTCACTTTGGGGACATATTTATCATTCATAACTTAATGAAATTGGACATGTGAATATACTACGTTGATCTCCTTGCGGAGGAGAACGCGTTCGTATATTTTTCCAAAATTATCGTAGTGTGGGTCCCACCTAAATTTGAGCTCAAATTTGCTCAAAATTCTATCCAGAAAAATCTGGACAGCTTTATAAGTCCAATTTTCCAACAGTTATTGTAGGACAACTAAAGGGCCTCGCCTTTCTTCACCAATTCCTCCTTGATAATGGTCTCTTATTTTATCTTGGACATTAATCTGATAATATTTTTGTGTCGGTTGATAAAGTTGGTTCTCACGACGTTGGCCTAATTTTGAAGAATGTTATGCCTTGCTGCTATAGATAACCAACTCGCTAGTGAATTTTGAAGAGCATGCATGGTCTGCAAACAAAAGTGTAAAAAGGTTGGTTAGTATATAAACTATCTAAATAAATGCGAAAGTAAAAGTAAATTATTTTTCAACTAAACTTACCAAGCCCATGTGACTAATCCCTTCCTTATGAAGGCGATCCAAATGACAATTCTTCAAGCCCGACATGGCCTTGGGCAATATGGAAGCCTACGTAACAGAAAAGGTGACATCGGTGTTTTGATACTCTTGAGTCTTCCATAATAAGTCTACATGCCCTTCCAAAAGATTATCGCCTAATGTTGTGTAATAACCTGCATTTTGTAGTAATTAATTAATGGTTAAATTAATTAATGCTTTATGATAAGTTGTTATTTGCACCTGATATGTGGTATGTCACTTAATATATTTGTTATATATCGATATGTAATTGTATATATGTTACGTGAATTAATATCTTTTTAGGAAATTGGCATAATACACGATAATATATTACTTAAGTATTTTAAGTTACTTAATATTATGGATGATGACGGAATGATCAGGAATAGGTGTTGGTGGTTCCTTGTTTAGATTATTTCCACAGTATCGGGATCCACCAATCGTGAAATAGTTTCTTCTAATCTCGAGTCAGGCATAATGAATTTATAATTAAGTTTTAACTTAAATGACTCATGCCAACTTATAAATTTATTAAATGAGATATTTAAACTTTAAAATGTTTTAGTTTTTATTGACTTCTGAGATGCTTAGAAATCCCGTTTTTACTTTAAATTATGGAATTTAAGTTAATTAGGTTAGTATATAGGTTATGCCAAGTTTCGGTCCATTTAAAGTATAATTTGGGCTCGTTGGGTTGATGCTTATATTTGGCCAAGTATTAATTTCGTGGGAAGCACTCTTATTTGGTTAGCTAGAGAAACCTAAAACACTCTTAAGACATTCGGGAAAATCCTAGAGACCTTGGGAAAAGAGGCGCCAAGGATTAAAGAGGATTTGGGGGTTTTGGGGGTTTTAGGGACTTCGATTCATTAATCGGTCTGAAGCAAGTACACATTGATCAAGAATTTAATTGGAATTGTGTCGTAGCAGTAGTAGTTATTGAAATATGAGGTTAACACTTTTATAATTTGATTTTGATCATATAAAATCAATTTCCATAATTAGTTTAATAGTTAAATTTGACCTTAATCTTATTTTAATTAATTAGGATAGTTTGACGATAAATCTTATGAACTGATCTTATAAATGGAATACCCCATACTTTTATGGATATTTAAATTACTTAAGTGGCGTAATTTGGTAATTAGAGGAAATTACTATGAATAGTAATTTTGGAAGTTATAAGTATAAATTTAATAATTGAGAATTTTAAAGTGAATAGTAAATATTAGTTTGTTGGTGTCGGATTAATATTTACATGGAGTACATCTTCTTACGTAAGTAAGTAAATGTGTTGGATTTTTTTTTCATTATATGTCGTGGGTAGGTGAAGCGACAAAAGAATAATATTTTATTCGGAACACACGTGTAGAGCTGTGTGGGGTTCAAAAGGTAAATTTTTGATACGTGACTTGGATGGTGATTTCGAGTGCACTGTTGATCCCGAATGGGCCGATATAGTCAAAAGAAAGTACCCGGGGGTAATGTTTGGGTTTCGGGGGCATTTTGGACTAGTCGGGACTCGCATTTAAGTACACGAGTCATTTTAAAATTGGGTATACACCCAATTTTGGGATTTATAAGGGGAGAAGTCTTATTTCCCCAATTAAAAGCCCTAAGAAAGAGAAAGAAAAGAGATAAAGGAAGGAAAAGAGGAAGAAGAAAGGGGATTTTCGGCCAAACTCCGCGAGATTCGACTCGAGGTCGTCGAATTTTATCCATGAGGCAAGTGTTACTTGCTTTATTCCATTGAGTGTGTGTATCTCATATTATAATTGGTATTTTGGATTGAAACCTATGATATAAATTTGGGAGATTTGATTTTTAGTTCATTAATTGATTTTTTGTTAACTCTTTATGAACTCTAGTGTTAAAACCATGTTAATGGTGTGTATATAAGGTTAGAAATGGAAGATTGAGAAAGTTAGGTCTGATTAAGTTATGGGTTTAAATTTTTGATTGCATAATTGAATCCATTGATTTTAATTGATGTGTGGGTTATATCATTAAGTGGAGATATATATATATATATATATATATATATATATTGTTGGTTGAGGTCGGATGATGATGAAAATGAAGATAAAAAGCTTGGAGGTGCACTAATGGAGATTTGTAATTTGGAGAAGATAGTGAATAGTAATGCAGCGCCTTACGGAGTCGATTCGACCAGGAAGAGAATCAATTCACCTATTGGTCAACGATGAAATTTGTATATCTTTTCAATATGGTCACTTGAGCGCTGACCGCGTAATTTTATGGTTTATTTTGAATTTATAATGATTTTTCTAAGGAAGCAGTTCCGAGGTTGAAATCGTTAGCTTGAAAATCAAATCGTAAATTTTATAGGCAATTTAAATGAATTCCATTTTTTGTATGATTTAAATTAGATGCTTATTTATGGATTAAAATAAAGTTAAGGGAGTTATCTTTCTAATGAGCTTTGAATGAGGTCAATTGGACTTCTGTAGAGTGAGTTATAGATGTTTTAGTGCAAGGTGTTTAAGCTGCAAGAACAGTTGAGTTACGAAAATTTTATAGAAAATTCAAATGCATGCCATTTTCTGTATAATTTGATTTAGATGCTCATTTATGAATCAAAAGAAAGTTATTGAATTTATCTTTCTAATGAGATTTTATTGAGGTTAATTGGACTTCTATAGAGTGAGTTATAGCTGTTTTAGTGCAAGGTGCGTAATCTGCCATAAATGAAAGTTGTGATAATTTGTGATTTTTAAGAGTTCTAACGGGAAAAGGACCTTTGGGATTCGAATAGGAATTTCGGATCTGATTGGGTTACGAGCTAGTTGTGATAAGTATATATTAAAAAAAAGAAAAAAAATATGTGAAATTTATATTATAAGTAAGTGAATACTTATGGAATTAAATCGAATGTGTATATTCGGGATTACAGGCTAATGCTACGAGAGATAGGCATGGATAGCCGAATTTGATGATATATATATATATATACGAGTATAGAGACAATATATATATATATATATATATATATATGATATAATTATGAATATATCTATGTGTGAATGGTATATTTATGTGGAGCATGGCCCTTCTAGTGCTATCATGGGAAGTTGCGCGATGTGGGTGAGGCCCCTGGCTTGAGGAGGAGGGAGCGTATAGTCCCCAGGTCATAACATCCATTTTATATTGTGTTATTTTTATTAGGGGTGAGACGTGGTGGGTATGTTTCGTTCTCATTTTCGGGAGGAACTATGACCGCTTCCCATACGTTGTGATTTGGTTTTTACTAAGTCGATGTGAGAGTCCGACCGCTTGTGCCCAGGATGATGTGTGAGTAATTCCCTGGAAGATGATACCATTGAGAGACTGCATCCATTGAGTTATAGCTCTGAGGGATGGTTATTATACTTATATAGTGTGTGATGTATAAGTATGGATATACTTGATGTGTATAGTATATTGTATATATATATATATATATATATATATATATATATATATATATATATATATATATATATATGAGATGTGAAACATATATATACGGACATAATAAAGGATGGACTGTGAGATAAATTCTGAATCTTTCGGGAGTGTAAAATCCGAAATAAAAAAGGGATATACGTATATAAAGATGAGAATATTATACATGAGGTTAATAACACTAAAATGTGAATAGTGTAAATAACTAGTGAAAGTTATTCATGATGTAAGGATGAATAATAAGTGAGAGATTATAATGTATAAGCTCAGGCGATAGCTTAGAATATTTTATAAAGAATGAATAAAGTGATATTCTCCTTCTGGTAGATTTGTATCTGAATTTATATGAGTATGAATCATAGGTTGTAGTGAGAACTATATATACCCACGGGATTTTTTATATGTGTTATGTACTAAGGGCCTAATAGATCTCGACGACCAACATTGTCATGTGGTAGTGTATCAGGGGGTTCCTTCTTTGGATTTCGCTTCGCGAGACACCCCACGCACGAATGTAGAACAATGTTGGGAATGGGGAGAAGTTTAGTCCTTTGTACTTGGGTTTATGAGGACTTTTAAAAGATGGGTGAAACGGATTAGTTAGGCAGGGTAGCATAACTAGGTCGTTTAAATAGGTATGCGATAGGTGTGCACTATTATAAGAGGGGTGAGGGGTATCTCATGAGAGTTCGATACCAATTTAAATATGAGAGATTTTCATATTTTAAAATATGGCATTTATGCACTTGCTAAAATATTTTCAAACTCGGGCTCTGACCCATTTCTTTATTTTCCTCCCTTGTTATATATGTATATATATTAGGTGTCCACACACAGGGACGCCTAGATGATGATTCTTTCGAGTCAGACATTCGCTGTAGCAGCTGTGGATGCATTCAGGTTTATTTTAGACGCTTCTATTTTTGTGATCTATATAGGAAGCATTGTAGTAACATTCGGGCCGATTTCCCAATTGTATTCATTTATTCTTTTACCACCTTTTAGTGTGGCATTTGATTTAGTTTTATTATTTTGTGTCGAGTGTTCGGTTTATTTCATTTTAGTTGTTGCATATAAACTGTTGTGATTGATTTATTTGAATAGTTTGGTTAAAAAGATTAGTTAATTAAAATTTTGACGCCAGCCTAATAGGTTATTAGTAATTAAATTTGTTTTCTACGGTGATGCTGAGAATGAACCATATGAGACTCCTATTTTAATTTGATATAAGAGTAATCACCCGGTATTTTATTAGGCGGGGTGTCACAATAATTTGGATGAAATTGATATATTCTGAATCATAGTAATGATTTATATAAAAGGCATCATGTTTAATCCATAATTGAATCAAATTTGAGATTAATTGATTAGAATTATAAGCCTAGTGTTCTAAAACTCATAATCTAAAATTTATGCTTGAATTCTTTTTTTAAATCATCTAAAACTTGTAGTTATATGTTGGATTTTAATCTAAAAATTTTAAAAGATCATTATAAGGTGTTCTTGAGGTGTTAAGGCAGAAGGCAGGGTCGTTCATAGAGGACTAGGGATTCGAGGTTCTTAACTTGGGGTTTGGGGAAGAAGACATGTGTCACCCTGCGCATGATTAAGTAGCTCCATGTGCACAAAAGAATGCACATGCTTTAGAATAGTCCCATGCGCACGGTTTTGGTAGGGAATCTAGATCGTTGATTTTTAAGGGAGGATGTTTAGCAAGGTTTATGGAAATCCCTAGGATGATATTATTAAGGTTTCTCTTTCGAACGAGTTGGGATTCCCATTAGAATGACTTTTATATGATTTGGAGATTAGTTCTTAGTCAATCAAGGATAATTAATCTTGAATATAAGACACTTTTAATAATTCGCGAGTGGATGAGATTTCTGAGTAATTGATTAAGGATATTGAGTTTAGGGCCGATTATTAGGATATATTATGAGAACGAGATATGATTAGTGATTATGTAGATCATACGATAGTTTATAATGTGTATATCCCATTGAGTGGGCTTGTAGTTATTTTAGAATGATTCGTATGAATTGTAGGTGTGAGATGATACCTAGACATCAGAGTCCTAGGAGTTCATGCTAGTTTTATATGATAACGATTATTTTTATTGTGCGTATTAACTTAAAGTAATAAGAGATATTATGTGTGACCCATTTGAGTAGGGTTTGTGCCTGCTTATGTGACTTAGTTGAGTAGGGTGGTATTTGTTTACTTGACTGATGTGCAATCATACCGAGTGTGTGTGCTCGTGAGGAATGTAATAGGAGGAATTTGATGGGACATGTATTACCTTAACTGCGTGTGGTATTCCCGGTGATGAGATTGGATCTACCTAGGTCCTATTTACCTTGATCCTACGTGTTGAAGTGTCGATCTCCTAAGAAGGATTAATAGGAGAATCCTTTTGTACAACCTTGGGTATGGGGCCCATATGATTGGTGTGATGACGTAGTGATTTCCCATGTGTTGATACTGTGATGTTATAGGGTTAGGACACCCTATAACTATAGCCAGTTTGCACGAGTGATCCCCAAAGTCTTTAGGGATATGCTTTCGTACTTGTATTTACGGGCTTGTACATAGCTCGTGTGATTTGATTGGTACCCTGATATGATTTTACCAAACTTTGATTTATACTAACGATGTATAACCACAAACTTATGACACAAGAATGTTGTGATGAATATACTAGATATGTATATATCGATTTAGCCTTAAGTCTAAGGTTGTTGCATTAGAGATATCTAAATGAGAATCATAATTTGAGACTTTATAATATGAGAATAATGAATTGATAAGTAATGGACATTATTGTAAGATATTAATGAAAAGTAAGAGATACTTAATAAATTAGTCGAATGCAATATTGTCAAAGTGGAGACACTTAATTAAATGGTGGAACTATATCAAAGGGGCCTCATTTGGGCTTGGGAGTAGAACCACGTGTTTATTTATGTTTTTTAGGTTAGGTAAATTAAATGGCATAAAATATACTTGAAATGGGAGCAAGATACATTATTTTTATTATTATTATTATTATTATTATTATTATTATTATTATTATTATTATTATTATTATTACGGCCCAACTTCAGTTAAATTCTTGCTCTTTATAGACTTTCTAGGTTTAATCCTCGTTGTTGTACTATTTTTCTACAATTATTGGCTGTCGTGACTGCCACGAACTTGAGCCGCTAGTTATAGGAATTTATCTAGTACTTATTTCATGTATCCATTCCTGTGATATAGGTGTCGAGCACAGTAACTCTCTTACATTCCTTTTATCATTTATGTTTCAGTATTTATTTAGTTGTATTGTTTTAAATTCCCAAGTCAGACACTTGTATTAGAATACTATTGTTACTGAGATATTAAGATTCCAGGAGTTAGAGTTGTATTATTGTTAATGAATGGTATCAAAGGTGTTGTACTTGATTTAACATTTTATATACTTGTACTGAAATTAATTACTTCTTTTTATGTAATTCGTGATGATGAGAAAGTTATGAAAAAAAATTATTCTAGTGCTTTTTGTATTAGACCATATCAATCTATTTATGGATTTTATGGTGTGTGATAGTTTGACCCCTAAACGATAAAGCATAAAGTGGAGATCCCACCGACTATGGTGCAATCACTTATAACACCCACTATTTTCCACGCATCGAGTGGACAAAATATAAAGCCGAAGATAGGGAACATTAAAAAATTGATATAACTATAAGCATTAAAGAATAACTGAAGAAAATAAAACCATCCATGATAGTATACAAATATAAGAATAACACGAGATAACATATATGATTCTCAAATAACTTAAACAGTATAACTAACTGAGACCACAATAAAAATATCTCAATTCCAAGAAAAGAAAAATGGAATGTAACCAACTCTGGAACCTACCATGGACCACACTAGAAATATTTGAACAATAAACTGAAATGTATAAGGTCCAACTATAAAGTCAATATGGTGAGAAGTAACTCCACCGCTCTTTCTTAAATAACTAGACAAGACCTGCCCTGCAATTGGTCCACTGATTCATGCTTATGCAATCATTAACTATATAGATTTTTTTAGGAAATAACGTGGGCCAGTACCCTAAAAATAAGCAAGACATATCTAACCTTACGTAATAATATTAAATGTGACTCATTTATGTCACATGCCATCCAATCGTCACTCACATCCAAAATGCCTCACCCCAGCTGTCCTGTGGTAGTCCTGGCCATACTTTCCAACCCTACTCAAGGCATATTAGTCTAACCCTGTGATATACGATATACACACAACCTAGTCGATCAGTAGCCTAACTACTTAACAATACACTGTAAAAGTATATATTAAGCTCCATAAGGCTATCCATATAATATCACTCTAATAATGAAACACACTAACGTAACTCTAACTATGCCATAAGAGTAAAGAACCGTACATAGTACCCATATACTACCTCATAACTAATAGGTAACAACATCACACTAAGAATAGTATCACAAATCCACACATGAATACATCCATTGATAGATTAATTACACACACACACACACACACAATATATATATATATATATATATATCCTAACAAATCACACAAAGATAAGGGGAAATAACTATGTAATCACACCACCGCTAACCACATACCAAGATTTGAATGATAGATGAAGTCTCCTCTGTCTCCTACTTACAAGATGATTAACCAACTCAACGTAGGATCATTATATAGACCCGATGATACGAGAAATTGTCCACTTGTTGTTCTCGTATCAGCAAATCATGAGTAAAGTGCGTAATAAGTAGGCAAAGCAAGTAAATAGAGAGAAAACAAGATATAGAGTGGTTCATCCTCTAAAATAGGCCTACATCCACTGTGTTGCTCCGTTCTCATTATATGCGTTGTATTGTACAATATAATCATGCCTAAAGAGGCGTACACGTATGAGAATAAAGGAGAGTACATGATGGTATTGAGGATTTCGATGTACCGGAGAGGTGACAGTGATGTAGACGAGTAACCCCCGAATTATCTATTGAGGTTGTGAAAAGAGAGTATATTGTGGAGTCTGCCCCAGGTGTATGGAAATAAATATCTCTCCATATTTTGAGGCGTGGTCCTCTATTTATAGGAGATATGCCCACGTGCTCTGAACACGTGACGTGTGTAAAATCTGGAGTTGCTATAATAGGTAGGGATGCAGCCTGTAAGGCAAGCAATGTGAGTGATGCATACTGTAATAGGCTAGAGACAAAGGTGTCGTGCCCTGATCCCCATAGTTATGCAGCGTGTCGAGGGGGGCCGCGACCTATGATGAGGAGGGTCGTGCCCCTATATTCGATAGGGTTGCACCCCGAGTTCAATAGGGTCACGCCTTATGTTGAGATAGACCGCGACATGTAAGAATGTGCAATACAGAATACCTTCCGCACAGGGTGCTATATTTGTACTATCAATAAGACCCCAAGTCGTAGTGCCAAGAGAGTTCGATTGGGACGGCGGCTTAGTTCAGTCTTCTTAGGTGTCGCGGTACGTATAAGGCGACGCTTAATCTTTCGCACTCTCTTATATAAATTGTTCAGGCCATGGACTTCATTACATTTTCCAAAACTTTGAGAGAAAATCAAAAGTTAAACTATGTTCGTCCATTCTCTTGTATTTTTCGGCGATCTTTCAAGACCGTATATGGTGATTCAAGACGATTTGAGGCTAATTATTGCCATCTTCTTCATTTTTTAGTAATTTTTCAACCAATCACCCTTTTTAAATAGCTTTTGTAGTTCGTACTTCTTCTATAATAGTCGAGCACATGAACTTTTGCATTTTTGAACTTCATGAAAAAAAATTGCCTAATAGGAATCTAGGGCTTTGTTTGGATAATCTGTCAACTTCCAAGAATCGAACATATATCCATGATAAATAATTGTAATTGTTACCAAATTTCCTTGAATCGGTCTTTATAATACGAAATCAAATAATTGTTCCTCCACTTCCTTGAATCATATTGAAATCAAACTGTTCTTTGATGTTCTTGATGTTCTTTAAGCACACACTTCATATTCTCGGTCTTCGATCCTTAAATGTATCAACATTTAGACACTAAACTGTTTGAGTGAGAGTTAGAGGTGTGGTAGAATACACCTTTAGTAATTTTGGTGATGGTTACGGCCTGTAGACTCTGAAAATCCCTTGGGTTTTAATTCATACCCCCGGCAGTTAAGCCCATAGATTTATGACTACTTAAAGATGTTCCAACCTATTTTAGTGAGTAGTCGCGGCCCTGTAAGCTCCCTTACTAATTTGGGGGATGGTTGCGACCGGTAGACTCTGAGGGTACTCCTTTAGGTTTAATGAATAGGGTCAGCAATGTTTTATCCCATTAGTAACTACGATCGAGAAATAACCTCCATCAAACCAATATGTCGCGGCGATAATTGTCTTTTAGGGCTCTTAAACCCCACACTTATCATTTAGCCAGTCTTGTCGATCATTTATGTTCACTATTCATATAACTAATCTTGCCGCGACTTCTTAAAGCCTTTTTCAAACCACACTAGTTGCGACGCCTAACTGCGGACTCTGCTTTTGAGGTACCGTTGCATCCATATGAACTTTAACCTGGATGAATTTTTGAGAGGTTTTTGGGCGAAGAACTTCGGAGCTTCTCCCCCTGAACTTCCTTTCGTGACTCCTTTGAAGTCAATAGGGCATTACCAATTGAAGAATTATCCCAACTGTGTAGTACTAGACTCGGACTCCATGGATTCTACCTGGAAGAAGGATTTTGAGTCCATGCCAATGGAAGAGGAAGCCAATTCAAATAATCAGCCATTGGGTGTAGGAGATGATGCCGCGAAAGTTAGGGATAACCCAACTGGTCCATCCGGGAAGGCTGAGCGACCCTTAGTTGCGCTTGATATCCGCAGCATCATGACCCAAAACTGGGTTGAATAGGTAGCTGAGTCCTTCAAGTTTCCAAAAAACATGATGTGCTCAACACCTGTCGTGAACCAACGACCGTGTATGGCACTTTCCGATGATGGGGTATGCTTTCCATTGCATGCCTTTATTTATGGGCTGTGGCTGCCAGTTCCTATTCCCATTAGACGTATTTTTCAAACCATGAAACTATCACCAGCCCAGTTATATCCCAATGGCTGGAGGGCCATCCTTATCGCGGTCATGCTTTTGGAGAATCGATTCAAAAAGGACATTACTCCCGTGGAGTTTTTTCACTTCTATCGCCCAAAGGAAAACTCTGTGAAATTCGTTGGGTATTACTTCTCCGGTCGCGGCAGGGATGAGACCCTTTATTCTGGGAGGTCGACCAGTGTAAAGAACTGGAAGGGGAAGTATTTCAACATCTCCGGAGAAGGCTGGGAGATTCACCCAGAGGAGAACGAGAGGGAGAAGTCATTTCGAATATCATGGGAATGGGGTTGTCCCTTCAAACTAGGCAATTTAATTATTGTCGCGTTCCCTCTTTGTAGTTGCTTATTAATCTCTACTAACCTTTAAAATTTTTTTCCTATAGTTCTTGATAACTTGAAACTGAACGGGACGCAAGAGAAAAGAGTTGCCAAGGCTGCGGTCATTCCTGCTGAAGAAAAGAAGTCCAGTATCCTTGTAACATCTGCAACTTTATTCGAAGCAGGTTTCTTTCCCAACAAGTTCATTCCAAAAAGATGGCCGCGGGAGGTAATACCCTGATCATCATTCTTTATCCGCGGAAACTTACGTTGTAACCAATTACTTACTATTGCTTTCTCTCTTTCAGGTGACGAAGTTGATAGGGAGCTGTTGGCCGCCCAACTAGCAGAAATGGATGAGGATGCAATCATTCTAAATAACACTGTGAGGAGCAAGAAAAGGAAAAGGTCCAAGACCAAGGCACCAGCCATGACCCGTTTTAGTGATCAGAATCCTCCTACCGTAACCTCAAATCTGGTCGTAGAAATTGACCTTGCTGCCCCTGAATCCCAAACCGAGTTCGGTGATGACATCGGAGCCAATCTGGACGCGGTGGGTTTGATGTCCACATCTGATGCTCCCATCCATTCAACTTCTCCTCAGCCTCCACTTGTAGTTACGATTAATGCAAACTTGGCACCTCCTCAGTGCCTTGCCAGAGATGATCCTGATGGTCGACCGCGACCACAGTTAAGACAGCCTGACCCTGAGTCCTCATGGGATACTACCGTGAAGTCTGCGCGAAGGATGAAGAGGGACCTTGATGCGGTGGATCTTGACAGGTTGGTCGAAGAAGACCATGATGATCTGGAGGACTGTGGCCTCCATAGTCTTTTGAGGGTAAGTGCTAGTGTTTTCTTAGTTTTGATTTTACATTCCATACTTTGCTCCTAACTTTCTCTTTTCAGGTCACGGACATGATAGTGGCTCAAAAGAGGAAGTACAAAGCCCTCTATAAACTAAAAGAGGCAGCAAAGAGGGTACATGCCACTGACTTGGAGGCTGAACGAAATTCCTCTTTTGAAATTGGGAAGCAGACTGCATCTGCGGCTCTTCAGACAGCCGAGATGAACTTGGGAGCTGTAATAAAAGCCAAAGAGGAGGCAGAGGAAAACTTTAAATAGGCCGCAGAATCCCTCAAGGTCTCCCAGTCTCAAACCGCAGAAATTGCACAAGACGCGGAGTCTTCCAATAACAAGTTGCGACTCCTACAAGGGAGGTACGAGGAATTGGAAGCCAAGGTTGCGCATGATACCGAAGCCCATGCCGCGACAATGAAGAAACTGGAAGACGATCATGGCGAAGCAATGAAAATCTCAATAGCATTTCATCATTATAATTTCTCAACAACACTTTAACCGGGTCACCAGGCCTCACCATATCCGTATATGCTTTATCAAGCCATAGCCCGGGAAACAGGAATTTTGGCGGGTGCCCAACATCCGTGCCATATTAAAATCTCATGACAACGTGCTCATCAATAATATAATGATACCACATGAATCAAAATAATTTCAACAATTATTTTCCAGATTTCAATGAATTTATCAATTCAAATATGAGTTCAATTAAACATGAATTCAAAGAGAATGACACTCGCGAGATTTAAGGAGCATATTGTGTAAAACCCCATACCTCAAACCATGATGAGAAACTAATGATCACATCCTCAAAATCAAAACAAAAGATCTACAAAATCTCCTCCAAGAACCTCCAACAAATAGCCCCCAAAACACCTCTAATCTAAGGTTAGAACTCACAAATCTCAAGGGCCAATGTGTATATAAAAAGAAGAGGAATATAAAATATATTTGCTTCCAAAATTTTTGCCAAAAGTAGGTTAAAAAGGGTTGCCCACGACTCCTTTTATAATGAAAAGAAATGAAGAGTTGGAATCCAAAAGACTCCTTTAAATAAGGCAAAGAAATGAAGAGTTGGAAGTCAAAACAACTCTTGAAAATCATTTAATGTTCGCCGACTTAGAATTCCAAGAGTTAAAAACATTTAAAAATCATTTTAAAATCCGTTTTAACTCCATTTTCGAAACCGTTTGAAATTATCGCCTTTAAAAATAATAACCAACATATTTGAGCAATAAAAATAATTTTATCAAAAACTTTATTTTCCTCCATTTTCCTAAATTAATTAAAATAGCCCAAAATTATGCAGGTTGTTACACCGGAGAGGTGACAACGATGTAAATGAGTAACCCCAAATTATCTATTGAGGTTTTGAAAAAAGAGTATGTATTGTGGAGTCTGCCCCGGGTGTATGGAAATAGATCTCTTTCCATATTTCGAGGTGTGGTCCTCTATTTATAGGAGATAAAATCTGGAATTTCTAGTAGGGATGCGTCTTGTAAGGCAAGCAAAGTGAGTGTTGCATCCTATAATAGGCTAGAGACAAAGGTGTCGCACCCTGATCCCCATGGTTCCGCAGCGTGTTAAGGGGGGCCACACCTTGTGATGAGGAAGGTCATGCCCCTATATTCGGTAGGGCCACACCCCGAGTTCAGCAGGGTCGCGCCTTGTGTTGAGATAGGCCGCGGCATGTAAGCATGTGTAGTGCAGAATACCTTTCGTGGTAGGGTGCTATATTTGTACTATCAAGACCTATACACAACCTACGTCATCAGCCATTGTGGTAGTTCACAGCCTAACACAATCTCATTAAATCCCCTCGGATAGATTCCTCACGGATACACACACGTATGGTATGTCCACAAATATCACACATAGTATATATATATATCACCCATACATACACACAAATAAAATATTTCCCTCTAATCGTGGAAATGGATGTGTCCTGGATATGCCCTCCGCATGTGTTTTTCTCTTATAAAGCTCACATCACATTGAGAATCTATGTCTACCAACTTGATATACCGATACCTCCTGCTATTTAATAAGGAAAATCTAATGATAAACTCCACTCGGTCGAATCTCCCGTTTATTCTTAGTATTCCTCCTCTTGTCCCTAATAAGGTAGTTTGAATTGTAGAAGCCTATAAGCCATCATTAAATCTAGCAGCTTGAGACTTTTTTGGATGATTAAAACTGAGCATGGCATATGGTCTAAGTACATGAAGGCAAAGTAAAAAAAACAAATTGTTTAGTGGTAGAGGGGTATCTTATATAGTTAAAAGAATTAGAAGTGTTTATCAAAATGTTGAAGAGAAAATGTGCAAAGAGGGAGAGGAATCAATTTGAAATCCTTCTATTGATGGCCAATTCAATTTTAAATATGCTGAGATTTGTAGACAAACGAATTTTAAATATAAAATTTAGGAGCTAATTTAGAATAATCATCGACCTTTAAAGATTTCTATTTTTAATTAGAAAATTCTTAGCAGAGCAATTCCAAACTGAAATTCAGAGGGTAGGTATTAGAATGGCTTCTAGATGTTGATTCTGCAAAAAAAAAATATTGAATCTATTGAGCATACTTTTTTGGATAACAATATTAATGGAGATGCCTGGAACTATTTTGGGAATATAATGGGAAATTAACTTAAATTCTATTCCGTTTATTGTATGGTGTTGCCATGGTGGCTTAAATCATCTCACAAGGGTTACAAGAAATTTCTCTTTTCCATTATTCCTCTAGGAGATTTGGAAATCTATAAATAAAGATATATATGAATATGTAGTTATGAAGACTGATTTCATCTTATCTCAAGTGGTTAATATCATCAGCTCAATTTCTCATTCAATCATATTTAAAGGGAAACAATCTAAAGAAGACTCTTTAATTATCAATATATTCCATCTATCAGTAGATAATTCCAAGGACAAATTCATTATAACAAGATGGTTAAAACCTCCTAAAGGCTTTCTAAAGCTTAATATGTATGGGTATTTTAAAGGCAATCTAATGGAAAGTAGAGTAGGATGTGTAATTAGAGATAAAATGGGGATTTTGTAGTAGCTCTTTGTTCTTTTATTGGTTTCCAAAATAATCTTTTTACTGAACTAAAGCAATGTAAATTGTCTCATATCAATGTTAGAAGCTTGGAGTTCAAAATGTAATTGTTGAATCAGATTATATCGAATTAATCCATATGATTGAAGGTAGGTGGGTTATTCAATGGAAGTTGAAGGCTTTAATTATGAATATGTGCTCTCTTATTCTTTAGTTAATTACTCATTTTACCACATTTTGAGGGAAGCTAACTGTGCTGGAGATGGTTTTGCAAACTTGGGGACTTCTAGTATCCATGAAGAATTTCATGCTCATTTCTCTCTTCTTCTAAAGAATCTCAAAGGTCTTCTTAAGATGTACAAATTCGGTATTCCAAATATTAGATTTTTTCATTGATTCATTTATAATGGTGTTATTTATGAAATCTCATATTTTAATCTTTTGAATCTCTTTTGAATTATAATGGAGCTATATAAAATCCCATGTTTTTTTCTTTTTTATTAGTGATATTAATTGCCACATAAGAGAGGATTTTTCTCCTAAAGATGTTTAATAATATGTGTGGGATTATTGTACCTCTTCCCTAAAAAAAATCATCATCGAAGTCAACCCAAATTAAAGACCAAGCTGCATCGAGCCAATCAAGGGTAAAAAGGTAAAATGAGCTAGTGGATTGAAATTACACACATTACACATTTTTACATATTTAGTATACCATTATTAGGCGTAATTAGGACTATTTATCCATGCTATGATGTTCTACAAATTAGCTAAACTCTAGTTGGGTGTAAATTAAGTTAAAATAATTTCTCATAATTTTTCCAATTTTATCCTGAATTTTAAAAAGATTTATTAATTTTTTTAGTGAATTAAAATTGATTTATTAAACATATTAATAAAATTAACACACTTATGCTTATTTTATCCAACATAATTGGAGGTTAATCCGCAATTATTGATAAACTTATTTGATCCAATGGCTGAGATGTTGATATGGGTGAATAAAAAGCAGTTGAATAAGATGAGATTACCGACTTCACTATTGCATGCTTGTAAGCTCACTTTGTGAGCTTTATTCTTGCCCCTTAGATCAAATTGGTTTGATCTTGTTTATTCATTTTGAACGATGGTCACCTACTTCAAGGAACTTCCACTAGCCTCAATAAATACCCTCAGCCTCTCGCTTGGTATTATCTTTGGCCAGTTTGAGAAAAGAGAGAGGAAAGAGAGAGGAAAGACAAGAGAAATTTTTTATAGAGAATAATAGAGAAAACCTTAGATAAAATTAGTGAGAAAAGAAACTCTGAGGAAGTAGAAAGAGTGAAAGAGGGATAAATAAGGTTTTTTAGAGCCTTGTCCAACGATGTTCACATCCCTTTAAGCAAAACACAACCTCATTTTTAAATTTTACACTCCGGTTAAAACATAACAGGATCTCTAATTTGTCAAGTTTTTGTTTATAAAACATTGAGAAAACATAATATCCATACATTTTATCATATTTCATGTTCATTTATTATTATGTTTTCTATTTTAACGTATTCATCTTATACAGTTATTATATTATTTTAACTTTGCATGCATAATATAAATGTATTAGAACCACTTAATTGAAAATTTTATGCTATATCTTAACAAATCAAGTCTCTTTATTTTTTATTTAGAATGTATCTTACATTATTGGTAAGATAAACAAATAGATCTGATTTTTATAACAAATATTTTAAAAGATTATTGATATAAAAGCATGTGTACAGATCTTCATTTTTGGTGTTTAAATATGCAAATACATTTCAGATATGAAAAAGTTTATCATATTACAAAGAAAAATCTTCAGATCTAAACTGTAACAACCCGAAATTTCTAAATAGGTATTTTTAAATTGATTTTGAAAATTCGAGGAAAATCAAATTTTTGGATTAATTTTTTTAAAAATTAAATATATTGAGTTTTATTTTTGAAAAGTGGATTTTCAATTGATTTTGAATTTTGATTTAAAATGGAGTTTTAATTGAAGTTTTAAGTTTCAGACCTTTTATCTTTTCTCACGCTGGCATATTTAAAATAACTGCTCAATCGATCGACGAGCCCAAATTTGAGGTGGTTCGCAGATTCAATTAAGTGTTTTAGCTTTTACAAATTCCTATCTTTTCCCCTTATAAAAATAAGTCATGAGTGGACTTTTAAAACAAGTTTTATCATCTCAAAAATGCAGTATACCCTTTGTATTTCCTCTCCCTCCATATACAAACCCTAGCCCCTATTTTATTTAATGTTCAACCTTAGATTTGGAGTCCTATTGAGAGTTATCTCGTGTTGGGGCTAGAACATGATTTGATTACTTTCGCGAGAGGAACGTGATGGTGTGATCAGATTTTGAGTCTGAAATTTATGTGATGATTTTGAGGTACGGGAATTACACAGTATGCTCATAAATTCTCTTGAGAGTATTCCATTTGTTTTCTGTGTCAATTGCACTCAGGTTGAATTGTGATATTCATTGGAATCCTGAAAATTTGTTGGAATCTATTATTTGATTCATTGAGATATATTATATTGTTGATTTGAGCATAGTGTCATGATATTTTAATGTGGCATGGATAATGGGCACCCACCAATAGTCCAAAAATAGTTCTATGGCTTTGAGATGCCTAGGGAGGTGAGGTGAGTCCTGGTGATCCATTGTTGTGTTGTTGACAAATTAGTATTGATATAATGCTTGAGTATTGCATTTGATTTGTATATGCGGATTCGTATTATTACGATTTATTCATCGTGCTAATTATTTTTAAGCATCTATTCCTGTCCTATTGTGTACTTTCCCGTGTTTTTCTTTTAGTGGCAAGCTAGCATGAATTGAAATGCTATGAACACTTTTGGAGAATTATTTTAGAGCATGGATTGGAAGATTTATTTTTCATGTACAAATTGGTGGTGTAATTTTAGTTGGAGAATATTGTATTTGGGGAGAAACATTATTATAAATCATTATTATGGAAATACAAGTATTATGGAATTGTTATATTTTAATTATGGAAAATACATGCTTTATAATCATTGTTGATGGTTTTAATTTAGTTTTTATCGTAGTGGCACGCCGCGCGTCCTCTCAGGCATGCGGGGTGTTACATAAACATTTAGACTTGGTCAACAATTTATGATAGCATAAAATGTTCAAGGTCTATTCATTTGATTCTTTATTCATTATTATATCCTTTGTAATTCATTGGTTTGGTTGTAATTAGGTGTGCGTTAAGTTACAGTAAGTGCATGTAATATTTTACTGCACTGTACTCACATATTCACCATTTCACAACACAAAACTTTCACCACACAAACCCACTAGTTGATTTATTTTAAGAGTAAAGTCTCCAAGCTGCTAGGAGTTGACAAGCATCTACAATAAAGAATTGCCAAGAAATGGGTGACTGATAGAGTTCGACTCTCAACTTGGGTAACCTTATATTTCTTATATTTCATCTCCATTTTGTTGTACTTTTAACCTCTATTTATTTTAGTGGATTTATTTCTGGTTGTTCTGCAGAGCGGACCATGGATGTTTCCCCAAGATTCGAGGGGTTTATTACATAACAATCCGTGCATTGTGTTTTTTTCTATATAGCAATTTTTATATTGTTTGAGTTAGTTAAACAAATAATAGCTAATTAATTTTTACCTTGTAAACTTAAATCAAAATTTTTCAAATTAAAATTTGACTTAGGTAATTGGATATCTGATTAACACATCATGTGTAATCTTTATTTATGTTTCAATTTAAAAGAGATTATTCAAAAGGGAAATTTTGGATTAAACTTTGAGAAAAACAACTTGACTCAAACACTTCGTTTAAAAGATAGGATTGTCTTAGTTATTTTCAACTATGTCCATCTTTATGGTTGTCCACTAATACTGGCATCTCATATATCACATCTTATCCTCCTTCGATATATATTGTGAATCTAGACTTGTGCACTTTCGTCCAAATTACTCATGAAATCCATTATTAATTACCAAGACATATCTAGTTAAGCATATCTACTAATATATTAACAACACTCATCATATGTCCACACATCACAATATCACATAACCCTCCCAACCTCCAACCAGAATTAGACTCCATGTGTGGGATGCAAAATTCAAAGAATGACCCCTCCCCCCGGATACACTTATGTCTAGACTAAAAGGTCGTAGAGGTCTAATAGGTGTTGGACTTATAACCTTAAGAACACACATCCTTCATAAAAATATACCTTAACATACTTGTCATCTTACAACCTCCTCCTTATAGGAAATTATCCTTTTATTGGAGGTTCTAGTTGCACCTTGGGCAGTCGGTTCAATTTGGACTCCCTTATCCTTAAGGATTTCTCTAGAGGTATTAAGGTCAATGAATAACTATCGCATAGTTATTTTTTCGAGTGTTGAAGGGGACGGGGAAAGGTGAAGTCTTCCTCTTCTTCTTTTACTTCTTCCTCTTGCACTTTTTTATAAGGATAACCAAATGTACCCAATACTTCATAAGATAATAGAGATATTATTGTTATTAATCTGACATATATCCTCTAAATTATTTGATATTACGTAGTTTGGTGATAAATCATCCCCTACTAAAACCCATCATCGCTTTTGTTAAAAAATGGAGTGGCTTTAGGAATTAAAGAATTGCTAATTATAATGTAATCAGTTATAGTGACGCATTGAACAAAAGGAAACTTCTTGGTTGACACAACATTCAGTTCATATCCAATAAGTATGTGATCTACTCTCCAATAAAAATCAATTTCATGAGGAACTCCTAAATCCTAAACTTTTTGAAGGTTTGTTAGGTTGACTTCGTTGTCGTTTGGCTTTATCTTATAACGAGTACATGTTACAAAGAGGAAAGGATGATTAGAGGCCATCAAAGTTATGTTAACAAAAACTAAAAGGAACATTAAGTAGTATAGCGAATTATTTGATCGCCATGGGCATAGGAAGGCATGTGTAGTTCTCACCATATAATCCCTCAGAAAAGACTTATACGTCTCTATTTGAGTTGTTTTGGGACCTGAAAGGCCATATAACCAGATTGGGGGACTTGTCCCTAGACTATAAGTGATTTATACTCAAACTAAGTGAAGTGTGAAGTTAATAATACTACCTAATTTCATTCTAGGTTAGTTCCACAAATCTAGTTTAAGAAAACTGTACTCATTACAATACGGAAGAAACTTATATTTTCTTAAATATGTAGGATTACTTAATAACATAGAACCTCTATGAGTAATGGGTAAAGGGGGAAATGGACCCCCTATATTATTTCAACCTTCATAAATTCAGCCTCACCATGAGGGAGGTCGTAATCGTTTTCATCATCAGGTGAGGTTCTGACCTTGACATTTTCAGGTATGTTATACCTAGTGCAAAATGCCTCGAAGTCATTTTCAAAAGAAACCGCATACATCTTAGGATTCTTAGACATAACATGTTAGAGGAGTAGAGATGAAAAGCTTAAAAAATATGAAATTTTTTTAGAAAAATAAGAGGCAAACACTTATTCAATTGTAATTGGAAGAGTGAGAGAAACAAAAAAGAAATGCACATTTTAGTTTCTTGTAATGAAGCTAAACATTTTTTAAAACCATGCATATCTCTTACATACAAAAGAGAATGTTAAGAGACACTTATTTTGGGAAAAGATACATTTTATCACGCCCCCAGACCACGTTTATGCATAATAATTGCCGAGGGAACCCAAACATCTATTCATGTAACCATAAATATAGGGATTACGTGCATTTACGCCCATAATTACCTTCCCACTAAGTATAAAAGGGACGCCTAGTAGTTATCGAGGCCTTTATGAGAAAATACAAATCACACATGGATAATAAACATAGGTATAATTAGGCCGATCAGGCCTAAAAAGCGATCACCCTAGCCATAGGGGAATTGAAGGGAGCATGAGTTGAATTGCCCATATGGAACTACACATGGCAACAAAAGAATCCAATGTCACTCTAAGTCTTAACCACACACCATCTAGGGACTTGATAAAGATGTTCCTACTAATTATAATGATGACATAACCGAATACAGTCTTATTGTTACCAACAACCTAAAAATGAGGATTTAGATAGTGTCCGACTCCATAAAAAATGCTCAAGGATATAACCTATGTAAAAATGACTCTTATACCTAAAAACAGAATACCTTTGTTATGAGTAAGAGATATAAAAAATATTATACCCATGACTTGGACTCTCAACTATCATTCTCTAGCAGTCCAAGTTGTCATTCTTCCATATTAATAAAATAATTCATCTATCCCTTCCCCTTGGACGTAGGAATGACCGACCTATCGAACCATGTATATTATTATGTATTTTCTCTAACTGTATTTATAATTGTGGTCAATTTTGGTATTTATCAATATTGTATATTTGACCCCTATAATGTTGAGCTCATTGTAAATGAATCCTTGGTTCAAATTGTTGTTGTTGTTGTCATTTTTGTGGTTGATTTCGATTGAGCCTTATATTCCCCTTTTTAATATTACATTTTGTTTTTCAAGAACATGAAGATAATGTTATGAACTTAAGTCTTGATGTGTAGGAATAAGAACTCTACCTCTCCCTCTCTCTCTTTAAGTTAGCTTTTCACTCATATTTTGATTTAAATTTGATATTTTATTGATGAACATTGAGGAGAAATAATATATGAATTTGGTGTGTGTTTGAATTCCTAAAGTTAATTTAATTTGATATTCCAAGATGTATTTATACAGTTGTGAATAAAATGGTGTTTTGAAAAACTAGTCTTTACAAAGTGGCTTGGCTTGGTTTAGTCAACTAAAAGTAGTTTTAGTAAATTAAAACAAGTTCAATAGACTAAACCTCACTTTGATTCTAACTAATCTCCCAATCAGTTTTGCCTATTTTAGTCCATTGTACAACTTTTGACTTACTAAACTAGGTGAAATTGTTGTATTTTTGATAAGTTTTTTGAAATATTTCTACATATTACCCAAATGTAGTGTTTTAATGTGAGTTACTACTATAGAAATATCATATTAATTAATAGAGCTTACGCCTTACATCAAATCCTAACTCTATCAATACTCAATCTTCTACGTGTGTTGATATTATTGATTTTTTTTATGAAGAGTTAATTGAGTGTTTGGGACTTTACGAAATGATATTGACCTTAATTAAATTATTAAAATATCATACACTCTTAAATGAAATATTTAGTAAGATAAATATCATCAATTGAATTGTTATCATAAAAATTAATAAGTATTTTATCATCTTTTGAATTCATAATCTCCCCCTTTTGATGATGATAAGTCAATTGATATGTTATGAGAAATATACTAAATTCACGACACTAGAAAATCACACCAATCCTTTATTTTTACCATTATTATAAATATGGATTGGAGAGGAAGTAATAAAGGCCAAGTGTATGCTACAATGTAAGTCATTATGAAACATGTAAGTTGTGGATATGTTGATTTTTTATTCCCCAATTCTTCATTTTAAGAAATCATCATGAATTTGATATTATTTCATTCTTTCTTGTAGAATTGAAATTTGTTTGAAAACTATTGATACGACATATATCACACCCTACCGCGGATGTGTATTTATTCTGGCAATTGGTGCATGCCGCGATCACGATCAGTCCAGGGTGCGCAATATACCATTCCACACTCATACACGGTGTGTGGCACCTATATCTATAGCCTCATTAACAAGCCGCAACCTACTATAGCGTAGGGTACGACACCCATAGCTCCGGCCTCGAACAGGATGCAGCCTTATGCTATAGGATGCAGCACTCCATCAGTTTACCTTACAGGCCGCATCCCCCTTCTTGTTTTATTGCATCACTGGGCTTACTTTATGTCACGAGCTCAAGGCACGTGACACTGCATGCATACCTCATATAAATAGAGTCCTACACCTCGAGCTAAAGGGAGAGTTCACTTTTATCCCCTCACTCGGTTCAGATTCTACAATACCTGGTGAACCCTTGCCAAATTCTCTCTACACAACCTCAACATACAGCTTGGGGGCTACACACCTACATCATAGTCATATCTCTGGCACTCCCAGAACTGCTATGGCCATGTACTCTCCTTTATTCTCATACTTGTATGCCTTTTTAGGCTTGATTATATTGTATAATGCAACGCATATAATGAGAATGTAGCAACACATTGGACGTAGGCCTATTTTCGAGGGTGAACCACTTTATATCTTGTCTTCTCTCTCTTTTTACTAATTTTATCCGTTTATTATAATTTACACTTGATTTGTTGTTACGAGAACGACTAGTGGACGATTTCTCGTACCAATAATTTGGTGTTGTCTGTGGGAATGAGATATTTCAATCTTGTTTCTCTATGTTTTGAGTTCTTAAACACCTTATTTTATTCATGGGGATCCTCTGGATCATCATCTCATGATTAAATTTTGGTTATTGAACTCTATTTTATATTTACACCCTTAAATGGGTATTTCTTATATTCAGATCTGCTATGGTCTTTTTTTGTGACCTTAGATCTACCCCTGTGATATCATTTCATCTAGATAATGCTGAAAAGCATGATGGGCTTTAGCCCCATAACAATGAGTGATTAGGGAAGAATTATATTTACTCCCTTTTTGTTGTTCTTGACCTATGATCTAGGGTTTATCATTGGAACCGTGTCGTTTTGTGCGATGTGATGGTAATCTCTCAGTAATATACCCTAGTAGGATCGCTCTCCACGTGTTTTGGGAGAAAAATTTAATTACGTGGTTCCAACCTTAGGATTATTCCCTCCACTACCTAGATAGGGATGCGGTGAGGTAGTCAAAATGCCTCCCTGTCGCGGCCTCTGCTAATGCAGTTGCATTACAACAGCTTCAAATCATCGGGGAATAGACTCAGGTGGTCTTCAACTCAACCTTAGTGGACATCATTCAAAGGCCACGGAAGTACACTTATGTGCCTTACTCGCCGCAGCTTTATCAGTAATACCTTTTAAAAAGTCGTGACGGTATACTCGTATGCTTTGTTGGCCACGGCCACAACAGTAATATCATGCAGCAATTCAAACGCTGCATCCCAACTTCATGCCTCGTTAATTATGTACTTCTGTGATTACTCACTTCTATTAGTTTTACCTCAGATCACATATTTTCAAAGACTAACAAAGCAGAAATTAGAAGGAGAATCCAGTCAGAGCACAAAAGTCAAAGATGAGATTGTGCAGTTGTACAATCACCTCAACCATCTCTACAACAGTCGTGCTTCACTCCAAACTCAGGTCAACTATTTGACTCAAAGGGTCCTCATTCTTGAAGCCATAGCCTCCCCCAATGTGGGTGCCGCACCCAAGATCACTACTGCCATAGCCTCAGAAGTTCCCTCCACGGATGCAGCCAACAGGAGCCAAAAAAGGAGAGTGGAGAAGGAAGAGAGGTCTGAGGCCTACACTCCATTGGCCTTCCCAATTGAAGACATATTTGAGTTCATCAAAGAGAACAAGCTGCTGAGGTGGCCAGAAAAGCTGAGGACTCCGCCCCACAAGAGGAGCAAAGCTAGTTGGTGCAGATTCCATCAGGACCATGGCCAGGACACTAAGCAATGCTATGCTCTGAAGGATAAAATTGAAAGGCTGATTGGATAAGGAATACTACAGACGTTCCTCAGAGATGCTTATGGGATGCAGCCTAGCCTAATGGGCCATACTTCCCTTATCTTTATGATTTAGTTTATATATCCTTTTGTTTTTGTTCATAGTGAATATTATCTTTTAAGACCATGCTTTTGAGGATTAATGAATATAATATTTTAATTTCTCGATTTCATTAAATGATATCTTATGAAAGACTCCTTGTCTTAAACAAATTCTATATGGAGACATCTAATTATATTGGGAATGATTATATCTAAATGAGCCATTAACGTTCGTCGATATGCCTAACCATATGTAGGCAAATGATCATTGGAAATAGTGAAAGTAACTATAGAGAGTGGTAGGAAAAATAACTTATAATGTTGCATATGGAGACTATATCTTAGCGTATAATGATTACATTCTTGAAAACATCTATTTGGATGTGTCATTAGCTGCGAGGGCTTCCAATGCCCGTTCTTAGATTTTGGGATATGTCATTAGCTGCAAGGGCTTCCAATGCCCGTTCTTAGATTTCGGGATGCGTCATTAGATGTAAGGGCTTCTAATGCTCGTTCTTAGCTTTTGAGATGCGTCATTATCTCGGGGAGGTTACTTCCCTGGTAAACATCATTGACTTCGTGGATAGAAAATAAACATCATTGACTTCGTGGATAGAGACTAAACATCATTAACTTGGTGATCCCGCATTAGCCTGGGGAGGCTTGATAGTATCCCGTATATTAGCTGTGGGTGGCTTAATAACATAACCCAGCCTAGGGAGGCTTGATAGTATCCCATATATTAGTTGTGGGTGGCTTAATAACATAACCCAGCCTAAGGAGCCTTGATAGTATCCCATATATTAGCTGTGGGTGGATTAATAACTTAACCCAGCCTGGGGAGGCTTGATAGTATCCCATATACATACATAAGGATGGATTTTTAGGAGATAAAAGCCATATTTCATGAAAGACCATCGAGGCGACTAAAGAATGTTGTGTTGTCATCATCCAAAAGCACGCCAATGCTACAAAGGGCTATAAAGATGTCGCAACCTTATCAGTATGGCAAGTCCCATAAATTAATTCATTCAAAAGACGCGGCAGGCTAGCATCTAACTCGGATGAGGCAGATGAAGCCCAATGGCACCAAGACTTGGAAAAAAGGAAAAGTTAACTCAGATGCCAAAGAAGTCAAGCCGCAGCCCCAAGGCCATTTTTCTTTGGGACAAAGATAGATGCCGCGGCCTTGGCCATTCCTGGGAGCCCAATATAGATATTAAAGAAGTATGTAATTTATCATAAGGTATTGTCGCAGCCTTAAACGTCCTATTGGAATCAAGACTTGTAAATACGCAAGTACGAAAGGATAATTCACAAGGTAAAAGGAGGTGGCCGCAACCTTATTCAATACTTTCATTACAATATATTACCGCAACCTATAGCCCATATATTATTATTGAAGTGAATTTTTTCAAAAAGAAATTGTGTTTAAGCAATCAAAGATGTATTGAAGCAAGCACAGCAGAGGAATAAAAGCAAAGACGAGAGTGCAATGTGGAAAGGCTTATAGATAAAGAGGCCATTGTCTTAGTTAAGGAGTATAAATATATAAAGGGACGAAGCCCATATATGTAATGAGTTTAAAATTTTAGAAGGGATGCAGCCCTGTATTAATGATCAGTTTAAAAACTAACATAAGATGATTAGAAGTTCATGAAGATGCATCATCGTTCTCGTCTCCCTCATCACCATCCACGGTTGTCTCAGTTTCGTCATCTTCTGCCGCAGCCTCCTCAGTTTTCTTCCTTGCTCTCTCCTCAGTTGCAGCTCTTAGTTCAGCCACACACATGTCATGTTCTATATCACTCAACTTCCAGGACATAATTTTTTCCTTAGACTCTGGGAAATTTTTAATAACTCTGTGCCTTAGCTCTTGAAAGCCGCGGAGGTAGGCTTTGTTTTTTATAAGAAAAATATCCTCGGACTTCTTGAAGTTGGCCACAGCAAGGTTCGCAGCTTGGCTTAAGGCTGAGGCATGATTCTCTTCTTTTAGTCTACTGGTCTCAGAATATTGTCTCTCAAGACTTTTGAGGGTGGTGGCATGATCAACAACCATCTTTTTCATTTGATTTTCAGCCGCAATAAGCTTATTTTGAGTAGTAGCGGCATGTTCTGCAGCCTTAAGAGTTTGATCCTTGGCGATTGATAAAGAATCTGCGGCCTGAGAGAAGTTTAGCTCAGCCTCATCCTTTGCCTTGTCGACAACCTCTAGATCTTGATTGACTGTCGTAAGTGCTGCGAAAGATGAGATTTTTCCTGCTTCAAAAGATGATGCCTTAGCTGCATCCAAGTCCTTTTTATGATAAGTCTCTGCAGCCCTATAAAGCTTGAAGAGCCCTTCATACTTCATCTTTTAGGTCACAACGATGTCTACGGCCTATTGGAATTATAAAGAATTAGTACAAGTAAAGAATTAATAACCAGCAAAAAAGAACCAAGTGAGAGAAGTTGTTACCCGCAGTAAACTATAAACGACATAATCCTCCAAATCCTTATGGTCCTCTTCCACTAGACGATTCAGGTCCATAGCCTCTAGAACCTTTCTCATTCTGCGGACAGCTCTCATAGTTGTATCCCTAGAGGAATTGGGATTCGCTTCCCTAAGGTGATGCTGCGGATGGCAATCAGGTCCAACCCTTGGCCTGCCTTGAGGAGGTAGCAGGTTGGCATTTATAGCCATAATAGTACATGGAGGGGAATAGCTGGTAGAAATAGCATGTGAAGTTCCGCCTCCACCAGTATGGTCAGTGTAGGAGGGCAGTAAGCCTGTCGCTGCCAGGTGTTCACCAATGTCATCATCATATTGGCCTTCTCTTTATGATGTCGCGACACTACCCTCAAATTCCTCATGTGTTGCATCCCTCCCAAGTGTGGGATTTTTCACATCTGCCTCTTCAACGATAATGGGCTCAACATCATTTGGGACTGCGACAGGAGCCCTTTTTCTCTTCCTCCTCCCTTTCTTGGTAGAATTATTGAGGTTAGATGCATCCTCATCCATCTCTAGTAACTGAGATTTAAAAATCTTCTTATCTATCTCCTCATCTGAAGAAGAAACAAAGTAGAGATTTCAAGTATTGATGATTGGAAGACAAGTGCTGCGGAATGTTAAGGAAGGGTGATTGTTACCTTCCGCAGCCATCTTTGTTGGCTGAGAATTTTTGGGGAAGTAGCCTGCCTCAAATATGGAAGCATAAGTCACTAAGGTGCTGAATATTTTATCCTTAGCCTTGACTGTCGCAGCCCTTTAACCCTTCTCTCCTACCGCTCACTGAGGTGTAAGTTATCAAGAGTTGCATATAAGGTCAATATTAGTACAGTACAGTAAAAATTGCCAAGGGGGTGCAAATTATATAATAGGACATGGCATATATCCAATGGTTGCAGCCTTATATACCTAGTTTTGAAGGTTGGCCCCACTACCGCGACATTCTGTGTGATTTATCTCTCACACTCTCCTCTGGATGGGTTTCCCACCCTTCTCTAGAAACATAAAAAAACTTGTCGTTCCAGTTCTTTATGTTGGAAGGTCTCCCAGTGTACAATTCCTCTCTATCATTTTGAAGATCCATATAGTAATACCAGGCAAACTTAACAGAGTTCTCCTTTGGTCTGTAAAAATTCAAGAACTCCGCATGAGTAATATCCCTCTCAAACGTCTTACTCCTGAGAACCACCGCGACAAGTATGGCCCTCCACCCATTTGGGTCCACCTGGGTTGGTGCCAACTTTATGGAATTTAAGATTCTCCTAACTGGGACTGGGATAGGAATCCGCAACCCATAAACAAAAGTGTGGAGTGGGAAGTAGACTCCGTCATTAGCAACAATGGAACAATGCCTTTGGTTCGCAGAATGAATAGTAAAGACTACACTATTGGGAAATTCAAAGGCTTCAGCCACCTGATCAACCCACTCTTGGGTTATAATACTACGGACACCAAGTGCAGTGGGAGGTCTCTTAGATCTCCTAGATGTTCCAGCTGGTGCGTCCCTAACCACGGATGGGCCCTCTGCTGCGACATCGAGATCCATATGGGGGTTTCTTGAATTAGCCTCTTTCTCTATGGTCGTGGAATCTGAGTCTGAATCTAGAACTACATAAATTATGTCACTCTCTCAACTAGCAAGGCCCTATTGTCCTCAAAGGATGCACTGAAGAAAGCTCAGGGGGAAAAACTCCAAAGTGTTTTTGCTAAAAGTCTCTAAGAAACTCTTTAGGGTCAAAACTCATATGGCTGTAGCAATACCTGAAAAGCATAAAGTGTATGCAAATAAGGTGTCGTAGCCATTATGTTCACACAGGTCTCCTAGAGGTCGCGGCATGAACAAAGATGAAGTTTGAAGGCTAAAGTAGGTGTTAAACAAGTATTGCCACGTGTTGCAGCTAAATGTGTACATGATGCAACCATTGACCTAAGATGACCGTAAAATGCTGTGGCCGTATACTCAAACAAGTTAACATAGTTGCCTAACCTAAAAGATCAAAGCCCATGAATTGGAAAGGTCAGCTCAACAGCGTCAAGCACATTTCATGGGTCTGTTTTGTATGTTGATCCTACAAACTGGGAGTTCAAAAGTCCAGAAGATCTAGGCTTAAATCAACAGGTTTCAGCTATCGGGCCGACATGGATATTAATAGTTTATAGATTAAAGTTAGATTCAAATATAAAGTCAGTTACCTATTATGATCCAAGCAATCACAAGAATTCAAATGTGTACAATTCATCTAACAAATATGGGTGTAAGAGATAATCATTTGATTCTAAGAGGATATGGGTTCAAATGGCTTATTTACAATCGAAAATCAAGTACAGTTAAAGAATTTAACTACAAAAGCCATTAAAAGAGGGTTCTAGTTGAAAAATTACTCAGGAATTGAGAAGTCAGTAATGCTCATCCTCAAACCACCTCAAAACCACCACACGCAGCCTTGAAAAGTCGCTGGGAAGATCAAGGGCAGAAACGGATAGAGTTTAAATTTTGATTTTCTCTCAAGGTTTTTGGAAACGTAATGAAGGCCACGACCAAGTTTATTTATATAATAGGCCACGAGAAGATGAAGCATCGTGAGGATCTAGTTGCAGAAGCATTACAGGGCCGCGGTACCATTGTGCAAACCAATTCATGCAAGACGCAGTCCAAACTTGATAATGTAACCAATATATTACACTACGGACGCGACAGATCTCGAAGATTATGAGGCTACTCAGTAGCATCCCCAATCGCCACCTCTTGGCACTATGACTTAGGGGCTTGTTGATACGACCAATTTCACACCCTGCCGCAGACGTGTATTTATTATGTCACTTGGTGCATGTCAAGATCATGATCAGTCCAGGGTGCGGCATCTACAATTCCTCACTCATACACGGTGTGCGCCACCTATATCTCTAGCCTCATTAACAGGCCGCAACCTACTACAGCGTAAGGTGCCCGACCCACAGCTCCGACCTCGAGGAGGATGCAGCCTTATGCTACAGGATGTAGCACTCCATGAGTTTACCTTACAGGCCGCATCCCCCTTCTTGTTTAATAGCATCACTTTATGTCACGAGCTCAGGATGCTACAGGATTACTTTATGTCACGAGCTCAAGGCACGTGACACTGCATGTATACCTCATATAAATAAAGTCCTACACCTTGAGCTAAAGGGAGAGTCCACTTCTATCCCCTCACTCGGTTCAGATTCTACAATACCTGGTGAACCCTTGCCAAATTCTCTCTACACAACCTCAACATACAGCTTGGGGGCTACACACCTACATCGTAGTTATATCTCCGGCACTCCCAAAACCGCTACTGCCATGTACTCTCATTTATTCTCATACATGTAGGCCTCTTTAGGCTTGATTATATTGTACAATGCAACGCATATGATGAGAATGTAGCAACACAGTAGCCATAGGACTATTTTCAAGACTGAACCACTATATATCTTGTCTTCTCTCTCTTTTTACTAATTCTAGCCATTTGTTATAATTTACACTTGATTTTCTGGTACTAGAACGACTAGTGGACGATTTCTCGTATCAACAACTATTAATCTACTAATTTATTTTATAATATGTGCAAAAAAATATAGTTTATGGATCAAGTTAAAAAAATCAAGCTTTTTACTTCAACATTGTAGTTTTTAAAGTTTGTGGCAAGTGTAAGTCTATGGAAAAACGTATAATGCATTATATAAACCAATTATAGAAAGTGTAACATCATATGATCAAAGATTGTATGCACATGTATGTGAAACATGCCAGAATTCACTTTTGGCACACTTTATAACTACGTCAGATTGAGTGCATTTTGGTATACTTTTGGCACAGTTCAAAATCGTGCAAAAATTTGATACACTACTGGCACAGTTTTGAACTGTGCCAAATTTTTTTATCAAAGAAATAAAATTAATTATAAATAATATTACCAAAATGAATTAGCAACATTTCCACTATATTTCTTACCTATTTTAGAATAAGAAAAATTTGATAATAATATAACCCAACATCGCAAAAATAGTACAACAATAATACAAATAGTCTGAAATAATACTAATACACATCTAGACAATAAGCCCACTAAAAATTAATGGCTCAATGATGATACGCAAATATTGCGTATTTCATCCTTCGAACCTACGCATTTTAGTCCCCTCGGATATCTTATTCCCTATATTAATGCTCGTTAACTAGAAAACCTAGGATTTCTACGTTAACATGTTTTGCAGGGGTTAATTGAGCTTTTATAGGTATTTGGATGCTAAGTGTGAAGTTCAGATGCATTTCACTCGATTTTCGTACGCGATCGCACGTTCGAGGTCATTTTAGTCTTTTCACAGCTTGGTCACCTGGACCAACATCTATATGGAAGTTGTATCCCTCCTCGCAAGCTTCGCGTGTCCATGAACGGTGCATGATTCCGATTCAGAATGAAGAAGTTACGGCAGTTTCAGTGAAAGAGAAATCCAAACATGCCAAAATAACATGCAGCTTGGCTCACCCCTGCTCGATCGATCGATCCTTCACATTTCTGAAATCATGGGGAGACAATGGGCTGATATTTTGGACATCGATCGATCGATCACAGGGGACCGATCGATCGTTCCCCTATTTCCAGCTGATATTTTGCCTTATATTTTCTTTTTCCTTTTCTTTTCTTTACTTATTCCAACTTAATATAAATACCAATTTTGTTGTAATAATTAGATATTAAGTTGTAGAATAGGTTTTAGGATAGTTTATCTTAGGGTTTGGTAGTTGAGAGCTCTTTTCTTCTTCCTTATTTGGTGTGACAACATTTGGGTATGTAAGATTGTACTTTTATCTTCCCTCTCCAGTAATATAGTTATTTTCCTTTAATTCTTTCTTTGTTAATTAGGTTTACATGCTTTGTTAATTACTTTACATGCTTTGATTTAATCGCTTTCAAGTATAAATTTATCGCATTTATTTACCGCTTTATTTATCGTGTTTTTACCATGCTTTCTAGCTAATTTAAATTAGGTTGTGTTTGCACGGAACTCACTCGAATTGACGCGCTGCTTTGCTTTGGTGATGGCATTTACGGGTGTATTTTGGGTGCGTTGTCCTAGTTATTGTGCCTAGGAGATTTGACGGGGCATATCATGTATGTCCCATGCTTATGACCTATCGTGCGCAATTCCCGGGGCATTTGTTAATGCTAAAATCTTATTAGGCTTTTATGAGGATTTAAGGGCGTGACAACCCTTGATTTAATTAACCGTCGAAATGAGACGCATTCGTAATAACTCGTCAACCCATGTATCCATTTTATACAAATTAACTCGGGTGAGGGATATTCGACGCAACCTATAGTTTTACTCGCTTTGTTAATTTAGTTTCAATACACTTGCCTAGATTAATCATTTCCCTTTTAGCATCTTTTTCTCTTTAGTTTGTAATCACCCTTTTTCCTTTTTATTTCTGGAATATGAAATCATATAAATTCTAGCAACTTGTCCCAGTGGATATTTTCGATACCCTACTTACCGCTATACTTGACCCGCAAGTGTAGTTGTAATTTAGGTTTTTGTATTGAGGAGGTGAACAGAAAACAACGATCGGCGTTTGACACACGTCGCTTTTCACCCCCGATCAAAATGACGCCGTTATCGGGGATGAGTTTGTTTTAGACTTTATTTGATTTAGTATTTCGTAGTATTTTCTTTTTATTTTTATTATTTACTAATCTTTTTGCAGGACTTCCACATTTGAGCACTTAGATATGCTTGAATTTTTTTCGCACGCACTTACTTTGTGGAATCCTCCACTTCGAGACATTTTGGGGGTAAGCATGTCTTATTCCAATTCTTTCGGTAATCATTGTTATAATTCTCAAAATTCTCGAAATTCTATGACTTTCGGTGAATACTTAAAATTCCAAAGTATTGCAAATTCAAATATGACTTTGGGCGAGTATAACTAAAGTCAAAACATAGGTTATTGGAATTTTGATGATGATGATAATGATTTTGGGCCTTTACCTCCTTATAATAGGAATTTTGAAACTAATTGCAATAGTTTTCAAAATTCCTATAATAATGAGTTTTCGTTTAAGTCCGATGGTAATTTTCAAAGTTCCCATTTTCATGTATCCGCACCTCGACCTATGAATTCGGTGAGGGCTTGTGTATGTATGAAAATGAGAAAATTGAAAATCATTATCAGGAAGAAAATCGTTTGTGGGAACATGAATTGAATTTATTATTTGAATCCGACGACGATTTTGCTTTTGATACTTTTGAAGTCGAGGAATGTTTTGAACCAAATGAGGACTTTGCACCTACTTCGGAACAAACCATTCTAGACTTTGCCCATTGCGTAATAGATATTGAAAGTGAGGATGAAAATGATGTAATATCTATTTGCAATCAAATGATTTATTCTTTGCCCCCCAAAGAAGAACATTTCATTGAAAATGATATTATTTCTTCGAAACTCAATCTTCCTGCGATTATGATTCATCTCGTGAGTTTGAATTTCTTTCATCCCCATTTTCATTCTCTATTATCACACCGTCACAAGTACCCGATGATTCAGTTTCAAACTTTAATGTTTTAAACCTTTTCGCCGATGAGGAGTACTTGCTCGAGTCGCCCTCCACAATCGAATCTTTGCCTTTGTGTGCTCCACCTCCCATTCCAATTTCAAAATCGTTGGGAGGACATTCAGCTTTTCTCGGTCCCCACATATTTTTGTCACCCGGTCAATCCAAACCCACAAAATCAAATGGTTTCTCAAAATATGCCCAAACCAACATGCGACAAGCCCAACAATAGCGAACAAGATCTCATACACATTATTAGCACATTGAACGGATTCAAACATAAGTCCAAATCATTAATATTATAGAATGTACCTCATAGAATTGAAACCTTAAAATGTGGGAGGGGGAGCGAGCACATGCAAAGTTTGATTTGGCAAAAAACTTATATAAACTGGATAAACATTAAAGCAAGCATACATTTAATCCTCACGGGCATTACACTTATCAAGTGAATTCACTCGAAACAGGGAGGTAACACACGGAACATGCGGGCATAAAGAGTAAATGTAAATGGAAACCCAGGCCACAAACATGTCACAAATGAAGAACGCTATATATAAAATGAAAAATTGTAATCTCAATGAAAGGATACCGCTCATTAAAAGAGGCGAAATGTATTTTCACAGATTATCAAAACTATTTAAACTTTTAAATTACATCAGCCTAAGATCACATAGGACTTGAATAGGGTTGTAATGTTGGTTAGGCTAGGATATGAAACGAATGATATATATGTACAGGTTCAAAGTGTTCGGGATGAAAACTCGGGATAATGGTAAAATACGAGAAATATCAAAATTGAAAAACAAGTTCCAAAACATCATTAGATATATCATCGGGGAGAGTAATCAAAGCTTATTGAACACTACACACAACATTTACAACTTTTTCTTTATTTTTCTTTTCTTCTTTTTCTCATTTTTCTTTTGTTTTCTTTTGCTTTTTTCCTTCTCTTTTTCATCTCTTTTTCTTCACATCTTTCTCTTTTCTTCACTTATCACACTCTCACATGCCTAAATTGCAACCGACATCACAACAAGAACATTCAATCCCAAGAAACATTCCAAACAAAGGTATGTGACGTAATATATATGGCTTAAACTCAAATTTAGAGTTGGTTATGAGATTTGGGTTATGAAACGAAAGGCTACTATTAAGGCTCAAAGGGGTTAACGAGGGAAAACATTTAAGGTGAGGTTAAGGTCAATATGGGTGATATAACAAAGATGGCCTATGATCATTTCACATAGTTTATGCAATTATTGAGTCAAAACAAACTTTAAAAATCATGCTCAAGTAATACATATCATATATGAACTCAATTAATGAATGATCAATGAAAGAATAGTGAGATTACCGACGAATTCAACGTTTTCAATGAGAAAAGAATAGTTTATAACACTCACAAACGACGAAAGGTACAAAACTTACTCGGTGTAAGTATATACAATGCAACAAAAGATTATCGAGTTATAAAAATCTAAACCAAATCAATATAATAATAAAAGTGCATGTGCTCGTGGGATTAAAGTTTAATTCATGAAGTTATTCATAATATCAATAATCGAGGACTAAAGTTTAATAACTTCTAAAATCGAGAACATGCATCATTGGGTTGTCTATTGGATCGGGTAATTATTAAAATTTATCATCGAAAACAAAGGCAAAATGACCAAAAAATGAGAAAAAAGAAAGAAAATGTCTTTAAATTTTTTTATTTTTTCTAAGAAAAGCCTACTAAGTAACTAACATGTGAGCAAAAACGTGGACACTACCAATGAATGGATAGAATATCCCACACCCCCTAACTTAAAACCTGACATTGTCCTCAATGCTAATTAAGAACCAAGTTTAAGAAGGAAAAGAGCGATATTACCCAAAATGGAGCAATCTCCGGAAAGTGCAAGTCCGATGATTCTACAAAACAAGTTAGTATTGAACATAGCAAGAAAAAATAATAAAAAGTTAACTAATTACATTAGACTAAAATAAAAAGAAAGAAAGAATAAAAAGCTAACCATATACAACCTACTATTTAGGCTTCATACTAACTATACACTAGAAGTCTAAATAGTTGAGGGTCCACCGTAAAAACGATTTGACTTAGGAGGATAACCAGTGTACCCTCACATACAAGCATGCCTTTTGAAAAATATGAATTATGTTTGAAAAATGGAAGGCATGTGTAAGGCGTAAGAAAGAAACCATCGCCAATTAAAAGTTTTGGAGGGACGGTGGGGGCTTTGGATTGAACGGATGACAAAAACATGTGGGGACCGAGAAAAGCTGAATATCCTCCCAAGGATTTTGAAATTGGAATGGGAGGTGGCGCACATAAAGGCAAAGATGCGATTGTGGAGGGCGACTCGAGCAAGTACTCCTCATCGGCGAAAATGTTTAAAACATTAAAGTTTGAAATCGAATCATCGGGTAATTGTGACGGTGTGATAATAGAGAATGAAAATGGGGATGAAAGAAATTCAAACTCATGAGAAGAATCATCATCGCATGAAGATTGAGTTTCGGAGGAAATGCGTGCTCGTGTAAGGGCACGATTGTTGTTTTTGTTTCACCGCGATAATACAAAAAACTAAATTACGACTACACTTGCGATGGAAATCTAGCGGTAAGTTGGGTATCGAAAGTCCACTGGGACTAGTTGCTAGAACTTAATTGATTTAGTAGTCCAGAAATAAAAGTGTAAAAGGTTGATTGCAAATAAAAAAGGAAAAGATGCAAAAAAGGAAATGATTAATCTAGGTGAGGCTATTGAAACTAGATTAACAAAGCGAGTAAAACTATAGGTTGCGTCGAATATCCCTCACCCGAGTTAATTTGTATAAATAGATACATGGGTCGACGAGTTATTACGAATCGTCTCTTTTTGACAGTTAATTGAATCAAGGGTTGTCACGCCCCTAAATCCGCGTAAAAGCCTAATAAGATTTTGGCGTCAACAAATACCCCGGAAATAACGCACACAAGGTCGTAAGCACGGGACATTGATGATATGCCCCATCAAATCTCCTAGGTGTAATAACTAGGACAACGCACCCGAAATAGACCCGTAAACTCCATCACCAAAGCCAAGAAATGCGCCAACTCGAGTGAGTTCCATTCAAACACGACCTAATTTAAATTAGCTAGAAAGCATATTAAAAAATGCGGTAAATAAACGCGGTAAAGTTACACTACAAAGCAAGTAAAGAAAGCACATAAAGAAATCATGTAAATTACACTACAAAGCAAGAAATAATGAAATACACACTATAATAATGGAGAGGATGAATGAATAGTCAACTTACGAACCCAAAAGGGGGTCAATCCAAGAAGAAATGAAAAGAACTCTCCAAAATGACCCAAAACCTAAGCTATTCTAACCTAAAATCTATTCTAATGCTTAATATATGATTATTATAACAGAAAACCTTTATATAGTAAGTGGGAATTGAATTACAAAAGAAAAGAAGAAAGAAAAGAAAAGTAAAATATTTCCTAAAAACAGGGGATCGATCGATCGACCCAAACCATCGATCGATCGATGGTGAAAATTGAAACCCACTATCTTCCCACGATGGCTAAAAAATGAAGGATCAATTGATCAATCCTTTTGATAGATCGATCGATCAAGCAGGTATCAGCCAAGTTGCTTGCTGTTTTGGTGTGTTTACATTTCCCGTCCGCTAAAACTCTCGTAACTTCTTCGTTCTGAATCGTAATCGTGCACCTTTCACGGCCACGCGAAGCTTTCTAGGAGGGATACAACTTTCGTGTAGATGTTGGGCCAGGTGCCTAATCTGTGAACTAAATAAAATGCCCTTGAACGTGCGATCGTGTACGAAAATCGAGCGAAATGCGTCTGAACTTCACACTTAGCATCCAAATACCTATAAAAGCTCAATTAACCCCTGCAAAACATGTTAACGTAGAAATCTAAGGTTGTTTGGTTAACGAGAATAAATATAGGTAATAAGATACCCGAGGGGGCTAAAATGCGTCGGTTCGGGGGATGAAATACGCAATATTTACGTATCATCACTCAAATTCCATTAATAGAAAATTCATGTCAATACATATGGAATTCATCTCAATATATGAGGAAATTTGAATTTTATCTCAATTCATGTTAATACATATGAAATTCATCTTAAATTTCGCGAACTTCTCTTCAAGCAGCACTAACCTGTTTAACTCCTCATTTATCAAGCAGCAGTGGTTCTCCTCTACGTGCACAACCATCGAACTTCAAATGAATTCCAACCTATAAAATAAATAAAAAAAATACAAAATCTCTCATTAGTGAAATGGACACGTATAAATGAGTGATAAAATGATTACAACCCACTCTCTTTTTCTCAACTCATCATATCCCAATCTGGTTTTAAAACCAATACTCATCACACAACAATACCAATATCAATGGATTAAGTATTTCAAAAGAATCCATGGATAAATATGAAATGTTATGAACCCATAAAACTAGAATTAATCAGTAGTTCGGCAAACTAAGAGGAAATTTTATTTACAAAATAAACAATAAAAATAAGGATAATTCCTTATATATTAGTATTAACATATATATATACATCATAACGAACAAATTTGGATTCAATTAACTAACGCAGAACTATTATTTTTCTCAACACAAGACTTCCCTTCATATTTACCAACATAAAATCAAATTATCAATCAACCCTTGATGAAATTGTTATCATCCCACAAGACTATGTATACATATCAAAAACTAAAATATGCTTACATATCAAAGTGAAACAATACAGCAATTTAAAAAGAGAAGCCAGATAGTACTTATATATGACATTTATATACACTATAGAGAGAAGTCGGATTCAAAGATTAAGCCCATAGTTGAAAAATTATTTTTACAGCATGACCATTCTATTACTACTTGCTAACATAATATCAAATGAGTTACAACAATCATTGCTTTACAAAATTACCCTCTTTTGTTTATCAATAAGCAAGCATGAACAAACTATGCATTATACAAGTACGCATTATACTATTCTTTTTAATTTTCATTTACATACATAGCAATTTTCATACTATTCTTTTTAATTTATCACTGAGATAATGTCTTAATTAAAATATTTGCAAAAATCGAATAAACATGTATGCATTATACTACACAAACTATCCATACCCTTTCCACATCAAGTCCAGAACTCATACCTGAACAACCATTTTAATAACAGAATAATTAGCATTAGAATTAATCATATCTAATTTATATGCACATTTAGATCTAAGCAGTCATGTTCATAATCATAACAAAAGCTTAAATTTTAAAACTATCAATAAAACCTTAACGAAATTCCCCCAGTATCTTAGTGGATCCTCGGGAGGACATGAAGACGTCATCAATCCCAGCAAACTTCAAAACCTTCTTAGGTAACCTAGCTGCCATAATCCCAGCGCCATGAGGAGCAGGCACCATTCTAACCATAACGGAGCCGCATTTACTAGTGACCTTACACGGAACTATTTGCACATAGTGGTTGCTCTTAGACTCAGCCCTGCGTTCTCAAAACAATTTATCTTAAACACGTAATTCAAATTCATGAATAGGCTTGCTCAACTATATTGTGTTTATTATGGAGAGTATTAGAATTCCAAAGATTAGATTAGGCTTTTCTTCTTATTGTTAACAGTTAAACATAATACACACTAGTTGAGTCGATAAATAATGGTTTAAACAAAAAATTGCAACATGTGACAACTGACAAGTATATTTTATACCATGCACTCATAACTGAAAAAAATAGTAGCTAGTAGTAAATGGTAAATCATATGTAAAAATAAAAAAATTATAGGATTTATAGCTCAACTACATTCTTCAATGGCCTTTCCAAACTTCTCAATATATCATGATATTTATAAGTAAAAAAATAAGGAAGCAAATCAATGTCAAAGGGGTAAGAAAGAGAAACGGTACTCACCATAGTGCCATACATGTTGTGCACACTTATGCTATAAACCCAAAATAAGACCCTCCCTAGCAATGTTGGTCACACGAAAGACAACTTGAGCACTTAAAGGTGAAAGATTTGACTGAAAGAAGTACTCCCAGGAACTCCTTTCCGGATCCTCATCTGTAGTTGGTGTTAAGACATTCAACTTCTCATATATGGTCTGCAGCTCCAACAGGAGTGTTCGAGCAGCCTCTCGGGACTCAGGAACCTGGTCACTCAGCTAAGTCGCAGCTATTTAGATCAATTTATCAATCCCATATGATTTGATTACATCAATTCCCTATAAAAACATGCAACATAAAAGCATAAAATTATGTCTAACAAGCATGAAATTAATACATACTGAAAGTTAAGGAAAGTAATAATTAAATTATGAAATTCAAATATTCTACATAACTGTCGATTGGTAAGGTGGCACATTCATTGTCATTTTTTGAAAAACAAACATATCATTGATTATCATGAGGGTTGAGACATTATAAAATGAGAAAAGGAAAGAAAAATTAGAGTTGTAATTGTTTGAACAACAACAGTAGTTATTTGAACAGCAGCAATAGTGGTTGTTTGAACATAGGTAACTGAAGCAGCGCATGGACTTAAAGTTAACACTTGTTGTCCTCTCACATTTTCCAACTACTGTACTATATGTTCATGACCTCTTTGGAGAATGTGGTACATCACTTTCTGATCAGTTTATCATATACAAAGATATAAGAGAGAGGTTCAACGGTCATCTCTGGCACAAAGTTGAGATATAAATATTTCCTTATTTTTTGAAGAATATCTAGTTATTTTGGAAATCATGAAGACAAATTGAAATTCTCCCGACATTAAAAAGTGGGTCGAAGTTCAAAACATCTAGCTAATTAAATACTATATTTATACAATACTATCTGGCACATTCCAAAACTTCAAAATCATACTCTAGCTTTTCTCTCGTTTAGGCCCGGTGGCAAGGGTGCTAATTGCGCGGCTGAGTTGATAATGAAGAAATGGGGGTATATGGTATCTAAACAATGCAAAGTTCATGTCAACTGTAAGAACTCTCCTATTTTTTAGAGTTGGATATCTATTTATAGTGAAATATCAAAGGATCATATATGATGTCCTGTGTATAAGGCAAGTGAGTGTTTTTAATCTGATTTTGTATGCAATATGCAGTAATCATATCTTGCACTAAGAGACTCTTTATTTATAATTAGTTTTTTACAAACTTGTAGAATATCAAGCCTGGATTTGTTTGTATTCTTTGCAAAAGGAAAGTTTTTCTTTCATAATGTGAATAGATACATATTGAATGCTATAAAATACCTATGTATTTTTATTGTTCTTTTCTCTGTTGATCATCTCTGTCATGGCCCCATAATAGAATAACTTGCCTCAGATACAAAAACTAAGAACAGGAAACGTAAAAATGTCCCACAATAGGTAATAATGTGTCGATCGTGGTAACTATATAGAAGAGAAAGGCTTAGATGGAATACTTTGGACTTGTGACCTATTATATATAGGCAACACAAATCCTACAAAAAATTTCCCTACGAAGAAGGTAACCCAAAACTGGTCAACTTATGCAATAAATATGACAGGGATGTTAATCATGTTTATAGCAAAAGTTAAAGGGAATACATCCTTTGACCTAAAAAAAGTGAAAGATGAAATATTTTACTCATATCAATAACAAATGAGGTAGTTCATGGAATACTACCATATTCACAATAGATTAAAAATGTCTAATAAGAAACATAAAGTAAAAGTATAATTATTGATGCTACTGGTACCTTTAACATAGAATTCGAGGAAGTAATAACAGGAATAGTAAATAGAAAGGTCCAAATGGCACCCCCCATAGGTGTAGAAAACACAATAATAGACAAAGATATATAGATAAAGGAAACAGGCAAGTCATGGAAGGTAGGTGAGCAAGGTAATAATATATAACAGTAAAATAATGTGTAATTATCTCATAATAGGGATTCAGTGAAGTGAAAATAAATGATTTCTTCTATGACAATAGGGAATGCCATTGAGTGTCATAGAAGTGCTAAAAAAGAGGACAATGCTAACCCTTGGTATTACACTTACTTGAGTAGAGATATGTACATGTCATATGAAGAAGAAAATACTCAAAAAAATCATAAAATACATTCAATGACAAAAAAAGGAGAACAATTATTAAAAACTACTTACCCCGCTTGAAAGAGGCACTTGTCTATATAGAAACAAACCAGTTATTTTGCATGATTGCATACTAGTTGTTCTGCACAATAGACATTATCAAGAAGTAATTTGGCACAATTGTCAAGAAGTTGTTATCGCAATTATGATTTTTTTGCACGATTGCATACAAGACTTTGTCAAGAAGATTGGTCAGTTGGATAGTATGGTATCCACTACAACAAAATTTATACTGGATACAGATCGCATACTCATCATTATAAACTCCAAATACAGATCTGCCACCAGCCTCTTCAGATATGTAACTGATCTTTTGGGTGCCCTCGGTATTGAGGAGGAGAACGATACACATAAATAAGGAAATTTTAAGACCAACCAGAGTACTCTTTAATCGGCCAAGCACCAAACAGAATCACTGAGAAATTTGACTTTATACCCTTTATTGTGGTGAATAGGATCAAAATCTTCAAAACTGTTCATACATTTCCTTGCACAAAATTAGTTGAATATTAGGAGATAACATGTGAAAAGGCAAGGTACAAAATTAGTTGAATATTTCCTGTTTCCAACAATCCCATTGCGTGCTCTCTACTTGCACATGAAAAGGAGAGGTAGATAATTTGCGCAAAATAAACAGATGCATATTGCACAAACAATAGTGGGAGACTAAATGCAACATGTGAGACTTAAACCCATGACATTGTTACCTCTTGAAGTCGAACTCGAATTACGTATATCCCCTGCCTACACTGTGTTGAATCCCACATCCATGAGGTTGACATCATGTATATCCCCTGCCTACATTGTGTAGTAACTGGTATACCTGAACCAAAAATTACAGAACATGGTGTGAAGAATGGACTTGAATAAAAGTTACATTAAATTTGTATAGTGTATCAATGCCTCCCATAACCATTTTTGATCAGTTTATCTCTATATCCATTAAGCACCACCACCCACCATGCCTAATTAATATCATCATTGATTATGGTAGTTATGATAGGCATATTAGGTGGGAACTTTGGCAGGGCATCATGGATTTGGCTTCTCTAATTATTGATCTACTCATCACTGGTGGAGACTTTAATGTAGCGATGGATCATCATGCCCTCTACGAAGTTCACTACCTGAAAAAAAATAGAAAGATAAAAATGGTACTAAGTTTATAAATTATAATACAATGCTCTAGAAATAGAGGAAGTAACAGGGAACTAGACAAAATCACTAAAAACACAACAATTTCTATGTCTACTCAGCTCCAATCAACTCACAAAGTTTTTGCCCCAGCTACTCCTAGTTGGGGGTGGGCTATGCAAACATAAAAATAGAGTACAGATGCTCCCATCATTAAATGAACTTACAAAACAAAACCCATCATATTAGGTATTGAGGTATATAAATATTAGTTAATGAACTTACAAAACAAATGCATGGTTGGTTTAAACCAAATTTATAATTTTTATGAAAATAAAGCTTCCCAAAATGGTTTGGTTTCCAAACAAAACTGCAATAAGTGTCATCTATAATTCAAAAAATAACTCAAATTCATGAAAATTTCCAAATCAATTAACTTTATTGATCTAAGGTATAGTAGAAAAACTACAAATAAGTAGTTTCAAAAATACTCATACGGAGGGTATTACACCATAAACTGATATGCGTGTACACTTCAAAACTACTTATTAATGCATATGAAAGAGTCATAGAAACTGCTCAGACCATAGTCCACTCCTTTTCTCAATTAAAATTGTTACAGATGTATATGGAACGTAAAGTCTTGGCCAACAATGTAATCCATTACCACATCACCATTCAATAGGATTAGTAATTAAACGTTTCTAATATTAGCTTCACCATTGCCTTACAAAGGTCACAAAGGCTTTCAACACGAAGCTCTTTTAAGTTGGTTGATTCCCCCAATTATATTTGTCAAAGTTGTAAGTTACAACAAACGCGATGCTCGGACAGAGAGCCTAGAGTTACCAGATCCAATTGGAAGATCACGCAAGACCAAGATGGCAAGGGTCCATTCTCATCTCTTTGTTGACTAGGTCCATCTAACACACACATCTGAACTTTGATAAGACAAATAATAACATTCCACGTGATATATCATGGACGAATTTATTCATTTAAATAACATCAATCAATGCATATGTCATCCACATAAGGGTCGTGAAATTTAAGCGGTTCATTTTCTTACAAAACAAAAACAAAAAAACTACATACCGGTACGCATCAATCTATTGTTCTTGGGGAGATCATGAAAATATTAAATAAAAATTATGACATACAAAATAGATTCAATTCGATGGTATAATCAAGCACCTTGTGATGGTATGATCAATTTCCCAAGTCCCATTGTTGTCATAAGAATCACCCTCAAACTCAACAGGACTATTAGAATGTTTGTAAATTTGTTTGACTGAATTTGGGTCAGAAGAAAATGTATGTAATGGTCTTTGGTTATCTTCATCAAATCGATTAATTATATCACTAAGACTTAGTGAAATGTCGTTCTTCTTAGGCATGTTAAGCGCCATATGTTCAATGCTTCTTGTGAAGAAAATAAGAAAATGATAATTTTGTCTATGATTGCAACATAACACGAGTGCTTCCTGATTCAAAGTTATAATATACAAATAATTGCCCATTTTAAGGGGAATGTAGATGCTTAGGAATTTAATTTCTATGAAGAACATGTTTCTTGCTATGTTGAAGATAAACAATTTCAACTTGACTCTAGATTTGAACGAAAACAATGCCAACAATCATAAGGTAACCAGATTAAATTTCCAAACCCAAATAAGCCATAGGTTACCTGATTAAATTTATGAATATTAAATGATTCCAAAGTTCTAATTACGAATCATGCAAATAGAATACACCAATAGGGACTTATAAAAGAAAGTCAATTGCATATCAAAGTAATATAAAAGCAAAAATTAACAGAAAAGACCAAAATTACCTGTGTCAGCACCAAAATATCGGTATCCCTCAAGTGAATCAACAAATCGATCTTCCTCAAGTGCCCTTCCTTCAACGGCGGTTGCATTCGCCTCTTTTTCACTGATTCAAATAGCTCACCTAACTCCCTTTAAATGTAATACCCCGTGATTTTTGAGGACTTAGAAATAAATTAATTTGGGAGAAATAAAATTTATCTGAATTGGAAATTTTTGAATTTGGCAATTGAGGTCAAAATTTGAGAATGTTATTAAGTATGTTGGATGATGATTCTGAGCACACGATTGACCTCGGATGGGTCGAGATAGTCAAAATGACTGTACTTGGATTTTATTTCAATTCCGAAATATTTTAAGTTTGTTTGACTCGAATAGGTATAAACGAGTCATTTAAAGTGTATATTATGATTTAAAGTCGGGTATCTTATAACTAAGGCTTATAATGCCTACATGAGATAATAATCTCATTTTTGAGATTGAGAAAACCCTAGAGAGAGAGAGAGAAGAAGAAGAAAGGAAGAAGAGAAAGAGGGGAAAAGCTTGGAGATTCCGGCCAACACGCGCTTTCAAGGAAGATTCAACCTCTACAACTTTGAGGCAAGTGATTAAACTTTCTAAATAATCTATATGTGTAATTTGTTTCATGATTTGTGGATAAAAATATGAATTTTGGATTTTTATGTCAAAACCTAGGTTTTTGGTAAAATCTTGCATTTGATATGTGTATATGGATTTGAGGTTGTATAATTAGTTGGGTTGATATATTTAATGAGTTTTGATGTTATAAATATTATTAGGTTGAAGATAAATGGTTAGAATATGATATATTGAGTTTTTGGAGAGTTAGGTTTCGACCAAAATGAAGAATGGCCGAAATATCTGGTATGGTCGGTCGACCGCCGTCAGGAAGTCGGTTGACCGCGCCTCAAGATAAAAGCCTATTGGTTGCTTCGCAAGGAAAATTCTAGAACCTCGGTCGATCGGTACTCTATTTTTAGCCCAAGAATGGGAATTTCTTTCTACTCCTTTTCTTTTGGGTTTAAATCTTAGGGACCTTGTTAGTTAATGTATTATAGAGGGTTATGTAATGATATTAAGAGATCGATACCTTAGGATAGTAAGGAGGTATTCGGGCCTATTTTAGGAATGGCTTACGAGGGTATGGTGCCTCTTTTATTAAGGAAGCGATTGTAGGACTAAAAGATAGTTGGATTATATTAATTTGATTGTGGTAAACTATCAATAAGTGGTTATATGTTATAGAGATAGTCCCTTTTTACTTATGTTCTTTCGAAGTCAAGTGGTATCACAGTATGTGTTTTAGTATATCACCGATTAGAATAGTTTGTGTTTATGCTTATAGCTGGGATAGTTATTATATATTTATGCGTGATTAAGGATAAACATTCCGATGCGTGATGGGATTATAAAACGAATTGGGATTGACCTTGTGGATTACCGACTAGAATAAGTTATGCTTACACTTATAGCCAAGATAATTATGGTATATCGGTGTGCATTCAGATATAGATGGTATATGAATGAGAATTGTTACACACATTTAGTTATGAGATAGCATCCGTAATGTTGATCAAATTGGGAGACTATTCATACCATAGGTGGAAGGGATGAATAAGTTCCAAGTGAGGGATCGTATTATGAAATGAATTGGGAAAGTATGCGTTATAACGTTGGTTAGTGTAATGAGAAATATATCCACGTATATCCGAATTGATTACTTTCATACATATGGATGGGAAATAGTATGTATAGATAAATATAAGTGTATGTATATATAGCGTGAAGGTATACACATTGTGTGATAGTTTGTATATATAATATGGTTTCATATATATCTAGTATGAGTGATATATATATATATATTTATGGTGTGAGCATACCTAGAACATGCTATCATGGGAAGTTGCGCGATGTGGGTGAGGCCCCTGGCTTGAGGAGCAGGGAGTGTATAGTCCCCAAGTCATAGTCGTAAATTATTTATTGCGTGATTTTTATTCTGGATGAAAAGTCTTGGGTATGACTCGTTCTCACTTTTAAGTTCGGAACTATGACCCCTTCCCATACATTATGATTTGGTTTTTACCAAGTCGGTGTTATCTAGTCCGACCGCTGGTAACCCGGGTCAAAGTGAGTTATTCCTGGAAGATGATAGAACTGTGATGTATATTTTTATATCCTATAAGTGAATATGTTCTGGATATTTTAAGTACATGTTATGTGTGTTACGTGTACATGTTTAATAAGGTTGAATGATTAGGTCGTATAACTGGAGAAATTATATATATATATATATATATCCTATAGGTGAATGTAATAGGGGTATTTTGTAATACACGTTAGGTGTGATATGTGTACGTGCTTGCTAAGATTGAATGAGCATGACTTGTAAATAGAAATAATGTCATTTAGACCTTAAAGATTCTAGGAGATATCTTATTTATGTACTTAGTGATAGTTGCTCATAGTAAGTACCTGAGGGTATAGGTTGTGTGTTGAGGGCATAATGAATCTCAATGATCAACATTGTCAAGGTGTAGTGTATCGGGGGGTTCTTTGTCAGGATTTCTCTTTGCGAGATGTCCCACGCACGAAACGTAGCGCAATTTTGGGAGTGGGGTCCTTAGTACTCGGGTGTATGTTGAATGATGAAAGAATGTTCTATAAGAATAGGAAAAGGATGTGTGCCTATTCTGATGCTTATAATTTGTTTAGTCTAATGATTAAAATCGATAGAATTCTAATAAGATATATGTATGTAGATATATACATGTTGATGCAGAAGTTCGGGCGTAAACTTAGGATTTGATAGAAGGAGAAGAGTTTGGGTTATACTCGAGATAGTGGGTTATGCGGGTGTAGACTGTGCGTAGGTTCAAATTGAATTGTCCCCATAATGTTTCAGATAGTAATTGAGGTTCATATGCATATGTTTAGGTGCGCGCTTTAGTCGAGGGGTGAGTTGGAGTTCCAAGAGAGTGTGACTCTACTTTAATCATGAAGTTGTGCATTTATAATTATTATGCATTTTAATGCACTTGCTATAAATGTTTTTTAAACCTCGGGCTCTGACCCGTTTATATCTCTCTCTTGTTATATCTATATTGTAATATATATTAAATGTCCTGCCGAAAGGATACCAGTGATGTTTTTCTATCCAGTGTTCTTGGAGCTGTAGCAGTTACGGACTGTTACGGGATTTTGTTATAGCCGCTTCCTACCGTTTGTAAATCTAGATAGGATTATTTTGTATATCGAATTTATACCCAAGGTTTATATGTAGTACTTTTATATTTCTCTCTTCTGGATGTTGTATTATCTGTGACCCGAACAACATATTCGGGTATATTTCTTTTATTGTATTCATTAGGTTTTATTTGAGGACTTCTTTTATCATGGCATATGTGTACATTTTATCCTTCTCATTAGTTATAGTTGTGTTATGATGTTTATTGTATGTTTGCAAAATTTAAAAAAAAAAATTGGCATCCGCTTATTGTAGTATTGGGTAGTTAGCTATATTTATTTAGTATCGACAGTTGATGCTGAGAATGATCCACTTGAGATTACGGATTTATTTTAGTATAGTTCTAGCCACCCGTTATTATTTAAAGAGGGGTTTCACATTAAATCTCTACAAATAAATATATACATGTATATATATTCAACACAAACAAATTTAAAAAAATAAAACAGATCTTTAAACCCTAATTTCTGGAATATCGATTTGGGTATTGTAACAAAGCCCTAAATTTTGTAGAAAAGAACTATATACTATAAAGAGATGTAGGTATAGAGAGATAGGGGATTATTAGACATGTCTTCATCGTCTTCTCCTCATCGGACCTTCTCCGTAAAAAAATTCTTGACTAGTTCTTCATAGCTTAAACAAAGGTAGAGAGAGAGATATCCCATTGACATAAACTTCAATGATATATACATACATATATATATATATAAATATATATATATATAGAAAGAGAGAGAGAGAGAGAGAGAGAGAGTTAATTTTGGTAGAGAAAGAGCGGGGCATGGATTAGAGAAAGAGCAGGGGATTTGTGTGTGGCTTCAAAATGAAAAATGAGTTGTTTTAGTATTTTTTAAAGTATTTATATTTTAGTCAAGTGTGTTCACTTTTGTCACACTTTTAAACAATGCCAAAATTTGGTACGATTTTAAAGTGTGCCAGATTGTCAATAAATCGTGCCAGAAATTGGCACAGTTTTAAACTGTGCCAGATTTTTAATATCAAGGTGTGCCAAATTACTGTTTTTTGTGTAGTGTGTGTGCCAATTATCCATGTGATTATCACGGTCAAGTTTTATCCAGATAGAATTCATGTGTTCAAAATATTATAATGTAAGGTAATGTCCATGTTGTCAAAAGTTGACGTGTAAAAAGTGTCAAGTTTGTTCATATCTTAAATATGATCAATTTAGACAATGATGGTATTTCAATTAAAGTATGTGTAAACATTTTATGATACTAATCCATGTGTGGCTTAGGATTATTTGGAAAGTACCATGCTAAGATATTTCAATTATATTTGTGCAAGTTTTGTACTGGAATTCGATTTACATCTGTGTGATTATATGTTATATGTGCGTTTACATATGTCACAAATGCCATTTCAAATTAGTGCGAACTTCAACTAGGTGGAAGGGAGTAAACTTCAAACTAGTTTTAAGAGGGTGTGAACATGATTGATGAATGTTTCAAGTAATTAAATTTGGAAACTTTATTTGAGGATTTGTGAAAGTGTGTGTGAGAATGGTTTGACTTTTACCAATATGTGAGTGAAAACATATTTGAGAAATCATTTCAAGGGCGGATGGGATGGTCTTGTGTAACTTACTATGGAATGAGTATGATTTCCATATATTAACTTCAACTATGTGTATATGTGATTGACTTTCAAAATTATGTCTATGAATTATAAAAGTTATGTTTGTACTCTCTCTCTCTCTCTCTCTCTCTCTCTCTCTATATATATATATATATATATATATATATATATATATATCCCAGTTTTAGAAAAGCTTCATATTTTCTCCATTTTATCTTGGATGCCATACTCTTGATATGTTTATGGAAAATATATTTTGCCAATATCATGATATTCTCTATAATATTCTTCAAACCCTTATTTTTCCCCTTTGATCCTTAAGGTTACCATGATCACATATACACTTTAAATTTTCTCACTAGTAGTTCATGTGTACATAATCATAAAAAATATAACATGTGCTTTTTGGATTAATAATGCATGCATTAGTTTCAAGTCATAATACAACATCATGATTTTCATAAACACACAAGCATGTTAAATGTTCTCACAACTTGAAGGGATTGGCACCACTAATTTTTCACCACGAAATTGTAACATTTTATGTAGATGAGAATGCCATCCATGTTTATTTTCAAATCAAAAGCAATGTCACATAATGAGGGTATTTTTATCATTTTTTTATTTCATTATAAGCATGTATACTATGTAATCTCAAATATTTTAATATTTTTTAGATCGCCATATATTTTAATTCTATTTGAGAATGTGTATTAAATACAAGCACACTTTCATAGAAAATGAGATTGTTGTATTTTTCACAAGTCAAGGATTTCCATACAAATTTTTCTAAGGTAGGATTTCTACCCAAGTATTATAAGCATGATGTTGCCATTTAATGTTTCACAAAGGTGGATTGACACCTTGATCTAATATGTGGGATTGTCACTCGATTTTCACAACAACTGGAATGCCAACACTTTCGTGATTGTGTGTATAGTAATCATGTGTATAATCTTGATTAACACCTTTTGATGTTTGTATACGAGATTTTCAATAAGCATGTATTTCTAAGCATGCAATTTTGAGTCTCTAGTGAGAATTTATCATAAATGTTCTAATGATCAAGATAATTATAAAAGTACATTTGAGAATAGTTTTACTAAGCATGTGAGGAATATCATATATATGTATCATTTACATTCACATGGGAGAGACATGTTATTATCATATAAAGGGTCTATCTCTAATCACTTCCAATAAATTCTAAGAATTGATTCTATAAATGTAAGAATTTCAATTCAAGAGTTATATAGAAATAATAAAAATATTACATCATTACACAATGTGACAATATGTTCTAACCATGTAACATGTGTAAAATATGGAAATTTAAATCACGGGAGAAAATAATAGGCATGTATCACTAATATATTCATTCTCGTTGGAAGCAAGTGTAACAATATTAATAAGACTCATTGTATGATATACTAAGAAAATAATAATTTAAGGATGTTTGAAAGTGTCCAAGAATTGATCTAGGGAACATGGTAATTGAAGTATATATGGTTTCAAATGAAATGGTGTGAGTGTATCAAGGTTTTATGTTTCAAAAGTTTAAAGAAACATGTTTTTAGTGATCAATATGATTGTTAATATAAATTTTGACTATTTTGTCCAAAAGTATCTTTTAAATCTTTGTTTCATCACTTCATTGTTTTGAGAGATGATTCAAGTGTATTCTTATCATCATTCATGTTTCGAAAAAAAATGACACGGGGGTATGACTATGCTGTAAAATGATTGTGAGTTTCAATATTTCGGTTTATCACATGTCCAGATTTCCATTCTTCATCGTCACTTTTTAAAATTATTTATCTATTTCAATATTTCATAAATGTGCAATATGTGTATGTCAATGTCTTACTTGGTCGTAACTCTGATAACTCTTTTGATTTATAAAAAAGGGAGTCTTGAATCAACTTTTTAATAATTTTATTTATTTTTAGAACTATGGTTATTTTTTAATTTTCACATGATTGTGACTACGCAAGAAGTATAATGTTGATATATACGGATTTATTTTCAAAAGTCTCACGTGAAGCATTTTTAAATATTTAAGTGGTGAAAGTCTCAAAGTTATTTCCAACGCGAGTCTATATATATATATTATTGGATTTTTATTTTGCGAAAGTCACTTCTGATCAATTTCATATACTTATATTTCCAAGGCAATGTGTACTGTAAGTGTATAGTGACAACATGACAAGTTTTCAAAAGCCTAGTGATTTTGATAAGACATGGATATATCATATAATCATGTTTCATGTATGTGTTTGAATGTCGATTTGGAAGTATTTATGAGATAACACTTTTTAAATGAAAATCATAACGTCTTGTTGAATTATAAGTGTTCAAGTGAAATCAAGGTTGTACAATTTTGTGATAGTCATAATGTGAATGCGTTCAATTTATAAAATATTGTAAGTGTTCGAATGTGATTACATATCATATGTGTTCGTGTGAAGTGTTCCAAAATGTTCAAATGTATATTTATAGGAATATATAAGTCATAACAAATATCATGTTTAACATGTGGTCACATCCAAGACATGATATATGAAATAAAATGAAGCATAATATAACATCAAGATGAACATGTATGGATCTTTATATAACATTTTTTAAAACATTTTCCAACTAAATTTACTTTAGATTTCTCTCTCAAACACATTTCTATTTTCCAAAGTTGTTTTCTATCTCAAGTACATTTCTCTTTTACAATATTATTTTTGTTATACAAGAACACTTTCTTTTTCAATAACAACCTCCATCAATTAAAATAACTATTTCCCCCCCAAATCATCCTTAAAGCCCCTGTTGGATTTTATTTGTAAATTCAAAATATACTTTTCAAATCAAGTATATATGATCCAGACTCTAATATAAATTATTGGCATATCCCTAGGGACCGAGGGAGTGAGTTTGGATTTTTACAAATTTGAAATATTTTCTATTTTTAACAAATCATATTATGTTGGTTGATTAAATGATTCTTTAGTTTTATTTTCTGTTTCATAACATGGCATTTATATAATCACCACCATACATAATAAATTAATCAAGAATGTACATAAATTAAAGGAATATAAATGGAATGATAGATTTTTATCGTTGTTCAATGATAATATTTCACTTACATCCACATCCGAGGAAACACTCGGGAGCATTCCACTATTTATTACTTCATTAACATAAACTGACACCTTAGGATGACTCCACTCATCTTGTAAGTATAATAGAAAAGGAACACCTTCTTTATCTAAAAGGACACGACAAAGTCCAAGGACTCCTTCATTGACCTTTTATACAATGAAACTACTAGGCATGAAGATACAATGCAATTTACACAACATAGATTACATGAAGATGTGTTCTTATAGTATGAACACATTTACAAATACTCCTTCATGAGTTAATCCACTAGTATGATCTTCATTGTGGAAGTTAGTTTTGTAGCGTCGAAACTTTGTTATTAAAGAGAAAAAATATTCTTGTATTATAGAATATGAAATCTTGAATACTGGTGTTGAAGTCTTTGATGAGTTATCGTAGGATAAATACCTTATTTTTGTTGTTGTTGAATAACATCTTTCCTTTCTTTATTGAGGATGAACCGTTGTTTCGATGGAACCATGATGTCGAGCTTGTTTTAGAATAATCCTTAATTCATATTGTTGTTGTTATTGAGGTTGATGTTGAATAAGACTTATATTCCTCATTATTATTGAATAGCTTTGAGATGTTGTGATGACCTCAATTATTCATGTGGAGAAACAAAAACTCTTTGCCTCTCTATTTTAGTTGGCATTTTTGTATATTTGAATTGACTACTTTGTTGATGAACTTTGGGGAGATGTGTTGTATGTGTTTAATATGTGTTAAATACATGTTATAATCCACAAATTTAAGTAAATTTTATGCTCCTAAGTGTATTTGTATAGTTGTAAAGCACTGATTGTGGGGGGTAAACTAATAAAGTTATAAAAACAACTAGGCATTACAAAGTCACTTGACTTGGTTTAGTTAAATAAAAGTAGTTTTAGTCAAAACCTCACTTTTAGTTGACTAAACCTCCCAAAGGTTTAACATTTAACTAGTTAGTGCAGTATTGCATGTTTTATCTGTAATAACCCTCTCTTCCGATAGCCCATTTTATCCTTAATTACCATGTGTAGTAATTAGTTATTATCTGATAGATGCTGAGTAAATATTAATTTTTTATGACAAGGCCAATATTTACAAAAATATTGCATAGTTACCCCGTGAGTAGATAAAATGTTCATGTGGTAATTTTTAATGTCATAAGGATTTAAAATGATATTTTGGTTTATTATGAAACCGGAAGTAAAAATGAGTTATAAAATCTCCAAATGATAATTTGGATAGTGTAGTTAGTCCCGGTAGGTGTGAGACAGTCAAAATAAGTGCCATATTGTATTTTGGCATTTCGGGCACTTTTGACTGGTTTTGGCTTAAATAGTGATATCGCGTATTATTTTATCGCGCATTAGTTATTAGAGTTGGGCATTTTAGACTTATGGCCCGATTTAGTCTTGCTAAGACTTACTATTCCTTTATGCCCCAAATTGTTATCTTAGAGAGGAAGAGAGAGAGGAAGAAAGCTTTGGAGAAAGAGAGAGATTGGAGATTGGAGCTTGGATTATTTATTCCTTCTTCATCAAATCAGATTCTTACACTTGAGGCAAGTAATCTACTTGCAAATTTATGATTTAAGTAGAATAATTAGTCTTGATATTTATGGATTTGTTATGATTTAGAATTGTTAGGGTTTTGATTGGATTTTTGGGTATTAACCACTAAAAATGGATTTGGATGATAAATGATGTTTAAGGTTGGTAGATAGATGGATTTAGGATGTAGAAATTGCAGCCAATGATTTCGGTTAGACTTGGTTTTGGAGTTGGATAATTTTGGAGTTCAAGACTCCATAGCCATTCTTGGCATTTTCGCAGGGGCGAATCGATTCGGCCCCTTGGGCGAATCGATTCGCATAGATGCAGAATCCCAGGTCTTGTTGTCCGAATCGATTCGGATTAAGACCGAATCGATTTGGCATTTGCAGAAACCAAATTTTTGTTGTCCGAACCGATTCGCTTTCGGAGCGAATCGATTCGCTGGGGCGAATCGATTCGGCCCTTAGGGCGAATCGATTCTGTTCCAGCAGATTTTGGGGGTCTTTTTCTTTTAATTTTCCTCCTTATTCTTTAGGATTAGGACCTAGGAAACTTCTTTCAAGAAGTAAACTTAGAGTCCTAGAGTAGTTATGGAGTTTGGTCGTTGCCCTGGATTAGAAATGGGTTCATCTGGGGTTTATTTCGGGGAGGTTTCAAGTGATGTTAAGGCATTACTTCTTTTATTCAAACTTGTAGAAGTTTGGAAGTTAAATGCCCTAACTTGGAGACTTAAGGGCTTATCGAAGTTATATAAACCTGGGAGATTTGTAGGATCATAATGATCATTTGGAGACCTAGCCTCAAATTGTAATTCGAGGAAAAATAAATGATAATGTTCGATGGGAATTAGGTTCACATAAAATGAACCCATAGGTGTTTAAAGATGATAGGTTCAACTAGAATGAACCCCGTTGTTTAATGATGTTAGGTTTAAATAAAAAGAACTAATCTCATGATTAATGGAAATGGATTTGGTAATGAATATGATAATAAAATGTAAATGTTAATTTACTGTTACACACCTCTCTAAATGACATCATAAGGGAAGTTCGCTCGTGAGGTGAAGCCCCCTGGCTAATGAATGCAGGGTGGATATAGTCCTAGGCCATGGGAGCCCTTATTGTTATATTTCTTCTGCGATGGGTAGGAGATTCCGGGTGTGGTCTTGACTACCCCGCAGGCTCATGGCCGCTTCCCGACGTGTTCCGATAGGTGCCCAGGTTGTCTTATGTTAGACCCTGGAAGATGATGGTCATTTAGGGGCGCGCACAGTGGGGAAACCCGGACGGGCGGTCTTAGATATCGTTATATGTATATGTATATAACTATATTTTCATCAAGTTGGACTTGATGGTTGATAAACGCCACAAAGAGCTTATGAAATGCCATAAAGAGCATAAATATGTGCCAGGAAGAGCACGGGAATAATATATGTGCCATATAGAGCACTTGATGTAAATGATATTCCTAATAAGGAATGGAAAGATAAAATGGGAAGTTTTAATTAATGAATAGAGTTTATAACTTCTTGATTTAACCGATCCTAATAAGGAATGTCTGAAGGAAATGGAAATTGTATTTTATAAGGAAGGGTTTTAACTTAAAGTGCTTTACCTTAAATTCCTGCTTATATTGTAGATAGCATGTCGTATTATCATCCTCATCATTCATGTATAGCTGTTCATATCTATCATGCTTTTTATTCTTCTAGACATCATATAGAACCCGGCCCTGACCGGTTTACTTCCTTGTTGTATATATATTATTGTATCCGCTCAGGTGCTCCACCGCAAGGACGCCCGACTTGACTCTCCCAAGTTCCCTGCACTTTCGACGAGCTGTAAGATTTTGCAGGTTATTACAGGATGTTGTATTAGACGCTTTCATTCTTGTTATTCTAGTTATGATCTGGTCTTGTCCCTCGGGCGTGTGGCCCAAACATTTGTATTTGATTAATGGTTGTACTATGTAAGATATTAATATTGTTGTACGTTGTCTTACGTAGCTGTGGACCGACAGCTTATTCGGTCCATCTGTGTACATTCGTTTTAGTTACTTTATATATTATCTTTTGGAATTCCACTTGCTTGTCAGATTGGGTTGTTTAGTTTAAATTTTCATAACCGCATTTTAAAATTTTACACTTTTTGGCAACCCGTTTTCTGATTTATTGGGTGGTTTTCCCGTATACTCAGTTTATATTTGTGATGCTGAGAATGATATCCATCCTTGATCCTTGTTACGTTTGAGTATCGGGCTGGCCACCCCTTATCTCGGATTGCGGGTTGTCACATTATCGATCATACAACTTTTAGTCTACTAAACTAGGTTAAATTGTTGGATTTTGTTTGGTAATAATTTTTAAATGTGTATACAAATTCTCCAAAGGTTATGTTTGAATTTGAGTAATTATTATAAGCAATTCATATTAATTGAGATAGTTTATGCCTTATTTTAAATCTTAACTCTCTTAATACGTAATACTCAATTTTCTTTATGTTTTGATCTTCTTAAGTGTTTCATGAAGACTTGATTAAGTGTTTTGGTATTGTTAAAATGATCTTTAACTTTTCTTGGAGTCGTGAAAGCATATACACTCTTAGAGAAAATAGTTAGTAAGACAAATTTCATCAATTGAATTATTATTATTAAAAATAATAAGAAATTAGTTTATCATCTGTTGGATTCACAATAATGACCTTGTGGCCTCATAAGTAAATAGTCGTGAACAAAACAAATATGCTCTCATATATTAAGTTATGAAGAGGAAAAGTGTTAGGCACCATATTCTCCCTTTTTTGTCTCTATTGGGTATAAAAATAATATATATGTCATGCTCGTATATATACGTGCATGTGCGGTGTGAGACATGATTTGTTAAATGTATATACACACACACACACGCATATACATAGAGAGAGAGAGAGAGAGAGAGAGAGAGAGAGAGGGAGAGAGAGAGATAAATATGCGTGTGTAAGACTAATGAATCTAAATCCTATAGAGAGAAGGAAAATGTTTGTTATGAGTAAAAAATGATAAAATAGATAAAGATACTAAGAGTGAAAATAAAAAAAAATGAATGAAAGATAATCAAAACTTAGACAAGGTTAGAGTATGGCCTGAAATGTGTACGCACCCATAAAAGGTGATAATAAAATCTCAAATAGTTTAAAGCATACTAGTATTGGAGTCAACCTCAAATATGCGATAGGGTCACCCAAAGAACTATTTTTAGTAAAAATTATATAAACCACGACCCTATCGAATTATATGACATAAACTTCACTTTTATTTTTTTTAAATTATGCTTATATACATATAACTATGTATGTATAAATGAAAAAATGATTAGGCGATGAAGATACTGAAATGTAAAAAAAAAAGTATGCATACTGGCGAGAAAATGTAATTTATTATAAGAATATATAAAATAGGAAAATGAAAAAGGGTTTCAAACATTTTTAGACTTACCAAAGGTGTGACATAAATTGATAAAGTTATGATTATGCAAAGGCAATCTCAGTACAAGAAACAACCATAATGACACCTATAATATGAGGGTGAAATAATGCTCTATGTTAAAAGCATGAAAATGCTCGGCAAGGATGGTCATAAACAAAAATTCAATTTTTTTTATCTTTATCAATTTATCTTTTCACATTAAATATGCATCTAAGTGATAGAATATAAAATAGATAAATCAAGCATGCATACAAACACATGACAAATAAGTAAATATCCCTTTTGAGCAAAACCTTTTTTTCAACACTTTAAAGAGTTTACATGACTATCAACTTACAGACAACTTGATACCATCCACAAGCATAACGTGCAGTATTTTTGTAGAATCTCCAAAGAATACGGTTCACTTCAGATTCGTCCACAGGTGGCAGTCCACCATCGGTATCTATCGATTAGCCTTCTTCTTTCAATCGTGATCCCCTCGAGTTCATAAGTTATCTATGGAGATACCTCTCCACAAAGGTGTATGCAAGATACAAGGAACTTTCTAGGTTTCAAACAAATTCACAAAAACTATTTGGGGGTGTGTGAGGTGAATCAAAAGTGTTTAATAACACAAAACTATGAAAACTTTTGAAACAGTATTAAGAAATCGTTACTTCAAAAGTCTTAAAAAATCTGAACACGAATAGGTACTTACAGGGCATTCACAAATTTCGAGGAAAAAACTTGTTCGAACGAATTTTAAGCTCGTTCAAATGAATGTTCCATCTTATTTGAACGAAGCTCAAATGACCTTCAACGACTTAAAATAATACGCCCTCGTTCGATATACATTCGATGTAAACTTCAAACGATCCTTCGAATGGAAAACTTATCCCATTCGAACGAGAACCTCATCTCGTTTGAACGAGGTGAGCAGAACTTTGAAATTTTTTAAATAAGAAAGAATATCCCGATTTTTCAATTCAAAAACCTTGTTTTAGTTTTAAATAAAATTCAACATCCCAAAATAAATCTTATAAATAATTTCAAACACCTAAAAGCTTTATACCTTGTGGGATGTAGGAAAGTCTTCAAACATGGAGACGCTTGACTTTGGTTCGTCGTGACGGCTTAAAATATAAAAAGGATTTATACTATAAACAATATCATACAAATTATCCTTACAAATCTCCCCCTTTAGCTATTCCGGTACAACACAAACAAACATAACATAACCTCAAATTAAAATAAAAAAATCCCTTATGATAAAAATTCTACTACCCTTCTAAACCCTAGAAATAGAATGGCATAAGACATTTTCTTCAAGTATCCACTTGTTCCCCCCGTGGGCAGTTGTATCTTCATCTGGTGTGTCTTGATTTCTTCTTTAAGTACCTACACACATGAGAAACATATATACCTCGTGACGCATCGAGTTTTAAATTGAAAATAAAAACTTTAATTAAATTCTTTCCCATAAATCAAACTCATCATCAAATCTCATTTTTTAATTTGCTCTCCCTCTTTTTTATACGAAATAGACAAAGGCGTAGAAACCAAAGCATGAATTGAAAATCATAATATATAAAAAAAATAAGATATCATCACAAAAAGATATGAATTATAAGCACACAATGATAATATCAAAGACTCTACAAACTATTTTTGAAAATTTTCAAATTTTTTTTCGAAGTATAAAATTTTATAAATACAACACACCATGGAGAAATACAAAAAGTACCCGAATCATGGAAACAAATGTAAGGGTATGAACATATACTATAGGTTAAGTAACATAGACAAACATAACACATGCGCACGAAGGATTGAGACACCACTATCAAAAGATCTCGAAGTCTACCGTAGATGTAAAAATAGTTAAATTATGTGAAATTGACTTAACCTCATCAATAAATTAAGACCATAAGTTATTTTCACACCAATGATGCCCAAGACTATGTAATGTCTTTTTAGATTTTTATAGTATTTGCAAACCCATTGATCTTTGAATTAACTCTCTCAAAATCTCACATATTGCAATTATTCTCTCAATTCATTTGAAGAAGTTAATGCTCATTTATAGCGAAACATCAATGTTTTAGATATTGGCCTGGCACTTATGTTTTTATGTGCTTTTAATCTTTTAGGATCTTTTCATTGCAAATGGTGGATTTTCACACAAACCCCACGTGTCTTTTACAGCCTGATTCCATTTCTTAATATATAACAATTTTACCAAAAAAATATTTTTTTATTTTTTTCCAATCCGGTCAATGGATCTTACATGCACAACTTTTATTATCTCGTTTTTCACATTTGGAGCACAAATTGGGATGAAAACACTACAATCGGCATATGACAGGTAAGTTCAATACTCAAATAAGTTTGTACTCGTGCGCATTAAAGGTGACAAGGAGTCAAACATATTGAAGTTGTCATCAAATTACACCTTAATGACTCCACGCATTATAAAGCACATATATGAAATGATATTAGGTCTCAAAACACTACAAAATAGTCATGTGGATATGAAAGGTATTGGTGACTTTGACATTATAAGGACATTATTTTCATTGTTCATTATCAATTTAGTATGTCGTATACCACTACACCATCGAAGAGCATTCAAGAATATTCAAACATCAAAGACGGATCTAAATATCAAGTTCTTCAGCATTCAAGACTCCGCGAGGTTAATTTTGGTAAGGTTGAGTTTTAATTCCTTCGCATTTCACTTAAAGTGTTGGGATATTTTTATCAAATATTTTCTAAAGATTTTGTTCTCGGACACCTTTTCGCAGAAAAATCATGACTAATTCATAAAAAAATCAGATAAAAAAATGAAATTGATGACCACGCATTCGTATCGAAATTATCTACAACCATGGCCTGAAATCTCGTTTCATAAGTCATTCGAACGACTTGCCTATGCCGTTCAAACGACATAGCTAACTCGCGAGAAGTTGTCTTGCGATTTCGTTCAAACGGTAATGCCTTTTCATTTGAGCGACAATCATCCTCGTTCAAGCGATGCGCCGCCTGAAGTTTTTTATAAATTGGCTTTTTCAAATCCGTTTTTCATAAGAAGACCTGCATATTTTCAATAGATGAAACTTCTACTGCAAAACCTTTTTTTTGTCTTCTTCTTTTATGTTTTAAACCTTTTGTTTTGAATTCACAAAACATCCCAATCTTTAGTGAATTATTTTGGAACCCTAGATTCAACTTTGTTGAAATTTATTCTTTTTGGAGGGAGTCTTTGTAAAGATTGGACTGCGTGTCCATGTGGATTCATTGTGTGTGGATTCATTACTGAAGATATAACTGCGTGTTCTTATGGAATAGTTGTCGTTGTTCCATTGCTGACGACGTCGACCGACACCTGCGGGTGTTCGTGTGTCACCCTATTTCATTGTAATCCGTGTAAGTTGTTATTTACAAATTATAATGAAATAAAAAGGTTTTACACTTCGGAGATTTTTCCTAAAATTGTTTGTTTTATCCTGCATGCTTTATTTTATTGGATAAATCATCTAGATGCGTGTTTTAGGGTCTAACTAAAATTTGGGAATAATTAAAATTGGATTTTATTTGAGAAGTCACAATATTTCCGTTGTAGCGATTCTACAAATTGGTATCAGAGCCTGTTGCACTAAGTTATTGTGTTTTGCTCCTGATTTTTCACAAAAATGGCTTTTGGTGGTTTTGCTGATTTTTGGTGTCAACTTTTTGAAAAGGTTAATTGAAAAATTCACACGAACTCTTGTTTTAAATCTTCTGTTGAAAACGAATCTGAGAGGTGTTCTTATTGTGAGGGTGTTGGTCACACGTTAGATGAGTGTACCACAAATTTAAAGAAGAAATTGAATAAATCGGCTTCTCATGTTTCTACCCTTAGTGATAATGATTAGGAAGAAGAAGTCTTTATGCTTCTAGACGAGAGCTTCCCATCCATGTGATTAGTGATGAGAGTGAGGGTGAAAAGAGTAAGGAGGAAGAAGAAGAAGAAGAATTGAGTGAGTTGCAAGTTGCCTATAATAATTTGTATTTTGAATCTTTAAAGACAAAAAAGGCAAACTTGAAACTTGAAGCTGAATTAAAGAAATGTGCTTTAGATAATGATAATACTGATGCGTTGATTAAGGATCTTAGGGCACGTAAGGAGATGCTTAAAGAGAAATTAGGATATGTTGAGGGTGAGAGAGATAGTCTTCGAGGTCTGATGGAGGTTATGGAAAAGGAGCTTTAAGAATTTGAAAATTCTAGACATTTACTCGAGTCTAGGATAGGTGAGCTTGAGAAGAATTTGAGAGAATCAAGTAAGCTAAAATTTTATTTGGAGTCTAGGTCAGAAAATCTAGAAAAGATCTTAGGCACGGTCCAAATTAAGGAGGATAGGGGTGGTATAGGCTTCGATGAGATGGTTACACAAATTCCCAAAGCCAACCCCACACAACCTAGGGTTGTTAAGAGAGAGCCTCCAAAGGTTGTTAGGAGAGAGACACCTAGTCACATCGTGATAGATCCACCTAGGATCATTAGGAGAGAGCCACCTAGGCAAATTTGGAGAGAGCAATCGAGAAATTTAAGGAGAGGGCCACCTTTAGGTAACACACACCGCCCGATTTATACTTGCACACATTGCGGTAGCCAATGTCATCTTAGGCGCTTCTGTTACAAGCTTTTAAAATAACCTAGGAAGATTAATAAAAGAATAAATTAAATTCCCCAAACCCCTATGTGTCATTACAAATCTATTTTGGTTAGAAAATAGGATTTAGAGGCTTACGGTCTATTTGTCCATGATTCTCATTTACTTGCACGTGATTCACCCCATGTGAGATCTCTTGGTTGATTGTGTTGGAGGTTTGTCATACACTAGCTATGCATCATGTTATATTCTTTCTAGTGTTATGTCTCACTTTGACGTAGCTCACATTGGTTTATTTGTTGTATTTGTGTGTTTCGCTACTATTTAAGCATTGTTTTGCATCTATCAGCACTTTCCAGGTACTGTTTTCACGTAATTTTTTCACTGGGCAAACTACATGACTTTCTGGGAAAATCGGGATTTTTTGGATTTCTCGTTCGAGCGAGAACATCATGTCGTTTGAGTGACAACTCTTTCTCGCGCGAAGTCTCTTCTCGCGATAACCCCCTGTCGTTTAAGTGACAGGCCTAGATCGTTTGAGCGACCAGGTTGACTTTGACCATTATGTTTACAGTACACTGATTCATCCTGATATTATTTTTGGTACTGCTGGTTTCTTTTGACAGTTTATATGCAGTCTTTCTAGCTATATATGCTTAGTTGCTAACACTACATTTGTTGGTTTATCACACCTGATTTGATTATTGATTCATTTGTGTGATTAATATTTTCTAGCATATGATGATGCTCATATCGATATTATATGCCTATTGCTGGATGTATCATTTTGTAGTTATTTTTCTTTTTGAAATTTTTTGAAAAATGCAAAAAGATTTTCTTTTTTTTGTGTGTCCATTCATATTTTGTTATGGTCAAATTTGAAAATCCAAAAAGATTTTGTATTTTGTTTGCACCTTTTATGGATACACACTTAGGATGACCGAGTCAAAATTTCATTCCATTTATCAATGTGACAATTTGATAGTGTTTTGAGACAATATATCATGTCATCCATGAGCTTTACAATGTTTGGAGTCATTGAGATGTTATTAGATGATACTTCCTACATGTTTGACTCAATATGTCCTTTACTGCACACTTGCGCGAATTTGTTTGATTATTGTACTTGTCTATCACATGTTGATCGAGTGTTTTCATCTCAATCCTGTCCTTAAAATGAATCGAGTGCAATAATACGAGAGTAATAAAAGTAGTGCATGTAAAAACTATTGCCCGTGAGGAATTTGTTTAAATTTGAAAAAAATGATAAGTGACACGGGAAAGGGCTATAGTGAATAATAATCACGTCGTGAAAGCCACCGTTTGAGAAGATCCCGAACAAAAAAAATGAAGGCAATAAAAAATAAAATATGCCAAAATTTTGGGCCAATAGGTTTTCTCTAAGTTGAGAATTTAGAACCTCATTAGAAAAATAAAATTGCATTATTATATTTGAGGGAGTTTTGATGGATATATCAATGGGTTTGCATGTCCTTTGAAAAGTTCTCGAAACGGCACTAAATAGTTTTGATGTTATTGGTCTGGAAATCATTTAGACTTTGATTTGTTGATTTGATTAAGACGATGTTATCTAAATTCAATAATTTTACACCTAAGGATATTTTTTATGTTCATTCGTTAGGGGTACACGTATTCATCGTTCACATATGATTGATTGAGTTGATTTACCTATCGAATGTGTTCACACCCATACATTCTATTTCCATGACTTGGTTGTTTTAGTGTAAATCCATGGTGTGATTTTTGTATCATTATTTTTGCTTTGAAAAAATTGAAAAATCAAAAATAGTTTGTGGTATTTTTTGAGTTACACCTTTGCATGCGCGTAGTTTCATTCATATTTGCTATGAACTTTTATCGTGACACTCCATGTTTAGTTTGCTTCTTCTTATTTGTCTATTTGGGGACATAATAAAAAGGTGGAGAACGAATAATGATTTTATGGGGGAGTATGCGATATGGGGGAGATTTGATTAGATTGATTGATTTATTCTTATATCATTTCAAACTTTGCATCATGGGGAGATTTGATTAGATTGATTGATTTATTCTTATATCATTTCAAACTCGTTGATTGATTTATTCTTATATAATTTTAAACTCGATGCGTCACGAAGGTATTTGCTTTATCTCATGTGTGTAGGTACGAAGATTGATGATTATTCGATTGCACACCCTAATGGGAAAAGCTTTGAGATTTGTTGTTGAAGACTTTTGAAGAAAATTTGAAGACTTGCAAAATTAGTACCTTTCCATTTTTGGGTTCATGAGGGATATTAGATTTGTATAGGCATTTTGGGTTTTGATAATTTGGATGTTTTTATTTTATACTGGCATAGACATAGGGGGATATTTATAAGGACATTATTTTCATTGTCTGTTATCAATTTAGTATGTCGTATACCGCTACACCGTCGAAGAGCATTCAAGAACATTCAAGCATCAAAGACGGATCCGAATATCAAGTTCTTCAACATTCAAGACTTCGCGAGGTTAATTTTGGTAAGGTTGAGTTTCAATTCCTTAGCTTTTCCCTTAAAGTGTTGGGATATTTTTATCAAATATTTTCTAAATATTTTGTTCTCGGACACCTTTCCATAGTAAAATCATAACTAATTCATAAAAAATCAGAAAAATACGAAAATAGTGTCACGTGTTTGTATCAAAATTATCTACAATCATGGCCTGAGATTTCGTTTGATAGGAATTTCGAACGACCTGCCTATATCGTTCAAACAACATAGCTATCTCAAGAGAAGTTCTCATGCGATGTCATTCAAACGAAAATGCTTTTTCGTTTGAGTGACATTTAACCTCGTTCGAGCAACATACCGCCTTAAGTTTTTTATAAATAGGCTTTTTCAACTCCGTTTTTCATAAGAAGACCTGCATATTTTCAATAGACGAAACTGCTACTGGAGAAATGATTTTCGTCTTCTTCTGTTAGGTTTTAAACCTTTTGTTTTCATTTCACAAAACATCCCAATCTTTAGTGAATTGTTTTGGAACCTTATATTCAACTTTGTTGAAATTTATTCTTTATGGGGAGATCTCTACAACCGAGAGTTGCGTGCTATTATGGAGGGAGTCTCTGTGAATATTGGACTGTGTGTCCATGTGGATTCACTGCGTGTGGATTCATTGTTGAAAATAGAAGTGCGTGTTCTTGTGGAGTAGCTGTGGTTGTGCCATTGTTGACGAAGCCGACTGACACCTGCGGGTATTCGTGTGTCACCCTATTTCATTGTAATCCATGTAAGTTGTTATTTACAAATTACAGTGAAATAAAAAGTTTTTTCCATTCGGGGATTTTTTCTGAAATTGTTTGTTTTATCCCGCATGCTTTATTTTATTGGATAAATCATCTAGATGCATGTTTTAGAGTCTAACTAAAATTTGGGGGAAAATAAAATTGGATTTTATTTGAGAAGTCGCAATATTTCCACTGTAGCAATTCTACAGACATCTTTAATGTTGATCCATATATGGTGTAAAAAATACACAAAACCGAATTTTTTTTTGTATTTTTCAAAAATTTTATCAAAATAAAATCTCTATATATTTTTCCAATAGGACTCAATAAAAGAAAAACATAATAGAAAAGATACATATGTCATAACACTAGCAAACATATATCATGAAGCACAACTAGAGTATGACAAACAAAATCATGGAAGCAATCATCCATGAGATATAGCATGTGAACCATCAAGTGCAAGCATGTCAGAATCAAGCAGTCTAACATCTAGTGCCTCTGAAAATGATTTCCTAACCCAAAGAGATGTATACCTAACACGTCAAAATTCGGGAACTCAAGGAACACTAGACTTAAACTTCCTAGGACCTCTTCCAAGATCATAACAAAATCACCTAAGGTGACCTTTCCTACCATAATGAGAACATGTGTAAACTCGAGGAATGTTACCTAAGGTTTGACCTTTTCTAACGTCCTTAGATACGGTTGACCCTCTAAAATAAACAATGGTCTTGGATTTAACACTGGAAGCATTAGAAACATGGGAGCCATTACTATTACTATAAACACAATTAGAGTCTTTTAAATCATCTTTTAACTTCAAAATTTTATACTCAATCAAAGAATTTGACTCTTCAAGTTTTGAGGACTCCTTCTTTAAATTTACAATCATTTCTAGAAGGTTATCTCGATCCCCCTCAATGAAAGTCAATTTATTCCTAAAAGTCTTCGCCCATTCCTTTAAATCAAAAATTAATTCATTAATATCCTCAATGGCACATACACTAACCCTAGACATTTTAAAGTCCTCTAATTCGTTTTCTAAAAACTAAACTCTATCATCACTCTCTTTCTTAGAAAAATTAAAAATTTTAAACTCGTGGCCCATGTCCGTATGTTTTTCACGAAAGAAATCTCTTTAAGTTTAAATAGTTTGCAAAAGATATATAGCATCTTTAAAAAAAATTCTATTTCAAGAATCTCAATTCTTTTAGAAAACTTCAAATTCAAACGGTTTAAGTCATCAAAACTATGGGAATCCATCGAGAGAAAAACAAATAACTCAACACAAGAGAGATGAATAAAAAATCACCCTAAAATAACCCTAAATAAGGATCTACACGATAAATTATTGCAACCTGCTCTGATACCAATTTATAGAATTGGTATCAGTAAAAAAACTCTTTGAAAAATCAGGATCGCATGATAACTTGGTGCAGCCTATTCTGATACCAATTTGTGAGGATGAAATAATGCTCTAAGTTAAAAGCGTGAAAACGCTCGACAAGGATGGTCACAAATAAAAATCCTATTTTTGTATCTTTATGAATTTTATCTTTTTATCCTAAACGTGCATCTAGGTGATAGCAGATAAAATAGACAAATCAAACATGCATACAAACACACGATAATTAAGGAAAAATCCCTTTCAGGTAAAACCTCCTTTTCAGCACTTTAGAGAGTTTACAAGACTATCGACTTATTGACTACTTGGTAACAGTCAAAGTATAATGCACAAGTTCGTAGAATTTCCAAAGAATACGACTAATTCAAGAGTCATTTATAGGTGGCGGTCCACTATCGGTATCCACCGATCAGCATTCTTCCTTCATCCATGATCCCCTCTGATTCACAAGTCATCCATAGAGATACATCTCCACAAAGGTGTATGCAAAATACAAGAGACTTTCTAGGGTTTCAAAAAAATTTACAAAAACTATTTGGGGATGTGTGTTGTGAATCAAAAGTGTTTAGTAACACAAAACTATGAAAACTTTTTAAACAGATATTTAGAAAGCGTTCCTTCAAAAGTCTTAAAAAATATGAACATGAAATAAGTACTTATAGGGTGTTTAAAAATTTTTAGGCGACGTCTCGTGCGAATGAATTTGAATCTCATTCGAAGTAGAATAGCAATTCGTTTGAATGAAATAGGATCTCATTCGACTGAATGTACCATTTCGTTCGAATCAAGCTCAAATGACCTAAAATAATACGTCCTCATTCGATACACATTCGATGTAAACTTTAAATGAACCTTTGAACAAAAATATTATCTCGTTCGAACGAGTAACTCATATCGTTTGAACGAGGTGAGCAAACTTTGAAATTTTATAAGTAAAAAAGTATGCCTCGATTTTTCAATTTAAAAACCCTGTTTTAGTTTAAATAAAATTCAACATCCTAAAATCAATCTTATGAATAAATTCAAACACCTAAAAGCTTTATACGTTGTGGGATGTAGGTAAGTTTTTAAACTTGGAGATGCTTGAGGTTGGTTCGTCGTGACGGTGCATGATGGTTTGTAACGGGATATGCCAAACTAGCCTAAAATCTAAAAGGCCTATACTATTAACAATATCAGAAAAATTATTCTTACATATAATACCGGCTCATAGCTGCATAGAACACAATAACAACAATGTAAAGGGATGAAAAGTAAGGTAAAGAGAGACACAAAAGGTTTAGGGTGATTTTAAGGCAAAGATATTATTAAGTTTTTTCAAACTCGTAAAATGAAGACTGTGACCATCACGACCCCTCCCGGCAATGCGTGCGCTTAGCAGCAGAGCTTTCGCGTGGTGGCAACCTATCGGAGTGTCAACCTATTTTACTCAAAATAGGAAAAAAAGTTAGCCACCTATAAGAGAGTTAGCTAAAAGACAACTAGTGCATGCGAAACCAAATGTGATATGGGCTCGGAGACTATGTTACGAAGTGGGAAGGTGTTAGGAACCCACTTTGCTATTTTGGTCTTGCATGGGCTCCATAAAATGTTGTCATTCTCCTAAATACTTGAATATATGTATATATGGTTAGTGTGTTGTGTGTGTGAACTGAACAAAGTGGAACAAAAATGAATATAAACACGAATATGCAAGTGTATGTGTGTGTGTGATGAGTGAATTCATCATATCCACATCATGGGAAAGATATGTATAAATCTTCATAAGGAGGTAAAATATGAGCGGTGTCCTGAAAAAGTAACTTCACTATAGGAAGAGTGAATACACATGTAAGAGATTGCTTGAAGAATAGTAAACTAACTAAGCATGGCTAATATGATAAAAGAAACATATAAAATGACTATAAATGTGAGCAGCACCCTAAAATTGTAATCTCACTATGTGAAAATGAGTATGCATATATGAGATCACTAAAAGGATGATAAATGTAATAGAACTAACTAAATGGGTATAATATACTAATTATATGAGTGGAATGATAAAATATGAAAATGAAGTAAATGTGATAAGTACAAATGAACTTGAATCCCAAAATAGCTTCGGGATATCTACATAGCCAAAAAGGCATAAAAGTCCATGTAGTTAGCATAATGAACAAGGGTGGGACTAACTCACAGTTAGAATTTAGAGCGTCTCTTTTGCTTATGAGAGAAAAAAATGTGAAATGCGATGAAAGTGTGAAAATATATGAGAGCACTCTAAACTGGAAATTATAAATTACACCCCCCTTTTTGTTTTATTTTTTGTTTATGAAAATAGACATGAGGATATATATAATAGAAAAAAGATAACATTACATCTAGAAATCAAATATTAAAACTATAAAAGTAAAGAGAACACTAAAATATGCAAAATGACACTTATAAGAGTAGTAAAATGTAAAAGTATTTGGATCTTCAAGCACTATCAAAATTTGTTTTGTGCACTTTTTAGTGGTTTTTGAGGTATGGATAATGGTAGTGGAGTTGTGGTTAAAGGAGGGTGGGGATATGTTAGAGAATGTATAAAGGAGTGTAGAAAAATGATGTATGCTAAATTCAGAATAGCTGCCGCACTGAAATCGAGGTCTTGTGCAAATGAGGCCATGGTTTCCTTATATAGGAAATCCCTAAAAATAAAAAAAGGCAGTCCTTCCCTCAAGGGTTTTTCGGTAGATGAGTTCCTTGGCCTTAATGCCAACAAGTTAGCCAAACTTGCATGAAATGAAACCTACTTGCTTATAGGCAGGTGAGGTGCCTTGCAAATTTAGTTTTGGGGCCATAATTTTTTATCCATAAGTCTGATTCGCGCACGGTTGAGATCATTTGAAATATGATTCAGAGCTCTACGATTTTGTGATGGAAGCACTCTCGTGTTCGAGAGTTAACCAAAGTCATATAATTTGGGAGAGAGCACTTTGTTCTTCGATTAGGGTTTAAAGGAGGACTAGGGTTCGGGATTAAAGGCACGTTGTTTAGACCCTATGGAAGAGCTTAAGGTGTCGAGATAGGGTTTATACATAAACCATGCCTTTTATTTTTAGGAAAATAAAATGGTGCTAATATTTTATTTTTCCCCAGATGTCCATATCAATGCTGCAAGCTCATGTTACTTTGGGTGTAAGATTGACATGTTGTACGTCTAAAGGCTAGGGGGATTTGTCGACTAATACGAGTTGTAGTATATTAGGGTGGTGTTGATCGATACCCTATGTAAGAGCATTCCAAAAAATGGTAGCTTTTGGAAGGTTTTATTCAATATGGAAGAGAATGTTTTGATTGACATATATTCTCTAAGATTGAGGTGACAACTAGCACCTTGGTTGGAAAGTTTCTCAATTTGATCTTGGTTGTAACCAAGTTGATTATGGGAAAGTTTGGAAATAAATGCAACATTTGAATGGGCTTAAGAAGGCTGGTGCCTAGTCTTTAAGACATTGGAATCCTTAGGTGAGGCATTGGCAGAATACCTGAGGATCAATGATTTTAAAATATAATGAAAAGGTATGAAGACGGGTGTTTATAGGGTTGGAAAAGTAATTTAAACAGATACACCGGTAGCTATACATATTTCAAAATTTTGACTCCTATGTGAAATCAAGCGGTGCATGTTTGTAATATCCATTCTCCAAGATGAAATTTGAATGGAATATGTTTTTATTAATAACGTTGTCATAAAGGCATTATGTGTTAAATTTTGAATAGTCAAACAAAAAAATACTAAATTGATGTCGGCTGTGAATCCTTCAACGTGAATAAAAATTTATAGTTATTTTGGGTTGCTCCTTAGACCTAAGTATAATTCAGCCCTACTCTATTTCCTCTTACTATCTATTTTTGTTGCTTAATTTTCTTATGTCCTAGTGTTTAGTTCACCTTAAATAGTACTATTTAATTTAAATGATAATATCGAATGTTTTATTTATCCATTTAAAAAATAAATATATGAGTTGAAATATTTCGAATGCCACTGGTGTTGCATGAATTTTTTTATAAATAAAATAGTTATTCATAATGAAATATTATAAAATTTTAAGTTTGTAACTCATGGCCTAGATGTGATAATCTAATGGCAAAAATAGCTAAAACATATTTGGGTATATGTGTATGACATTTTGATAACATAATCCACTAACATGGGATATGCATTTTTCCTTGTAAAATTATATTTCCTAGAGATATTAGTTATATCATTATTATTATGGCCAAATTTAGGTATATTAAAAAAGGTATATCATTGAAATTTTATATATGCTATTGTGCTCATTTAATAAATCTTGTTGAGGTGATTTTAAAGATAATTACTTAATAAAAAAAATGGTTTGATAGAAAAAAAAAATTCAAGCCATTTTATATTTCAAAGACAAAAATGAATGCTAAAGACGAGGATATATATTTTCGAAACGCATTAGAATTATACATGACAATGATTGTGTGGTATAATATTCGTGTATTGTTATATCCACTTTCTAAAAAAAAACTACTCAATTTATACTCGATTCGTGAAGAGTCGAGCACAGTTCTTATCTTATTACATTAAGTTCATGTCTTGTTTAAATCGTTTATTCGTTATATATATATAAAGTTAATATCACCCACTTGTGTTTGTTCTTCTAATGAGTCAATCTACTATGACTCGAAATCCATTAATATGTGACCCATAAACTCATATTCATATCAATTTGTATCGTCTCATTTTATTAAGTTAAATTGGAAGGAATGTTATCGATTTGGTTTTAAGTAATGCATCATTCAACAAACAAACTAGGTGTCAATGTGTCATGTCGTGTCGGATCTTATCGTGTTTGTGTTAAAATCACCTCCACTCAAACCAAATTTGTTATGCGCTTCGTGTCTGCTATGCCATGTTTAACGGATTCCTTTCATGTTTGATTCATATTCAAGTTGATTTTTAATGAATTGTGTTATATATTTCACTAAATGGTTAAACTCAAGTCCAATTACTAAGTTATCATGTTTAGGGAGCCCACTAATTAAACACCTTAGTTTATTAAGACCCTATCCAAACCAATAAAGAATGGGGTGGGTTATGTGACATTTCAGTAGCCTTACTAAGGAAGTATTTGTTTTTACCTTTTAATGTTATCTTGAGTTCCATTCGATATTAAGTGGTTATATTTAGTATGGAAAATGTTAATATGTCTCACTAGGGTATATCTTTCGAGCCTCAAAATAGTAAGTATGAAACTTCCACATGAGTATCTATGCCTTATTAATTATATTTAGAAACTCTATCCCTATTATTTTTGGGTCCTAAGTGTATGCCCTTAGGGCACATATTATGAGAATCCATTTAGAATTTATTTTAGATCTTAATGTTGAAAAATACTTAGAATTTAACATTCAACATTAAGATCCAAGTCCCACTTGAATGCTTATGCATTATGTTGAATTTTGTTAGTGAAATTTTATTACAATTATACCCTTAGGGTATGTTTTATTTAAAAGTGGGCAAATGACCTTGATATCAAATTTTTCCTTGAAAAATCTTATAATTTTTCTATTAGGGTTGTTTGATAACCTTAACTTCCAGATGGTAAATATGAGATTTTGATAGAAATAATGGCAAAAGTGGCAAATGTAAACAAACAAGTACATAAAAAATGGGTTTTAACAAAAAAACATCCAGACAAAAAATAAATAGTTATTAAAAAAATTGTTTCAAAAAATGGGTTTTAACAAAAAAAAAACTAACTTGCAATGAAAAAATCAGTTCTTACAAAAATAGTTATTAACAATAAAAATAGTGTATAAAGAGAAAAAATAGTTATTTCAAGACAGAGTTTGTATCAAAAAACATTTTTGAAAAATAGTTTTTAACAAAAAAAAAAGTTTCGACAAAAATAAAACAATTTTTAATGAAAAACAAATTTTATCAATTAAAAAAAATAGGTTTGAAAAAAAATTTAGCAAAAAATAGTTTTAAAAAAAATAAAGTTCTAACAAAAAAAAAAGGTTTTAACGAAAAATAAATTTTAACAATATAAAAATGATTTTTACAGAAATAAATATTTTTTAAACTAAACATAGTGTTTTTTTAAAACCTGCTTTAACACAGAAAACAAGCGCCCCCCAAAAAAAGTTTAAATAAAAATAAAAAATATGAAAAAATTATTTTTAACAAAATAAAAAAACAATTAACCAAGAAAAACAAGTTTTAAAAAAAAGAAATAATTTTTAACGGAATGACAAATTTATGAGAAAACTTTGCTTTGCTATAATGGTAAGTAAATTTTGCCCTCAAATTTTTCAAAAAGATGGCAAAACGTATATGTAGTTTTGGGTATCATATATAATTTTTCATAAAATATAACGGCGATCAAACACACAAAATGATGGATAAAACCTTCATTTGTCACCATTACCATATTTGTCATGACAAATGTATCCTATTAAACGGACCCTTATTACATTTGTTAAAGGACATTAATACCAAACATTATAGTAAATAATTACTAATGATAAATAATCAAATTACATAATTTAACATTCAAGATCAAATAAGTTTAAAAAAACTAAAACATTTAAATAAAGAAACAAACTTATTTTTTAACACTTAACTTTCATAATTTAATAATTAGAATTCAGCATCAAACATTCAACATTTGTACTTTAAAACAAGTTGATCTGCATACTAATGGATTCTTATTATGACACAGGCCAAACCCTATTTGAAATAAACCAACTTTCACTTGAACTCATTTAGTCTCCAATCACATCCTGTCTAGACAGGTGCTCTTTGCAAAACGATTAGAGTAAAATAACCACACTCTTTCTTTCTCTGTCTTGAGAAATGTCTTTTGACGTTTCGACACAAAGTCGACATATCTAGTGTAACATATTGATGTGTTGCATTTGTTGTTGTTGCAATAGCAGCAATATAAACGCAAAATTTAAAAAAGGAACGAAATTACCCAACGTGGAGCAAATAAAATCGAGGCAGAAGTATAAGAAATCCCGAAAGCAGGTACAAATTAGAACACGATTGAGTCACGAACAATGTCGCTCTCTGTATGGTGTTTCGCGGATCTGCCTCTAATTTGAGCTGACAGTGTATAGCCCCGCCACCCCCAGGATAAAACAGCCTCAAAAAATAAAAAATTACGAACTAGTAGCACGAACCAGATTCATTCAATCAACACTCATTCTATAATATTGCTCGAATATGAAAGTATAATTAATCTGGGGGAAGATTAATCATTTCTATGATATAATAATCATTCAGGGGATGAATAATTATTTTTGTGTATATAAAAAATATTTTCGGGGAGAAACTGTTTGCAGGAGAAATTTTTTATCTGATAACTGTTCTGAAAACAGAGGTTGAAAGCCTCAATTTATTAAAAAAAAAGTAAGTTGAAAGTGGTATAATGGGAAGTAATTTCGAAAAAACGTGTTTAAGTGGAAGATTTTTTCAACAATTAATAAACAACATTTTTTATTTTTGGAATTAATTACTGTTACAAAATAATTTTTAAACCCCCCAAAACCGCCAATTTATTTGTCCAAAAAATTATTTCTTAATGAGCCCAAGCCCCAGGACCCGGACACGAGAAAGGGCTGGGTCGGCTGGACGACGACTGTGGTGCGTGCGCACGTGTGACTTGGCCCAATAAGTCTCCCACCCATACACACAAAACATCTAATGCCCAAAGGGCTTATCCTTTAGACTCACAAAATGGGTATATTAATACTACGTATTTTCTCTAGCCCAACGATGTGGGATAAAGGCTAAAGGCATTTCAAAGTTTTTGCAACTAACAGTTATGACAGTTGTTTTCCAACAATCATCCACTTGCAAAATTTGAAAACAATTTATCGAGCAATAATCTATAGAATTGTGCATAAGCAAAGGTGTCTTTCGACTTAGACCTTTATGTAGTAAAGATGATTTAGAATATACTAGAGTAACCGTAGTTTTGAACTCTATCTCTGACAACATCCCACACACAACCCTACTTGGGTGTAGCTATTATAGCTAGCACGTTAGAGCCATGTGCTTTTATCCCAATATACTGAACGCTTTAGAAAATTGCCCAAAATATCCATAAGAAGCGACCACACTTCCACATTCACATAGGTGATTCTATCAAGGATACTCCTTTAGCTAGGTACCCCACTCAAAATAGAGCTATATATTTCATTAAGAGTTATAATAACTCATCCTTTACTCGCTTCAGGATATCATGCTCCGTAGGGATGGACTTGGAGTAAAATCTCGTTCTACATTAATCAATAATAGCATGATTCAACCCATATCACTTGTGACTTGTTATTACCATTTGAACATATTTCTTGGGATCTCTAGTTTATATGTTGGGTTGCCATCACAAATGACTCATGTATCCAAGGGCTTTAGTCCCATCCCTTTCGAGGTGTTCCACACCTTCTCCCTAGTTAGTCCTTTCGTCAAAGGATCAACTAAGTTATGTTGAGACTGTATATGATCCACCATCACAACACCCGTAGTAATAAATTCTCTAACAGTACTATGTTTACGACGAATTTGTCATCTCTTACCATTATAGTAACAGTTCTCTACTATTGTAATTGTCGCGGTACTATCACTAAGAATCAAAATGGCTGGTATCGGTCTTCCCCACAATGGGATATCTGACAGGAGATTTCTTAACCAACCTGCCTCTTCACTAGCAGTAGCTAGTGCTATCATCTCAGACTCTATATTGGATTGAGTTAAAATTATTTGTTTCTTAGATTTCCAAAAAACTGCCCCACCAGCGATGCTAAATATATAACCACTAGTAGCCTTAGAATCATTAAATAGAGTGTTCCAATCAGCATCACTAAATTCTTCAAGGACAATATGATGCTTATTATAGTGTAAGTCGAGGTTCATCGTCCTTTTAAGCTATCGCATGACCCTCTCAATAGCATGCTAATTCTCCATACTAAGTCTACTAGTAAATCTATATAATACTCTCACAACATAAGCTATCTCTGGTCTAGTGCAATCTGTAGCATAATGTAAGCTACCAATGATGCTTGCATAAGCATTTTGATTTACACTATCACCAATGTTCTTAAAATAACTTTACACTAGGATCAAATAGAGTACTAGTAGGTTTATAGCAAAAGTAATTGTATTTCTTTAAAACTTTCTCAATGTAATGAGATTGATCAAAAGAAAGTTCTTTTTCTGACCTAGTAATATTAATTCCCAATATAACACTAGTTTCACCCAAATCCTTCATATCAAAATTAGCACACAATAATGATTTAACATTTTCTACGACATGAATATTAGAACCAAATATAAGCAAGTCATCAACATAAAGACATATGATAGTGCAAATGTTCTCTACATATTTACAATAAATGCATTTGTCACTTTCGTTTTAAACCTATTAGAGATGACTAAGCTATCAAATTTATCATGCCATTCTTTAAGTGTCTGTTTAAGTCCATAAAGAGATTTGTCTAATTACACACTTAATTTTCCTGGTCGTGTACAATAAAGCCTTCAGGTTGATCCATATAAATCTTTTATTCTAATTCTCCATTTAAAAATGCAGTTTTAACACCCATTTGGTGTACAATTAAATCATGTAAGGAAGTTATGAAAAATATTACACATATAGACGTTATTCTAGTCACTGATGAAAAGGTATAAAAAAAGTCTACGTTTTCTCTTTGTCTAATTTTTTTGGCAAGAAGACGTGCCTTATATTTTTTCAACAGTGCCATCAAGTTTTAATTTATTTTTAAGAAATCATTTACACCCAATTGTTTTACACCCAGGAGGAAGGTCCACTAAATGCCAAGTTTTATTTGTTTCCAAAGAATCCATTTCATCATTAATAGCCTATTGCCATAAATCGGCATCTAAAGATGATAAAGAGTCTTGAATAGTGTTAGGATCCTCCTCTAAAGTGTAAGCATAAAAGTCCGGGCCAAAATCTTTTTTCAACACGGGTGCTTTTGCTTTTTTGAAGTTCTAAAATAGAGTCATTATTTTCTTTATTTTTATTTAAAGAAATATTAGTGGATGACTCGCCCCCACTATTTTTCAATTTAAAAGGTAATTTAACTTCATAAAAATCGGCATCATTTGGTTAAATTATTACTTGATTTTTCAAGTCATAAAATCGGTTTGCTTTGCTATTAATAGCATAATCTATAAAAACGCTCTCATAATCTCTACTAGCCAATTTAGACTTTTTAGGGTCGGGTATACATACATAGGCTAAGTACCCCAACGTTCTAAAGTATAACACGTTGGGCTTAATATTTTTTCAAATTTCATAAGGAGATATTTTCATTTTGGTCTTAGGAATTCTATTAAGTACGTGACACATAGTCAAAATAATTTCACCCCACTAATGTGAGGCACCCCCCGAATTTAATAAAATAGTAACAACTAATTCAATTAATGTCCTATTTTTTCTCGACTTTACCGTTCATTTCGGGCGAATAAGGGGCAATTTTTTCGTGAATAATATCGTGGGTTTTATAAAATTCAATAAATGGTACAGAATCATATTCGGTGCCTCTATCACTACATAACCTTTTAATTTTTTGATCAAATTGATTTTTAATTTCATTTGAGAAAATTTTAAACGTGTCAAACGCTTTACTTTTATTTTTCATTAAATACACAGACGAATAATCAGAACAATCATTAATAAAAGTAATGAAAAACGTTTGCTATTTCTAGTTGTCACACCATCCAATTCACAAATATCTGATTGAATTAAATCAAGTGGTTCAGATTATCTAAAAACAGATTTATGTGGTGTCTTAGTTATTTTTGCTTCACTACACCATTCACATTTTTCAAAATTATTTAATGATAATTCTGGAATTAATTCTAAAGTGCTCATATTTTTAACAAGTCTTTTATTAACATGACAAAGTCTAGCCCGCCAAATATTTAATGAACAAACAATATAAGGAGAAGTAGAAATTTTATTCATGCATAAACATCCCATTAGTGGCATAACCCTTGCCTACAAAAAATTCGTTTTGGTCAAAGTAAGTAAATCAACGCCAATAGTTTGAGTAAAGCCAGCTTTGTTGAGAAGATAACCCGAAATTAAATTTTTTCTTATCTCAGGGGTGTGAAGAACATCTTTGAGGATAAGTGAACTATAATTCCACATTTTCAGTACCAGTAACCTCAGTAGAGTGAGAATCACTCAACAACTCCTTTTTATCTGTAGTCTCAGAATATGTCTTGAAAAGAGTACGATCATAACAAATATGGCGGAAAGCGCCAGTATCCACCCACCACCCTTCGGCACCGTTAACCATGTTGATTTCAGAAATCATAGTACATAGGTCCTCTTCGGTCAAATTCATTTGTGCGTGTGGCACATTGTGACATTTGTGAGCCATATGGATAGGCTTGCCACACTTGAAATATAGAAATTGTTCCAAGTTGCTAGACTGTCCATTTTCAGGGTTCTTATTCTTATTATGAGTATGAGTTTGATTTTTAAAATTCTGGTTGTGGCTCTTTTTCTGAAATTTCATATTTTTCCCGTTTACCTTTAAAACAACTGGAATTTGGTTATTTTTCTGATTTTTGCTGTTAGATACAACGAGAATTCCATCCTTATAATCCTGTTTTCGGGATCCCTCCTTAATTCTCGATTTAGTAATGAGTGACTCTAGTGAAAATTCTTTAGAATTATGCCTCAAAATATTTTTGACTCTTTGAACATTGAAGGAAATTTATCAATAATCACAACCACCTGAAATTGCTCATCTAAAGCCATGCCCGAAAATAATTTCCTGGGTAATTATTTGTAAATTATGGGTTTGAGCAACAACAGACTTATCATCTATCATTTGAAATTTCAAATAACGACTGACGACATATTTTTTATCACCCGCCTCCTCCTTGTCATATTTTTTAAATAGAGCATCCCAAATATATTTGACAGTTTTTTAATTGGCATAATAGTCATAAAGTTCGTCACTTAGAGCATTCAAAATATATTTATTGCACAGAAAATTATTTTTCTCCCAATTCCGAATAGTTTTGTTTTCCTCAACAGTTGGTGGATTATTCACTACGGGTCTGTCAAATTGAACAAAAGATGCGACATTTTTCGTAGTTAAATAAAATAACAGTTTTTTTCTCCAACGTTTAAAATATTGACCTTCATATTGGAAAGGCTTGTTAAGATTAGTAGAGTAATTTTCGTTCACGGTAGAATTTAGACACCTTAAAATTGTTGTTGTAGTAGTAGCAATATAAATGCAGAATTTAAAAAGAGAACGAAATTACCCAACGAGGAGCAAATAAATCCGAGGAAGAAGTATAGAAAATCCCGAAAACAGGTACAAATTAGAACACGGCTGAGTCGCAGACAATGTTTCTCTCTTTAAGGTGTTTCGATGCTTTGCCTCCAATTTGTGCTGACAATGTATAGCCCCGTCACCCTCAGGATAAAACAGCCTCAGAAATTTAAAAAAAAATACGAACTGGTAACACGAATCAGATTCGTTCAATCAACACCCATTCTGTAATATTTCTCGAATCTGAAAGTATAATTAATCTGGGGAAAGATTAATTATTTCTATGATATAATAATCATTCAGGAGATGAATAATTATTTTTGTGTATGAAATCTGAGAATTGTTCTGAAAATGGAAGCTGGAAGCCTCAATTTATCAAAAAAAATATTTTGACGTTGGAAGTGGTATAGTGGGCAGTAATTTTGGAAAAACGTGTAAGTGGAGGAGTTTTTCAACAGTTAATAAACAACGTTTTTATTTTGGGAATTAATTACTGTTACAAAATAATTTTTAAAGCCCAAAAAACCGTCAATTTACTTTTTAATGAGACCAAGCCCAAGACCTCAGACCCAGACACGGGCACAAGACGGAGGGATGGCGGTGCGCGTGTGTGCCTTGGCCAATAAGTCTCCCACCCATACACACAAAACATTTAATTCCCGAAGGGCTCACCCTTTAGACTCACAAAATGGGTATATTAACACTACCCATTTTCTCTAACCCACCGATGTGGGACAAAGTCTAAAGGCATTTCAAAGCTTTTGCAACAAATAACTATGACAGCTGTTTTCCAACATTTGTATTGACACGTATTTGATCGTAACAGTAGTGGCCCCAATACAAGCCAATACGAGTATGACATGTCTACTGTCGATCCTAAGATGTCATAATATTTAAGGGAATTTAATAAGGCTCTTATATATTGTTGGTTTTGGCTCTCCTATTTTTTCAGTTTTGGTTTATTTATAAATTTTCCATTTTGGCTCAAATCTATAAATACAAGTGTTATTTCTAGGTTTTGGGAGAGGACAAGTTTGAGAGCTATTTTGAGAGTTATCAAAGCTAAAGAGAGGTAGAGCTCCATTTGAGAGGTGAGTCCTTGTGAGGTTGTGAGTTACTTTCTAAGAGATATAAATTGTGTGTGTGTATAACCTTTGGGTTCCTCCATTTATCTATAGAAAGAAAAAATCCTCCTTGGTGGATGTAGCCCAAATTTGGGTGAACCACGGTATATCATTGTTGTTGCTTTGATTGTTTGTTGCTTGTATGCTCTTATTGTGTCTTCATTAATGTTTGGTTGAATTGATTGGGAGTTTGCACACTAGTTCATTTTGGGAACAAGGTCTTGGGTATTTTACGCACACCAAATGTTTGATAAAATTTCCGAGTGAGTTTTATTTTCTTGGTCGCTAGAGATAGTCTTGCTTTAGCGCAACAAGTGGTATCAGAGCTTTGGTTGCATTGTTTGCCCGGTATTTTGGTTCGAGGTTGAATCAATTTTGGCATAACTTTTATTTTTGTTCCAAATGACGGAAAATGTGGAGAGTACTCGAGAATCAACCTCTATGAGCAAAGGCTCTAAGAGATGGGATCCGAGTTTTGGATCAAGTGGCTCAATGAAAACGGACATGAAGGCTTTTGATGAGAAGATCAATTTCGTGTTATGACAAAGACGAATGCGAGGCATTCTTTTCCAATAGAGGTTGCAATTAGCATTATTGGGGGTTGAGGGATGATCGGTAGGCATGACCGATATCGAGTGGATTGACATTGATCAAAGATCAGCTTCGTGTATTGAGATGCTTATCACGGATGATGTGTTGAATAACGTGATAGCAGAGACCACGACTAACGGCATGTGGGATAAGCTAGAAGAGATTTATTTGGGAAAGTCGTTGTCAAATAAATTATTCCTCAAGAAGAAACTCTTCAAGCTTGAGATGAAGGAGGGTGAGGATATGATGAAGCATATCAATGTTTTTAAAGCCTTGATAAATGACTTGAATCGAATAGATGTTCAATTCATTGATGAGGATCGAGCATTGTTGTTGCTTGCATCACTACCCGATTCATACAAGCATTTTGTGACCACTCTCATGTTTGGGAAGTCTACGCTCCGGTGCAACGAGGTTGTGCAAGATATCCAATCTCATGTCATGATGAGAAAGAAGGAAGGTGGAGGTGACGGGTATTCCCATAATGAAGGCCTTACGGCGAGAGACGGAGGTGGGCAAAATGGCGAGAGGAACTTCAACCGGGGATTTAATTACGGTAGTAGGTCTAGATCGAGGTGTGTTTGTGGTAAAGGGCCGAAATGCTACAAGTGTTAGGAATGGGGTCATATGATCCGAGAATGTCCTTTGTGGAACGACAAGGTTAAGAGCAAGGTTGATTCCGAGAGGGCAACGGTATCGAGTGTGAATTATGAAGATGAACTTGGAGAACTTCTCACAATCTCTAAGGGTAACTCTATTTCCCAAGATGACTGGATATTAGATTCGGGATCGTCGGATCACGTTTACTCCAAGAGAGAATATTTTGAGAGTTTTACGAAAAATGGAAAAGGTTCCATGTCTTTGGCTAACGGAGAGAAGATTGTCGTTGAGGGTGTAGGGATGGTGAAACTCAAGATGTTCGATAGGGTGGAACGCACTTTGGGTGGTGTAGCCTATGTCCCAAAGTTGCGAAAGAATTTGATATCTGTTGATACCAAAATTAATATGCTGATGTGGACGAATCATACGAAGACACTTGTCAATCTACGTGGTGCAATAACGACGAGGAAGTTCATTTCCCGACCAACCATGATTCTCTCCGAGCAACGAGGATACACCGAGGAACTCTAGCGCTCCGAGGTACTCTAGCGCTCCGAGGAACTCCCGAGCAACGAGCAACTATGGCGGTCCAAGCTGCACCTCGATCGTATCATTAATTGCCAGATAATCAACAGCTCAAATATTCATTGAATGTTTATATTCTTGACGCGCACGCTGCATTAAATGTATTACCCTTTCACATGTATATCATTTAATGTATCAAACCTTTCATGTACAGCCTAATGGCTATAAATACCTTGTATCATCCTCATTCAAGGGGGACCGGAATTTCTTGAGAGAACTTGTATTCAAGAATTCTGAAAACACTCAGCAATAACATAACAGTGGACATAGGCTTTATTCCTAGCCGAACCACTTTAAAAATCTCTGTCTTATTTATTTATCTGTGATTGAATAATTAGAGCAATCTAGTTTTTTACATCAACAGATTGGCGCCGTCTGTGGGAAACGACTGTTACTATCGTTTTTCATAAAAATCATTTATCATCAATGGCAGATAATCCAGAATCCAGTAATCGAAATGCTGGAAATACTGGAAATCTTCCAAATCCATCTGCACCTCCAGATCTGGCTGGAATTATGACAAATCTGGCTCAAGGACAAACCGCCATGCAAGAATCTATGAGGCAACTCATTCAAACTCTTCAAGGCGGTGCACCTACCTATTCAGGGCAAATGAGTGATCGTGGGCAATCACGATCCAGACGTACTGGGTCATATCGCAATGGGGAGTCTAATGATTCTACGTATCAACCTGGGCGAACCTCATCGATACGGGCTACGGATACAGATCAACATATTACTCTCTCTCCGGAGAGAACTAGCGCTTTGGAAAGATTAAGCAGGGTGTCTCCTTTTAGTCGGTTAGGACCAAGGAGGAATATGAGTCCACCTAGAGCTCCATCGAGAAGTTTTTGGCCACCATCAGGTTTGAGAGAAGGATCAGCACAATCACGACCAGCTACTCGTCGAGATAAATCTCAGGAAGCTACGTCAGAGCAATCAATTGCTCGGACTAAGCGGCCTGAGGAAGGAAATGAAGCATGGAAAGGTTCCATTCAGCGGTTGGAGGATAGACTGCGAGAAATGGCTAAGGCAAGAAACCCCTTACAGAGAACTTTTGTTCAAGGGACACCTTTTGTGCAAGCCATTGTGGATTTTCCTACACCATCGAAATTCAAAGCACCTGTGGTGACCCCCAAGTACGATGGAAAGATAGATCCTGTACTTCATATAGAACAATACCGAGCTGCTGCCGACATCTATGACGTCCCCGACGAGATGAGGTGTAGAGAATTCTCTGGAACCCTTACCGGATCTGCACAAATATGGTACAATAATCTTCCTCGGGGTAAGATTTCAAATTTTATTCAGTTAGCCGAGTTCTTCATTGGCAATTTTTGTTTTGGAGCAAAGCCAGTAAAAAGAGTAGCACACTTGCTAAGTGTTAGGCAAAAATCAGGTGAAAGTACTAGAGATTACATAACTCGTTTTAATAACGAGAAGTTGGAAGTCATAGATTACGAAGAAAAGACAGCGATCACTGCTTTGATGAGTGGTTTACTACCTAATAAGCTGTACTACACCTTGGCCAAAGATCCACCTAAAACTATATCAGAGTTGATGGCGAAAGCGGCCAAAATTATGAATGCCGAGGAGGCTATGGCTGCGAAGAAGAATATGGATAAAGAAATTAAAGTGGATGTCGACAAGTCTAAGAAGAAAGATCAGAAAGGTAATGGTGGTGACAAGCACTCCAAGAATAATAGGACGTCATGGGAAGTCCTAAAGAAGTACGATAATAATACTCCATTGAAAATGGGTATTAATCATGTTTTGGAAGAAATCAAGAATAGCGAGGAAATCAAGTGGCCAGAAAAATTGAGAACAAATCCTGATCTGAGGAATAAGGCCAAATACTGCGAATTTCACAAAGATCATGGCCATACGACCAAAAATTGCATAGCCCTTCAGAACGATATTGAAACGCTCATCCGAAGAGGAAAATTATCAAAATATGTAGATCGCAGGGGTGAGAGGAAGAATGATGATAGAACTAGAGAGAGATCTAGATCTCCTCGTCGTACAGAGGAGAAAAAGAAGAGGGACCACGAAGATGATCCAGATGATGATCCTGATATTCCCAAGAAGCCAAGGCAGCCTGAACGAGAGGTATTTTCCATACGTTTTGGGTCATTTGATTGTAATGTTATTACAGGAGGAGATGCAGGAGGAGGAGACCTTACTGCAGAAAGAAAAGCTTACCTCGGAGAGGCTCAGGCTTGTTCATATATTCAGCAAATAAATCTGGCCGAGGAGGATCGTCCGAGGAAAGTAAACAAAGAGAAGCTAGTCATTGGTTTTTTAAAAAACGACCTTGCAGGTGTTCTTTACCCTCATGACGATCCTTTGGTGATCAAAATGAGGATGAAAGATGTGGTCATTTCAAGGGTGTTGGTAGACAACGGTAGTTCGGCAGACATCATGTACTATTCATGCTTTGATAGCTTGAATTTGAAATTATCTCAACTGGAACCTTATCACAGACCCCTTCTGGGTTTTGCTGGCGAGAAAGTTTTTCCACTTGGGACGATCAAGTTGGATATACTCATTGGAACTTGGCCTGCTTGTCGAACAGAAAGAATACGCTTCTTTGTGATGGATAAAAATGTGCAATCAGCCTACAACATCATTATGGGAAGAGTTGGATTGAAAAAGTTCGAAGCAGTTCCATCTACGGTACATCAGTGTTTGAAATTCCCAACAAATTTTGGAGTCGGAGTTGTGAAAGGTGATAAAAAAGTAGCTCGGGAATTCTATTATTCGTCTGCCGAGCAATAGAAACTTGAAGAATCAAGGAAAAAGACCACTACTTACCAAGTGGAGGAAGGTACAGAAATTGAAACTCTTGACCCTAGGGATGAATCTCAACTTGTAAAAGGACAGGTGGTGGAATCTACAGAAAATGTTATTCTAGACGACGAGCATCCTGAATGAGTAACCCAGATAGGATCGTCGTTGGATGTTTCAATAAAACAGGAGTTGATAACTTTTTTGAGAAACAGGAAGAATACTTTTGCTTGGAGTCATGAAGACATCTCAGGAATAGATCCAAACTTCTTATGTCATGAGCTCAATGTGAATAAGGAGATCAAGCCTGTGAAGCAGAGAAGAAGAGTGTTTAGTCCCGAGAAGAACCAGGCCATACAAGAGGAGGTCGAGAAGCTCCAGAAAGCCCAATTCATTGAAGATGTGAAATATCCAGATTGGTTGGCAAATGTGGTGATGGTAAAGAAGAAGAACAATAAGTGGAGAATGTGTGTTGATTTCACTGATCTTAACAAGGCATGCCCAAAAGATCATTTTCCATTGCCCAGAATCGACCAGCTAGTGGATGCTACCTCGGGACATGAGCTGCTCAGCTTCATGGATGCATATTCTGGCTACAATCAGATCAAAATGAAACCTGAAGACAGAGAAAGTACTTCTTTTATTACCCCAAGGGGAACTTATTGTTATAATGTTATGCCTTTTGGTTTAAAAAATGCAGGTGAAACATATCAGCGGCTGATGAACAAGGTTTTTGCCGAACAAATCAGTTGCAACATGGAGGTCTATGTCGACGACATGCTCACCAAAATAAAGAGAGCTACTGATTATCTAATTGACTTAGGCCAGACCTTTGATCAACTGGATAAATATCAAATGAAGCTCAACCCGACGAAGTGTACCTTTGGAGTACGAGAAGGAATGTTCCTCGGATACATCGTCAATCAACGAGGTATTGAGGCAAATCCAGAAAAGATCAAAGATCTTTTAGGGCTGCGATCCCCAACGACGAGGAAAGAAGTACAGAGTCTTAAAGGATGAGTTGCAGCGCTCAACAGATTTGTATCCCGAGCAACTGATAAATGCCTCCCATTCTTCAAAACACTGCGAAAAAGTTTTGAGTGGACTGATGAATGTGAGAATGCCTTTCAAGATTTGAAGAAGTATTTGGGAGCCCCACCATTGTTATCTAGGCCAATAACAGGAGAAAAGTTGTACTTGTATCTGGCAGTATCAGAGAATGCAGTCAGCTCGGCATTTATCAGATTGGAGAATGGAGTCCAGAAGCCAATTTATTACACAAGTAAGGCTTTCCGAGGTGCCGAAATCAGATACCCAAAGCTAGAAAAATTGGCATTGGCATTAATTGAGGCAAGTAGAAGAATGAGGCCATATTTCCAGGCCCATACCATCATCGTGTATACCGACACACCATTAAGGCAAGCCCTTCACAAGCCAGAAAAATCAGGAAGATTGATGTATTGGGCAATAGAACTCGGTGAATATGAGATTGTGTATGAACCCAGATCATCATTAAAGGGGCAAGCTGTAGCAGATTTTATAGCAGAGTTCACGTACCCTGATACCCCCGAGGAACAAAAGGTACTTGCGGACCTACCTGTGGACGATACAGGATCAACAGACACAGGTCCAGACCAACTAAGGTTGGTAAAAGGACTTGTGGATATAGAAAAATCATCATATTCAAATCCAGACCAACTTCGGTTGGTAAAAGGGCACGAACAAATGATTGACGAGGAACGAAAGATACCAGGGAATGATGAAAGAAAACAACAGATATTTTACCGAGGAGCTCTGATAGATAAGAAATTTGAAGACGAGTTACCTACATGGATATTATATATAGATGGATCATCTTGCACAGCTGGTTGTGGAGCAGGGATTGTTTTAAACACCCCAGATGATATTGACATGGAATATGCCTTGCAATTACAATTCAAAGCTTCCAATAATGAAGCTGAGTATGAGGCCATGATAGCAGGTTTTCATTTGGCAAAAGTTATGGAAGCACGACAATTAATTATTTTCAGTGATTCTCAATTAATTGTGAATCAGATGATGGGAATATATGCAGTTAAGGGAGAATTAATGGTGAAGTATCATGCAAAGGTGATGGAGTTATTGACAGAATTTGATGCTATTCAATTGGTGAGAATACCGAGGATGGAGAATGCTAGAGCAGATGCACTGGCCCGATTAGCGTCAGCTACGCGCACCCAACTGCGAAGGACAATACCAATTGAAGTATTAGAAAGTCGGAGCATAGAAGAAGACCTGATGGTGAATATAATTACCCTTGATTTAGGACCCTCTTGGATGGATCCTATCAGGGCATACATTGAAGAAGGAGAACTACCAGAGGATAAGCTAGCCGCCAAGAAATTGAAGTATAAAGTTGCTCGGTATGTACTAACTAATGGTGTTTTGTATCGACGAGGAATTATGGCAGGTTTGCAGAGATGTGTACATCCATCAGAGGTCAAAGAATTAGTTGAGGAAATCCATGAAGGATCTTGTGGAGCTCATGTAGCAGGTCGGACACTTTTGCAAAGGGTGATGACACAGGGATACTACTGGCCGACGATGAGGGCTGATTGTATAGCCTATGCCAAGAAGTGTGACAAGTGCCAACGCTTTTCCTCCATCCGAAGAACTCCTCAAGCATTGTTGACACCCATAACTTCACCTTGGCCATTTGCCATGTGGGGGATTGATTTAGTTGGACCATTGCCGACGACCCGAGGAAGGTTCAAGTATCTCGTCGTGGCAGTGGATTATTTTACAAAGTGGGTGGAAGCTGAACCACTAATTGATATGACGTACGAGAAGGTATACCAGTTCATTTGGAAGAACATCATTTGTCGATATGGTCTCCCCCATGCTTTCATCACAGACCATGGAACACAATTCGATAATGAAGAATTTGCTGCCTATTGTCATCAGTCGAACATTTTGAAGTTTCATTCAGCACCAGGCCATCCCCAAAGCAATGGACAACTGAGGTGACGAACAGAACATTACTAAATGGGTTGAAGAAGAGGTTAAGTGAAGCTAAAGCAAATTGGATTAATGAGCTCCAATCAGTACTATGGGCTTACCGAATAACTCCTCGAGCAGCAACTGGAGAATCACCATATATGCTAGCATTTGAAAGTGAGGCTGTGATACTTGCCGAGTTGGGTCTCCCAACGCATAGAGTGCTGAATTTCAATTCCCCAGTCAGCGATTTGATGCGAAGACTGGATTTGGATATGCTCGAGGAGGTTAGAGAAGAGGCAGCCATAAGGAATGCTGCTTACTAACAACGTACAGCTCTGTTCTACAACAAAAGGGTGAAGAAATGTGACTTAAAAGAAGGGGATTATGTGCTAAAGAAAGTCATTCAGAAGCATAATAAGCTGGAAGCAAACTGGCATGGACCTTACCGAGTTACAGAAGTTGTTCGACCAGGAACTTACAGAATATCTACTCTAGAGGGAGAGGAATTTAAGAATGCATGGAATGCTGAACACCTGCGCAAGTAATATCAGTAATGTAAAATGTAAATGCATTTCCTTCATTATGAATAAAACGAGGATGTTTCGCCATTTTCTTTCTGTTGAAAGTTTTTCGGGGAATACTAGTGTAATACACTATGCTCAAAAAATACTCCTTTGGTTAGGAGACGACACTAGCGTGATCAACTACGGTTGGTAAGATAACTAGTGGACAGTTCGAAAGAACCAAAAAATACTCCTTTGGTTAGGAGACGACACTAGCGTGATCAACTACGGTTGGTAAGATAACTAGTGGACAGTTCGAAAGAACCAAAAAATACTCCTTTGGTTAGGAGACGACACTAGCGTGATCAACTACGGTTGGTAAGATAACTAGTGGACAGTTCGAAAGAACCAAAAAATACTCCTTTGGTTAGGAGACGACACTAGCGTGATCAACTACGGTTGGTAAGATAACTAGTGGACAGTTCGAAAGAACCAAAAAATACTCCTTTGGTTAGGAGACGACACTAGCGTGTTCAACTACGGTTGGTAAGATAACTAGTGGATAGTTCGAAAGAACCAAAAAATACTCCTTTGGTTAGGAGACGACACTAGTGTGATCAACTACGGTTGGTAAGATAACTAGTGGACAGTTCGAAAGAACCAAAAATACTCCTTTGATTGGATTTGAAAAATATACTCTCACATTTCAACTTATGTTGAACGGGAGGTAATAATATTATTACAAAAGTTCTTTAGAGAACAAAACATTCCAAAATGAACTAAGTATGGTTGGTCGGGGATAAAAACCCACTAACTGTAGTTGGTCGACGAGGATAAATTATTGACCGTGGTTGGTCGAACACATTTCATGAAAATATTTGAAATTAAACCAAGTATGGTTGGTCGGGGATAAAATCCCATCAACTGTAGTTAGTCGACAAACATTATTTATCCACCCTGGTTGGTTGGAAACAGTTTGAACATTTTATACTTTATTATTAAGTGATTGAACAACTTTGATACTTGTAACTTTTTATTAAGTTGCTCGATGAACAATATTATTGTTATCTTTTTAACAGATACATATGCACAAATATAAAGGTGTTTGATAAACACAAGACAATAGCAAAATTTGCAAACAGAAAATGAAAGTCTTTTCATTAAAATTCAAATAAATTGCAGGTTACATGAATGTACTAACTATTACATTGATATTCCTATTCTATTGGTTTCTTGCCCTTTGCTTTAGAAATAGGCTCTTCGCCAGCAGGAGGATCTTCCAGGCAAAGGGGAGAATTAATAAAGTTCAAGTCCTTCAACATTCTGACATTCATTATTGAAGGTGTCTCCATTAGATGCTCTGGACGAGATACTTCGATTTGGGAATGAAGGCTATAATCACCAAGGTATTTTGAAATTAAGCTACGTAGAATGGAACGAGCTGGGATCCAGGCCATGTCCAATTTGAAAGGTGGCACAGGCAAGTCTAATAACCCTGGAGCATGATAAACCCATAAATAATTCCCTTGCTCCAATTTTAACACACCCAGGGCATTCAACCACCCCTGCTTATAACCTTCATTGTTGGCATGTTCAATACGAGCATCCAAGTGAACAAGAGCTTCATTATATCCTGCCATCCAGAATTCCCTGGGTTGCTTATGAAATTGAAAGGTTAATCTATCCAATTGTTCGAGAAGGTTTTGGCAAAAAGATCCTTAGTATGTAGAGCAGACTTCGTTGCAGTAAGTTGATCTTCCAAGGATAGATTTTTCTTGGACATTTCTGATAGAGCTCGATCTTTGACGTTTAATTGGAATGCCTGAGTTTCCAAAGTAGATTGGGTACGAGCCTCTTCGACATTACGACTAAGAACTCTTGATCGACTCCGAGCAGCGATTGGAGAACTTTGCTCCTCGGCAACATTTTGAACAGCTCTTCCTCGCCCCCGAGAACCTCTTCCTCGTCCCCGAGCAGTCCCAGAAATAGCAGATCTTCTTAAATCATCCAGTTCTTGCCTTAATTTAGCATTTTCGACCTCTAAGAACGAGAAACCTTCATCAGTAACTGGTGCTAAAGCAGTAGAAGATGATGCTGCAGATTCATACTGAGCCAACTTTTTCTGCAAGTTATTGTTCTCCTGTTCCAACAACTCAGCAATCTGCCTGCAGGCCTCAACCTCACCTTTTAGAGTTCTTTCCCTAACATCATATCCAGCGAGGATCTTTTTCTGGCCTGTTTCAGAAGAAAGCTGCTGATATCTATTTTCATATTCCTTATGCAGCAAAGCAGTTGATTCATTATGTTGATTCTGAAGATCTTCTAAGCTACAATGAAGTTCCTCGATCAATTCGTAGTATGCCACATTATTGGCCACAGATCTATCAAGTAAATCCTTCAGGTACCGGTAAGCCTCAACTGCTTGTTCTGAGGCATCGTAACCAAGGATGTCGACAATCTCTGATACACTTAGGTCTGTATGACCAGCTTTATAATATCCATTGCATTGTCGCATCAACTCAGTATCAGGAGCAGATATCAGTTCCATTCTGGCCAAAAACTAATAACGAAGAGAAAGCAGGAGTTAATAAATAAAAGCAGACAGAGGATCAACAATGAAGAGGAATGAAGATGTGTTTTATTAGATCATCAAAAGATTACATTGTTCTATTACAAGTAATGAAAGAAAGAAATGATACCAAACAACTTCACACCTTTTCCTTGTCCCCCAAGACTTTCTCGGGAGGCTGGGACGAGGAGCTCGGTTGCTCGGTAGTAACAGCGGCTTGATCGGCAGGAATCTTCTCAGGAGGAGGAGGCATGGAAGAAATGTCATCGGTGGCAGAGGGTTGAGAGGCAGAGACCTGATCACCTATGGCCATAGAAGATTCATCAGAGACAGGCTCATCTTCTTCTTCTTCCACAATTACTGGAGGAGGACCAGGGAGGTGTAGTTGGAATAGCTCAGAGTCGTCTTTGATCTTCAACTCTTGCAGAGCAGCTACCCAGCCATCATGGAAGTATTTCAACTTCCCATATTGAACTTGGGATGTCATTGCAGTAATTCCCTTATCCCATCCTTTCTCCCAGCCAGCGCTGAAAGATTTTTTGACTGCGATTTTTCTTATTAATCTCTCCGAGGAGAGTTTCACATCCAATTCTTCCTTTTGGACCTTGATATCTCGCAGGGCGGACAATTCTTCCTCTACCTTCTTCAGTTTATCCTCAAGCTCTCCAAAATTCTTGAGCTTGTCGTCATATTTTTTATGCTCAACCTCCAAACTTTTTACTTTATTCTCCAATCCTTTGGAGATCTCAGCCAACTTCACTTTCTCGGCTTCAACTATTGACAACTTTTTCTCCCAAGCAGTCTTGTCCTCATTGTACTGTTGACGAGATTCCTTCAAGGATTGGGTCAAACCCAACAGAGCATCCTCTACACCAGACGAGGAACTAGAGGCTTTAATTACCTCGTCCTTCTTCACAATGTTATTAAAACAGTTCACCAGCTGAAAGAGGAGAAAGACAGTAAGTCAGTGCAAAAATACAAATACTCACAAAAAGTAAGAAAACCCAGAGTATGAGAAATTTACCGAAGCAAGGTGACGAGTAGCTAGGGATGTCAGCATATCCCTGGAAATATTTTCATCAATTCCTTGGACCTCGGGTATGATCCAAGTTTTTACCGAGCTCATTACAGAGCTCGGAGGAATGATGGTTGGAACACCAACAACACCAGATGGTGGGGAAGAGGCAGTTTCAGCCAAATTGACTGAGGATGATTTCCTCAATCTTCTCAAAGGGACTTCAGAAGCTTCAACCAAGGAAGAACTCTTGGTCGGAGAGATAGTAATCACTTCCACAGGAGCAATTTTCTTGCTCGGAGCCACTGGGGGCTTCTCGGTAGCTTTGGAAGGTGCAGCATCCACCTTCTTAGTCCCCTCAGGGACATCAGTTTTGCTCTTCTTGGCCCCAGCAGCAGAAGTAATGTCATCAAATAGAGAAGGAAGAGCTCTTTTCTTGCCCATTCTCTGACTTAAAGGAAGATGAGAATATGAAGAAGAGTCCTCTGGAGTGGAAGCTGGTTCAACAGGGCGAGCAGTATAAGAGGTTGTATAACTCTTATACTGTAGAAAATATGATGCAGACCTGATGTGCTCGTCTGCAACGTTCTTATGCAAACCCCAGATAAGTTTCAGATGCTTGATATTAACCTATGATTCTTTTGGAGTTTTTCTTTTGCTATCAACTGCAAATAAATACATAATGAGATATCAGTCATACATTTTGTCAAACATGATAAAAGCATAATTTCATAAGTAAAATAAAATGAAAAATAAACCTATCCCATTGCCATATGGGGGCATCTGGGACCGTTGTATACTCCATCTCCAACTAAAGGGGCATATTGCCAATTTTTCATAACCAACCCATGTTCAAAATAATCTCTATTTGAATCAGGGAGGTTAACTACAAGAGCTCTATTCAGAAACCTAGTTTTTAAGTAATAAATATTATCTAGAGTGGCCCACTTATAGCAGTACATAATTTCAGGGATCCCTATACGAGTCCCATGAGTTAGATTTAATTTGTACACCCCATTAATTATTCTCCATGAATTGGGGGCTATTCTTGCAGGGACAAGATCGAAATACTGACAAAACTCAAGACACAATGGGTTTGGTGGAAAATAAAATCCACATTCAGCAACAAATAGACTGGGGAGCCAATGTCCCTCAGCTAATCGAAAGTAATCTAAAGGCTCAGAAAGAACCTCTAGAGTTACCCACGAAGGAATGGAAAAATCAGAACGAAATTTCTCTACAGACTCCACAATATAAACCATACTGAATAAAAGAGAAGAAAGGAAGAAGATCTTACAGGAAGAAAGGAGGTATGTTGACAACGAACGAAAACAAGGATGAACGCACAAGAGAGAAGGAGAGAATAGAAAGCTTGAATGCAAGAAATTGGGAAAAGAAGAAGACGGTATGGTTACCTAAGAAGTTTAAATACTTTGCCTTGGGAAGCGGCGAAAGAAATGATTACAAAAAAGAAACTATTGAACTTTCGGCGGCTAAAAGGACAAAAAGGGCACTAAGATCGAAGCGCTCTTAAAAGTTCGAAAAAAGGCGGATTCTTCGAATTTGGAAATAAATTCAAATACGATGATCCTAAAACCCAGGAAGATCAATTCAATATGGCCAAATACCGAGAAAGAATGTTTCATACTCCTCAAAGTTCGAAATATAAAACATTGGGGGCTTCTGTTGATACCAAAATTAATATGCTGATGTGGACGAATCATACGAAGACACTTGTCAATCTACGTGGTGCAATAACGACGAGGAAGTTCATTTCCCGACCAACCATGATTCTCTCCGAGCAACGAGGATACACCGAGGAACTCTAGCGCTCCGAGGTACTCTAGCGCTCCGAGGAACTCCCGAGCAACGAGAAACTATGGCGGTCCGAGCTGCACCTCGATCGTATCATTAATTGCCAGATAATCAACAGCTCAAATATTCATTGAATGTTTATATTCTTGACGTGCACGCTGCATTAAATGTATTACCCTTTCACATGTATATCATTTAATGTATCGAACCTTTCATGTACAGCCTAATGGCTATAAATACCTTGTATCATCCTCATTCAAGGGGGACCGGAATTTCTTGAGAGAACTTGTATTCAAGAATTCTGCAAACACTCAGCAATAACATAACAGTGGACGTAGGCTTTATTCCTAGCCGAACCACTTTAAAAATCTCTGTCTTATTTATTTATCTGTGATTGAATAATTAGAGCAATCTAGTTTTTTACATCAACAATATCCATTAGCCGTTTGGATTCCAAGGGTTGTCGGGTGTCGGTAGCGAGTGGAGTCTTGAAAATCACACGCGGTTGTATGGTCCTAGCGAGGGGAGAGGAGAGAGAGGGGTTATATCGTCTAAATCAGACTTCGAGAAAGATGGGGAAGCGGTGTGCATAAGTGATCGAATGTTTGAGGCATGTCTCGTTTGTGAACAAAGCGGAGACATTGGGTGCTAGCTTTCCGAGAGTAGACGGTAGTGATGGGATAATACCTACTAGTGGAGGGGCTGGATCGAAGTCCCCCTCCAGGGCTAACGGGTGATGTTGACTCAGTTTAGTTGCAAACATGTATTGATCGATTGGAATCGAGGAGGTGTAGGACTGTGATGGATTCGAGGTGTGTGTAATTAGTTCAAGGAGGGCCGATGAGTTATTGTTTACGAGCATTGGCAAACGGGAGTTTTTCGTGACAAAGACTTGGTACAACTTTTGAGGGTGAGATTTGGAGGGTATGAGAGGTGAGGAATTTTTCCTCTCATCCATGGTTATTTCACAAGGTGGAAGATGGTGTTGATGTGTTTGAATGTTTCGAGTAAAGAAGGTGTATGCTATATGTATTGTGTGGGGTGTACTCACCGGGTTACACGAGGAGCAAGCTTCACCGTATGGTTACATGGGAAGCATTCAGGGGAGTTCTTAGTTTAGAACTTGGTTCCTCGGCGGGTGGAGTCGTTTGGAATCTTAGAGTGAAGACTTGCGGTATCTCACTTCATAGTTGAAGTTTGAGGTGGCTTAGCGTCGGGTGGAGCGTATTGGCTTGTTAGACGTCGGGATGATCTTCGAGCGGATTTGATGTTTGCATTCCGAGTTCGGTTGGATCACGAGGACCGCCTGGGGAAATCGCATTAGCTTGGTAGATGGTGGGACAGTCTTCAAGTGGGTTCAATTTCAGCATTCTAGAGATTAGTTGGATCGTCATGATCGCCAAGGTGGAGTTTGTTGGTTTTGGCTCTCCTATTTTTTCAATTTTGATTTATTTACAAATTTTCCATTTTGGCTCAAATCTATAAATAGAAGTGTTATTTCTAGGTTTTGGGAGAGGACAAGTTTGAGAGCTATTTTGAAAGTTATCAAAGCTAAAGAGAGGTAGAGCTCCATTTGAGAGGTGAGTTCTCGTGAGGTTGTGAGTGACTTTCTAAGAGAGATAAATTGTGTGTGTGTGTATAACCTTTGGGTTCCTCCATTTATCTATAGGAAGAAGAAATCATCCTTGGTGGATGTAACCCAAATTTGGGTGAACCATGGTATATCATTGTTGTTGCTTCGATTGTTTGTTGATTGTATGCTCTTATTGTCTCTTCATTGATGTTTGGTTGAATTGATTGGGAGTTTGCACACTAGTTCATTTTGGAAACAAGGTCTTGGGTGTTTTTCGCACACTAACTGTTTGATAAAATTCCCGAGTGAGTTTTATCGTCTTGATCGCTAGAGATAGTCTTGCTTTAGCGCAACATATATAGTGTCAAATACACAAAAAAAGTTAACCAAAAGAATTTGTTCCAATGATTACCTTTCAGAGGTGGGTGATTTAAGTCCCTTTTCCCTCCCCACCCCCTCCTCGGGACATCAATCTTGAAAAGGGAAAATGAAAAAAAAATACACAAGAAAATTATAAACTTCTAAAAATAATATATGTCGTGTCCTTATTTGTTACAATGGACCCCTGTCCCTCTATACACATGTTACCGTTTGTCCTTTGCCTTAGAGCATCCGTAGCGGTGATGCTAAAGGACGAAGGAAGAGGTAACTTTGCAAATTGAAAGCTCTACAATGGTGTAGTCAAAGCAACAAAATCAATAGCAGAAATGGTAGCCGTTTTGCAAAGTTACCAATTGGTTACTGAATTTGCAAATGGTTCCTACGAACTTTATTTGTTCATAGGAATTCTTATGAACAAATTAAGTCCGTAACAAATATAAATAATTATTTTTATTATATCTGTGGGTTCCTACGAATAGGGGTGGCAATTTGGGTTAGTCGTGTCGTTTTCGGGTCATGATGATTTTGATTTTATTATAAGTTTTAGGTAATCTTAAATCTATACAAGCTAATCGTGTCATGTTCGGGTTATTACCATAAACGGATTATCGTGTCAAAAATTGTCAGCGCTACCTACGAATAACATTTGTTCGTAATAATTTCTTACGAACAAATGTTATCCGTAAAAAATGTGTATCTGCTTCCTACGAACAAGAGTATTTCGTAGAAACTTATACTTACAAATTAAAGACTCCACCACTCTGAAATAAACCACAAATGAAAGGTCTGACATTCTATATACTTACCTTTTTCTATGCACCCACCACTACACATCTCTTAGATAAGAACAGTATACATGTGTGTTATTTGACTTATAGTTGGACGTCTAAAGATCCTCTAAGAACTTCACGCCTTGTACTGCACGGCAACTGTTTGACAAATGGAGTTGGTCGTTCATAACAGATTTTGTCAACTCTACTTTGGGTGTACTCTCAAGGACCCACTTTAATTACTATGGGTTCTCCTCAGTTTGGACCTTCTCAAACATGTTTTTCCCTATTTCAGCTAAGAGCTTTAGTAAGTATTTGGGTTCATCATCTAGGTGATGGTTGTCCTTTTCTTTTACTGTTACTGTTTACATTGTGTGGTATCATGTTCACTCCATTCATTCACCATATCTCAAACAATAGTATCATCCATACAAGAATACAACCATTTTTCAGAGCTTATCTCTTCTATTGGAGTAACAGGGTTATTGGTCTCTATAAAAGTAACACCTTTCAATTTACCCTTTTCAGCCCACTTATGTTTTCTACATATCCTCTTGATTACTTTACTATATCTTTAAGCATATCAAGTGGAAATTTGTATTTTTTATTTATTTATGTGGATGTGTAATAAGAGAACCCGAATCTTATGCCATGAAAAAAATTAGAGTTCTTCTATTAGACCCGAATTTTTTACATAAATTTTGACTGAAAACACACGTGGCAACGTGGTATTGGTCGGTTCCCTTATCCCACTGGCGTGGACCCCACAAACTAACTAATAGAAACCCTCCACCTAATTCGGTATCTCCACTTTCGGTCAAAAATTATGTTCCAATAGCATTTTTGAAAAAATTAATGTACACATTGTCTGTAAAAAAAATTTCTCTGTTTATTGTTTTATTGCCGCATCTAATTCAAATTTAGTAGAGAGGGTTGCATTGGAGAACCATTTTTTTACGCCCATTGTGCATGGATCCTACGTGGCTATTCACATTCTGCTAATTCATATTATCATTGGAGATGCTCTTAATGCGTAATCTATCTTAGCAATGCTTAATCTGGCATATAGTCTATATATGATTTAGATCATTTTCAATATGTGGTTTAAAAGGTTGGTAAAGTATATGATTATGCCGGAGCTACTCACAACATGTAAATTTGAAATGGATAGGATAGTATCAGCGTAAACGGGAGCAAATTTAAGGTTAGACTTTCCTTCAATAAGGACTGAGAATTGATTAGGAATGGGAACAGCTGAGGTTTTGAACCGCTCCGTTTAGGGGATAGACGAAGGTTAGCCGTCTCATACTTGCGAAGGTAGAGAGCGAACCCTCTGATGGCATAATAAAGAAAAAAATGGGACGATTTTGGCTTCAAGATGCGAGACGGTTGTATGTTTGTGATCCAAACTTTCGTGCATTTTACTGCCTCAAAAATGTCTTTGGATGACTCAAATTCACCTGCCTAAGCCCCATTTCTTCCTCTCTTATCCTAAACCACTGTGGTGCAACTCATAAGGATATCTCAATTATAACTTATAAGCTATCTGGGCCTTAAACTTAAGAACCATTGCAGATGGTCATTTCAAATATTTTATTTGCTTAAAGCCTCAAACGAAGACCTTGCACTTCCCATACCTTGCTTATATTAATGGAGAAAGTACTCTTAGATCCCTCGCAAACAAATTTTAAACACTAAAGGAATTTTGACAAATTTTAAATACTTAGGTCCACTAATTCTCTTCTTGTAGAAGTTCACGCTAGTGGCATAACAAGTGGACCTAAAAGAAAATTGTCCTTAAATGTTTAAAAATTGTCAACAAGGGACCTAAGTGTAAATTGCTCTATATTAATCTGTAAATTGCCCTATATTAATCAGCCTAATGATGTCGTTATTTATTTCTTATAATGTATGATCTATCTAACTAGTGTTTTATCAAGTAGATGTGAGCGTACCTTAAATGTCATTTTGTGGAACTTATGTAATATTCTTAACTTTAGCCCGGAGATGTGTCAAACTATGCTACCAAAAATTATATGATTTCCAGTGTTTTGAAAAGTTTCTTCAGTAGATCACTTCAATGCACGCATATTGATAAGAACCACGGTTAACAGTTGGGTAGATGATTTTTTTTCCCTATAACGTCCTCATGGATGGTGGGGCACTATATTTGTCATTTGTTCTTATAAAGCCGCGATGGATGATGGAACCACTAATCTATTATTTGACATGACTTATTGTTCAGTCTTCTGATGAAGCCCAATATATGGTCTGCCATTAATTTATTACCGAGTCTTCTTATAAAGCCCCGATAGATGATCGATCACTTGATTTATTATTCGGGCCACTGATAAGCCCAATGAACATTTAAGCAAATCATTTATTTTTTGACCTTATGATAAAGCCTGATGAATGAGTGGACACATGATTTATTATTTGATATTCTGCTTAATCCCGAGGCATGGTCAAACATTGGATTTCTTATTCGGTCTTTACAGACCCGAGATATGATTGGGCATGTGATATATTATCCGATCTTCTGATAAAGGTTCGATGAATGATCAGGCATGTGATCTAATAAATATCGTATGAAAACGTAATGTCTATTATTAATGGGGCTGGATTTGTTTTTATCACACAGATTCTTAAAGGAATGGAGGTCAGCAAGCCCACTGAAGAGTTGATTGGCCACTGGAGGATTATTCCTGACATGGATTTGCCTTAATTGGATTATGCTTAACATTGATTGACCTATTGGGTATCTTTGGCATTGGTGGGCCTCAATCCGATTATTTGTCATAAATTGGCCTATACTGGATAATCGCTTTATTAGGTTCGCAATATTGAACAAATAATGTCCCCTTTGCATAAGAAAAAGGTTACAAGATTTGTCAATATTAGAAAAACAGAAGTATCTGCCTGCTGAAAAGGGTCGGAGAAATGGACGACTAGGATTGTCTGAAGCAGCCTAATAAACTTGATGCCAGGTATATCATCCTCCTGGAATAAGAAAACCAGTCTCACTTTTTTCTATAGGGTATTGGAACCCAAGAAAGAAGTAGAAGCTGGATTGTATGATGAAAAATTACTATGAAGGGGTGTGTATTATTATGAAAAGAATAAAGATACAAATACACGAGACGAGACACAGATTTACGTGGTTAAAGCAATATGGCCTAACAATGATTGTTCTGGAGTTTACAAGTGCTAGATTCATAGCTTCTTGGCCTGAAAATACATTGATCTAATCCTCTTTTATAAATCTAAGAGTTACAATCCCAATATGAGTCCTCTTGTAGAGTTGTAGGTTCCTTCCTATCTTATCAATCTTCTTGTAGAGTTATAGGTCCATCCTTATCCTATCTTGTAAGCCTGAATCCGTATTAGATTAGGTCTTCTACAATATTTATAGTTCTCTATCAATGGTTGACCTTCACTTTACTCATGGATGCTTGTCTGAAGTTCAGATTAATATCTATGGCTCGAATCCATATGTTTGGCGCATGTCTTATCATCATTAAGAAAATATTTTTTCCCAATAATCACTATATTCATTTTCTTCACATTTAAATCTCATTAGTGATAACAAATGAGAATATCTCAAAATTTATCCAAAATCTCCTAATGCATTGAATCCTCCACAATGGTTATAGGGCATTAATTCTATCTAACATGGCGCACACTTGAAAGGTTTCACTTAACATACTGACTAACGATAACTTGTTACCATTTGTTTATACCCCTTTGTTTTCTACATCCATTAATGTTCTATTCTGCTACAGGTGTATTGGATATATGCCAATAGTTATAAACCTAAGCAAGTATAGCGTTGCTCAAGCTTGGATCTTATTGTGGCCAAGTGTATCACACTTTTCGCACTGCAATCACAATTTTTCTTTGTTTTTGCAATCTAAACTTTCCTTTTCTATAGAAAAGAAAAAAAAGATCGGAAACTCTTCCAAAAAACAGAGGTTTAAGTCTTTATTGACTGGGTTGTGAATTGGCACGTTTTTTGCACTTTTCCATCGTTTCATCAAAACTAGCTCAAAGGGTTCAAAACCTACTCTTTTTTTTTTATAACTTTACCTTTAAAATCAACCCGATCATACAAGAGTACAAAACTAAAAATTATTCTCTCAATCAATCTACGTGGATTTTAATTCCACACTCATGAATACATAAGCATTTCGTGCTAATCCCAGAATTCAAGTCCAAACTGGTGAATACGTATTTAGTTTTATTTGATTAGCCATTGATCTTGGTTTATATACATGTTTCTCACCATTTTTGTGATTTGTATGCTATTCACTACTTGTATAATTCTTCCCATGACTTGTACACCATACTCTATTTGTATAATTGTCTCTGCATTCTTAGTATACTATTATACCCCGCGCCTTTTCACATTTCTCTTTCTGTTTCCATGTATCCAACCTTTCTCACACTCATTTTCACTTGTACATGTAGGAGCATGTTTAGAAAAGCACTGTGTACACCTTCAGGCACGAATACCCATTAACTAAAACGACAGTGTCAGTCTAACACCTTTTTGCGTAACTTAATCCCCAAGACCCACACGATCTGGTTCTTACATACCTTTTGCCTATCCAGCCTCACGGTATCATTTCACGAGTTTGTCTGTTTTTAGCAAAAGTAGGCTGGTTATTAGACACACACATGACTATTTCATCTCCTTAGGTTTCCGATGCGCACATGTCACACCGCAAGGCAGATCTTGCATTAGGTCAGGATCCCTACACAATGGCCTACTGAGGTTCCCATATCTCCTTACAAAATATGAAAATATCCACAATCATTTAAGACGCAATTTTGGTAAAAAATTCAGTTGCTCAATTTTTTAGGTGAGATAAAGCAGTACATTATTTAGAGGATGTATAAAAAGAGATAAAAAATAATAAGACTTGACGAATGTTTCTCTCTCATATTTTTTTTAATGTTATTATTATTATTATGTATATTTTTATTTTCGTGCTAACAAAACTTGGTGAGTCAACTGAGTGACACGGCTAGTTGAGTTGAAAAGTTGCAATATTTTGATCGGAATTGTAAAACTCAGGGATTCACCACTGAATTTAGTTATATTTTCTAATATAGAAGTACACGTAATGATTTCAGAACATTGAACGAAGTTAACTTGGCCTACTCAGGTGCGATTTTGTCCAGTCCTAGTGTCAGGACCACAACCATTACAAAGGAAGGATCAATATTGTACACTTGTCTTTGACTGTTACTTCAGAATGGGAAATCATAGGGTGAACAGTTAAATATTCCCAGGTATGCATGCCTCCCCCCCCCCCCCCCCCCCCCCCACCCCCCACCCATTAGTGTATTCACGCACGTGGGGTTCCACTACCATCTGTTTCCTGCTGTTTTGGGAATAATTTGACTCTGCATGTATCAACTTACCTATTGAGTTTTTGTGTTAGCTCTGATATCTTATCTAGTCTAGTATCAAATCTTTTTACTAATCAAATCATTAATAATAATTATTTTGTTTTTTGTTCTTTAATTATTTTTTAAAGTTGTATAACGAATGATATCAGATATAAATCATTATGGAAATGAATCTTTCCATTCTATTGCAAAGAATTATGGAAATTTGATTTTTTTTTTGTTTCAGTATTTAGCTCTTTGTTTAGATGATTTTTGATTCAATTCATGTTTTATTTTTCATTAATCTTCTTGGCCATTCTCTGTCCTGTATTCTTGGATCACTTGGATGACATGATCAGATTTAAGATGCCTATGGATATATTTAGTGGCCCCTCAATGTTCCCATATCTCATTCAGAAGGTTGAAATCAAACAAAATCAATCGTTTTCTTCCCCTAACATGAAAACCTAAAGTCCAGGAATATATGATCTTATCTTGTGGCTAAAATTCAAAGAGAAGATATTTGGATATTGATAGAAGGCATGTGCTGCCTTTCCATATTTCATTTTCTGAGAAATACTCTCCTTTCTGTTGTCAATGTCTGTTCTGGGACCTATTTATTTAAAGCAATTTTTGGGTTTCAAAATGGCTCCTGCAGATCCAGAATCCAGTTCTGCCGAATAACAGTGGTATCCAGTTATTTTTTTATTCCCTTCTAATTTTTGTTTTCACATAATATAACTTAATTCTTTGCTTACCTCTCCTTTATTTATATCAAGTTTCACGGCCGGTCCAGCCTCTGTGATTCTAAGTTGTGTTATGGCCCAATTTCTTTGCAAGTTAAATAAATCTGTTTAAACAAAACGGACATTAATATTTTTAGAGGTCTAATTCTAATACTCAAAACCTTCAACCATCATTTTCTATTGAGTCTCTGTCTGTCTTAAAAAACAGAACATAAAGAATTACGAAAAATGGATGTCAAGCAAAAGGATTTTAATTTAATGATTCTATTATCTATTGTTTGTATCTTACGATACGCACTACGTATCTCGATACGATACACGATGTACAAGTAAAACGATACGAATCACACCTATATATCGCAAATGTTATGGCCCGATACGATACATGTATCTTACGATGCACGATACACATATTGATACATAGTCAAGAATTTTCGAGCTAGATTAAAAAAAAAAAACTCTACTTCCAAACTCTTTCGAGCTTCCAAATGTAGGATTCTTCTCTCATCCTTTTGAAAGGGACGAAAAATAAAAAAATAACAAAACCCTAATATGTTTCTTACCCCTTTCTCAATTCCTCTGGTGCAATCCACCACCTCATTCCCCTTATGTGAAACCTTCCCCTTCCCCTCTCAACCACCCTTTATCACTTTTGTGAATCACTTTTGTGAATCTCTTTAAGCTGATTTCGCTGGATTGTTATGCTTCCATGTAACTTCTATATGAAGTTTTATGTGCCATTATATTGCTTTGCTAACTTACGGTTAATTGATCATAGAATATTGAAGCTACCTAGTCTAACGCGGGTTAGTATACTCGTCTAGGCCATGCTATGCATATTAAATGATAGTTTTTAATCTATCTAATGTCCACATTATTTATCCTATATATATATTTTTTTTAAATTCTATATTTTTTCCGAAATTTATTGGACTCTTTAAATATCACGTCATTGCGTATTGCCAATACAACGGCCGAGTGGGAAATTGGGCGTCCGAGTTGTAGAGTGCAACCGATATTTTGAACTTTGAATTGAAAAGTCCAACTTGTTTAATTTATTCTTACATTTTGCCTTTATCATGTTGACATTACCACGAAGGGCAATGTAACCATATCATAAAATTGGTTTATGTTGCATAATTGACTAAAATGTTTTTTATGGATTTATTTAGTTTTTACAACATTTTTTATTTTTTGTACCCTATTTTATGATATGTATCCTTATACGATTCATGATACACGGTACATAGGATTTTCGATACGCGATGCGGATCTCGATTTGACAACTATGATTCTATTGGACACATTCCAAAGCCCTCAACTCGCATACTAGAAAAATAGTTTCTTTGATTTTCTGTTGTTGATTCTTTTCGGGGTTCCCAAATAATTGGGAAAAATCTTTGTAGAGTTGTGTCTTTGTTTTTGGATGACTCCATTGCCAAAACATAAATGGCTAATGTCACAACGATACATCACTATCAATGCATATTTAAAATTACTCATGGTATCATTCATTGATTTAGGTGAGAACCAATACTGCTTTGACAATAGTATTTTCCATTTTTTATGTTGATGTAATAGGCTCTATTTACAACGTTTACTTTGAGGACTGGCATATATAGTTTATTCAGAGTGTCATAAACCCATTCCGCATAAAACTAAAATCTCTGAGTTGTATTATGTAAACCGTCGCCAGAACGGGTAGTAGTAATACATTTTGATTCTCAGAGGGGAAAAGATCAAAATCTGGCGACGTCTTTTTCACCTATATCTAACATTATTTCTCCAATCAAGAAAGAGAAAACTTTTCAAATTGCCTTCTTCGACAAAATGGGTCCTCTGCTAAAATTCACTTCATCTCACTCGGTGCAATGCTAGATAAGCAACGAGCCGATAACCAATCAACATTAGGGCCATAGCCAAAACATCTATGGTTAAATGGTCTAGACCCACAGATTTAACAGCTGGAAAATCCACAACCCGGCAAAACTCTCCTTTTGAGCACTCATAATAGTCATTCTCAGTGTATTGTACCCCAAGTAGAAGCTTGTAGCAGTAGTAGCTGTAGCTCAAATACTTTAACCACACTATGAAAGGAGGGATTTGTTGAATATAATATCCTCCAGCTATTAGGAACACAAGGGTTGTAACTGAGGCTAAGGTGGTGGCTTGTTTTACATCCATGAGTATGGCACCAATGGCTAACCCCAGACTTTGAGCCACAAGGACATTGTAGAGAACAACAAGAAGAGAGAGAATGAAGGTGGCAGGATCGGCTTTGAGGCCACCCATCCAATAGATTATGAAGGTGAAGGCGGTTGGGAGGGCGAGTTCTAGGGGAAGGTCTCCAAATGTCCTGGCTAGGAAGTAGGAAGAGAGGCGGTACATCCCGGATGATCTTTCCTTTATTAACATGGTTCTCTCTTGGGGGAAAGTGAAAACGGCATTGTAGAGCGGGTAGAAACCCCAAAACACCGAGAAGAAGAAGAGCATGGCGATCTGCATTCAAAAGAAGCAAAATTTGGTTAGCATACTTGAGAAATCATGGTTATGAAAATTCGTAGCATAGCTTTCATGTTAGGGTTCCTTTTGGTTCAGAGTGAGATTTTTTTTCTGGTAAAAGGGTTTTCACTTAAATAAAGATATTTATTTTGTTTGTATAAAATTAATAAAAGGATTACAAGTTTAAAATATGGTTATTTATCAATCGGCTACCATTTATTTTCCTATGTTGAGTTTGACCTTCAGTATTTTGATTCCTGGATTTGGAACTCGTAAAGTGTTGTTAATACTCTTATGACAAAAGATTCTCTTAAACCTTAATAAAAGGTGATTTTGATGCTTTTTATGACGCTTTTGGGGTGCCAATGTCCAATAAGTGGATATTATGGGGTCAAACTCATAGACAAATAATAGGGACCAAAACCCAAATAACCCTTGAAAACAGGGTGACTTTGAATAAAACAGTTAACAAGTTTTACTCTGAATAAATGAAAATACTTTCAACATTTTACTTAATCTCGAACCAAATGGTACTTGTAAGTCATATATGGGTGTTTTAAGTATTAACCTTGGGGGACCGATGAACTTTAGCTCACATGGTACGACTACTCAAATTTCCTAGAGGTGGGTAGGGTTAAAATCTCGTTAGGGATAGTTCACACTTTTTGCAGATTTATTCAAAAAGGGAAAGGGTACCCCAATTGTGTAGTCAATCTCTCTCTTTCATACAAATTTACATCTAGACTGGAATTATTTCCTGTCTAGTAAAAAAAATCACCTAGGAGGAGGACGGAAGTAAAGACATGTAGGAAATTTGAAGTGGTCTGAATGTGCAATGTATGAAAGTTCCCTTAATACTAAGGAAAATATAACAAGACTACCCTTATCATCTATTTGTAGATATAACAATATTTTGCGCAAATAAATTCTTACGCGATCTTCAATGTGGGATGTCGGGGTGTGCCACCACAGAAGTCCACCAAGAACAGCGACACTTATGACTTGAAAAATTCTCAACCTGTTAAAGGCGTCAAACCTCCGCTCCCTCAGCCCTCTCACGAGCAGCACCTTGAACTGGTGCCACCAGGTTGTGCACCATTGCTCCGACTTAGCATTTCTTCCTGCACGATATCAACACCAAGAGACAGCTGTGATTTTCTATAAAGTAACGGGGGAGAGAGGAAAAAAAAGACATTGGATGTTTCAGGGTGAATTATTTTTCACATGGGTGAAAACTATTTTCACCTATCTGTAGTTATAATTTTGGTAGTATAAATTGTCAATATTTCTATACATTATATTATGCGGTGTTGGACAAAAGTAGTGAATAAAATTGAACTCTTAATTTTCGAAAATACTTTTACCATTTTAGTTTTCACCCAGATGAAAAATATTTCACCCGAGGGAAACAATTGTGATTTTCTTTATATTAGCGGAAAGAGAGGAAATGAAAGACATTTGTCGGTAAGGACCTATTTGGTTAGATATTTTTCAGCTGGGTGTTAAGTAAAATGGTGTAAACATTTTCACCTACTTGTAATTTTAATCTTGGTTTGTATAAAATTACATAAATAATTCTACATGTTATATTATGTAATTTTGGACCAAAATAGTGTAAAAACTGTAACTCTGAATATTTTTCATCATTTTAGTTTTCACCTAGCGGAAAAGTATTTCACCCCTGGACCAAATGGGCAAAATGAGTGCTGATTTTATTCCTAGATATGATTTGGGAGGAGACTTACTTGTTGAGGCATCTTTTGTGTGATTGTAGTTATTGGCATCCAAACTGCATAATTCAACTTTCAACCTTGTACTAATGTTCTTGTCATAAGCAGAGATAAGAGCTTGCCTCACAGACTTCCGCTCTTGTTCCAAGTTATCAACTTGCTCCATCACATGCATGGAATCAGGTCCAATTCCTGCACTTTTTTAAAATATCAAAATTTGCAGTCTAACATTAATTTCTTTTGCTTTCATAGTAGAAATGCACTAAGTGTAAGATATGTCAGCCTTTTCACTTTACTTCACAGTATATGTCACACGAAGTACAGAAACCTTTACTGTAAGTTACAAATTTTATTATAAGAATAAGCTTTCTGAATATGATTGTAAGTAAACTTTTGCTTTTGTATAGTTAACTGAACATTGGGCAATCTGGGGGTGGGGTCTCATTATACTGAATTTATATAAAGGCTCAATTATAACCATTACTTTCGAGTAGGCCAAAAGGCATTTCTCTCCTTGACCCAAAAAAGTATAGGTGGAAGAAATAATGAATACCACAGAATCCCTTCCCCTCATGAAATTTATCAAAAAAGTGAAAAATGAAACCAAAATTTTATGCTAAGGAATTTAACAAGAGTAATGCTACATACCCCAAAGCATTTGGGGGAGTTGTTTGGGACTCAAAGCATTTTTCATTTAACAAAGGATATTGAAGTTACCCATGTCGGTAACTTTAAAAAAAAAGGTTGTAAGCCACAAGGAAGAGCTGTACTTCGCTATTATCTTTGTGTTTTTAATAAATTACTCTCTGGAGCTGGGTATTTTCTCGCAAGAAATTCGTAAAGAAAAATAAGAATTTTGAAATTACCGTTAGCAAGATCAAGCAAGTGGTCAGCTGGGTTAACAGTGATGGATGTTGCAAACTCGATTGACGAAAAATATTCCAAAGCTGTAGCCGCAGGACCATAGTAGACCGGGCATCCCTCAGAGAGCAAAACCACCTTATCGAACATGTGGTAGAGCCGGCTAGAGGGCTGGTGAATCGTGGTCACCACGGTTCGACCCCCACTCGCGAGCCGTTTGACCGTGGTCATGATCCGTTGAGCCGTGGTCGAGTCAAGACCCGAGGTGGGCTCATCAAGTAAAAGCAAACTCGGGTTGATTAGCATTTCTTGACCTATGCTCACCCTCTTTTTCTCCCCGCCCGAAATACCTCTAAATAAAGGCCCACCTATCATACTATTCTTGCACCGGGTCAACCCGAGCTCCGATATAACCCGCTCTACGTGTTGAACTTTCTCATCCCGGGCCAAAGTTTTAGGTAGCCTTAATAGAGCAGTGAAAACTAGGGTTTCAGTTACCGTGAGATGAGGATAGAGAACATCGTCTTGTGCCACGAAACCTGTTCGACGTTTAATGGAGCCCGAAAAAGGCTGCCCGTTATAAGTGATCTTGCCCGAAAATTTTCGGGCAAGGCGGCCTCCGAGGGCTGTGAGGAGGGTAGTTTTTCCGCTTCCCGATGGGCCTAGCATAGCTAGTATCTCTCCCGGGTATACCATACCGGTCACCCCATTTAATATTGTCTTCTCCTTTGTCCTCAATGTTACACCACAGCACATTCCTCTCTCCTCCAATTTGATCTTGTAAACCACCTCCTCAAACTGCAATGAAATCAGAAAATTAGTGAAAATCTTAAAAAATCTTTGGGACATTTGGTTTTAACCCTTAGAGTTAATGGTCAGACTAACTTTAGCCCCCAAAGTTTTTTATAAATATACTTTGACCCTTCAAATTGTCCTCAATGATAAAAAAATGTCATAAATGATCCACATGAAGTGTTTAACACTTTCATGAGTCAACATCCAATTATCGAAAACTCTTGGGCCCAAGTTAGTTTGAGCATAGATTTTTGGGGGCTAAAACTAAAATGTCCCGAACACTTATGACTTATAAATGTTCTATCTGTTTGTCCATATATATATACTGAAGCTGACTAGAGACCCAAAGTTTTTGATAATTGAACTTTCAACCTCAATAAAAAAGAAATCATAAATGATCCACATTAAGTGTCATAAAGTGTTTGATCAAAATTCAATTATCAAAATTTCGGGACCAAAGTCAGTTTGAGGACAAAACACGATTTCTTAAAATAATATTATATACACCATATATGATATAACAAGTAAAACTTGTATTTTTTTATTTTGTGTGTGTATATAGAGAGTAAGAGAGAGAAACCTTCAAAGTTATGGGGTGCAAGGCCATTGGTAGAAAGGACTGTGAATTGGGTTGTACTGGGTAAGCAAGATGGGGTTCTGATATATTTGGCAGGCCTTCCATGGGGTCCGTACTGGTATTTTCAGGTTTTGGCACCACTGAGTTGAGGGGCATGATTGAGTTCAACTGATGATGGTCCTGTTTTTGGTGGTAAGAGAGAGATGGTGAAAGAGGGAAGTTAAGGAGTTGCTTTTAACTTGGCTTACTCAAAGTGAACTACCACAACACATAAATATATATAAACACACAAACACACATAAACGAGGATCTCTCTTTGTGTAGGCCTTAGCCTCCATGGTGGGTTCACACCTTTTTTCATTTAAAAGTATTCTAACATATCTTTTGAATTTATTGTTAGGTAAATTGCAATAAACCCCCAAACTATTACCTTGACTGCCGTTTAGTTCGTGAACTCATAATTTTTCATACAAGTCCCTGAACTATCTCGACAAGTTGTAAATACGTCCCTATTTTTCACCAAAATTAATTTTTCGGCAACATTTTAATAATTATCTCTAATTTTTTCATAGTTATGGAGGTATATGATAGTTCTTGGACTTAATTGCAATTACTGTAACAGTTTATGGGTTCATTTGCAAATTAACATAGATTGTTCATACTGATCTCTCTCTCTTTCTCTCTCTCCTCGTGTGGGGAATGAGAGATAGGCCACTGAAGAAAATAATTCAAGACAGCTCCATATCACTACTGTGTTTGAAAATCCAACTTGGACACTAAATGTCTGTATAATGATTCACAAAGCAAGTGGGGGAGGGTGCACTCAAAAACAAAAAATAGCGAAACCCCTAGGATTTAGTGATCCCCATACGTTTTTATCTGTTTGTTTTTGTGTTTCAGTTGTTTTTTTCTTAATCATTTATATTGCTTACATGTCGTATGCATAGATGTCGTTTACACTTGGATAATAGAAAGGATTGAATGTGTACTTGGTAGTAAACACTAATAGTGCCTTCCACCTTTAGGTTCAATCATCTTTGATTTCTTTTAGGTTTATTAAAGTGTTTTTGCAAACTCATCAATTGTTGCACCTTTCCCATTATATATTTATTTATTTATTTTTGCCGATTTATCTTGTATATGTCTTTGTTTTTTCATATGTTCTTCTCTCATCTGACATTGATTCATATGATTCATTTCATCAGAAATGCACTTGATTTATATTAAATTTTTATTTCAAACCATCTTATTTTACGTTGAAAATCCGGAGTTTAACATTTGTTATATATGAAAGGTTGGATCCCCTTATTAGTGTTAACAAAACATCATATCCTTTATGGGTATAGGTGGTGAAGTTTGGGACAATATTGGCACCAGTGGTAGGCATATGTAAGGGTTCCTATAAGTGGTACCAGCTTTCAAAACTGAGACATATTGCCACATCATTAGAGATTGAAAAGCCCACAATTGCAAGACAAAAATAGTAGTGCAGACTCGAAGAAAAAGTGGTCGTGAACAGGTGCAGTCGTAATACCTGACTCTGTTCAAGTGCGTGATGTGAAAATATGAGTTTATCTCAAGAGGGGAGGTGCTTGCCTACACTAATGGATGTGTGACCCTTGGTGAGTCAGGAGCCATATCCTGATGGATTTGATCCAATCTGGAGATTGTTAGGATGCGCAATTCAATCCATCTTATCCCACATCAAAAAAATTAGGAGTTTAACATGAGAAAAATATGAAGGGCTAGACCCCTTTACTAGTACCAATGCCTTTTAAGCCGCTTGAACTCTTAAGTTAAAACAATATTGAAACTAGTGGTACAAGGTGAATCTCACGCCCTAACAATTGTATGTTAGATTTGTCACATAATTCAGCCAACGTTTAAATGTTTGTGAGATTAAGACAACATAAATTGAAGAAAATAAGGGTCAGCTACAAAAGGCAAGATGTCACTGTTTGAAGTACATTCTGTCTCAACCATTATTTTATTGTGGTGGTGTGTGTGAAAAACAATAGTAAAGAAATTAAGGACTAGAAATATATGTGATTTGAGTTTGAAGCGAAAAGCACAACCAATTGTCGACCACATTTTTCCATATAGGGAATCATTATATCAACTCAGTTATATTCAAAAATCTTGTGACGTCTCTTACATACATATTACTCTTTAACCAATAGATAATTTTTTATCAACTCAATAAAAAGAAATAAGCTTAGTAAAATTCATACCTCGTAAAGAGAAATTTGAACTTCATATTATTGGCTACCCATCTTAGTACAAGTTAGTTACAACTTTATAAATTATGGGTCTGCAAAAGGTTGTAGTCTTTTCATATATTGTATTTATCCTACACCCATGATTGTTTTATGTCGATTTACACCAAACCTCCATTTTATGTCAGCTCAAATAATTCTTTAGGACTTCTTCTTCTTTTTAATTTTTTATTATTTTTTTTCAAACAGAAATTTTAGTTTTTTGGAAACAACCCACTGAATATGTTAGAATTTGTGGGTTTTATTATAAAACCAGATTTTGGTAAACTTTAGGATCAATTTAATGTGGGGCCCACGCGTCTTTTGAGACGGTTCGAAGTGGTAACGTGTTCTCCTCCGCAAGGAGTATAACGTGATATGCTCACATACTTAAAATCATGAATTAATGAATGAGATATTGTAGTTCAAAGTACCCACTTTGAACATAGAATTTGATTGAAGTGCTAAGGTTCTTACATAGGAAGAATTTGAAAAATTGGTGTAGTATAATATAATATATTTTGGTTTAAAGGCTTGGTGCCCTTGACCAACTCTTTGAATGAAGGAGGATTTACATGGGCTTGGGTTGGCTTCTAAGCCCACACACGTGCCACCGCAGCCTGCTCGGTCCGGCTCATGGGCCTTAGGCTTGGGCTAAGATTTATGGGGTCTTATTTATTCTTTCGTATATTTTTGTTATTATATTTTTTCGTTTTTCTGACTCATTAAGTATTCCTTTTTTTATTTTTTATTTCCTGAACAATCAACTCTTCAGTTAAATTCGATTTTTCCAACAGTTGATGATTGTTGGATTTGGCCATAACCAAATTTAATCATCACTTATTTAGTATAAATAAGTGGTCTACCCTGTCATTTAGGTTGTTGAGAAAATAGATAAATATAGGGTATGTCTCATTTTGTCCATACAAAAAGAGAGTTATACATTGTTGGTTCACCGACGCCTTACAAATTGAAGTGTTGCCTTTGCAAGTCTAATTGTTGTATTGTCGGAGACGTTTGCCTTTGAGTCCGCCGTAGAGCACAAGTGCGGGGCAAAAATCGTCTTAAGGTCAGAGTGTCTAACACTTGCCTCAATAAAAAATTATGCATTTCTTAACCCTCTGAGTTTTGTATAAATAACAAATTATTATGTATGTTTTAATTTCTGCCTATATAATTCTATAAATAAATTATAAAATTATTCTGCTTAACAATCTTAAGATGATTTTTCTTTTTAAAAATTTTTAGAATGATTTTATGTGTTAATTAATTACATAAATAGTTTTAGAATAATCTTTGGGTTACGAAATTTATTTTCGGTGTTTCAAAATTATTATTTTCACATTTTGAAAATATTTTTGTGAAGGAAATTTTTCTATATTATCAAAAATATAATATAATGGTTGCATGTTGATATAACTTATTTATTGCATGTATTTTTATCACTCAGAAAATTAGTATATTATTATTTTCTAGTGAATTGTCAACAAATTATTTTTCATAAAATTCGTGACATTATATTAATATAATTATTCACTCACATATCCTGTTATAAACATATATTTAATTCTGTTTAAAAGCAGAAATGTCATCTACTTTTGCTTTGCCTGTTGCGGTCGTACCAACTAATGTTGGACATGTTGAAAAATTTGAAAATTTCAAAGGGACTGATTTTAAACGTTGACAACAACAAGTGTTATTATATTTAACAACTTTGAACTTGGCAAAATTCCTTAATGAAGAGGGATCAACTTTGCAAGAAGGTGAAACTGACAATCAAATAATAGTTGTTGTGGATGCATGGAAACATGTTGATTTTCTATGTAAAAAATATATCCTCAACAATCTGAAAAACACATTTTACAATGTGTATAGCCCTCTTAAAACTGCTAAAGAGGTGTGAGAGTCTTTGACTAAAAAAATACAAAACAGAAGATGCCGGAATGAAGAAATTCGTTGTCGGTAGATTCTTGGATTTTAAAATGGTTGATTCAAAAATTGTCATTAGTCACGTCCAATAGCACCGATTGATTTATCATAAAAGAATTGATTGAGTCATTTCAAGTGGCTGCTTTGCTTGAAAAATTATCACCATCTTAGAAAGACTTCAAAAATTATTTAAAACATAAACGTAAAGAAATGGGGCTTGGGGACTTGATTGTGAGGTTAAGGATTAAAGAGGATAATCGGGTGTCAGAGAAGAAAACTCAAAATCCTATGGAATCCAAAGCGCATGTAGTGGAAGAAGGGCAAAGTAGTAAGAACAAAAAAATGAAGCTTGTGAACCAAGGTGGGCCAAACAAAGGACCTAAAAGTGGAAACTTTAAAAAATTTGATGGAAAATGCTTTGTGTGCAACAAGCCTTGGCCTTAGTATAAACTTTTTGGGCCAAATTTTATTGAATCTTTTATTTATTTCTGGATGCATTTTTGATGTTTTTTCATTTTTCTAGCCCATTAAGTATTTCGTTTTTTATTTTTTATTTCCTGAATAGTCAATTGTTCAGTTAAATTCAGTTTTTTAACTTCTAACAGTTGATGACTGTTGGATTTGGCCTTAATCGAATTTAACCGTCAATTATTTAGTATAAATAAGTGGTCTGCCCTGTCATTTAAGTTGTTGAAAAAACAGACAAATATTAAGGGCATGTCTCATTTTGTCCATACAAAAAGAGAGTTCTGCATTGTTGGTCACCGGTGCCCTGCAAATTGCAGTGCTTCCTTCGCAAGTCCGATTATTGTACTCTGGGAGACGTTTGCTAGAGCACAAATGCGGGGCAAAAATCGTCTTAAGGTCAAAGTGTCTAACGCTTGCCTGAATAAAAAAATTCTGCATTTCTTATCCCTATAAATTTTATATAAATAACACATTTCTGTCTATATATTCTATAAATAAATTATAAAATCATTCTGCCTAACAGAATATCCATCACCTGAACTGTACATTTGGGGACTTTTAGTGACACATAATAATTCAGTGGGGTTTCTTCTATTAAAAAAGTTCAACGGGTTTCTTGCAAAATTTAAAAAATTCAAGGGATCTTTTTTCACTCTAGGCTGGTATAAAAAATAGATTTGAGGTGTAAAAGATTAGAAAGTTTTATGTTATCCAAACTTGTTGGTGCTCGTGTCATGTTTGAATTAAAGACCATTAGGATATTCATTGCCATGGGTGGGAGCATTTATGCTTCCCTATTATCTACTCCGAATAGAACAACAATCTTTTCAAAAAGAGAAGGGCAGAGGCTTATAGAAGAAAGGGAGTATTATATGCATATGAATTCAATAGTCTAAAGATGAAGTAAATAGTGGCAAATGGACGGTGCTTTTCCTGGTAAAGCCAACTGATTCTCAAATTCCATCTAAAGTGATTAAACAGTTTATTTACTGTAGTTTTCAACATTCGTATCGCCTTTGATATGACTATTGTATCATATGCATGTTATTATATCCTTAATATTCATTAGAAAGGTGGGGATGAAGTTAGATGCTAAGAAAATTCTCTCTCTCTCATTTACACACGCACATCAAAGTCGCACACGACTTAGCGATTAATTTGATTCCATATTAGTTTCCATTTTGATTACGAGCGAAGCGGGATTATCCAAATATTCATTCGACAAATTCTTTACTAAAAGTAATCGAATTAGCTAACTCATTTAGTCAACTCTACACGATGATAATATTTTGGTGGTTCGAATAATAAATTTGTAGACATCGACTGTGTTATGAACCATTCTCTTTCTTGCTCATTGTTTTCGGCTTATGTTTTATTTTACAAGACAATTCTCAGCTCATACACTTTTGAGTGATATAATGATTTGTAGTAAAACTATATTAATAATTAGCAAGGTTCTAAAAAATGTGGGGTGTGATCGAGGCATGAAAGTCAAGCGTTAAGCCTTAGAAATCTAGACGGATGTTAGACGTAAAAATGCATGAAATGACGTTTAGGGCTTCTTAATATATTTTAATATTTTTTAACCATAAAAAAGCTATTAAATTACTAAAATTGTACATATCATAAAAATATGTCTGAATATTTTCAAATTAAAATACTATTTCATTATTTTGGATGAGATAATGATCCGATTTGTAAAAAAATTCTTTACAAGACCATAATGTTTCACTAAAGCATTGTTGTTTTTAGAAAAAAAAAATGCGCCTTGAGAGTTTTACCGGGAATAAGGCGTAAAAAGATTAAGGCGGAGCGTTTCTCTCAAGTCTCAAGTTTAGGCGTGTCTAGGCGAATTTTTTAGAACAATAATAATTAGAACCACATAGATCTTTATTGTATTAATAAAACTATGTCAAAAAACTGTATTCCTGTAAAATTACACTTTAAATAAGATAAAAATCATTCAGTACATTTTTAGATGGAATAGGAGAGAGATATGATTAAAGGGAGAACCAATCAATCAGATTCCAATTTGTGGCCATATAAATATATATATATTTTTGCAGAAAGCACTAAGAGAGATACAAGCTATGGGTCCTGGTGGAGCCTTTTTTTTTTTTTTTTTTTTTTGTTGTCTGTGTGTGTGTTGAGGAGTCGTGGCTACTTGAGGCTGGGTGCGCATTATATCACTCCCATGTTATCACCACCTTTCTTTTACTAATCCTAGTTTTTCTGAGCTTATTTTTTATTTATTTATAGTTTTATTTTTAATACGTCAAAACAAACTTTCTTCCACTAGCTTTACTTTTCTGACATATTTTTTACATATTCCCTGTCGCTTTGAAATCTTTATATCTAGAGCCTCATGTTGCATGGATTCTCTCTTTCTCAAACACACAGCTGTGTAACATTCAATACAATGCCGACCACAAGTTCAAGCTTTAGGCTCTAATAACAGTAAGATTTGGGTACGCAAATTCCAGGCATTTTCATAATTTCAATCAATACCAACCTGGCATGCAACCTAAGAAACCATGACACAGACACTGGTACGTCAGGAAATGGACAGTGATACGACAAATTTAAAAATAAATTAGGACACTGACACTCAGAGGATAGGTTTGATAAATCATAACAATATTATATATATATTAACTCATTCTATTATATTAACAAAATAAAAAAATATATAAATAAACGAATGAGCATGCAACATAATTCTTACACATGTAACATATTTAAATTTATGTTTATGTGTTACATTTTTTAATATTATGAGAGCAATGCTTGTATGCTTGTAGATGTTTTTAGTTTAGGACATGTATTGAGAGGTTTTAGATCGTGTGTTTGGAACTGTTTGAAACTCAACAATTTTAATTTATTTTTACTTTAATCATTATAATTCTTAACATTACATTAGTTACTCTCTCTCCCTCTCTCTCTCTCTTTCTCTGTATATATATATATATATATATATATATATATATATATATATATATATATATATATATATATATATATATATATATATATATATATATATAAAAGAAGGGGATCTCTAACATAACTTAAACAACATACAAAAAATGAATCATTTTTTTTAAATATTAAACAAATATTTTGAGTTATTTTTTTTTTACGGTATTTAAACATTTCAATGAACCTAAAAAAATCACCTTAATGCTTTTTAAGCACGATGTGGTGTTAGGAAGAAGATTTTTGGATCCTTTTAACAGTACTCCTATATACAAATCCTATTTTTAGGATGGTTGATGAGTGAACCATCTCGGAGATTATGTGAACCTCGAGAAGACCTTTGATTGGAGACCCAATTGTATGCATGTATACATACAGGTGTATATATATAAAAATAAATAACTTATGCATATAGGAAAATGCTATTTGTATAACTTTTTTGTAGAAACTTATTTGGCAATAATAAATGTAAATAAAGAGAAAATGTTAAAAGTGTGGACCCTAGGATTATTGAATGATGCTACATTAATTTGTATAAGAAAAATTGTACAAATTTTTTAAATGTGGCATTACGCATGCATAGAAGCGCATATATAGAGTCAAACATACATAAAAACAATATATCTTTGTCTTTTATGGGTAAATGAAGGATTTTGTTTGTTGGCACTTAATGGAGATCACAACTACTTACCAAGAAGATAATCTCTATACAGCGGCGAATTCAAGATTTTATATTAACTGGGGCGAAACTTTTGAGTGTTGCCGGGGGTTCGGGAGCGGGAGGCCCCGAAGCGATTTTTTGGGGGGTTATTTCGAGTTTTATCGGGCATTTTTTAGGTTATTTTTATTTTTGGGGGGCATAATATTCATTTTTAACACTAAAAATCATTATCAAAACATCATACGATAATTAATAAAACATAAATCAATAATTTCAGTATAAATTTCATTTCACATTTAATTTTACATTATAAATTCAATTTCACATATAATTTCACAAAATAAACAAATGATGAAATATAAATAAAATTTGAGGATCGGATCATCGGAGATCAAAATATACCTGGTGGAGGAGAGCGCAGCAGGGTAAGTGGTGGAGGAGATCAAAAACTATATTTTTTAATACACGTTTAGTCCAAGCATTTTATTTTGTACCAAAAAGTTCATCAAACACTCATTTAACTAATATTCTCTTATTCTTAAAGGTATGTGCCAACAGCATTTAACTAATATTCTCTTATTCTTAAAGGTACGCGCCAGCAGCATGGTGAAGGACTTTTTGGAGCAAAATAAAAAGGTTTGGAGTAAACATGTATTAAAAAATGTTTGAAGGACTATTTGGTATATGTCCCTATTTTTTTTTAAAGTGAACTGAGGCGGCCGTCCCGCTTCGGCCCTACATGGGTCCGCCCCTGTCTCTATCCATTGTCATCCAAAAAACTAATCATTGTGATCACAAGTTTCCACTATCGAGAATGAACACACAAGAGGTCCTCCCTCCCTCTCTCTTTACACTCACACACACACACGTGTGGGCCCTAGTCTTTCCTTTTTAGGTGTTGTCATCACACTAATCCTTAGGACTAACACTAACTTTTGGCGAGAATGCACCAGTTCCTAGGGAAATTCGTATGTTCAGGATATTAACCAACTAATGTGCTCGGATTACTTATTTTTTTAGGGACCTTCCATAGGTCTTTTGTTTGCCTGGGTAATATATTATATTTTGTGTTATACTGACAAAACATGTAGCCTTAGACTGGTGACTATAAGTTAAACTATGGCTTGCATTACTCAAGCTATTTTCTCCTAGACTCGGGTCATGTCTCGCATTTCACTTACACCCTAGGCAAAACATGGAACCTAATGATAACAACTACACGGAGGGGCTTTCCCACTCCCCTTTTCCCCCTTTTTTAAAAAAATACAAAAGACATTATTTTTCCAAGAACAAATAATAAAATACCTTTAAAAAAATAAACCACTTCCCTCTCAGGTGTGACCTCATTACCCTTAGCTTGACCTGACTTCCTATTACTTACTATGTGCCATCCAACCACCTCAGAGCTCTACTTCATCCTTGCCCACTTTAGAAGAGATAAAAAAGGTCTTACCGTAGCTACCTCATGGAGAATCCCAATTAAAAAGTTAACCTTCAGCCAAATTTAATGACTATGCTAGCTCAGCTCGGTTCCAAAATCGATAGCCATAGGCAGGTGTCAATGAGTTATAGAGGAATAACGATTGGATCCCAGAGACCCTTGAACTAAAAGTTATGACAAACCAGAATGTTGACTTCCCTCCTATTATGTGTCAAGGAATGACCGATCATATGTGGTACTTTGGATAATATCATCATACTCAGCACGTTGGAATGCCTCCATGTGTATCACCTATCAACGGGCCTCCACCTACTCATCTACCTAAGTCGAATACTCTTCAACCAGGGGCTCACTTTCATGTGCCTATTTTAGCAGATCCTAAGGAAGATGAACTCAATAAGGTGAAAGACGACCTCAATATGATCTATTGCCAGTTTGATCAGGTGAAACTCTCTAGATATTAAGTGGATTATACCCATATGTTTCACTACCCAAAAGCTCGTCTACTCGAGAAATTCAGAATGTCAGATGTTAAGAATTTCGGGTGAATCGGAATCCCCATTGTGCATCTACACAACTATAATCGTACTATGAGTCTGCTAGGCCCCACTGAAGAAATCATATCCCAAATGTTTTAACAAACCCTCAAAGAGAGCGCCCTTCACTGGTTCCTATATTTGGATGAGTCTCGCATTCAAAGTTGGGAAGATATCACACGCGAATTCATTGCTCAATACAAGTACAACGAGGAATCAAGAGTGACCCGCTGTGATCTTGAGATACTTAAACAAGCCCTCGAAGAATCTGTCAATAGCTTCATAGTCAGATGGATAGAGAAAGATTCAACCATGACCAATCGTTCGTTATAGGAACAATAAGTCAGCATTGTGAAGAAGAACTTCTTGTCACATATCAGGAATACCATGGGTAGTTAGTACTATTTTCATTTTAGAGATCTACGAAAACATGGGGTAGAAATACAAAAGAGTGCCTTCAATCAAAGTGTGAAAGAAGAATCCAAAACAAAGAAATCAACTAGTTAGTTGACTCCTCAAGAGTTAGAGAAGATAACCGCCTCCATTAAGAACATATCCTCCAATTCAATCGCTAGAATCATAAGAGAATATATCGAGCTTCATGCTTACCTTTCCAAGGTTTACCAAGACATTCTCTCGCGCAATCTTATCCAGCCATTGAACCCATGTCCATTACCTGATCCACTTCCAAAATACTTCAAGCATAATGCCCACTGAGATTTTTATCAGACCGCTAGGCATTCCACTGATTAGTGCCATCATATCAAGAATCTTATGCAAGGTCTCACTGACAAAGGCATCATCACCACTACTACATGACCAAATCCAAACATCACCCAAAATCCTCTACCTTCGCACCAAGATGGCCTGAACTCTATACTAATTAATGAAGACTCGGATTTTGATCCCTCAATCAAAATCAAGTCTATACAAAACCCTCTTTCACTTATTCCTTTAAACACTTCTCTGGTTGCTTTCTAAACATGCCTAGACAATTTGATTTAGCCTAAAACTACCTATGATCGGGCCCTCTCCTTGTTGAAAATATCTTACATAGCTGTCCAAACCAAGTTAGATACAGAGAGCATGGATTTTCGAGCTATCCTTGAACAACTAAAGGAATTCAGAATGAATTTTTCATAAATATGCAATCTTAAAGAGGAAGAATGTGTGAACATAAGTGATCTTTACATGGAAGCCCAAAAGTGGGCCCATTAGTCCCATTACTAGTTTATGTTTTCAGAGGAATCCAGCCTAAATACCATAGTTCAAGTCCTAACAGAGGAAAGTTTCAAGAAAGGAAGAATTTGTGAAGCTCCCGATATCCTCGTTGCAATGAAACTCATAGAATACTTGGTCCCATCTCAAAAACACTTCTCTTTATCATGGCAAGACTTGTATTTTGAGAAATTAAATCCATTAAATGTATAAACATTTTAGGGAACAACCAAATGGCACCCACGAGATGGGGAGATGACTCCTATGATTTAGATGAGCTAGAGAATCGAACTGATAATGAATCCACCTGCATGCCTTCCTCCTTTTGTGGGGTAATATCTATTGAAAAACTCTTGTCTAAAATCATTGAAGTCTGTAATGTCCTCGAAGTAGATGAAGAAATGATATTAGTCTTTTATCCCTCATCAGTGAATCACATGACCCAGTCGGGTCAGTACTACAAAGATCCAGTTCTTCCCACGGACATTATACCTATCGATGAGGGGAAGATGAAGAACCCTCAATGCCTAAAATGATGATAAAAGAGAGAAAAATTCTTGAGCAACTGAAGAAAACCCAAGCTAACATCACCCTATGGGGGTTATTCATGTCCTCTCAACACCACATAAATTCCCTCATCAAACTGCTCACACAAGCTATTGTTCCTCCTTCTATGGCTCCCGATGAGGTCATCTACATAGTTGGAAGCTTGATCTCCAAGTGGTTAATATCCTTTGTTGATGAAGAAATACCTAAATTTGGCCCCGATCATAATTATGCTCTTATCATCTCATTTGATATCTTACAGAAGATTATTCCATTAGTACTAATTAATAACAATATTGATTTGAATGTCTATCCACTCCGAACGCTTTGATGTCTAGGACTGCAAGTCAGTGAATAACACTCCCCAAGAGGTAATGGGATGAATTCTTCTAACACTTGGGGTTGGTCCTATTTTCCCTTAAGTTAACTTTGAAATAATCTACATCCCGATCTGTTTCAACTTACATCTTCGTCGTCCATGGCTCCACAGTATCAGAGGTGTTTTTTCCTCTCTACATCAAAATTTAAAGGTTCTTTACAAACAACCAAATCATTATAATCATTGAGGATGACGACAATTTAAAGGGTGTCGAAACCAAGAACCATCCTGTAGATTCAGCATAGTCTTAATGATATGTTGTTCTTAGGTTTCATGGTTGACCCGCTCTGTCTCCTAACAAGAGACGATTTCAAATAAAGGGAAATCCCTAAGCATATCTCACATGAAAATGTTAATGTCATCCAGATGTTTAAGAAGATGAACTTCATGCCCAAAATGACGCTCGACCATAGGCAAGAAGGGATGATTGAGTCGATCGTACTAAGAACTTATTACACACCACATAGTCTAGGATGTCAAACTTACCCAATAGATATCAGGGATATCAGTCAACCATACAAGAAGAGGGTATCAAAAATAAAATAGGTCATCTATAGATACTCCCTAAACGGTCGTTTTATTAAGGCGGGTGAATATTTCCCCTATTTTGGTTACTCTTAGCTATGGCATGATACAGCTGAAAAGAAGATGAAATCATGATTTAAGATATTATTTGAAGATAAGATCACTTGGAATGAAGGATCTAAACATGAAGTGAATCCATTGGCAATCAAATCCTCTTACTCGATCTCTTCTGAAAGTGAAAGCACTGGAATCATCGACAGTGATGAATCTTTTGGACTCGTTGAACTGGGGATGAATGTTTGCATACTTTGTGTTGAATCTGAGATATCAGATCCAAATGATAAGATCTTTCCTGTTGACAAGCCTTTGTGCAACTAATGGAGCATCTCTGCAAGTTCGACACTACCAACCAATAGCCCTGTCATTTAAGAACTTGAGATTAAACCAATTCCTATTTTTCAGTTTTTGATGTTAATGTAAACGAGGCATTCTTTGAAGAGGTCCTCGCTGCTATTTTTTCCAAAGATAATATCAATGGAATAAACGTGGATTTTAAGTATATTGTTGTGACTTATATTAATTGCATTGATTTCCTTAATCAAACAATTGATGAAGATGATTTGATGGATGGACAATTCTAATTGATCTCAATAAGGAAAAAAATAAACAACATAACTATGTTAAATCTAATGACGATGAAACTATTGCCATTAATATTTGTTCTAGTAGAAATTCGCGTGAGATTAGGATATTATTAAGTCTCAACGATCAAGAGAGATCACAATTTAAGGAGATTCTGGAAGAATTCGTGGATGTCTTCGCATGGTCTTACAATGGCATGCCCAATATTGATCCCCAAATTGTGCCTCACGAGATCCCTATATACCCTGAATGCAAGCATGCCAAGTAAATGCTAAGGAATCTCCAACCCAAATAATCCCTCAAAGTGAAACACAAAGTAGTTAAATTGTTGAATGTGGGTTTTATCCACGTGGTTGAGTTTTTAACTTGGCTTACCAACATAGTCCTGATGCCAAAAACTAAAGGGAAAGTCTTCATATGTGTTGAGTATCAAGATCTGAACAAAGCTTCTCAATATGATGACTATCCCCTATCTAAAATCGATATGATCATCGGCAACACTAACAATCACGATCTCAAGTCATTCGTTGATGGATTTTTCGAGTATAATCATATAAAAATGCACCTTGATCATAAAGAGACGAGCACTTTCACTACATTATGGGAAATATTTTGCTACACCAATATGCCTTTTAGTGTCAAGAACATCGGTGCTACTTACCAAAGGGCAACCACAACCATCTTACATGATCACTTCTATTAGAAAGTCAAAGAATACGTTGACAACATGATCATTAAGTCCAAGACATAAGAAGGTAACACACCTACCTTGAGAAAATTCTTCAAACAACTACGATAATAATATATGCGCATCAACCCGTAAAAATGTGTCTTCGGTGTTACCAATGGAAAACTCCTAGGCTTTATGGTCAGAAAGAAGGGAATTGAAGCAGACACTATCAAGCTCAAAGAAATCCTCGAAATGACACTGCCTCGGACAGAGTAAGAAGTATGAGGTTTCTTGGGAAAGCTCTAATACATCAGTAGATTCATTAGTTAACTCACTTTCATCGATGAACCTATGTCAATATCCTCCGAAAGGATTCAATCAATGTTTAGAATGAGATGCCAATAAGCCTTCAACAAAATCAAACGGTACCTTACCCAACTTCGGGTGATAATGACACTGCAACTTGGCCTACCTATCCTAATATACTTAACTGTCACCTACACATTTGTTAGGGCTATGCTATCCCAATAGATCGAAGAGTCACACAAAGAATGAGCCATCTATTATGTCATTCGTAAGATGGTGAGAAATAGAGTTACAAAACATTGGAGAAGGCATGGATCGCCCTAATTTCGGTCACTCGGAAACTTCGACGCTAAATGCTTGCATTTCCCATTAAACTGGTCTCCCAAATAGATCCCATAAAGTATTTTCTAGAGAAACCCACTTTGTCAAGTCGCATACTCTGATGGTTAATTCTACTAACTGAATTCGATATTGTATGTGTCACACAAAAGGCAATCAAAGGAAGAGCATTTCTAATTTTCGAGGGGACCAACCCATGGAAGAAGATGAAGTATAAATCTCTTAATTTTTAAATGAAGATATTCTCTTCATTACTATCAAAGAGCTTGATGGAGTATCCAATAAGAAGGGATATGATATCGGGATACTTTTGATCGCACTCGATGATTCTCGTACTCCCATCTCTATCAAGATAAACTTACCCTTCACAAATGACATGACTGAAGCGTGTATTGTGGGTCTCAAAATTTCTCTTGAGAAAGGAATTCAATACCTTGATATCTACATAGATTCGACCCATATCATAGGACATGTCCTCCAAAAATGGAAAGTCAATGATAAAAGCATCTACCCTTCCATGAACATCTCGAGGAGCTCACCTTAAAATTCAATGATGTCACCTTTTATTACCAATCATGTTCCAAAAATTGCTTTGCTGATGCATTGGAAACTCTAACCTCTATGCATGACATGCCTGAGTGAATAACGATTGCTCCCTTGCGAGTTTAGAAATAATCTAAGTTGACTCACTTCTACCATATGGATCTCACTAAGGAGGAAGACTCATACAAAGTCAGACTGTGATATTTTGATATTTGATGCATTCTCAAGTATGGACAATACCCTCAAGGGGATGACAAGAAATATCGAATGACTTTTTGGAAGCTCACATCCCAATATATCATTTGTGAAAAAACTCTATTCAAGAGGAATTTTGATGGTACCGATTTACAATGCATAACAGAGGCTGGCACTGAAGAGATAAGATAGAAAATTCACGATGGAGAATATGGACCCCACATGAACGACCACATGTTTTCCAAGAAAATCATTCGACAAGGGTACTAATTGACCGCCATGTTCCAAGACTGTGTTGCATACATCAAGCGATGTCGCAAATTTTAATAATTCTCTAATCTTTAACATTTTCTTGCACCACAAGTTATAAAACATAACCTCCCCATAGCCCTTCTTAACTTGGGTAATCGGTATCATTGAGAAAGCCACACCCAAAGCATCTAATGGGCATGAATATATCTTAGTCTCTATTGATTACTTCACCAAATGGGTTGAAGACAAGTTATATGCTATGTCGAATGCTAAGAAAGTGACCAAGTTCATTCGGAAGAATATAATATGTCGTTATGGGGTCCCTCACTAGGTCGTATAAATAGTATCCATTTCAAATCTAAGTGTAAGAGGAATGTTTATAAATGCTAACTATGTTTTTAGGTTTGAAATTGAAGAAACGGGGTGTGGTCCTTATGCGTGTGTTTCAAATCAAACCAATTTTTCACCAAAAATTATCCAACTTTTAATTAGCACCAAACCAAGTTGTGAAAAAATAATTCTTACTTTAAATCAATTTTATCTTGATTAATCCTAAGCATGCATCTAGTGATTAACGCAAGTAAAGTAAAGTAAATAATACTCACAACGCCGGATATACGAGGAAAAATCCAAAACAAGAAAACAACCTCGGATGGCCCAAGCCAGACAATCACTATGAACAAAGGTTTTACAAAGACATATTAGCCTTACTCAATGAATCGATCCCCATGGGTCTTGACGCTCCTTCTGATCTTCTACCATTCTTCAATAGTGCCCACGTAGAAATTCCATCTTCCATGATACCTGTCCACAACACACGCGTTCACGTATATTTCGGTGTCCACCGATTGACTTTGATACGTCTACGATGTCGAACAAGAAGTCGTTCTCTTTTCTTCACTGCAAAACCCTGATGTTCAATAGTAGAACAAACCTTCTTGGTGCAGCAAGATCACATAAACATATAAGAATGATAACTCGGATCTTTGCAAACTCTAAGGATGCGTTTAAGCTTTTTAAATCTTAGAAAACATGTGCAAAACTCGTACTGGAACGTAAACTGTTTTTCCAGAATGCACACTCTTTTAATTCTGACGAAAACACGCTTTAAATAGGAATTAAGCGCCGCCTTGAAAATAATGTCGCTCGAACAATATAGGCAAGCCGTTCGCACGACATAGCCATATCTCTTTAACGAAGAACAGATGTCGTTCGAACGACAGTCCTATCAGTTTGACTTTTTGACTTTTTGTTTAAAACGTCTCTTTCAAAAGAGATCCAAATAATTCAAACTCTTTTTTGAGCTTATCAGAATAAAAACGTAGTGTAAACAATTAAAAACACTTTTAAAAACATTTTAAAACATTTTTCTTTATAAAATTACATCCTTATCTTTTATAAAGATAATTTCGAGCACCGTTAATTATATGCATTCATACATGTGTGATCTCGGAATGCAATTAACTTTGAAGACGAATAAACTTGCACCAATTAAACTGCGACATTATTAATTCTTTGAAGCTTTGTCGCAATGTCTTCAATTTCTTCAATACGTCATAGACCAATTGGGATTGTGACAAATTAAAATCTCCTTATGACATATTACAAACACAGTTTTGTTCACGAAATTAAGTCAAAATAATACAGGGACTCAATTGGAAATTTATGTCATTACAAATCTCCCCCTTTGACTATTCCAGGACAAAACTAAACCAGTGAAATGCCTAAGCCGGGTCATCAAGCCGTATGGCGCCTAAATCCCATCCCATAAATCCAAAGACAAAAATTACAGGACACGGACTAGTATATGTAGCACCGGCAAGCATGAACTGTCTGAATGTGATGTAGACTTGAAATCTCGAATCACTAAAGCATACCTACACACATGAAACAGACAAACAAATACCAAGTGAAGTATGGAGGAAAAAATGAAACCAATATATATATATATATATATATATATATATATATATATATATATATATATATATATATCCAAATGATTCCAAACGACAATAGATACCAATATGAATAAACTCTGAAAAATCATTTGTTAAACAATTTAGCAACAAAATGATACCAATGTGTACCAATTTGTGATACTAATTTGTAAAATATCTAACAAAAAACATGCTCAAAATCTCCCCCTACATCACATACATCTCTCCCCCTTTTTGTCTCGAGTAGATAATCCGATGAAAAGATAAACCAATCAACAAGTATCCAGCATGAGAATATATCAATTTGAGATATGAAATCGCTAGATAATCATGAAACAATTAGCTAAATATGATCAAGTAATGACAAATCAGTATCTAGTAAATCAAATGAATCACAGAAAGAATATAGCAAACTAATCAGGTGTGATAAACGGACTATATGCAAAATATCAATATGAGACAGTATAACCTGCATATAAACCAGTCAGTCCTGAAAGCTTCCAGTAGTACTAAAAATATCACCAAAATAACCAGTGGACTGCAAACTAATAAGAAGAAAGAACTCAGGTTGTCATTCCAACGAGATGAGGACGTCACTCGAACGAGACTTCGCGTGACATGGTAATGTCATTCAAACTAGATCTCACGAGATGCCAAACTTTCACAGTTTCCCAGAAATATCTTATATTTTTGCCCAGCGAAAAAATTTCCAGGAAGGGCCTGACAGCAGCAAAACACTGCTAAAACAGTGAGCTTTTAACACAAAATTCAAAAACGCATAAAAACTAACAATGCGAGTTACATACAAACATAGTATCGATGTGCTTAAACATGGACATGGAATGCATTAGCGTGAGACTACAACAAATGAGTCACAATTCCAACACATCGAAAAGATCAAGAAGCTCTAATTGATAGCGATAAATCATCAAACTTTATCATAGACATATGACAACTAAAGTGTGAGCTTAATGAACTAAACATACTACATGCACACAAATCCAGATTTTGACGATTCTACAAACAATAGCGTCAAATTGCAATGTTTCAACATGTAGGATTAGTTGTGCAAACCCGTTTAAAATTTTTAATCCATCCAAACTCCCTCAATAATATCACATTTTATTTGGAATGAAATAAACTAATTTGTCCCTTTTCTTAGCATATTGGTTTTTTTTTTCTTTTGGGCTCTTTTAAACGGTGGCTTTCACGACGAGTCAATTTTGAACTCTCACAGCCCTTTCTCGTGAATCACTCATCATTTTTCAATTCAAATCCTCACGGTAAACGGTTCTTACATGCACACTTCTCCTTAAGTCTACTTACGCATAGATGACGAGATTGAGATAATAACGTCTTGCCAAATTCAAATATGCAAGAGAAGTCAAACATCTATATAAACTCATGCATGTGTGCAATGTTGGCATATATACAAAGCTGAATCAAAATGAATATCAACTTTGAAACAACCCCGTATAAACAATGGTTAAGACCATTCTAAGCATTGATAATAATTACCAAATGTCCTAACCACATGGATAATGAAACGATGGGGGGAGGGGGAGTCAAGCACACCAATATGTCACATCAAACATGTAAACTCAAAAACAAAAAACCAACCAAACAAGAAAACAAAACTATTTTCGGGTTTTCAAAAATTTTATCAAAAATAAAGTCTTTTTTGTATTTTTCAAATAGGACTCAAAAAAATATAATACAAAGAGATAAACATATCATAGCACTAGCAAATTATAAATCATGATGCAAGGGCTAGTGTATGACAAAACATGAAAGTTACTATCTATAAGAAATAGCAAAAGTCATGTGTATGCATGTGAGAATCAACCAACGAAGCATTTATCATCTCCAAAACGGGCTTCTTAACAAATCGGGTTTTGGGGACCAATGGGACAGTACGTTTAAACTTCCTAGGGTCTTTTCTAAGATCAAAATAAAAACTCCTAATGTGACATTTCCTACCACAATGCGAACATGTGAAAACACGACGAGAAAAGAAACCTTTAGGTTGACCTTTTTTAATACCCTCAGATGTGGTTGACACTCTAACATAAACTCTTGTTTTGGCTTTTACATTCGAACCACTAGAACAAGATAAGTCGCTACCATCACTGCTCGAGTCATTTAAATCATTTCTTAACTTCAAAACTTTCGACTCAAGCAAATGATTAGACTCCTCAAACTTTCGAGACTCCTTCTTTAAATTCTCAATTACCCTTAGAAGGTTATCTCTCTCTCCCTAAGTATGAACAAACTTATCCCTTAGAGTCTTCTCACGTGCCACAAAATCATTAATTGAATTATTTTCCTCAATGACACAAACCCTAGAATTTCTCAAATCCTCTAACTCTTTTTCCAAAACGAGGACTCTATCATCACTATCCTTTTTGCCCAATTTTAACATATTAAAATCATTAAACAAGGAACTAAACTTCTCACGACAAATATATCTTTGAATTTGAAACGTTTGCATTTATTGAATCATATTTTTAAAACAGGAATTTTCTTTCTCCAAATCTTCAATACGTTTTGCAAACTTTAAATTCAAGAGATGTAAATCGTCAAAGCTTAGAGAATCCATCGAGAGAAAACAAACACAAGAGAAACAAACAAACACACGGGATCACAAAACAAATAAATTATGTTTTCTAGCTCTGATACCAATTTGACGACGTGAGAAGTCAAATTGTATCAAAAAAAATAAACCCTTGCAAAATCATGATCATGCGATAAATTAGCGTAACCTACTCTGATAACAATTGGAAGAAACGGGGTGTGGTCCCTATGTGTGTGTTTCAAATCAAATCAATTTTCACCAAAAAGTATCCAACTTTTAATTAGCACCAAACCAAGTTGTGAAAAAATAATTCATACTTTAAACCAATTTTATCTTGATTAATCCTAAACATGCATCTAGTGGTTAAAGAAAGTAAAGTAAAGTAAAGTAAAGAATACTCACAACGCCGGATGTACGAGAAAAAAACCCAAAATTGAAAGACAACCTCCGACGACCTAAGCCAGACAATCACTATGAACAAAGGTTTTACAAAGACAGATTAGCCTTACTCAATGACTCGATCCCCACGGGTCTTGACGCTCCTTCTGATCTTCTACCGTTCTTCAATACTGCCCACACAGAAATTCCATCTTCCACGATACCTGTTCATAACACACGCGTCCACGTATTTCTCGGTGTCCACCAATTGGCTTTGATACGTCTACGATGTCGAACAATAAGTCCTTCTCTTTTCTTCACCGCAAAACCTTGATGTTCAATAGTAGAACAAACCTTCTTGGTGCAGCAAGATCACATAAACATATAAGAATGATAACTCGGATATTTTCAAACTCTAAGGGCGTTTTTAAGCTTTTTAAACCTTAGAAAACATGTGCACAACTCGTACTAAAACGTAAACTATTTTTTTAGAATGCACACTCTTTTAATTCTGACGAAAACACGCTTTAAATAGGAATTAAGCGTCGCCTCGAAAATAGTGTTGCTCGAACGTGATAAGCAAGTCGTTCGTGCCACATAGCCATCTCGCTTGAAAGATGTCGTTCGAAAGACAGTCCTATCAGTTTGACTTTTTGACTTTTTATTTAAAACGTCTCTTTCAAAAGAGATCCAAATAAGTCAAACTCTTTTTTGAGTTTATCATAATAAAAACGTAGTGCAAACATTTAAAAACACTTTTAGAAACATTTTAAAACATTTTTCTTTATAAAATTACATCTTTATCTTTTATAAAAATAATTTGGAGCACCATTAATTATACGCATTCATACCTGTGTGATCTCGGAATGCAATTAACTTTGAAGACGAATAAACTTGCACCGATTAAACTTCGGCATTTTTAATTCTTTGAAGCTTTGCCGAAACGTCTTCAATTTCTTCAATACGTCATAGACCAAGTGGGATTGTGACAAAATAAAATCTCCCTATGACATATTACAAACACAGTTTTGGTCACGAAATTAAGTCAAAACAATACAAGGACTCAATTGGAAATTTATGTTCTTACAGAAATATTCCTTTATACCTCTACATCATTATGTACATTCTCAAGAACTTCAATTAAAGACAAGTTAGTGACTGAATGCAACAATCGAATATCGAAGAATTGAGATCATCACTTCAATTATCGGAGAAGGTATACGAATTTTATTTTATGTAATCATTATATTCAGAGGTATTTTAAAAGTTTTTGAATATATAAAATATTTTTTCAAAAGTTTTTAATCAAGTTTTTTTAAGGCGGCTAGTTAGAACGAGGTACCATAAGTTGTTCGAACGAGGTTACTTATCTCGTCCAATATCAATGGTTCGAACGAACCTTGTAATGACCCAATTTTATCATCGCTCTGGAATTTTATTTGATGTTCGTTCAAACGACTTGGCATAGGTCATTTGAACGAGGCTGTAATTTTTTTTTTACTTTATTTGAAACGCAATATTTTTAAGCCTATCTCTTGGAGATTTTTCTCCCTATTTAAGAGGTATGAACTTGCATTTCTTTTCAAGACCTTTAGAAAAAAAATTGTGATCAAACAGTTTGATTTTTCAAATACAAACCCCTTGGATGTTTTGTGATCACTTTATCAAACCTTGAAGAACACATCTCTTGTTTTGATCCCTGTGGAGTTGATTCTTCATTATTAAAAATAAATAAGGAGTTTCTTGAGGCTGATCGGTGGACACCGAGGCAAGTGGAGCGTTGTCGAATCTGCTCCACCTTCTGTTATCAACAAAGAAGGACACATAACTGCAATACTTAATGGAATTTTAGTTTGTATGTCTGTTTGTGTCATTCTGTAATACCTTCGTTATAACAATGCTGAAAAGGGGGTTTTTTCAAAAGGTTTTTTTTTCTCATATCCTATGTTGCTATTTGTGGTGTTAAATTTAGATTCAACGTCTTGCATGTTTAGGTTCACATAATCTAAAATTTGGATAAATTTTGGATTAAATTGAATTAGGCTTGTTTGTGACATAATCTACAATTTCTACATTTAACTATATAATCGTACCATTCTAAACACATTTTCAAATTGGTATCAGAGCTTGTTTCTGCAAGTTATTTAGATGAATTCTGGTGGTTGTATGGAGAATTTATACGGTAGTCCACCTTTTTTTATGGCACGGATTATGCCTATTAGAAAGATAGGATGAGATTGTCTATAAAATTAATCGACGAGAGCATTTAGATTGTTGTTAAAAGGGGGTGGACGTCTCCTATGTGACTAATTAAAATGTCATTAGTCTCAAGCTAGTCGTAAATTGGACTGAAGATGATTTTAGACTGAGTAATTTTAACTCTCTTGGTTTGAATGCTATTTTTTGTGCTATCACTCCGGATGAATTTCGTTCTATCATGACATTTACCATGTCTAAATAAGCTTGTGATATCCTCCAACTCACACCCAAAGGAACCAATACTGTCAAAGATTCTAAGCTTCAAAACATCACCACATAATTTGAGACTATACGCATGCTTGAAATTGAAACGTTTGATGAATTTTATGCTCTTATGTCTGAATTCTAAATTCTTGCTTTAATTTGGGTGAGCAAATTTTGAAAATGAGAGTTGTTAAGAAAATTTTGAGGTCTCTCCCGTCTCGTTTTAGTGCGAAGGTTACCATCCTTAACTGTTGGGGATTTTTTAGATACAATTAGGATAGAAGAGCTCGTAGGTGATCTCCAGACTTACGAATTAGACATGTTCCTCAAAAACCCAAAAGAAAAAAAAGGAATAAATTTAAGGTAAATACAAAAGAGATGAGGTTTTTTTACTTTGATTCTGAATTTGATCTAGATGATATTAAGCTATTTGTAAAAAAAATCAAAAATTTTCTCAAATTCAAAAATAAAAATTCCTCCAAGTTGGAAAATAAATGTTCTGAGAAAAATAAAAAATACAAAATGGGTAAGAACGTTTTTTTGAATGATCAAAAGAAAGTTATATGTGAGTATCATTAAAAAGATCAATTAGGGAGGGGTTATGAGCGAGAGGGAAAAAGTCACAAATTCCATGAATGTACCAATAGGATTAAGGGATAGGGAAAAGATAAAGTCATCTATAATGATAATATAAGCGAGAGTGATGTTGAGTCGGGGTATTCCAAAGATGAATCACTGCATGGACATAACTTCATCGCATTCATGGCTAGTCATTTTAGTACTTCGATTACGTCTCGCAGTAATGAGGACATTTATCAACATAATAACCTTGATAATGGGTCGAATCATTCTTGAGAGTTTGAGGGTGATGATTTGATAGAGGGATAATGAGGTCTTCAATACGCATGCTTCGAACTTTACATCGAGTTGTTAAAAACCAAAAAAAATAAAAATTTCACTCTTAGGGTGTTCTTTAGAGAAGGAGTTGAAAGTTTCGAGAGAGAGTGAGACCTTAGTGGTAATGTCTTTGAGTTACCAACTTGTTTTGGTGGGTAGGGAAAATATAGACTTGACTAATAAAGTGGCTAGTCTTAAGAGAGTTCTTCAAGCATTATTGAGACTCATAAGAAACTTGAAGTTCATGTTTTACAACTCGAGAAAGATCTCGAACATGCTCAAGAGGTCAAAGTCACCTTAAAGGACACATCTAAAAAATTTGGAAAGAGGTACCTAGGTCCCGCTTTAGGTTTTATAGAGAAGCTTGGTGTAGGTTACGAGGGGGCATCCACTTCCAATACTGCACCCAAATCGGTTACCAATATTATGTTAGATCCTTATAGGCATCCACCTAACCCACCAAGGAGAACTTATCCTAGGCCTTTTAATTAAGGTTAACCGAAAAAAATATACATTTGTACCCATTGCAAATGAAGGCATCACCTTAGGGAGTTTACTATAAGCTAGGAAGAGTATCTCCCACATATGCTCCCACACACCACTATAGAGACCTTAATAGTCTTAGAGATAAAAGTTGAGTTTCTAGTCACCACTTCTAAATATTTAATGAAATAATCTCAAAGGATGTTTATGCCTCACGAGAACACTAACAACACAATGACTAGTGCTAATAATGATAAGGACAAGCAAAAGATTACCATCTCTTGAGTACCTAAAAGTGACAAAAAAATCCTTTATTATCCAGGTTTCTCTTAAGTTTAAGATAATTATCAATGGTATTTTGATAGTGGGTGATCTAGGCGCATGACCGGTGACGAGTCACACTTTACCAACCTTGTGGATCGCACGGAAGGAGAAGTCATCTTTGGGGATATGAGTAGGTATAGCATATTAGGATGAGGATGTGTGAAGATATTTGGATTTTATAAGATAGACAATGTGTTGTATGTTAAGGATTAAAGGATAACTTAATAAGCATAAGCTAACTTTGCAATGCTAACTCTGCGATAAAGCTTAGCCGGTCGAAATGTAACGTTTTTATCAATCGGGTAAACTTTTCATAGAAGGTGTGAGGTTTACCGATAATTCCTACGGTATAATTCCCAAATCCTCTTTAGTATGCAATAATGATAAGGCCTCAACTATGGACCTTTGGCATCAAAGATTAGGTCACGTAAATTTTAGAGATCTTGCGATCTTAGTCAAGAAAGACCTAGTTGGTGGCTTACCATCACTTTGAAAACCAATTTCGTCAGTCCTTGCCAACAAGGAAAATAAATCAAGAATCCCCATACGATGTTGCATACTATTACCACCTCACGTGTGTTAGAGATAATACACATGTATCTTATGGATCCAATGCGCACCAAGAGCATTAGTGGTAAGAATTACATTTTGGTGATGGTTGATGACTTTTAGAGATACTTCACTGTTGGATTTCTTGGAAAAAAATCTAATGCTTGTGAGTTACTTATAACCAAGTGTCGTATACATCAAAATCAATACAATGTTTCTATCAATATATTTAGAAGTGATAATGGCACGGAGTTTATCAATGCCAGTGTTGGTGCATATTATGATGGTCTAGGCATCAAACACGTGTATTCGATGGTAGGCAAGCCTCAATAAAATGGGATTGTTGAGAGGAAAAATAGGACTATTCAAGAGATGGGGAGAACCATGATACTTGGTAAAACCATGCCTAGACAATTTTAGGTGGAGGTGGTTAACACCGCATGCCACGCGGTAAATAGGGTTTATCTTTGTCCACACACACTTCGCTCTCCATATGAGTTGTGAACTGATAATTAACCCAACCTATCATATTTTTGAGTTTTTAAGAGTCCTTGCTATATCCTTAGAGATATAGAGAACTTAGGAAAATTCCACTCTAGAAGCGATGAGTAAATATTTTTAGAATATTCTTTGACTCGCCTAAGCTCTAAGGTCATGGAATTAATAAAAATTGCGATTAGAAATGATGCACCGACTAAATTTATTGATCTCGATCTTACGTGTGAAAATAATTCAACCCCAGTAATGATTCCATTATTCCTCACTGTAAGGACATTTTTGTCCATTATCAATATGTATGTCATACGTCGTTACACCGTTGAAGAAATTCAAGATTGCATCTACATCAACGGATCCGAATATCAAAGCGTCTTCAACATCATAGGCTCTGCGAGAATGAACTTGGTAAAGTTTTGTTTTTAAGTTCCTTATAGTTCATATTTAGTATTGGGAAATTTTTATAAAATGTTTTTTATAAAAATAAGAAGTAAGTTTTTTCAAGCAAAATGAGGCTTTTAAAAGTTTTTTATTTTTCTGGGAAAGCCGGACCGGTCCGCCTCTATACCGGACCGATCCTCCATCGAACCGGTCCGCCCCTCAATTGGACCGGTCCGCCTGCTAAAAAGCCAGTATACCCCGGATCGAATGCGAACCGAAGAAGGCAAATTTTAAAAGAACCGATCCGAGGTCGGACCGATCCGCCCCCAAGCCGGACCGGTCCGCCTGGGATAAACTCGAGCAGTTCCGTGAATTGTTTTACCACTAATTTGTTTTTCCTATATATATACCTATTTCGGTGGTGTATTTTTTAAGTCTTTGAGAAAACGTTTTTAAGAGTACAAACACAACAAGACTTCAATTTTTGATGTGCCAAACATCTTTTTGATTCACACACAAAAATCCCAATTACTTTTGTGAATCTTTTGGAACCCTAGAACACAAACTTTGTTATTGTTCATCTTTGTGGAGAGATCTTTGCAACCGAGGTCTGCGTGTCATTGCTGAGGGAGTCTCTACAAAGTTTTATGGCTGCGTGTCATTGAGGAGAGCTGCGGTTCTTCCTTCGTTGTTTGGGCTGCGAGTCCTTGGAGGGTACTGCGTGTATTCTCTTGCTGAGTTGAAGACTGCGTGTCTTTGTGGGTTGGCTGCGCCTTGATCCATTGCAGATTTCTCTATGTAATTGTAAGTTGCGGCTTGTATATTCATAGTGAAATAAAGATTTTACCCGAAAGGGGTTTTTTCCTGAAATCTGTGTCTCAGCATATTTTTTGGGTCACATGCTTTATTTATGGTTTGACATGCACACGCACTTTAGATGCATGATTAGGGGCTGAAATTAAATAAGTGTGCTATATTAGAAAGTTGTGAAGTTAATCAATTATCACACGTAATTCTTGGTTTTTCACTCACACCACCTAAGTGGACCTCAATCTTGAAAAGGAAGATACACCCTTTTGGGTTCGAAAGATTCATGACCCTATAGACATACTTGGTGATCCCATACTAGGTGTAAAGACTCAAGTTCAACTAAAGAATGTGATTATCTACTTTTGCGACACTTCCACAGTAGAGCTTAAGAATGTGAAGGAAATACTTAAGGATGGGCATTAGATAAGTGTTATGCAAGATGAGTTACTTCAATTTTAAAAGAACTATGTTTAGGAATCATTCCCCCGACCTAAAGAAAATAATTTTATTGGTACCAAGTGGCTATACAAAAACCAGATGGATGAGAATGGTACCATAATTCGCAATAAAGATAGGTTGCTCACTCAAGGTTACACATAAGTTGAATGTGTGTACTTTGACTAAACATTCGCTCATGTTGATAGGCTTGAGTCCGTCCTCTTACTACTCGCCATAACATGTCATCTACGGTTAAGCTTTACTAAATGGATGTCAAGTTTTCCTTTCCCAATGGCATTCTTCAAGAGGAGGTTGACGTGGAATAACCAAAAAGATTCAAAGACCCAAAGTACCCAGAACACGTCATTTATCTAAAGTAGGCCTTGTACGGTTTGAAGCAAGCACCCCGTTCTTAGTACGAAAAGATAACTTATCTCATAGCTCATGGATTTAAGATAGGGGAAGTTAATATGATGTTATTTGTTAACAGAGAGGGTGGTGCTATCTTAGTTGCCCAGATATATATGGACGACATAGTCATTGGATCAATGTGATCACACTTTTGAGGAGGAGATAAAGAGTGAATTTGAGATGATCATGGTTGGTGACCTTAATTTCTTCCTAGGTCTCCAAGCGAGTCAACTCAAAAATGGGATATTTATATTTGAATCAAAATATGCTAGTGTAAGGACATATTTTCCATCTTTTACCTAGTTCCTAGTTTACATCGTGTATGGCATATCCCGTTCCAACGATCAAAGAATTCGAGTTCAAATGTTCAAGAAGACAAATCCGAATATCAATCATCTTCAATAAAGTTCTACGACTTGAAGAACTTTTGGTATGGATTTAGTTTTTTGTTACTTAGATTTTTTACTCAGTATTGGGATACTTTTTCAAAGATGTTTTTTCCAAAATGATGCGTTTTTTAAACTTAAAATGTTTTCTGAGAATCCTGTAGGCGAAACTCTAAAATTTCATTTTTTTATGTTAAAACGACATTGCCTTGTCGTTCAAATGACATTCGCATGTCGTTAAAAAGTTCGTTTGATTCCTAGGTTCTCATATCGATCAAACGAGAGTGTTTTGTTTTGTTTTTAATGGTCGTTTGAAGGGGTCATTCGAAGCCACTTCTAATGACATCTCACTATCGTTCGAACGACCTAGGGATTTCGTTCTTATGAGATTTCTCCTCCTCAAATATTTTGTTTGCCTACAAAAACCTGTTTTCGTTAAGATTTTCACCAAGACTTTTCATTTATGCAAACTACAGAATAACTGGAATATAGTTTTCATTTTTAGGGCTTAAACTTGTTTTAGATTCACCAAAAAAATCCCAAATACTTTTGTAAATCATCTTTGAAACCAAAAGGCATTTCTGTAACGAAGTTATTCTTGCGGAGAATTGTCTCTATTACGGATCTTGGGTATACTTGAGGGTATTCACTGTTGAAGGAGGAATTGCGGTTCTTGTGATTCTCGAGGGAGTCATTATTGACTGAAGGTTGCGGTCTTTGTGGGTTCTTACAGGAAAATATTGTAGTATTTCACTAAAGTGTTCTAAGTTGCGATTTTCAAATTTTAGTGAAATAAAGGTTTTGCCCTGCGGGGATTTTTCCTAAAATTTCCCTCCTTGACTGTTTGGTTACATACTTATATGATTTGCTGATTTCAATCACATAGATGCATGTTTAGGGTTTAATTAAAATTGGAATTTATGGGATTGACATATAGTTAAATAAATTTAATCTATCGAAATATTGGGCAGTCACGAATCGGTATCACATCCCCTTTTATAAATTGGTATCAGAACTTTTAGCTCGGGATTCCGCCTTTACAAATTGGTATCAGAGCAGTTTTACCAAATTATCGTGAGATCCTTTTTTCGCAAAATTATTTTTATGATATCAATTATTTTGAAATCTTTATTTTTGAAAAAATCTTAATTTTTGCTGATGGATAACCATATAATCGGTTGCCCATATTTGATGGCATAAATTATGCCTATTTAAATGCCCGCATGAGATCTTGTTTCAAAGCAATCGATGAAATATTCTGGCTCGTATGTGAAAGAGGGTGGAATCCTCCCAGTGTTACCATTAATAATGTCATTAATCCCAAACCCATTTCTGATTGGACTGATGAGGAGTTTAAATGGATTACCTGCAACTCTTGATGCCTTAGTGTTATTTTCGGAGCCGCCACTCCCGACGAGTTCCAACGTATTATGACGTGAACCACATCAAAAGAGGCATGGGATATCCTCCAGTTGACACGTGAGGGTGCCAACGCGGTTAAGGTGACTAAATTGCAAAATTTGACCTCCCAGTTTGAGACTACAACTATGTTAGAGTTTGAGTGTTTTGATGAGTTTTATGCTAGATTGTCAGACATTATTAACACGAGTTTTAATTTTGGTGAGAAAATTTATGATTTGAGAGTTGTGAAAAAATATTTTGAGGTCACTTCCATCCCAATTTATTCCTAAAGTCATCGTTCTTAACTCTTTAAGGGTTTTAGAATCTCTTAGGTTAGAAGAACTCGTAGGAAACCTTAAAACTTATGAGGTTGACATGTTTCCCCAAATCATTAAGCCTAAGGATAGAGGGATAGCTTTGAAGACTCAAGTTAAGAAAAGAAAAAAAGAGTTAGTGAGTCTGATTCTGAGGGACAGGTTGATTTAGATGACTTGGCCTTGTTTGCTAAATTTTTTAAAAAGTTTCTCAAATTTTTCAAAGGTAATTTTTTTCAATAAAAAGAATTTTGAGAAAAAAAAAGAACGATGAGATCAAAGAGAGTGATGAGAAAGAGGAATATATAAGGTGTTATGAGTATAAGGGTAAAGAGTATAAAGCTTTTGAGTGTCCCATTATGCTAAAGAGAAAGGTAAAAAAAATTGCTAATACAACCACTCTTAGCCACAGTGACGTCGAGTTGGATGATTTCAAAAATGAATTACAACATGAAAAATGTGTTGTTTCATGGCTAGTCACATGAGCACATCCAGTTTGTCCCACGGCGATGAGGACACAGGTAAACGTGAGAGCCTTGGTGATGTTTCAAGCCATTCGGGAGATAGTGAGTATGAGGATGAGACCGCAAGTGAGGGAGAAGCGGATGTCTAAAAGGCATTTAGAGATTTGTACACCGAGAAGTTGAAAGCCAAAAAGTTGAATAAAGAGTTAGGTCTTAAGGTGTTAGACTTGGAGAGAGAGATAGATGTTTTGAGGGGTTGTGAGGCATCGGCGATTCAACTCGAGAAGGTGAGAGTTTCTTTATGTGCGCAGTTAATTGTCTTAGGTTGGGGAAAGAGTGAATTGACCAACAATGTGGCTAGTCTTACGGGAGATCTTCGATCTTTATTGGAGACTCATGAGAAACATGAAGCCCGTGTATCCCAACTCGAGAGAAATATCGAACCCTGGATGTCAAGGTCACTTTAGAGGACACATCTAAGGTTAGAAAGGTGCTCATCGGTCCCACTTTGCGTAATATTGAGATATTAAAAATAGGTTATGACGGTGCGTCCACTTTCCATATTGTACCCGAGCCAGTTTTCGAGTTTGTGATGATCCATATAGCTCTCAACCTAACCTACCTAGGCGTCCATTTTCCCATAGGAGTGCGCGTCCTAGAAGTTTTGAGAGAGTTGTTCCCAGGTTCGTATATGTTTGTTCCCATTGTCAGAAAAGAGGGCACCTTAGGGAATTTTATTTTAAGTTGGGTAGTGTGTCTACCCTCATTATGCTACTAAACGTGTTCCCGTATGCACTCATACACATGATACTCCACATGATCCCGCATGTCACATGAGAGATTTTGAGCATTTTCGAGAGCAAGCTGAATATTTGATCAAAACGTTACACGATTTGATGGATATTTTTCATAGGATTTCACCACCTTTGGAAAACTCCTCCGGACCTAATGATTGAGGTATAGACTTGTTTGCTAGCATAGGTTGATTTTCATGCTCATATCTTTATGTCTATTGCAAGTGTGTACTACCATTGTATTTAGATTTTTTGATTTTGATATATTTTTCAAAAAATTCAAAAAGAGTTTTGTTTTTTTGAAAAATGAAGGGAAAATACAAAAAGATTTTCTATTTCTTTTTTAAAAAAATTGAAAAAGCCAAAAAGGTTTTATTTTGATAAATTTTTTTAGAAAACACAAAAAGATTTTTGTATTTTTTTTACACCATAGGATGACCAAGTCACAATATAATTCCATTATCCACGTGATGTTTTGATAGTATTTTGAGATGCAACATCATTTCATCAACGCGCTTTATAATGTTTGGAGTCATTGAGATGAGATTAATGATTACAATTTACATGTTCAATTCTTAGTCTCCTTTAATGCACACTGGCACGAATTTATTTGATTATTGTACTTGTCTATCACATGTTGATCAAAGTGTTTTCATCTCAATCCAGTCTTTAAAACGAACCAAATGTGATAAAATGAGACAATAAAAGTAGTGCGTGTAAGACCCATTTCCTGTGAGAGTTTGTTTTATATTGAAAAAATGTAAGTGTACATAGGAAATGGCTACGATAGGTAAATGAACTCGTCGTGAAAGCCACCGTTTGAAAAGAGTCCAAGAAAAAATTAATGCAATAAAAAGAAAATATGCCAAAAGGGGACAAATAGTTTACTTTGATTGATCTTTCAAAATGAAATAATAGAAAATAAAATCATGCTTATCTTTTAAGGGAGTTTGGTTGTAAATCAATGAGTTTGCACATCCTGACAAAGTCTTGAAAAAGCATTACATAGTTTTAGACTTTATTAGCGTGAAAAACATTTTAGACTTTGATTTGTTGATTAGATTGAGTCGATATCATTTGAATTCAACATTTTTACACCTAATGACGGTTTTGAGTTCATTCGTTAGGAGTATGCAAAATTCATCGTGCATCTATGTTATGATTGTTTGAGCTGATTTTTTTTATCAGATTTGTTCACACCCATTCATTCTGTTTCAACGATTTGGTTATCTTAGTGTTATTTCATGGTGTGTGTTATTTAGTAATTTTAATATTTTGAAAAATAAAAAATAGTTTGTGGAGCCTTTTGAGTTTTTCATTGCATGAGCTCATTTAATATATGTCTGTGATGATTTTCTATGCTTGTTGTGACCCATTGTTTATTCATTTCCTTGTCTATTTCGGACAAATAAACGAGGGGGAGGGGGGCGAATTATGAATTATGGGTGAGTGAGAATTTGAATTATAGGGAGAATTGATTGAATTGAATTGGTTTATGATTTTTTATCTCATTTCAAACTCGATACGTCATGAAGGTATTTTCTTTGTCTATTGCGTGTAGGACTTTGATGAGCATTTGAAACGCACACAAAAGAAGGATAAGAAAAAGCAAGGAGATTTGAAGTTGAAGATTTTTGAAGACATGCATATTTAGTATCTTTCCACTTTTTGGTTTCTGAGAGGGTATTAGATTTGTATAGAAATTTATTGGATAATTCATATTATTTTTTTTTTTGTACCGGAATAGACATGAGGGGGAGATTTGTATGGGCATATTTTTCATCTTGTCCCTAGTTCCTAGTTTACATCGTGTATGGAGTATCCCGTTCCAACCGTCAAGGAATTCAATTTCACACGTTCAAGAAGACGGATCCGAATACCAAGCATCTTCAATAATGTTCTACGACTTGAAGAAATTTTGGTATGGATTTGGTTTTGTGTTACATATATTTTTTACTAAGTATATTGGGATAGTTTTTCTAAACTGTTTTTTCCAAAATGAGGTATTTTTCAAACTTAAAATGTTTTCTAAGATTCCTCTAGGCGGAACTTTAAAATTTTATTTTTGTTGTTCAAACGACATTGTCTTATCGTTCAAACAACATTGGCATGTCGTTCAAAAGGTCTTTTGATGCCCAGGTTCTCATATGGATTAAATGAGAGCGTACTGTTTTGGTTTTTAAGGGTCGTTTGATGGTTCGAAGACACTTCTAACGACATCTCATTGTCGTTATAACAACCTAGATATTTCTTTCTAATAAGATTTTGTCGCCTCAAATACCTTGTTTGCCTATAAAAATTTATTTTTGTGAAGCTTTTCATTTACGCAAACTACAGAGCAACTGCAATATAGTCTTCACTTTTTAGGGATTAAAATTATTTTAGATTCCCCAAAGCAATTCCAAATACTTTAGTGAATCATATTTGGAACCCAAACACTTCTGTAACAAAGTTATTCTTGTGAAAAGGTGTCTGTACTGCCGATCTTAGGGATACTCGAGGGTATTTACTGTTGAAAGAGGAATTGTGATTCTTATGATTATCGAGGGAGTCATTGCTGACTAAAGGCTGCGGCCTTTGTGGGTTCTTGCATGTATTCACTATAGTATTTCTCTAAAGTGTTATAAGTTGCGATTTCCAAACTTTAGTGAAATAAAGGTTTTGCCTTGCGGGGATTTTTTCTGAAATTGTTCTCCTTAATTGTTTGGACGCATGCTTATATGATTTACTTCTTTCAATCACATAGATACATGTTTAGGGTATAATTAAAATTAAAATTTTTGGGATTGACATCTAGTTAAATAGGTTTAATCCATTGAAATATTGAGCATTCACAAATCAGTATCATATCCCCTTTTACAAATTGGTATCAGAGCTTTTAGCTCGGGATTCCGCGTTTATAACTGAGGATTTAGTGAAGAAGTTTGGTTTGGACTCCTCTAAGTACTCTCGCACAACCATGATTTCATCAACAAAGATTAGGAAAGACAATTTAGGTAAGGACATAGGGCAAACACTCTATAAGAGTATGATAGGAAGTCTCCTCTACTTGACCTCTAGCCATCCCGATATCGCCCTTAGTTTTGGAGTTTTTGAATGCTACCAAGCATCCCCAAAAGATTAACATTTGCTTCCACTTCAACGTATCATCAAATACTTGAGGCACTTTTTCTTATGGCATTTGATATTCCTTTGATACTAATGATCGTTTATCGCCTTATTCGGATGTCGATTAGGTCGGGTATGCTGATGGTTGTAAAAGCACATCAGGTGGATTCTTTTATTTTAGGAGTGTTCTCGTCTCATGGTTGAAGCAAATGCTGAAGTATTATGGGATCACTCAAGTCGTGATGACTATTTTTTCGATAATACGAGTGCAATCCACATTTCTCGTAATCCAATCCAACATTCTTGTACGAAGAACATTAGGATTCGTTAGAATTTTATTCGTAATGTCATTGAGGAGAGAATCATTTCCTTGAGCTTTGTGAGCATCGAACGTCAATTGGAAGATATTTTCACTAAACTATTTGAGGATCTTAGGAAGTCTTTGGTTATTTATTCCATTGATTGAGTTCGGGTATTGTCTCTAGTTTAGGGTGATTTTCACATTGTTATCATTTATCCCTATAACTAGATTGTATTCTTATAGTTTAAGTTTGATAAATCTAAAAATATCTTCGTTTCTTTTAGGGGGAAAAACAAAATGACGGGCTAATAAGATTTTATTTTGATAAAAATTGAAAAAGATTTTTTTCACCTTATATGGATGCGCATTTAAGATGTTAGAATCAAAATTTCATTCCATCCTTTCGTGTGACTTAATCATAGTGTCATTATACTTGGCTTCATTTTTTGGACTTAATAGTGCTTGTTTAGCATTGTGTTTCTCATTGTTGTTTACTCCCTTCATGTTAAATTCATTACATCTCCTCAATTGCACACATGCATGAACTTTTGAACATTGTACTTGCTTATCATATGTTGATTAGGATATTCTCATCTCAATTGTTCTTAATAATGAGCCGAAACTAATTGTACTTGTAAAAATCATTACCCGTATTTTTTTTATCGAAATATTGATTTATGTTTATGAAGTGAAAATGGGTTACGAAAGAATCAGTCTTCTTTACGTTAAAGACCACAATTGGCAAGAGCCTAAAAGATTATTTTGACACATAAAAACAGATGTGCCAAGGCCAATTTGTTTCATTGATGCTTCATTAAAAATGAGCAATATGATTCCTTTAAAATTTTTTAGAGTTTATGGGTAAACTGTGAGATTTTGAGGATTCCATTGGTTGAACGTCAATGGGTTTGCACAATAAAATTCTTTCAAGAACATTAAATAGTTTGATGTTATTTATTTGAGAAGCATTGAAATTTGTGACATTTTGTATGAGTTGAGACAATTTTACTTTGTTTATTTTTTCCCACAAAAGGTTGAATTGAATTCTTTCTTTAGGAGTGTCTCTTTGACTTCATGCGTTGTCTCTACGTATGCTTATGTTGAATTTTATGTGCATTAAGTTCACACACATTCATTCCATATTCATGATTCTGATGTTTTTGTTATACTGCGTGGCATAATTGTTTGTATTTATATGTAAATTCATATACTAAAACATTTAAAAAAATAGTTTGTTGGTTTGTTGAAGTTTCATCGCTTAATCTTATGTGCCTATACTTTGTGATGATATTTCAATTTTGTTTCCTCGTGATGCTAACTTATCAGGTTTATCTTTTAATCCTTTATATATTTCAGACAAAAAGGGGGAGAACATATTGAGAGGGAGTTCTTATGTTTTAAACTTCATGTGTTAAGATATTTCTTTTGTTTCATTTGTGTAGGTCTTTTTTTGCATTGATGATATCATGGACTACATAATGACTATTTTCAGTAGAGACAAAGTTCCAAGTGTCTTTTATTTTTTGGGTTTGGGAGGGACATTAGTTGAACTTGTCTTATGAGTTAATTTTTTCAGTTTTGTATCGTGTACTGGAATTGCAAAGGGGGAGGTTTATAAGAACAAGATTTATAATTGTTCATTTTGTTTTTTTAGTTTAGCATATTATGTTACACCTCTACATCATTATGTACATTCTTAAGAACTTCAATCAAAGACAAGTTAGTGATCAAATTCAATAATCGATCAAAGAGTTGAGATCGTCATTATACTCATCGGAGAAGGTATATAAGTTTGATTTTATGTAATCATCGTGTTCAAGGGAATTTTAAAAGTGCTTGATAACATAAAATATGTTTTCAAAATTTTCAATAAATTCTTTTTTAAGGAAGCTCGTCAAAATGAGGTACCATAGGTCATTTGAACGAGGTTCCTTGTCTCGTTCGATATCTACAGTTCGAAGATATCAGTGGTTCAAACGAATCTTCTAACGACCCAATCTCCTCATATCTCTAGAATGTCGTTCAATATGTCGTTTGATCTTCGTTCAATCGACTTGGCATAGGTTGTTTAAACGAGGTATAGTTCGCTCGAACGAGCCTGCAAAAAATATTTTTTTACTTGATTTCAAACGCAATGTTTTCAAGTCTATCTCTACGATATTTTTCTCTTTATTTAAGAGGGTTTTTATGATTAAACACTTTGATTTTTTAGATCCAAACCCCTCTTATGTTTTGTGATCACTTTATCAAACTTTGAAGAAAACATCTCTTGTTCTAATCTATGTGGAATTGATTATTCACTGCTAAAGGTAGGAAATGAGTTTCATAAGGTTGATCGGTGGGAACCAAGGCAGGTGGAGGTTATTGTGGGCATTGTTGGATCTGAACTGCTTTCTGTTATCAACAAGGAAGGAGACATAACTTCAGTACTTGGTGGAGTCCAAGTTTGTAAGTCTGTCTGTGTCTTTTTGTAATATCTTTGTTATAACAATGTTGAAAAGGGGTTTTTTTCAAAAGTTGTTTTTCCCTTATATCTTATGTTGCTATTTGTTGTGTTCAATTTAGATTCAATATCTTGTGTGTTTAGTTTCACCTGATTAATTAAGATAAAATTTGGATTAAATTGAATTTGGATTATTTATGACCTAATTTATGATTTCCATATTTGACCATATGATTGGACCACTCTAAGTGTATTTTCACTAAGTCGTAGAAGTGGTCGAGGAATATGAAATTTGCAGACACAAGTCCTCACCATACAGACCAAAAATCATTAAGGTTGTTGAATCTGTCAATAAGAGCCTTAAGTCCATTAAAAAATGACTAAAAATTGTATGTATTAGGCTAACAAAATCCATTACACCCTTTAGGGATACCTCGTGTTTATGAAAATTTCAACTGGGACTACCCCATACTCCTTAGTCTACAGCATGGAAGAAGTTCCACCCATCGAAGTAGAGATTCCTTCCATGTGATTCATGCTTGAAAGACAAGTGGGAGAGGCTCACCTCTAGTTTATTTTTATTCTTAAAATACTCTTCTTATCTTCCTCTATCAGAACTACGTAGGACATGATCCTCTTAAAATATTTTCAAATACCATAAACCCTTTTATCCTCATGGAGGTACGTAGGAAACCCATAAGGAGACTTTGGGAGTGGTTCATTACTTTTGCCAAAATGCTATTATTTTCTCCCATCAAGAGTCATAAGTCTCCCTCATCACTTTAATTGAACAAAAGGACTATTTGTGCCTCAGTGATTGGTATAGACAATTAAAACATAAATGATTCTTGAACAAAGGCACAACAAGATACGTGCAAAATTAACATTTATTCCTTAAAAGAACATTTTATTCAAAACACATACAAAAGAGCATCACCACTCTTACAATAATATACTAAGACCCATATCCAAACCTACATCAGACCTATAACCTAGTCATCAATTACATACTAAAACTTACACCAACCTACTGAGACCATCATAAAACGAAAGATTCACCAAAATCACCATAAACTTCCAGAAAAACCTACTTCATCTTGAATTCTTTCATCATTACCCTCTGGACTTCCCCAATATTCCCATTATGGATTTATTCTTGCATATGCTCAACTTGACGGTACATCCTAAAAAGATTAACATGTAACATCGCACCTCCTATCACTACCTCATCTACACCAAGCCACCTTTGACCAAACTCTTCTCTGTACACCTTCAAGACCTAGTCCCTCCATAATCACTTCAGATAATCCATTGAAACCACTGAAGCCTCCCCCAGATAAGGGGTCGAACATCGAGCAGGCCTTCGAAGTTACCACAAACTCCCTAGAGAAATTGCTTACGTAAGGATGGACTGTTTTCTCCTAACCCGCATGAGTCAAGAGTCTCCGAGGAAGTTTAATAAAAGACCAGGAGATGTATGTATCGGCAGTCATCCAGTTGTAAAATAGGTATTAATTCACCCTACCACGACACGAACCAACACAGGGAATTGGCTCCATTTGCCATCAACTAGTCAGACCAGTCATTTCGAAATGCGTCAAAATCCATACAAGGCCGAAGAAAGGAGTTTTGTGTACAAGGTAAAGGAAATAAAGGAGGCACAACCAACCAAAACCTCTTTACCAGCCATATGTGTAACATCATAGGGAATCCCAGTAGAAAGGTAAAGGGGTCCTCTTTCCATTCGTCGAGGCTATTCAGCGTCTCTTCCATAATAGTAGCAGTAAGATTATAGTGGCATTGTATCCACAAAACTATGATGGCCACTTGTGTGTTTGCACCCATTCTTCCCGTCACCAAAAGAAACTTGGTAGTCAAGCTTAAATCCATAACTCCACTATACTCGACAGACCAAACATCCTAATAGCATATTGGCTCAAGAACTATAGGAAGGTTAATTCCCCTACCACCACGCACCAATGGTCGAGCGTAAGATGAAGAAATATGCAATAGTTGGCCTCATACCTCCTTCGGAGAATAGAAAAATCAAGCATGGTGGTTGAACAAAAAGGTATATGCCCAAAATAGCGAAAAACTCTTTGTAAGTTGGGCACACCTTGTCTAGTCCAAAGCAGAATGTATGGCCAATGGGGGACCAGAATTGTAGAGCCACCTCTAATAGGCCCCATTTGATAAGATGATTATGCCATAAAGTAACATGACACATATTTAATGTCACATAGTAAATTTCATACATGAACATGTCTTTTAAAGGGTGAAGATAAGCTGAATACTCTTCAGTGATAGGAATGGACATTTGAATAATGAGTCCAAATGCAATTGGAGAATAAATTGAGAAGATTGCTGACTTTAAAATCCCAACTTAAACCCCATTTTATATTCAAAATCCTCCATAAAACAACAAGACAACTAAAACCCGAAGTTAATTCAAGAATCATTGTACTAATGTTGCGGGAAGAGAGTACCAAAATTTGAAAAGGCAAGTACTTGACACTGACAAACTGACAGGAAGACCAGGGGGTATGGCAACCGATACCCCCCATTTTAGGAGCTTCCTTTTTTTCCTTTTTGTACCACTTTAGTTCAAAACAATCCTCCCAACAAGTGATTTTTCACCTAAAAGTTTGTCGGGAATTCTTTATAAAAAAGATTAAAAAAATCTTAAATAACACCACATACTTTCTCATCTCATGAAAACCCTCAGTGGAAAATTAAAAGTTCACGTAGAGTAAGCCACTATATCTAGATAATCAAATAAAACAAATCATTTTACATATATTTATTTTTGAGATTTTAGGTACAAAGAAAAGAACAAAAAAGAGATAGCAAAATTATTGCAATGTAACCCATACTTTCTTCATAATCCTACCAGAGCTACCATTCATCAATGACCATGACAAGGAAGCTTATCGTGATGACGAGAAGTGGAGACACCACTCCCAAAGTTGGAAGAATGAACATATTCCTCAAAGACCGCTGGAGTAGTGCAAGCATGGGTCAATACCCGAATTTGTTCGACCTCTGAGGCCATCAAATACTAAATGTTCTGAACCCAAGAACCTGCGTAGATACATTTTGACATCAGAAATCAATATGAAAATAAAAAGAAGAATTCACAATTAATAAATAAATAAGGTAAAGGTGAGTATACTTACCCCTATCCGACCACACTCCATTGACAAATAAGGAAAACCCTATAACTCCATATGAGGGCGATGAAGAATATCCACCATGTCCCTCACTTACACCCATTGATATCGAGAGGTCAACCCATATTCTTATGGAGTGGAAACCCCATGGTCCAGTTATTACGCGTATAAATTGAACTAAAAAAATTACACATACGAAAAACCTTACAAGTCAAAATTAGGGTTTACCGTTGAGATATCTTTGGTTTGATCTCGTCTTAGCACGGACAATATATGATGATGATTGATCTAGAATGACAGTTCAATGCACCTCATGATCTTGTACCGTATTTTCGATATGAACAGCCACGAGTAGAGTGCGGACTCTTCCTTCATGACCACCTTCTCTTCTCACCTTTTTATCTTTGCTGCCTCTCTTTCCCAAAATACGAATTAGGATTTTTGAGTCACACGAGTAACGACTTGCTTAAAGAAAAAGGTGCCTTACGTTCATATATATATAGGCTACAGTAGGGACCCTAAGGAGAGATAAGGATGTGGCTCCCAATAGGCCTGAGAAAACCTAATCCAACTTACATTATAATCCCATTTCATCAATTATAATTAAAACCACTAAATAAATATAATTTCAACTCCACTCCTTAACTCAAAATTTTATTTCGAGTTCCTTACTATTAATTACTTATTTCTCCCCATGTTAGGGTTACAGAGACGAGTTAATAGAATAAATTACTGATAATTTATTTTATTAACTTATTTAAGTCCTTAAGCGACCCAGCAGTTGTATGTAAAAATTACTCTCACATGTGAACTAATGAAAAGTAGACACATGTCCTCCTATGTGTCTATCTAACTATCTTGGTTGGCTTTGGAAACACTTACTCAGCTAGCATGCCGACCAACATCAAGAATGTGAGTGGAATAATGACCAACACTGAATATTAAGAGTCTTATTTATTGGGTCCTCGAAATAAACCCTATATCAAACGTTCACACATAATTTCTCAAATCCATTAGACACTGATTAAGTCCTCAAAATATACCTTAGCCACTGAAATTAGACATTGATTCATGTATTAGTCACATACACTCCTAAGGTCCTCAAAATAGACCTTAATACACTCCTTAAGTCCTCAGAATAAACCATAGCCCCAAGAATTAGTCTGTAATCCCCGTATTGGTCGCATACACTCATTAGGTTGTCAAAATAGATTGTGACCCTCAGAATTAGGATGTGATCCCCACATTGGTCACATATAGTCCTTAGGTACTTAGAATAGACATTGTCCCTCATAATTTACCTGTGATCCCCATATTGGTAGCATACACTCTTTCCTTCGTAAATATAGATACTGGCCCTCAAAATTTGATCGAGATCTTCGTATTGGTTGCACACACTTAGGTCTTAAGGATTAGAGCTTGGCCCTCAAAGTTAGGCCACGATTCTTGTACTGGTATAATAAACCTTTAAGCCCTTAGAATTAGGCCATAATAATTTCCATCCGCTCTCTAGTCCCTTAAAATTAGGCCACAACAATTCACACACACTATTTACGACCTCAATAAGGCCAGAATCATCACAAACTCTATAAGCCCTCATAATCAGGTATTTCTCTCGTCAATATTAAGCCATTAATCGTCATCACAATGTTCATATACATTGAAGCCATCAAAACTAAACTATATTCCTCATATATAATCCAAAACCCCCTTAATTAGGCCACAACCTCTGCATACACCACCTAGGTACTAAGCATCATACTTCAAAACTTAAAATAAGGCCTTTAACCTAAGCATGGTTGTAACTCACTTTGATCTCCCTATAAATCCCCAACTACCAATATCCAACAGAGTTATGACACATAGGGGCTAAATACTCACAACTTCCATCGGGTGTCTATCTTTCGATGGATTTTCGATTATCCTAAGAACACCTATCTAGGAGACCTGTAGACACCCCATTCCAACACTCGTACACTCCTCCATAGTGTTCAAATAAAATCTCTTCAATCATGTACCCTTGGTCCTCCTTTAAACCCTAAGCAAAGAACAACTGCGCTCTCTCCATACCTCATTTGACTTTGGTTAACTCTCAAATCAGGGAATACTCCATCAAAAAATTACAGAGATCTATAATAGTCCTGGCCATGCACGAATTAGACTTATGGTTCGCAAGTTATGGGAAAAACCCACTTCTACTTCTCGGAAGGACACCTCACCTGCCTATTGGCGGGTTGTACCTTACTTGTCTTGAAAGTTTGACCACCCTGTTGGCATGCAGGTTTGGGAATATTCCAGATGGTAGACCCTTGGGTATAAAATCTTCCTTTTATCCTTTTAAGATATTTCAATATAAGGAAACCCAAACCTAATTTTCAAGGGCCTCTATTTTAGTTCAATAGCCATCCTAAACTTAGCATACATCATTTCATTACATTCTTTCCAACATTCCCTTACATCACCTTGCCCCACCTTCAACCACCACTCCACCACTATCATCCACATACCAAAAGATAGTCCATAAAGAGATCAAAATGGAATGCAAAAGTGCTTGTAGGTCCAAACTCCTTTTTATTTTATTAGCACAATAAATGTCATTTTACATATTTTTGTGACCTTATGATATTTCTATCTTGTTTTACTCATTCACACACTAATCCTATCCTTTTTATTATACACACACACATATGAAAAATGGGGTTTATACCATAATTCCCAATTTAGATTTCCATCACATTATTACTTACTTTCGCTACATTTCACCTACTTTTCATAAATCAAAATAGAGAATCAAATTCAGATTATGGATTAGAACCCAACCTTAGTCTTATTATGAACTACATGGACTTTATGCCATTTTTGACTACGTTGATATCCTGAGGTCATCTTGGGATTCGAGTCCTTCTTTATTTATTTCATTTTAGTTTACATTCATATATTAACATCTTACTAATATATTTAGAATGATTTACTCATGTAGCTATTTTTCTTGCATTTATTCTCTCTTTAGTGGTCCCATATATGCATATTCACTTTTCCACAATGAAATTACGATTTCGGGACATTACTTAAGTTTTAGCCATTTTTATATATTCACTTAGAATTCTTCTTATATTCAGTTAGTTTATTTCCTTAGTAGGATTCATTCTCATATTTTCCATGATATGGATATAATGACTCCACTCCTTACACATATGCACACTCTTACACCTTCATGCATATATTCAATCATATTTTACACATATACACATGTTCATGCATTTAGTAGAATGTGAATGCTTTATAACCCATAAGAGACCTAAAGGAAGGAGTGGTACTAATACCTTCCCACTTCATAAAATAATATCTGAGTCGACTTCTAGTTTGGTTTCAAATGCACTAGTTGTCTTTTATGCCATATCTTCAAGAATGGCTACCTATTTTACCTATTCCGAGTAAAATAAGTTATCAGCTCTAAAATCTGCACAATCACACACCTCACATCACCGATGATAGCCATTTGTATCCTTTAAGCCCATTTCTCGAGCATGCGTGGGAGCACCTCACCATCATCGGGGTGTGCTTATCACTAAATAGAGGGGCTATGATGGCCATATAGTTGATTGACAATTATGAACTAGTTAATAACGACCTTCTTATTGATAATGATAATGATAATATGGCCTAAAACTCAAGAACCTAGAAGGATAAGGCTGCAGATAGAGGTCTGCTCCATCAAGAGTAATTAGGGCAACAATTTCCATAGTTAGGAATCTTATATCTATAAATAAAATACCCACATTGTGGGCAAGGGGATATACAAAATGAAATTTTACCCACGACTTGGACTCTTACTTAGAATTCTTTAAAACTCCAAGTTGTCTTATTCCCTATTTAGTAGCAATCATCCGTCTCTTCCTTCCTTATGGATATAGACAGGTCAACCTGCCATACCACATACATTCTTGTGTTATTTTGGTTAAGGGATTTTACATATACCCTAGTAAATAATAAATATATATGTAGATCCAATTTATTTTTAATTAAAAATTGCATTCATCTAACCAAATAGGAATCATCAGTTGTATCTCTTAGATTTTAGAAGCCTCCATTATTTATTTAAATACTCCCACTGGAATAAATATATAACAACCTGTATTCATATACTAGAGTTAAAAAATTGCATATGTATATCCATTACATCTCATAGGTAGTTAATTCTTGAAGTGTTTATATTTGGTTAAATAGGCCCACTAACATAAATAGATATCTTTTTATATGCATATGCCAATTAATCAAAGCGATCTTGAGCGTTTAGTCCTATTTTTAAGATTTATTTGCATCCACTCCTATATCTTTATTTTTTTAGTTGTTCGTCATATTGTAACCACTATGGGACAAGTGTCATTCTCTTCAGAAAGGAAGATGGGCGGTAAAGAGTAGTTATGGGTGGTTATAGGACTTAATACAATTTAAAAACACATGGGATGGGAGTCTAAAAAATCTTTGGAGATGGGACTGAAGCCAAAAAAATAATTAATCAAATTGCTAAGTATATAGATCAATTAGATACTAACCCATTTTTAGCAGAAAGTATCTACATGGAGGCTATGTTAAATACCAACTAAACAAATGGCTATGTATATATGTTTAGTTGAATACCAAGGGCTTTTAGATATCACCCCCTAGAAAATAGTAAATATATATGTAAATCCCATTTATTTTTAATTAAACATTATGGTACTCTAACCAAATAGGAATCATCAATTATATCCATCATCTATTCAAATACTCTCACCGGAATATATATATACCCACTTGTATTCATATACTAAATTATCCAATCTTCACATGTATCTCCATTATATCTCATAGGTAGTTTATTTTTAAAGTCTCCATATTTGATCAAATAAATACACTAACATAAATAAATACCCACTTGTATTCCTATACCAACTAAACAAACGTCTAAGTATATATGTTCAGTTAGATACTAACTCATTTGTAGTAGAAAGTATCTATATAGAGGTTATATCAAATACCAACTAATCAAATGGCTATGTATATATGTTTAGTTAGATATCAACCCATTTGTAGAAGAAAGTATTTACAAAGAGGTTATGTTAAATACCAACCCATTTTAGATTTAATCATGGGTTATGATATTAGGTTTGGAGCATAAAGTATCTATCTACATAGAAGTTAATACCATTCAGATACTAATCCTATTGCTTTGGAAATTCCCCTGGTTGGTAGGGTTTTTTTGGTAACCATAAAGATCTCACACAAGCCTTTTAGCACGAAAATTATGGAACTATTATAGTGTCAAAATCCGCAACATATTTTTAAGTGGGTTTAGTTGTATAAAAACTTTTAACTAGGGGGAAACATACAGTTATCTATTTTATTTATTGCATTCATATTTTTTGGTATATTTGGTATTTAAAATTATTACAAGATTAAATCCTCCTATAATTTTGTTCTTGAATATTTCCTACTTTAAAAAACCTTTCAAAACAAATGAAACCTTTCACTACATCATTTTCAACCATAGGATATCCTTGAATCCTATAATCGATAGAATATTCTTTGGCAAAAGATTTGAAGACATTAATCGTGACCAAAACCGACTGTCATTTTGTAGCATACTCTGGCCATTGGCGCTCTCCTTGTTGAATATGGTGAAAATGAGTTGATACGAAGCTAGTGCATTATGTGATTGTAAATATTTTTTTTATTATTTGTGTAAATATCTACCATAGTACATTTGTAGAAACCCTTATCTTATCTGGCCGTAATATATTTTTAACGTCTAATTAGGTCAGGTAATCATTTAAATTATTAATATAATTAAGCTTATTCATTTCGGCTCGATTTTTTTGTCATTAGTGGATTTTTTATCGTACATCTGGTTTAATTATTTCTATTTTTCCTCATTATCAGAATCACCTGTCTTAATAAGAAGGTAAAATTGATAAGATTTTAATATTGATAAAACATTTTATCACATATACTTTTTGGATGATATGGCTCGCACTCTCAACTGGTATAAGAGCAAGTCTCATTCTTTTTAGTCTTGAACCTGTAGAGTATATCCTTTCTGCGATATTGATGGTTGTTGGTCTCTCTAACCTCCACCTTTTTTATGGAATAAATTAAAATTAGTGGAAGGTTCGTATGGTGGCATAATAAATGTCATTAAATGATAAAGTATAAAATAATGTTTTCATGGGTTATACCTCATTGGTTACCATAGTTGATAATGTCACAAGCTCCAAAATAAGATCTTGGTGGTATGATATGACATGAGAGATAATGTTTTGAAATGGTAAGAATTGAAACATAATTTTTAGTTATGTCACCGTCAGTGTGTTTCGACGGGCGCTATGTCAAAGGACACATGGTAAGTTTTAGAGACAACCTATGAAGGAACCTTTACTATGATGCATGAGAATATGAAAAGCCTCACCACTCATATTGAACTGCTTAACATTAAGGAGAATAGAACCTTTGACGAATTATATTTTCAACTAAATGACATAGTAAATTTGACTTTTTCTTTGGACAAGGTGATAAAAGAGGATATTGTCATTGATAAGATCCTTATATCTCTTGCCTTTAAGATCTTATGCAAGGTTGACGCCATCGAAGAAGTGCTACATAAAGCACCCATGAAAGATAACGAGTTAGTAGGCTCACTTCAAACATATGAGGGGAATTTAAATTACACTTCAAATATATGAAGGGGATTTAAATTATCACCCTGGAGAACCTATCAAATAAAAAAGAATAGATTTTAAATGAAAGATTAAAAGGCTCCTATGTCTATGGAATCCCTTAATGTTAATGAGGATGATATGGACTTTCTCACTAAGATGTTTACTGTCATGGAAAAAGTTATTTCTATCCAAAGGAAACCAAAATTATACCCACCTATGTATGAATCGAGTCAAAGAAATGACGGGAAAGAAATAAGATTCTCCAAGTGTCATTACATGTTACACATATGGTGAAAAAGTAAAATTATTCCAAGAAATGTCCCATAAAATCGATTCAAAGTAGTGGAAAAAATTCTTATCAAAATTTGGATTGGAATTTTATTCTTGAACAAAATATCCATGCTTGAAATCAAACTTTTGTTCGCATCCACTTTGAAGTTGGATTTGGAAGACGGGTCCCAAAATTTGGTGAAGATGATTTTGGGGGGTAAGTATTCAAAATAAATAGAGTTATATGTTTTGGTAGTGGTTTTCATTCATCTTATGACCATTCTAGCCTCATGAGTCGTGCATCATAACCCACTTTATCACCATCCGTAGAAAATTATTCTTTAACTGAATTTGTTAAAGGAAGTTGGGGTTCATTTTTTCCTATTGTGATAAAGAGGGACATTTGAAAGAGATTTATTTTAAGTGCAAGAAATATTCTATCAATTACTCGAGCACTCCAGTAGAACCTAAACCCTTTAAGTTCACCCATTGTCCAGCGATAGGTAATCTTTAAGAGTTTTTCCTTTTGCTTCAACCTTATGCTCCTTTAGTGAAGTTTAATGATAATAGGGGTTTTGATTGTAAGGCCAAGAAGAAGGTAGGTTCTTCTATATATGTCCCTAAAGGAAAATCAACTATTATTTTTTTTATCCTAAAGTGGTATCCAATTGCTGTACTCCATAAAATCTTTGTAGTTGGTCTAGGAATCTCGTTGTTGATCAAGCCAAAATCAACCACCTTTCAAACATTATACATCATTTTCCTCCTTTAAATAATTAGATTTATGGTTTTTAGATCTTGTTAGGATGTGATTTAGATTTCTCATAATTTCCTTGGTAATATACATGTTCGGTTTCATATTTTGCTATTGGGTAAGGATCTTTGGATGCTTATATCTGGAACCTTTGGTTATGCAATTTTGGTTTTCTATGTTTTAGGTATACATATATCCCACTTTTAACCTACATTATTAGATATTATGCAATTAATTTATATTATTTGTTTCCTTGTTTCCATAGCTTGAAATTCCTTAGTAAATTAAGCTTGCAAATTTTAGAGTGTTTTTTCTTAACTCATGCACGTTACACTACAGTATAAGTTGAGAAATTATCATACAAAATATAATGAAGGTATTTGTTTTCTACTTCTAACATATTTTATAATTTTATTTGTTTTTTTTATATAAAGGGTGTCATATATAATCCTTGTATACGCGAGTATCCGATCATTGTTATAGTTGAAAAAGTAAAATTTCTATATTATTCAAACTCATGAGAGAACAAATATTAAGGGCTGCAACTTGAGGACGTGGGTTTTTAACTTGATAAAATTTGGAAATAGTTATGTGGCGTTTTGTAAAGAGTGAAAGTCACAACTTGCAAAATAATATTTAAACTGGTGTCTCAAAGATTTATTTCTATCTAAAAATTGCGTAACGCCAAAGATATGAGACTTAAAATATTTTAATCACAAATTTCTTGATGAGAAATAATAAAGTGGTAGTTAAAAATGTTGGAAAGAGGTAAAACTTTTTCTAAGTTTCATAAATACAAAATTTTCAAAAGTAAGTTCAAACATTTATCTTTATTCCTAATTTTACCAATTAATGATAATTTTATTCACTATTATCACAAGTGGCATCTTTGAAATAACTTATTTATATATAGCTATAATTTAACTTTCAAACCTTTAAATTCCAAATTGTCTTTTTACAGTATTTGAAATAACCACAAAGGAGTATGATTTTTGATAGTATGTTTTATCATATTAAAGTTTTTATAAATGAATAAAGTGTACTTTCTTAAAGTAAGCAGATTAATGTATACACTTCCTTGTGCCTTTGTTCCTGCATAACATGGAATCATTGGTTGTGTTCGTAACCCGCGAATAAACAGTGTCGCGACGGATTAGGTCTTGCACCTGCGAATAGATGGCTTTGCATCCGTAAAGTTATCTAGAATGAGTTAAGTTGCCTTTTTTTACCAAACCAATATATTTCTTCACCATTTTTCATCTCTCTTCTTACCAGATCAATATCGTGGAAGATTAGGTGTTTGTTATCCTCGATCTAGGCAGTTAGGCATATTCTTGATAACTATTCTTCCTATATTTTATGAATTTAATTTTTTTAGATATTAGGGTTTGATGCTATCATTTTAGTTTGTGGCTAAATTTTTTGTCTATGCTTGATAAATTTATTTATATTGAGATGAGATTCATTGTCTTAGAATAGTTGTTCTTTTATTTGGTCTTTTAAATTCTTACATTGCTTTACTTATTTAGGACTTTGCTACTTTAGTGTCAAGTATGAACGAGAGTTCATAATTTTTTGACACATTGTCTTATATTAAACTCTATCAAACATTTTTAGTATAAAATCCTTTGTTAATATATGATATCAATTTTCTCGTAGGATTCAAGTGTTTTGTCATATTTTATGATTTTTAGTCTATTTTGATTGCTCTTAAATCACGCTCACGTGCCTCGACATCTATTAACACTCACACTATATTTTGTAAATTATTTTTTAGTGCTCTATGAATTGGGAACATTTGATTGCTTTGGAATCTCATTCTGAGACTCATTCTATTCAATAGTGGAGATGCTTGCCAAGATTGGTATTAGTTCTAAAATCGAAAAAATTTATCCCAACTTGGTGAGAGAATTTTACGCTACTATGGAGAAGCGAAGGAGGACATAGGATGATCAATATTTATTTTTGCTATTCATGGTATGAAGATAGTTAATCTTGTTGCGATTATCACGCATCACTACAATCTTAAGCAAAAAGCTACTCATGCATACCTCTTTAGTCCAATTGCACTTGGTCCTTCAAAATAGGAGGTAATCTCATATGAAAGGAATGGCCATTGAGAAATTTAGCCGAAAAAGAATTTTCCTCAAGTTTTTTCTGGCCAAGGACTTATATATTCTTAATATGGTGGTGTCCATGGTTACTTATTTATTGTGAATTGAGAGAGCTAGAGTATGAATTTGATGATCATAATATTTGATCATATCATGTCTTATTCTAATTTAGTTGTAAAGTCTCACGATGTTCCTTTCTGTCATTTAATCGAGTGTTGGCTTCATGAGCTAGGGGTTCCAATTCTTCTAGATGAACCTATAGAAAAACTATAGGGTAAAATCATCATAATTTCATACTTCCGATCGATCTGTTAGTTAGGGAACTACAACGATCTTCATGTGCCACTGCATATTGTTGTAAGGACATATTTTCCATTGTATCTAGTTTACATTAAATATATCGTATCACGTTACAACCATCAAGGAAGTTCACATTCACACGCTCAAGAAGACGAATCTGAATATCACACATCTTCAACATTTATGCGACATGAGGTATACTTTGGTATAGATTTTGGTTTGAGTTGCTCAAATTTTTTACTAAATTTTGGGATTCTTTTATAAAATGTTTTTTAATCAAAATGAGGTGTTTTTCAAACCTAAAAATATTTTTGAAATACCTGTAGGCGAACTTTTAAAAATAATTTTTTCCGCCTCTGTCGTTCAAACGATATGGCAATGTCATGCGAATGACATGCTAATGTCGTTAGATGGCCAGATCGAATACGGATCAAACAAGAGCATACTGGAATGATTTTTATCAGGTCATTTCTTAGGTCATTCAAATGACTTCTCACTGTCATTCGAATGACATGCTGAAGTCATTCAAACGACCTTTGATACCTCAAAGGTTTTTGGTAACCTATAAATACCTGTTTCGTGAAACTTTTAAATTAAGACTTTTGATATACGAATTTAAGTCTTCACCTTTTTAGGTCTAAAATATTTTGATTCACTCAAACACATCCCAATTACTTTTGTGAATCATTTTCGAAACTCGAAGCACTTCTATATTGAAGTTAATTTTATGAAGAAGGGGTCTTCAGTGCTGTTATTGTGGTTCTTAGGGGAATCATTACTGATGACTACGATCATTGTAATTCTCGAAGGAATTCTTGCTAGTTCAAGGTTGTGATCTTTGTGGGTTCTTACAAGGATTCATTGCGAAAGAAGAATGTCACCTGCGGGATAATTATAGGGCAGATTTCTTTAATTTTATTTGTACGTTATGATTTGCAAAACTATTAGTGAAATAAAAGGCTTTACCCAAAAGGGATTTTTTTTTCTGAAATTGTGGTTTCCCTACATGCTTTGTTGATGAATGTCTTGAATCACTTAGTAGCATGATCTAGCATTAAGAATATAAAATTAGTTTAATTAAATTGGTTCAGATACTTAGTGCAAAATAAATTTGTGAAAATTAGAAAAAGGTTGTCTTTACCTAAAGCACACACAAAAGGGACTTCTCAAATTGGTATCAGAGTTAGAAATGCTATTTTATTATGTGAGTGACCCTGTGTCTTTAGGTATGCCTTTCGGAGGGTTTGATGATTTTAGAACACATTTTTCTGAAGGGTCTAAAACATGTATGCAGTCTGCACTTGAAACTTTAGTAAAAAGGATGACTCTAAGAGGTGTCTTTATTGTTAGGGATTTGGTCATAAGTTAGATGAGTGTCCCACTAATCTAAAGGAGGATATTAATAAATAGATAAATCATGTTTCTATGCTTAGTGATAGTGACCCGAAAGAACAAAAAATTTATGCTAGTAAGCTAGAACTTACCACCTTCGTGGCTAATCACGTAGGTGATGAGGAGAAATCTTCTCATAAAGATATTTTTTTGCATGATTTTTCTGTAGCCATAGGTAGTGAAGCCAAAACATGTGAGGGTGATGTGAGTGATGATGAAGAGGTGGAGGAGAGTGACTTGCAAGGTGCTTCGATGAATCGTATGTTGAGATTATGAGGGTAAAGAAGGAAAACTTGAAGTTAGAAGCTAAGTTGAAGGAACGTGCCATAAATAATAATAATACCGATGCATTAATTGAAGATCTTAGAGAACGTGAGAGGACTCTTCGGGAGAAGCTAGAATATAACTAGGGTGAGAGAGATAATTTTCGTAGTTTTGATGGTGGCTATAAAAAAAGGAGCTTCTAAAGTTTGAGGAGTCGAGGCGTTTGCTCGAATATAGGATATGAAAGCTTCAATAAATATGGAGAGATTCGAATAAGGTTATGTTTGATTTGGTGGCCAGGTCAGAAAAGTTGGATAAGATTTTAGGCACCGTCCAAATCAAGGATAATAGGTGTGGAATTGGCTTCGAAGAAGATATTTCTCCCATTCCCAAAGCCAACAAAACACGTGTGAGAAAGATACCTAGGAAAGGACCACCTCTACGTAACATTCACCTCCATATCTACCCTTGCACTCATTGCGGTAAGAAAGGTCACCTAAGGCGTTTATGTTACAAACTTTAAAATTCACCTAGGAAGTTTAATAATAGAGTCACTCCGGTTCCCCAAACTCCCATGCGTCTTTACACACCAATTTAGGTTAGGTAATTGTAATTAGAGGATTTAGAAATTATATTTCATGACTCTCGATTGTTTTCATGTGTTTCTCCCCGTGTTAGATTTTTCAGTTAATCGTGTTGAATTTTTGTCATACACTAATTCTACTTCATGATATATATTTTTGCTAGTGTTATGATGTGTATCTTTTGTATTTAGCTTTATTCATTTTGATATATTTTTCGAAAAAATCAAAAAAGATTTTTGTTTTTCAAAAATTTTGAAAAATACAAAATGATTTTCTATTTTTTTGAGAAAAAATTTAAAAACACAAAAAGATTTTACTTTGATAAATTTTTTTGAAAAACACAAACAAATTTTAGTATATATTTTTACACCATATATGGATGGACATTTAGGATGACCATGTCACAACATCATTCCATTATCCATATGACTTTTTGATAGTGTTTTGAGACGTAGCATCATTTCATCCATGTGCTTTATAATGTTTGGATTTATTAAGATGAGATTTGTGATTACATTCAACATGTTTGACTTATGATTTCCTCTAATGCACATGTGCACAGATTTAATTAATTATGGTACTTGTCTGTCACATGTTGGTCGAAGTGTTTTCATCTCAATCCTATCTTTAAAACGAATCAAATGCAACAAAACGAGAAAAGGAGAGTAGTGCGTGTAAGAACCGTTGTCCGTAAGAGTTTTTTTATTATTAAAAAAATATGAGTGAACATGGGAAAGGGCCACGAAAGTCAAGTGAACTCATCGTGAAAGACACCATTTGAAAATATCCTAAGAAACAATTAAGACAATAAAAAGAAAAATATGCCAAAAAGGGGCCAATAGAAAATCTCTTAAAAATATAATTAGAAGCTTAATAGAAAAATAAAAAGAATTATTATTTATAAGGGAGTTTGGTTGGAAATCAACGAGTTTGCATGTCCTGACAAAGTCTTGAAAAGGCATTACATACTTTTAGTCGTTATTGGTGTGGAAATCATTTTAGACTTATATTTGTTTATTAGATTGAGACGACATCATTTGAATTCAGCTCTCTTACACCTAAGGAAGATTTTGAGTTCATTCGTTTCGAGTATCTATGTTCATCGTGCACATATATTATAAGTGGTTGAGTTAATTTCCCTATTGAATTTGTTCATACCCATTCACTCCCTTTCCATGATTAGGTTATCTTACTGCTAGTTCATAGTGTGTGTTGTTTTTCTAAATTATTTTTTCTTGAAAATATTTAAAAATCAAAATTAGTTTGTGGAAGCCTTTTGAGTTTATCCTTGCATGAGCTTAATTGATTTATATTTGGTATGCTTCTCGTGACACTTATTTATCACTGTTTTATTCTTTTCCTTGTCTATTTCAGAAAAATAGAATGGGGGTGAATAATTATGAATTATGTGATAGTGAGAGTTTGAATTACGGGGGAGACTTGATTTGATTTGATATTTGATTTATATTTATCTCATTTCAAACTCGATACATCACAAAGGTATTTACTTTTTTATTGTGTATAGCAATTTGATGATCTTTTGGAAAGCACACAAAAAGAAGAGCAAGGAAAGCAAAGATATTTGAAGATTTAAAAAGTTAAAGATTTTGAAAACTTGAATATTTAGTATATTTCCACTTTTGGGTACAGGGGAGGGTATTAGATTTGTATAAGACAGTTGTTAATAATTTGAATATTTTTATTTTGTACCAGAATAGACAAAGGGGAGATTTGTAAGGACATATATTCCACCGTTCATAGTTTACATTGAGTATATCGTATCCCGTTACAACTGTCAAGGAAGTTCACGTTCACACGCTCAAGAAAACGCATCTGAATATAGCATATCTTCAACATCTACGCGACACAAGGTATACTTTGGTAAGATTTTGTTTTGAGTTGCTTAGATTTTTTTACTAAGTATTGGGATTCTTTTATAAAATGTTTTTTTTTTGTCAAAATGAGGTGTTTTTCGAACATAGAAATGTTTTTAAAATACCTTTAGGCGGACTTTAAAAAATAATATTTTTCTCTCCTTTCGTTCAAACAACACGATAATGTCGTCCAAATGGCATGTTGATGTCGTTAGATAAGTCGTGAGATGACCTAATCGAATATGGATCAAACGAGAAAGTACTAGAATGATTTTTCTCGGGTCATTCAAACGACTTCTCACTATCATTCGAACGACATGCTGAAGTCATTCAAATGACCTTCGCCACCTCAAAGCTTTTTGGTAGCTTATAAACACCTGTTTTGTGAACCTTTTAAATTAAGACTTTTGATATGCGAAAATTGCAGACCTGCTGCTTTAAGTCTTCACCTTTTTAGGGTTAAAACCTTTTTTGATTCACAGAAACACATCCCAATTACATTTATGAATCATGTTTGAAACCAAAAGCACTTATATATTGAAGTTAATTTTGTGAAGAAGGAGTCTTCACTGCTGACCTTATAGACAAGGAGTCTCTATTGTTGTTCTCTATGTTCTTACGGGAAACATTGCTCACGACTACGGTCATTATAATTCTCGAGGGTGTCATTATTAGTTCGAGGCAACGGTCTTTGTGGGTTCTTACAAAGATTCATTTTGCAGAAGAAAAAAGTCATTCAGAAGGATTATTAGACAGATTTCTCTAATTGTACTTGTAAGTTGTGATTTGTAAAACTATTAGTGAAATAAAAGGTTTTTACCCGAATGTTGTTTTTTCCTGAAACTGTGATTTCCCTACATGCTTTGTTAATGAATGTCTTGAATCACTTAGTTGCATGATCTAGGGTGAAGAATATAAATTGGTTTAATTAAATTGGTTCACATACTTGGTGCATAACAAAATTGAGGAAATTAGAAAAAGGTTGTCTTTACCTAAAGCATACATAAAAGGGTCTTCTTAAATTGGTATGAGATCTAGAAACACTATTTTGTTTTGTTAGTGATCCCGTGTATTTAGGTATGCCTTTACAAGGGTTTGATGATTTTAAAACTCATTTGTCTAAAGGGTCTGATTGGAAAACATGTATGAAGTCTACACTTAAGACTTTAGTTAAAAAGGACGACTCAGAGAGGTGTCTTTTCTTTTAGGGTTTTGGTTATAAGTTAGATGAATGCCCCACTACTCTAAGTAAGTATGTTAATAAATTGATAAATCATATTTCTACCCTTCGTGATAGTAACCTAGAAGTAGAAACTTTTATGCTAGTAAAATTGACCTTACCACCTTTGTGGCTAATCATGTGAGTGGTGATGATAAATCTTCTCATGAAGATATTTCTTTGGATGATTATTTCATATCCATAGGTAGTGAAGCCCGATAAAGTGAGGTTGATGTGAGTGAGGATGAATAGGTGGAGGAGAGTGACTTAAAAGTTGTGTTTCATGAATTGTATGTGGAGACCGTGAAGGTAAATAAGGCAAACTTAAAGTTAGAATCTAAGTTGAAAGAACGTGCCATAAACAATAATAATAATACCGATGCATTAATTTAAGATCTTAGGCCACATGAGAAAACTCTTTGGGATAAGCTAGAATATATCGAGGGTGAGAGATATAGTTTTCGTGGTTTGATGGAGGCTATGAAAAAGGCGCTTCTAGAGTTTGAGGACTCTAGGTGTTTACTCGAGTCTATGATAGGAGCGTTTGAGGAGATATTGAACAATTCGAGTATGGTTAAGTTTGATTTGGAGGCTAGGTCAGAAAAGTTGGATAAGATTTTAGGTACCGTCCAAATCAAAGATGATAGGTGTGAAAATGGATTTGATGGCCATATTGCTTCCATTCCCAAAGCCAACACCACATGTGTTAGAGAGCTACCTATGAACTTTAGGAGAGATCCACCTAGGAATGTTAGGAGAGGACCACCTTTAGGTAACGTTCACTGCAATATCTACACTTAGACTCATTGTGGCAGGAAATGTCACCTTAGGCGTTAACTTCAAAATGCTCCTAGAAAGTTTAATAATACAGTCACTCCGGTTCCCAAAACGCCCATGCATCGTTACACACCTATTTGGGTTAGAAAATCGGACTTAGAGGCTTTAGGAATTATACTTCATGATTCTCAATTTCTTTCATGTGATTATCCCCATGTTAGATCTTTGGATTAATCATGTTGGATTTTTGTCATACACTAATTGTACTTCACAATATATATTTTTCTAGTGTTATGACGTGTATCTTTTATATTTAGCTTTTTCCATTTTGATATATTTTTCGAAAAGACCCAAAAATATTTTTGTTTTTGAAAATTTTTGGAAAAATACAAAAAGATTTTCAATATTTTTTAGAAAAAATTTATAAACACAAAAAGATTTTACTTTGATAATTTTTTTTGAAAAACACAAAAATATTTTTGTATTTCTTTTTACACCATCTATGGATGGACATTTAGGATGACCAAGTCACAACATCATTCCATTATCCATGTTCTTTTTGATAGTATTTTGAGATGCAAAATAATTTCATCCATGTGCTTAATAATGTTTGGAGTCCTTAAGATGAGAATTGTGATTACTTTCTATATGTTTGATTCATGATTTTATTTAATTCACACGTGCACGAATTTATTTGATTATTGTACTTGTCTATCACATGTTGGTCGAAGTATTTCCATCTCAATCATGTCTTTAGTACGAACCAAATGCGATAAAATGAGACAATGAGAGTAGTTCATGTAAGAACCATTGTCCGTGAGAGTTTGTTTATTATTGAAAAATATGAGTGAACACGGAAAAGGGTTGCGAGAGGCAAGTGAACCAGTCGTGAAAGCTATCGTTTGAAAAGAGCCCAAGAAAAAATTAAGGCAATAAAAAGAAAAATATGCCAAAAAGGGGGCCAGTAGGAAATCTCTTAAAAAGAAAATTTAGAACCTCAATACAAAAATAAAAAGAATTATTATATATGAGGGAGTTTGGTTAGAAATCAATGGGTTTGCACGTCCCGACAAAGTCTTGAAAAAGCATTACATAGTTTTTGACATTATTGGTGTAAAAATCATTTTAGACTTTGATTTTTTGATTAGATTCGGATGATATCATTTGAATTCAACACCTTTACACCTAAGGACGATTTTGAGTTCATTCGTTAGGAGTATCAATATTCATCATGCACATATATTAGGAATGTTTGAGTTGATTTTTCTTTTGAACTTGTTCACACCCATTCATTCTATTTCCACGATTTGGTTATCACAGTGTTAGTTCATGGTGTGTGTTGTTTTTGTAAATTATTTTTTCCTGAAAATATTTCAAAAATCAAAAATAGTTTGTGGAATCCTGTTGAGTTTATCCTTGCATGAGATTAATTAATATATATTTGTTATGCTTGTCTTGACACTCCGGTTTATTATTATTTTATTCTTTTGTCTTTTTCGGATAAATAAAAAGGGGGAGAAAAATTATTAATTACCGGGGAATGAGAGTTTGAATTATGGGGGAGACTTGATTTGATTTGATATTTGATTACTGTTAATCTCATTTCAAACTCGATAAGCCACGAAGGTATTTTCTTTGTTTATTGTGTGTAGGACTTTGATGATCTTTTGGAAAGCACACAAAAAGAAAATCAAGGAAAGCAAAGAAATTTGAAGATTTAAAAGTTGAATATTTTGAAGACTTCCATATTTAATATCTTTCCCCTTTTGGGTTCATGGGAGGGTATTATATTTGTATAGGGAATTTGTTAATAATTCTGATATTTTTATTTTATACTGGAATAGACATAGGGGAGATTTGTAAGGACATATTTTCCATCGTCCCTAGTATAAATTAAGTATGTCGTATCCCGTTACAACCGTCAAGAAAATGCACATTCAAACGCTCAAGAAGATGGATCCGAATATCATATATCTTCAACAACTACGCGACATGAGGTATACTTTGGTATAGATTTTGTTTTGAGTTACTTAGATTTTTTTAGTAAGTATTGGGATTCTTTTATAAAATACTTTTTTAATAAAATGAGGCATTTTAGAACTTATTTTTCTTTTGAAATACCTATTAGAGTACATTTAAAAACAATATTTTTCTCTTATGTCGTTCAAACGACATGTTGATGTCGTTAGATACGTTATTAGATGGCCTGGCCGACTATGGATCAAACGAGAGCATACCACAATGATTTTTATCAGGTCGTTTGAATGACTTCTCACTGTCATTCGAACCACATGTTGATGTCACTCAAATGACCTTCACCACCTCATGTGTACCCTATAAATAACTATTTCGTGAAGCTTTTAAATTAAGACTTTTGATATACGAAAATTGTAGACCTCCTAAGTCTTTACCTTTTTAGGGCTAAAACCTTTTTGATTCACACAAACACGTCCAAATTACTTTTATGAATCATCTTCGAAACCGAAAGAACTTTTATATTAAAGTTACTTTTGTGAAGAAAGTGTCTTCACTGTCGAACGTGTTGAGAAGGAGTCTCTACTACTGTTCTTATGGTTGTTACGGGAATCATTGTTGATGATTGCGGTCATTGTGATTCTCGAGGGAGTCATTACTAGCTCAAGGCTTCGGTCTTTGTGGTTTCTCGTGGGGAGTCATTACGGAAGAAAATATTCACATGCGGGAGGATTGTTGGGAAGATTTCTCTAATTGTATTTATATGTTGTGATTTGCAAAACTATTAGTGAAATAAAAGGGTTTTACCCGAAAGGTTTTTTTTCCTGAAATTGTGATTTCCCTACATGCTTTGTTGATGAATGTCATGAATCACTTAGTTGCATGATCTAGGGTTAAGAATACGAAATTAATTTAATTAAATTTGTTCGCATACTTGGTGCATAATAAAATTGAGAAAATTGAAAAAAGGTTGTCTTTAACTAAAGCACACATAAAAGGGCCTTCTTAACTGTGCCTCTTTTTTGTCCTTATTATTCTCATACATATTCTGAGTATGATGCACATTCAAATGATCATAAATATTTAAATGAGATGGCTTCTCAGTTATATTCGTATCTTATCTCTCGCCTTTCACCTTCTTTGGATGAGCATCAATTTATGCTTTCATCTATGGGTTCTTCCTCTTCCCATAGTTTTTTTATTAGTATTATTAGAACACCAACATTCAAATTTACCATGTTTGGGACCTAATTTGATGCTTCGTCGAGTGTTTGGGATATTGAAGCTATGATTAAGACAACGAAATGAGAGTATGATATATCTAATTTATTTAGGGCTCTGTAGTTTGAGTGTTAGGATTTAGCTTCATTTGCTTATATCTTGTATAAATCCTACAACTCTAATTTTTTTTAGTGTACAACTTTTTTAACATGAGTTTTATATATTTTTTTATTTGATATATTGTGTATTTCCATGTGTAGTTGTTGATATGGTTACCATTGGCATGTTTTGTCACATATTACGTATTTTTCACAAATCTTTGTATTAATTGCTTACTCTCTTTATGGTTTACTCTCATTTTGTTAACTGTTTAGCATGTTTACTATTGATAAATTTCTTAGTTACATTTATGTCATATATTCTTAGCTCTTCCCGTTGTCTCTTTCGTGACAAAAATAAGGAAAAGTATGTACATTGGGGGTGTAGATAGTTTTTTAGCATCTTGGGTTAATGAGAGTGTTTGTATGCCATATCAAATTTATTGAGAGGAATTTTATAGCCGAGGGGAGATAATTTAGTAGGTTGATGTTCATATATACAATGTTATATTTGTATGTTTCAACTTATTACCCCCACATTATCTATCTTTAGATTACACATCAGTATTTGATGAATTTACTAGTTTGTATCAGGAAAATACTTACTTGAAGTCATTAAATAAATACTTCACCATCTTGGTTTTACATTGTAAGTGCCTGAAAGCTTCTAATGCCGTGTGCAAATTCCAATTGCAAACGTATTTATTTAGTGTCAATTTATTAATCAAATCAATTTATCCCTTAAACTCAAATAGCTACGTGCATACATGAGTCAAACCAACATAAACAAAATATGCAACATAGAATTCAAGAAAAATCCTCGAAGGGCAAAACATTTGTATTTCACTATAATTGTAAATCACAACTTACACGGTTACAATGAAATATAGTTGTTTGACACGCGAATAACTGCAGTCGTCGATCGGCGTCAACAATAAATTACGTGCAGTAATCCATAAGAATCGTAGTCCTATCTTCAGCCTAGGAACACCGCAGCACTCCCTCTGAACCGCAGTCCAAATCAGCAAAGATCCACACGCAGAGAACCTCAATGACACGCATCCATATAATGTAGAAAATACCTCCACAAAAGTATGAACACCAGCAAGATTGTGTTCTAGGGTTCCAAATGATTCACAAATGTATATGGGAATTTTTGGTAAATCAAAACTGAGTTTTTGGACTAAAAAATATGAAGACTTGTTGAATATGGACTCTTAAAAACGTCTTTCAAAGTCTTAAACAAACACACCATCGAAATTGGTATATGTAGGATTCTTAAAAACCTGAGGCGGTATAAAACTTTATCATGTCTCGACCGGATCATTTTTTATCATTATCGGATAGGTCAGGTCAGATAGAGTTCTCTGTATAAAAATTCCAGTCGGATCGTTTCATTTTTCTTCTTAAACGGATAGGTCTGGTCTATTAAAAAAAATATTTCTTCCATAACTCGCCTAATTTTTATAAAAACATTTTAGCAAAACTTTTCCAATACTAAAATGAAACTTTAAAGAACTTAAAGCCCAACCTTACCAACGTTATTTTATCGAGGCTTTGTTGAATATTTCTTGACATTCGAATCCATCTTGATGCGTGTATGATGTTGAACATTTCATCGATGGTTGTAAGGGTATACGACATACTTACATGTAAGTGGACATGAGAAAAATGTCCTTATAAAATCTCCCCCTATGTCTATGACAGTACAAACTAAAAACATCCAAATTATAAATCTAAAAAATGACTTATACAAATATACCCTCCTATGAACCCATAAGCGAAAAGGTAAAATGTGTAAGTCTTCATCGTTTTTTCAAAATCTTCAACTTCAAATCTCAAAGCTTTTCTCATCAGGATGTGCCATATGATCATCAATCTTCGTACCTACACACATGAGACAAAGCAAAATACTTCGTGATATATCGAGTTTGAAATGTTATAAGCATAAACATGAAAGCATAATCAATTCTCCCCCATACTTAAACTCCCCCATTAAATCATAATTCGTTCTCCCCATTTTATTTGTCCAAAATAGACAAGGAAAAGAATAAATCACATAAATCAAATCGAGGTGTCACGGTAAACCAGGCAAACATACAATTTTTTATTTTTCAAATTTTTCATACAGAAATGCTAAAAAAATGATGTTACAAAAATCACACACCATGAATTTATACTAAAATAACCAAATCGTGAAAATGGAATGAATGGGTGTGAACTAATCCAATAGAAAAATCGACTCAATCATGACAAGTGTGCAAGATGCATAAGTGTACTCATAACGAATGAACATCAAAATAGTCCTTAGGTGGAAAATTATTGAATTTATATGACTCTTAATCATATCAACAAATAAAAGTATAAACGATTTCCACACCAATAATGTCCAAAACAATGTAATGCTTTTTCATGACTTTCAAGGACGTGCAAACAGTTGAAAATTCCATCCAAACTCCCTCATTAAAAAATAATGCTTTTTATTTTTCTAATGATGTGATGAAACTAAAATCTGTTGGCCCATTCTTGGCATAATTTTCTTTTTATTGCCTTTCAATTTTTTTCGGGCTCTTTTAAACCTCATTGGACCCTGGGTAATTTTCAATTCCTCACTTTTTTAGGTCCATTTAAACGGTGGCTTTATCGCAAAGGAAAAAATGAAATACCTTTCGCAACCCTTTTTCATTTTTCAAACTAAGTCATACAAACTGATAAACGATTTATATCATACACTACTTTTTGTTAATTTTTATCGCATTTATTCGTTGTATAGACAGAATTGAGATGGAAACACTCAATCAACATGTGATAGATAAGCACGAAAGTCAAATAAATCCGTGCATGTGTGCAATAAAGGACAAATGAGTCAAACATGTAGGTAGCAACACTATATCATCTCCAAGACTCCAACTTTTTAAAGCACATGAATGACATAACATATTGTCTCAAAGCATTATCAAATAGTCACATGGATATGGAATGAAATTGTGACTCAGCCATTCTAAATATCCATTCATATATGGTGTAAACAAAATACAAAACTCTTTTTAGATTTTTCATAAATTTTATCAAAACAAATAAAAATCTTTTTGTATTTTTTAACACTGTTCAGAAACAACCCATCAATACCAAATAATATATGAAGCAGAGGAGCAGTACCAAATAATATAGCAATATGAAGTAGATGACTGTAAGTGGAAAAACTCCAGGGGTCGCTCGAACGAAGAGCCATGTTGCTCGAACGACAAGGGTTCTCATGATAAGTTGCTTTGCGCGACATCAAGAGTCACTAGAATGAACCCTTGTCTCACTCGAACGAAACAAATAATTTTCACAAAATTCCCAAAATGTTATGCAGCTTTGTCCAGTGAAGAAATTTCATGAAAACAGTTCCTATGGGAAAACATATCCAAAATAATGCCAAAACAGTAGCAAAAATAAAAAAATAGTGTAAATTACACAATGATACATACTAGCAATAGGCAAATAATGTCATCATGTGAATCATCCTATGCTAGCAAAAAGTTTAAACCTCATCCATTTTGTGCGGAGGAGTTTTCCAAAGATGGCGACATCCTATGAAAAACTTCCATTAAATCATGTGTGGCCTTAACTAAAAAATTTACTTGATCACGAATATGTGCAAACTCTCTATCATTATGTGCAAGCAAAGAATCATGGGTGGGTGCATGTGTGCGACCATGTGTAGAAGCAAATCATGACACATTACCCAACTTAAAACAAAACTCCCTAAGGTGACCTTTTTTCTTGCAGTGTGTGCAAACATAAACTGGCCTAGGTACACCTCTTTCAAAATATCTCCTATGCGTTCTACTAACAGCTACGGGACGCCTAGGTGGGTCGGGTCAAGAGTCATCTAGATCTAACACTAAAGTAGTAACCGACTCGGGTGTAACAAAAGAAGTGGATGCACCGTCATGACTTATTCCTCTACTCTCACCACTAACCAAAATGGGATTGAAAACCATCTTTTCAACCTTCTTAGATGCGTTCTCTAAAGGGACTTTGACCTCTCGAGCAGGTTCGAGATCACTCTCGAGTTGGGATACATGTGTCATTAGACTAGACAACATGTCGGTCAAGTCACACTTTTCCCTCCTTAAACCTTCTTTATCTCTCTCCAAATCTAAAACCCGACGATCGAAATTCTATTATACTTATTTATTTTCAAGTTCTTGGTGTACAAAACCCTAAAAGTTTTTTGGAGCTCACTTTCATCTCCACTCTCAAACTCGCTCTCATCCCCACTAAAAACCCTCAATTTATCACCGTCGCTCTCATGAGCACAATCATCATGGGACAAAGTGGGTTTGCTCACAAGAATAAAAAAAACTACACACATCCCATGTGCTAACACTTTAGCTCCCCCATCTCCCTCACTATTACTAAGTAGCATGGCTACATTCTTCCCTTTTCCCCTTAGCCTAGTAGGAAACTCAAATGCTCTATGTCCTTTGACTTTACACTCAAAACAAGTCATATCATCTAAATATTACTCACTCTCTTCTTCCTTATCACCCTCTCTCTCTTTTTCACTACCCTCTTTGGCCTTTTATTTCTTTTTATTTTTCTCAAAAGAATTTTTAAAAATTTCACATTCAAGGACACATCGTCAATACTAAACCCTCCCTCAGAATCAGACTCATAAATTCTCTCTTTCTTTTTCTTCTTAAGTTGAGTCTTTAAATCAACGCCTTTATCCTTAGCCTTAATGGTTTGGGAAAACATGTCTATCTCGTAAGTTTGTAAGTCTCCTATGAGCTCTTCTATCTTAAGTGAATTTAACTTTCACAACGAATTCAAAACAGTAACTTTAAGAATAAAACGTTTCGGGAGCGATCTCAAAATCTTTTTAACGACATGCATGTTGTCAATTGGCTCACCTAAATTAAAACTTGAGTTAGCAATGTCCGACAAACGTACATAAAACTCATCAAAACATTCGGACTCGGGCATAGTGATAATCTCAAACTGGGTGGACAAATTTTGTAACTTTGATTCTTTAACTGCGTTCGTACCCTCATGTGTCAATTAGAGGACATACCATGCCTCTTTAGACGTGGTTCACGTCATAATACGGAGGAACTCGTCAGGAGTGATGGCTCCAGAAATAGCACTCAAATCACGGGAATTAAAATTATACATTTTAAATTCATCTTCAGTCCAATTCGACCCAGGGTTCAAAGAAGTGATATTATTAGCAGTGACAGTGGGAGGAGTCCATCCTCTTTCACAAAGCAACCAAATACGTTCGTCAGTGGATTTTAGATGCGATTTTATACGAGCTTTCCGAAAGGCATAATTGGACCCATAAAAAATAGGCATTCGATTATACAAGTGATCCATCAAAAATTTGCGATTTTTAAAAAAATTGATTTTTCAAAAAAATCAATATCACACAATTTATGCGAAAAATAGGAATACGCAATAAATTAGCGCAACCTGCTCTGATACCAATTTGTAAATGCCTAAAAGATTCTAATGTCGTGTGCAAATTCCAATAGCAAACTTATTTAATTAGTGTCAATTTATAAATCAAATCAATTCAACCCTCAAACTCAAATAGCTACGAGCGTACATGTGTTAAACCAACATAAACAAAATATGTGACACAAAATTCAGGAAAAATCCCGAAGGGTAAAACCTTTTTATATCACTATAATTATAAATCGTAACTTGAACGGTTGTAATGAAATACAGTTGATTGACACACGAATACCCGCAGGCATCAATCGACGTCAATAATGAATTACGCACAGCAATCCACAAGAACCACAGTCCTATCTTCACTCTAGGAACACCGCAACACTCCCTCTGAACAGCAGCCCAAATCAATAAAGATCTACGAGTAGGGAACCTCAATGACACTCAGCCATATGATGTAGAAAATACCTCCATAAAAGTATGAACACCAGCAAGATTGTGTTCTAGGGTTCCAAAAGATTCACAAAAGTATATGGGAATTTTTGGTGAATCAAAACTGAGTTTTTGGACTAAAAAATATGAAGACTTGTTGAATATGGACTCTTAAAAATGTCTCTCAAAGTCTTAAACAAAGACACCACCAATATAGGTATATATAGGATTTTAGAAAACCTGAGGCGGCGTAAAATTTTATCAGGTCCAGACCGGTTCATTTTTTATGATTATCGAATCGGTCCGGTCAGAAATAATTCTCTATATAAAATGCCAGCAGGATCGATTCGTTTTTCTTCTTAAACGGATCGGTCCGGTCTGTAAAAAAATATTTCTTCCTTAACTTGCGTCATTTTTATAAAAACATTTTAGCAAAAATTTCCCAATACTAAAATGAAACTTCGAAGAACTTAAAACCCAAGCTTACCAACGTTATTTTTTCGAGGCTTCGTTGAATATTTCTTGACATTTAAATCGATATTGATGCGTGTATGATGTTGAACGTTCCATCGACGGTTGTAGTTGTATATGACATACTAACATGTAAGTAGACATGAGAAAAATGTCCTTACATACATTTATGATAATTGTATTTAGTTTATCTTATACTCCTTATGTCAGTCAAGTCATGTCTTAGGTGATTACTTAGTTACTAGTAGTTTTGGTTTTGTGTATTGTGTCACTTAATAGACAGAAAGAGAAGTTATAAAAGTATATGTATACTCGTATGCCTCATGCCATTTTTCTTATCTTATTTTATTTTACAAAACAAACTTTGATTCTATTCCAAGAGGTCTTCGTAAATATTCATCAAATTTGTACTAGATCATTCATGTCGCTGCCCCGAGTTAATTGCTTAACATAAAGGTATATTGACTAGAGGACAGAGATCATACCTCTATTAAATATCTTTTTAAATTAAAATACATAACGCTAAATATTCTTCCTATATAAACTCATGTTTGAAATGTATCTTTTGTATTTATAATCTATTTAGTTATTGGTTGGGTAAGAAAATTCCGACTTTAGTGAAATTCTGAAAAATTAGCAAAACTCTAGATCTATCCGGGACATCGTTCGTTGGTTGTTCACCAAATTGAAGCAGAGTCTTCGCATTCTCGAATGTCTCCTTCATTGTTCTCGATCATTTAAAATATTCCATGGAAAATATATATCTTGTGGAGTGAACCTGTGTTATTGAGCCTTAGCTGAAGCAAAGACTTTCTTGCATTTGTGACACGTCAATATGTTTGCTGGATTTTTAACTTTTCAAAATATATTTCCAAATTATTGCTTTGGTATGTGCCAAGACAAAAGCATGGCTTGGCAGCCAAATTGATCTTTTCTTAACCTATGGACTTAATACACATGATTTATATCCCTCTTGTCTTTATACACTTATGTATATAATCAAACGTTTCTCCATTTCTACAAAAAAAGGTGAGAAGAGAATTTTTGGCGAGAGAAAACATCTTATCTTTTAAGAAAAATTCTATTACTTTATCATTATGTTCTTTAAGTTTATTTTGGTTAATTATTGCATCAAATAAATCTAAACTTTCATATTCAAGGATGTTTGAACACATTATTTTTTCGAAATAGTTTTCTTCTTGAATATGGTCTACTTTAGAAAAACTTGAAAACCACTTTGTATGTTTTTAGAGAAACTAAATCTTCCACCACATATTGTTTAACCATAGGATAGTCAATGGTTACCAGCTGGTTCTATTAACTTGAAACAAAAGTTCTCTTCCATTACAAAGAAAATTTGATGGACAAAAGATATAAAGATATTGGTCGAGACCAAAATCAGTTGCAGTTATTTAGAGGACTCCAACCGTTGGCGCTCTCCTTAGAGAATATTGTGTGGAAGAGTTAATAGGAAGTTAGTGAATTATTTATTTATAAGTCATTTTTTCATATTTGTGTAAATCTCTACCATAATAGCAGGGTGCCCCGCAAGAGCAACAGGCTCAGAGCCCACCTGCAATAGCAATCCCACCCGCTCCACCGCAACAGAGACAATTTCAGTATGAACGTGTTTATAACATCCGAGATATATTCATACAACCGGCCCCACCAGAAATAGAGGGTATGTTTCCTATTCACGACTTTGAGGGTAGGATTCTATTTGATTCTGGGGCATCACACTCTTTCATAATGACTAGATTTGCACGAGTTGTCGGCCTATTAGAGACACCTGGTAGTCTCCTTATGTGTGTGGTCACTGTTGGGTAGTGGGTCACTCATAAACTCAATATGTAGGGGTGTGGACATTAACGTGGGTAGATTGTGTTAAGCCACCAACTGAACACCGTCATTGTGTATATGGATTGGCTAGCTGGATACCGAACGATGGTGGATTATTTCGGGAGGACTATTGTATTCTCTATCCCAGGGAATGAGATGTTCTTAGTGGCGATGCCTCTTCTCGAGGGAGGGTCGAGCACACATTTATACTACATTGACGAGGAGATCTCATAGGAGGTGGTTGTATCTTTAGACTCAATTACAGTCGTGAGGGAGTTAGAGGACGTGTTTCAAAAGATACTCAGGCTGTCGCCTAGGCAGGAAATTGAGTTTTTTTATTAATTTAGTGTCGGGTACGAGGCCTATCGCCCGAGCGCCTTATCATATGGACCCATTTAATATGTGAGAGTTGAGGGATCAAATTAAGCAACTCCCTAGGTAGGGTTTCATTAGATAGCGTACATCACTGTGGGGTGCGCTAGTGTTGTTCGTCAAGAAGAAGGATGGATCTCTCTAGTTGTGTATCGACTACAGGGAGTTGAACAAGTTCAAGATTAGAAATAAGTACCAACTACCTCAGATCGATTATATGTTAGATTAGCTGAGAGGATAAGCTTACTTATCCAAGATAGATTTGAGATCTTTTTATCATTAGTTGCGCGCCAGGGAGGAGGACGCCCCTTAGACTACTTTTCTGACACGATATGGGTCCTACGAGTTTAAGGTGATGCCATTTGGGCTCACCAATGCGCCAACAGTGTTCATGAATCCGATGAACCGGGTTTTCAGATAATTTTTAGACCATTTTATGATAGTATTAATCGATAATATTCTGGTTTAATCTCGCTCTGAGGATGAGCATGCCGATCATTTATGGATAGTTTTGCAAACACTTTGGGATCACTAGTTGTACGCTAAGTTTAAGAAGTGTGGGTTTTGGCTTCGGGAGGTGGAGTTTTTACGACACATTGTGTCTGATAGGGGTATTACTGTTGATCCAAGTAAGGTATCGGCAGTGAGGGAGTGGGGACAACCCACGAAACCGACCGAGGTTCAAAGTTTTCTAGGACTGGTAGGATATATCGACAGTTCATTAAGGGTTTCTAAAAAATTACGGGTCCGCTGACGAACCTAGCTCGTAAGGGGGTGCCGTTTATTTAGGAAGAGCATTGTTAGTTAGCTTCCGATGAGGTAAAGAAAAAATTGACCTCAGTGCGTATACTTGCACTGCCTAGGGGGAGGACTAGAGTACTATGTTTTTACAGATGCATCCTTACAGGGACTTGGGGGTGTATTGTAGCAGGAGGAGTAGGAGATAACTTATGCATCTCACAAGCTTCATCCCCATGAGAGGAATTACCCCACGCATGACTTGGAGTTGGCAACAGTTGTTTTTGCCTTAATGATTTGGAGGCACTATCTGTTGGGAGAACAATTTACTTTATTGATGGACCATAAATCACTCCAGTATCTATTCACGTAGAAGGATCTGAACAGGAGGCGGAGGAAGTGGTTGGAGTTCGTGAAAGATTATCAGTTTGATTTTCTGTTTCATCATGGAAAGGCCAACGTGGTGGTAGATGCGTTGAGCCGACGGCCTATTGGGGAGATAACAGAGGTTCGAAAGGCAAAGTGGAGAGAGCTTTAACACGATGATGAGATTTAAAGGGATTTCATGTCCATATTAGTTGTCACACTCGAGATTTTTATGAGGGTAGTGAAGGCATAGGCAAGAGATCAATATTTCCAAGACAGGATTCACCAGTTGTTAGCTGATGGGGTAGAGAAGTACTCGATCAGTTTAGAGGGTGGTTTACATTTTAATAGGAGACTCGTGGTTCCATAAGATGAGGATTTAAGACATATAGTGATGTCAGAGTCTCATGGGTCCAGGTTTACGGTACATCCTGATGGGGATAAGATGTACTAGGATATGCACAGTTAACCATCACTGAGATTGTACTTCTACACGGAGTTTGTCACACCCGGGCTATTTCTGGCGTCGGCCGCCACCAAAACTAAGTCGGGCGTGAGTAAATAAAATACCATCCTTAGCATGTGACATATATAAGACATCAAATTTTAATCCACAATATAATTTATTTTAATTTAAACCCAAATATGAAATGACATTCAACCGCTAAATCTCCAAAATGCGATTAAATCCATCACATAATCTCCCAACATCTCAATAATGAAATAAATCAATCCAACTGAAACTTAAAACAACTTTGGAACCAAAAAGGCCCAATAACTCCAAAATATTCTCATAAATAAAACGACTAAATGGAAAGAGAAAATCCAACTACGAAAGCGGTAACATAAATCCAGCTGCGCCTCCAAAAGATCTCCAATTAATCCTATGCAGCAACTCCCAAAAATCCTGAAAAAGATTAGTCAACGCATGTGTCAGAGCCAAAGCCCCGATCATGTAAACCGGATACTCTCCTCAAATAGGGTCCTTGAACCCAGACAATAGTGCTATATATATCGACTATAACAATAGAATCTTTTAATTTCGAGATTATTAATCACCATAAATAAATTCACAATTACCCGCAAGGTTTTCATAAAAGCCACACCAATATGATTTTAATTAATCCACCTTCCCACAATGTTAAATTTAATTAATTTAACCGTGAAGAATATTACCAATACCCGTCCCCTTGTCAAGTCCGTCGTTTGATCCGTTTTTATCTTGCGATCCTCGCAATCTGACAAGATTCCACACACGCACCCGTCCCCTTGTCATGTCCGCCGTCTGGTCCGTTTTTATCCTGTGACCCTCGCGATATGACAAGGTTCCACACATGACACGACATAACTCGTCCTCTGACCCGTTCAAACCGTCGGACCTAGACACATTATGTCGCCAATAAATTTTTAATATCCGTTTTAGTCCTGCGATATTAAATTCCACATTCCTGGTTTTCGTAAATCACATTAATTTCCCCCACCCTTAAAAGCGATGTGAAAATCCTCAAAATAACCTTTAGTGCCAACTAAGGGTTCCCAAACACAATATCGTCCTATCCTAAGAAAAGAATGATTGCAAAATTTCACTCCACCTAGATATCAATCCTAGGCTATCACAACAAAGGTATAATATAGAAAATTAGCCCCCACCCCAAATTATATAACCCGCATAGACTTACACTAACTAGTCCCATACCTAATTAGTATAAATCATAATTAAGGCCCACTTACTAGTCCCATACCTAACAAGTGTACTATAACAAGGGTGAAAACCAATTATCTACCATACCCAATCTTCCCGAAAAATTATCATATTTTCATAGAGTAACGCAATTCCAAATTATAACAACATTCATAATAATACTGAATTCCCATTTAAATAATTCAATTAAAAAAATTGGAAATCAAAGACACCTAAATATTATGATTTTCAGAATAATCGCTACATGCAAGTCCTATCATGATCCTTATTTTCCAACATAAGAAATTAAATTAAACTAGGGTTTTCACATGAAATATCGAAATTTACTTTTAAAAGGGCTCCTCTACATGCACATGCCCATAGAAAAATCGACTACACCGACACAACCCAAAGAATACACAGTTATAAGTATTTGGCATCATTAATTTTTTTCATGTAAAACAGCCCCGCAATTTATCTCTTCAATCTTTATATTCGTATCTTATTTTAGAAAACATGAGTTTAATGGAGGCTACAATCAAGACACATAACACTAAGGCTCCGTTTGATTACACCCTTTTGCCTAGGCAAATGAGTTTTACCCACACTTTTGCCCCTCAGGAGATGTTTGTTAGCCATATTTTGCTGATGGCAAAAAATGCCTAAAATGGCTCACGTGACCCTTTTTTGCCCAAAAACGTGTGTATTTTTTGCTTACCTATTTGGTTTGGCAAACTTTGAGGAGAGAAATGCAAGGGCAAAGCCTTCGGCTGACGTCTGTTTGATTTGATCGCCTGTACGGTTTTGGTGAGATTTGTAGATAAATCATACATGGCTCACATAGGTTGCTTTCCTCAAACAACCGAAGAAGAAAGCGAAGGAGAAATTGATTTCAGAGGTATGTGATCATCACATAATTTTTTTATATTAAATTTGTATATCAACATAAAGAAAATGATTTTTTGTTGTTATTTAGACCCATATATTGATTTGTTGCTACATATTTGTATTCTAGGGTTTGAGTTCATTGTGTTTGATTTTTTTTTTGCTGCTTACATATTGAGGGTTTGAGTTCATTAGGGTTTATTTTTTGTAGTTCATATTGTTCTTGCTAAATCTGGTTACATATTTGTATTCTAGGGTTATAATCTGGTTTTATGTTCATACTGTTCTTACTTAAATCGAGGGTTATAATCCGGTGTTTGATATCATATTTGTAATCTTGTTATGGCTTCACCTATATATGTTTTAGTAAGTTTTGACATATTTGGAGTTTGAATTTTTTTCCTAATTTATGAAATGGTAATGTGGACTAAATATATTTTATTCTACAATTTTGGGTTGAAAAAGCCAAAAAAATCTATGGTTCCATCGAAAAATAATTATTTATTATACAAAAAAAAAATCATGATTATTGGTGTAACACGCACTCGTCCCTCATTACATGAACCCTCCTATTCTCCGAGTTATTCGTTTCAATCACTTTGTTCCAGTTAGTTTTTCTTTGTTCTCCTTAAACTTTTTGACCTATTTTAATTTTATAAATTAATATCAAAGAACACCTCACCCAAACTAAGGAAACGTAAAGGTCCCAGACAAGTACCAAGACCTGTTGCTATGCCAAGGCCAAAACGCAAACGTGGTAATGTGTTGGACGAGAGTGCCCGTGCATTGGCCATTATTGCAGAATCCTCGCGAATGATAGCAGCTGCTATGGACTCAGATGCGAAGCTGAACACCATAGAGCATGTCAAATGGCAGGACATTCTTGATCGCCTAGAGGCAATGGAAATGACTGAAAGTGATATTTTGAGATTGGTTGGTATGTTTGAGGCGGATCAAGGACTGGCCCGGGTCTTCATTGGTATCACGAAGGAGGCATTTGCGAAGAGTTGGGCTCTGAACAACCTATATGGGAATTAATCCCACTTTTTAGGTCTATATTTTGAATATTATTTTGTAATGAGAACAAACATTGGGCTCTTATCGGGTCTACATATGTTATAGTGTGGCCAATTTTTGGGAACATATTTTGTGTTGTTGTATCTGAAACTATAATGGATCAACAATATTATAATTTTTCCTTACTTATGTCAAATTTCAAATTTTTTCCTTTCTTATGTCAAATTTCAAATTTTGAAAATTTCAAATTTCAAATTCATATTGAAATCTGATTCTATAACACGGTTCCACAACATTAACATCGGGGCATTTTAAACTAATCAATTCCACATTATTTTATTAAGGGGTCAAATTACAACATATTTTGACCAAATAAATGTGCTATCATCTAAAATATATTTTGTACAAATAAATGCCATTTTTAGTACTTTATCAAGTAAAATTAAATACAATTGTGCATGAAAGTAACTATGTCCAACAAATTCTTTTGGTTCATCCACGTTCAAAGCAAGCATCCAACTTGACTCGCATCCAAAATTTCGTCGTTAATCCTGAAAATGAAAAATAAAACTTATGTAAATTATATTGATTATAAAGCAAATGTGTAAAATGGCAAGAATTTGCCAACAATATATAGGCAAAGTTTTTATTTGCCATGATAAATTTTGGCTATCAAACAACATATGTAGGCAAATAAGTGTCTTTCAGTAGACAAACTATGCCTATCAAACACAAAAAGTTGGAAAAAACAGTTTTTGCCAGCCTGCAAATACAGCCTATCAAACAGCACGAAAACTTCTTTGCCTGGGCAAATTTTTCCTAGGAAAAATTTGCCATGCCTACCCTTTTCCCACAAGCCAACCAAACGGACCCTAAAGGAAAAGAATAGGGTCAACATGCCTGGGATTAGTTCGACAGAAAATTCTGATTACGTGAATGTGTTCCTCTCGAAAAATGGGTCAAAACCCCTTCTTGAACCGACTCGGGACAGATTAGCCTTGGCCTTCAAAACTGAGCTTGAAAAGTTATTTTAATGGTGGCTAGGGTTTTGAGGTAGAAGAAGATGGAGAAAATAAAGTTTTCTGCTCTTAGGGTTTTCACAAATGAGTGTTTAAAAATCTAGCCCCGTCCCTTTAATTATATATAAGAGAAAGAGTTTTAAAGTAAGTCAAATTCGTCCAAAAATGGATTGCAGCGCACGTTTTTTGAAAGCATCGATCGATCGATCACCCCGAAAAACTGACAGTTTTGCTTAAAAATGCCATAAGGCAAAATATTATATAATCAATATAAAATCCGTTTTAACTCCGATTTTAATTCCGCTTGAAGTTTTATTCTTCTAAAATCATAACCAACATATTTAGCCAATAAAAATTATTAAATTAAAAATTTTATTTTTCTCAAAAATTCCAATTAATTAATAAAAATATAATTAATAAAAATACGGGGTGTTACATACTTCCCCACTAGCAAAGAATTTCGTCCTCAAAATTAGACGAAGCATAGACATTAATGCATAAATCTCGCAAAAAGAAATGAGACCCACATATGCCTTCCCCGCAAAATAACACCATTAGGCGCCCATACACCTAATCTACCCAAATATAATATATATAAGTATTTAAGAAGGTATTACGTACCGTGATACTCTACTAACCACGCCTGAGGTACATAACACCTCCCAAAACTGAGATTGGTTGGTGCAGTGACCACCCCCTGTGCACCTGACGCTACCGGCGCTGCTGGCGCTTCCTGAACACCGATCGCCGCCAATACTACTGGGGCTCCCCGCACCCCAGACCCTGCCGGCGTTGGAGGCCCTTGGACTTATTGGCCCTGCATAGCTTGACCCTGATGGTCCTCTCTTTTGAAACACCTATTCTCCTTGTATCCCACTTTCCCACACTTGAAACAAGTACCCTGAAAATGCTCCGAATTCCCATTCCAATTTTGCTGCCCCTGACGACCCTGTCTTTGTTGGTCCTGATAAGAATTATTGTTCTGCTGCCCTTGGTTAGGCCTCTGCCTTTTCCATGCTTGGTCATTGCGACCCTTGTTGTCTCCTCCCGGACCCTCGGTCTCTTGCCTTTTTCCCAATTTCTTTTGATAGCTTATTTTCTCCTGTCATTGTAACATTGCGACATCCACTACTTGGGCGTAAGAAGTGTATGCCGGATTTCCCAAAACCATCTGCCTAATGGGACAGGACATCCCTTTGATGAAACACTTCATCTTTTTCCTCTATGTGTCTACCTCCTCCGGTACAAACATAGATAAGTTGGTAAACTCCTGTTCATATTCGACAATTGACTTTGTCCCTTGCTCCAACTCCAGAAACTCTCTTTTCTTTGCACTCCTGATAGCATATGGAAAATACTTATTATTGAACCTAATTTGAAATTCTGCATAACTTAGCTGATCTCGCTCCTCTGGTGTGGTGGTACTCTCCCACCACTGTAAAGCATTCCCAGACAATTTGAACGTTGCTAACATCTGCTTCTGCACATCCATGCAGTCCACCATCCTCAAATGCCTCTCCATATACCTCCTCTACTGGTGAGCAACCGTTGGGTCAGATCCCCCTCCAAAGGTGGGAGGATTTCCCTTAAAGAAACTGGTCTTCACCCTATCCCAAGTTGAGACGGATGTACCCCGCTGCTGCGCCTCTAAGGTCGCCCCTCTCTGTCTCCCCATCTCTAAACCATCCGCTGTGGCCTCACGAATGATATCCGCTAACTCCTCAGCCTCCAAAGTAATTAGACGCCGCCTCTCCTGAGCCGCGAGTCCAGAAACAGACTCCTCTCTCCTACTCCCATTTCTCCTTCTGTTCTCCATCTGAAAAGATAGGAACAAAACAACATCAGACTCGGAATGACTAAGAGTACAAATCATCAAAACGAAATCAAAGATAAGCAACACGGAATCTAAAACGGACTCATAACCTACGAAACCTAAGACCATGCTCTGATACCATCTGTCACACCCGGCCTATTTCTGGCATCGGTCGCCACCAAAACTAAGCCAGGCGTGAGTAAATAAAATTCCATCCTTAGCATGTGACATATATGAGACATCAAATTTTAATCCACAATATAATTTATTTTAATTTAAACCCAAATATAAAATGGCATTCAACCGATAAATCTCCAAAATGCGATTAAATCCATCACATAATCTCCCAACATCTCAATAATGAAATAAATCAATCCAACTGAAACTTAAAACAACTTTGGAACCAAAAAGGCCCAATAACTCCAAAATAGTCTCATAAATAAAACGACTGAATGGAAAGATAAAATCCAACTACGAAAGCAGTAACATAAATCCAGTTGCGCCTCCAAAAGATCTCCAATTAATCCAATGCAGCAACTCCCAAAATCCTGAAAAAGATTAGTCAACGCATGTGTCAGAGCCAAAGCCCCGATCATGTAAACTGTATACTCTCCTCAAATAGGGTCCTTGAACCCAGACAATAGTGCTATATATATCGACTATAACAATAGAATCTTTTAATTTCGAGATTATTAATCACCATAAATAAATTCACAATTACCCGCAAGGTTTTCATAAAAGCCACACCAATATGATTTTAATTAATCCACCTTCCCACAATGTTAAATTTAATTAATTTAACCGTGAAGAATATTACCAATACCCGTCCCCTTGTCAAGTCCGTCGTTTGATCCGTTTTTATCTTGCGATCCTCGCAATCTGACAAGATTCCACACACGCACCCGTCCCCTTGTCATGTCCGCCGTCTGGTCCGTTTTTATCCTGTGACCCTCGCGATATGACAAGGTTCCACACATGACACGACATAACTCGTCCTCTGACCCGTTCAAACCGTCGGACCTAGACACATTATGTCGCCAATAAATTTTTAATATCCGTTTTAGTCCTGCGATATTAAATTCCACATTCCTGGTTTTCGTAAATCACATTAATTTCCCCCACCCTTAAAAGCGATGTGAAAATCCTCAAAATAACCTTTAGTGCCAACTAAGGGTTCCCAAACACAATATCGTCCTATCCTAAGAAAAGAATGATTGAAAAATTTCACTCCACCTAGATATCAATCCTAGGCTATCACAACAAAGGTATAATATAGAAAATCAGCCCCCACCCCAAATTATATAACCCGCATAGACTTACACTAACTAGTCCCATAACTAATTAGTATAAATCATAATTAAGGCCCACTTACTAGTCCCATACCTAACAAGTGTACTATAACAAGGGTGAAAACCAATTATCTACCATACCCAATCTTCCCGAAAAATTATCATATTTTCATAGAGTAACGCAATTCCAAATTATAACAACATTCATAATAATACTGAATTCCCATTTAAATAATTCAATTAAAAAAATTGGAAATCAAAGACACCTAAATATTATGATTTTCAGAATAATCGCTACATGCAAGTTCTATCATGATCCTTATTTTCCAACATAAGAAATTAAATTAAACTAGGGTTTTCACATGAAATATCGAAATTTACTTTTAAAAGGGCTCCTCTACATGCACATGCCCATAGAAAAATCGACTACACCGACACAACCCAAAGAATACACAGTTATAAGTATTTGGCATCATTAATTTTTTTCATGTAAAACAGCCCCGCAATTTATCTCTTCAATCTTTATATTGAAAACATGAGTTTAATGGCGGCTACAATCAAGACACATAACACTAAAGGAAAAGAATAGGGTCAACATGCCTGGGATTAGTTCGACAGAAAAATCTGATTACGTGAATGTGTTCCTCTCGAAAAAAGGGTCAAAACCCCTTCTTGAACCGAATCGGGACAGATTAGCCTTGGCCTTCAAAACTGAGCTTGAAAAGTTATTTTAATGGTGGCTAGGGTTTTGAGGTAGAAGAAGATGGAGAAAATAGAGTTTTCTGCTTTTAGGGTTTCACAAATGAGTGTTTAACAATCTAGCCCCGTCCTTTTAATTATATATAAGATAAACAGTATTAAAGTAAGTCAAATTCGTCCAAAAATGGATTGCAGCGCACGTTTTCTGAAGGCATCGATCTATCGATGCCCAGGCGTCGATCGATCGATCACCCCGGAAAACTGACAGTTTTGCTTAAAAATGCCATAAGGCAAAATATTATAAAATCAATATAAAATCCGTTTTAACTCCGATTTTAATTGCGCTTGAAGTTTTATTCTTCTAAAATCATAACCTACATATTTAGACAATAAAAATTATTAAATTCAAAATTTTATTTTTCTCGAAAATTCCAATTAATTAATAAAAATATAGTTAATAAAAACACGGGGTGTTACAGAGTTCCAATTAATATTGGTTCCGATCAAGATAAGTTCTTTATGTCCCATTTCTGGCAGAGTTTTCAGGAGCCCATGGGTACGAATTTACAGTTGAGTACAATGTATTACCCACAGAGAGATGGGCAGATGGAGAGAGTTAATCAAATGTTATAGGACATGCTGAGGATGTGCATACTTGACTTCGGGGGAGGATAGGAGATATACCTTCCATTGGTGGAGTTCGCGTATAATAACTGCTACCAGTTCACCATCTGCATGGCACCATTTGAGGCACTGTATGGATGGACTTATTATTCGCCCGCTGACTGATTAGAGGTGGGGAATACAAGCTATTGGGGCCAAAAATGATTCGGGGCACCACTGGCAAGATTGAGTTTATCCGAGTGCGCATTCGGATAGATCAAGACATGCAGAAGAGCTACGCCGACGAAGATAGGAGGCACATAGAGTTAGAGGTTGGTAACCAAGTTTTGATGCGGGTGTCTCCCATGAAGAGGGTCATGAGGTTGGCAAGAAGGGGAATCTAGCACCGAGATATGTGGGACTATTTTTTATTATAGAGAGTGTGGGACCAGTGGCATATAGGTTGGGACTACTGGAGCACTTATAGTGGATTCACGATGTGTTCCAAGTGTCGTTGAAGAGGTATCGAAGGAGCGATTGGGATTTTTGGCATGTTCCATTAGAAGAGATAGACTTGTAGCAAAATATCTCATATAAAGAGAGACCGGTGGCAATACTTGATCGTAGTGAGCGTAATCTACGACCTAAGGTGGTACCCTTGGTTCGAGTTCTGTGGGGGCACCACAATGTTCATGAGTCGATGTGGGAGCGGAAAGATGGCATGCGTGAGCAGTATTCGGAGTTATTCACCGCAGGTATGTCCCAATTTTGAGGGAAAAATTCCTTTGTAATGGGGGAAAGTATATAACACCCCGTATTTTTTAGTAATAAATATTTAATTAATTCGGTTAATTTAAATTACACGTGTGACGTAATTTATTTGAATTGATTTTTATGTGGTTATTAGAACATTAACCGGGAGAGATAATGATTAATATTTATGCATTATAATTTCTAAGTGAATAGTAAATAATTATTTTACATCATAGTGAGTGATAGCAACATGACAGTATTATATCTCACCCGGGTGTCGAGTGTAGACTATATGAGGTAGATATAGGATATTATTGTAGGGGGACTCGAATGGCAATTTTGAGGTCACGGTTGGTTGCGAAAGGGGAGATATAGTCTAAATAGTGTACCCGGAGGTAGTAATTGGGTCCCAGTACCTTTTTAGACATAATCGGGCCCACACGGTGGTGTTCGAGTAATTTAGGCTTGGCCATCAGCCTAATTTCGGGATTAAGAGATGTAAACCTAAGTTATGGAATTAAAGGCATCCATAACTCAAATTGAAAACCCTAGAATTTGAGAGAAGAGAAGAGGAAGGAAGTGAGGAGCTTTTGGGAGCCAAATCAAAGAGGAATTGGGTATATTCTTCATCAATTCATCTACTACACAATGTAATTAGACCCTACGAATCTAATCAGGCAAGTGGTAAACTTTCTTTCAATCTAAATTGCAGTATTTCGATTCATCTCATCGTGGATGTGATCCAAAATTCATTTGTAGGTGGGTTCATATGAAAAATTGGGTTTTTAATGAATTGGACATTATGTGTATATAAAAAGTTCAATTGATTGCGTAGTATGATTCAATGTCGTCGGAATATGAACTTTAAAAGAAACTTAGTAGATGGTGATGTTTAATTTCAGATTGTAGAATCAAATATGAAACTATTGAATGAAAGCTGGATAAAATCAAAATGGAGGAATATTCAATGATGTGTTAAATCATTGATGATTAAAGGTTTCCAGGATGATTAGGACCTGTTTTTACATGAATTAAACGTTGATTATGATTGGGTGAAGATCTGAGAGTAAACCATAAAGCTTAACTGGGTAACAATGGCAAAAAGGGAGTCGCGGGGAAGAAGGGAGTTGCCTCGATCGATCGATCGATGAGGCTGGTTTTTTTGGGTAGTTCGGCCTAAAAAAATTGTTTTTCCTTAACTCTTTTGAGGGACCTCAAGTGAATTTATTTTTGTAACATTAAATGGAACATCATACCTAGAGTCTTAGGAGATGAGTATTAAAGATTTAAAAGTTAAAGAAGGGCGTGGACCTTGAGAAGGGATTTTGTGTAATAAATTCTAAAGTATTAAAATACTAACCAAGTGAGTGAGTCCGGGTATTATAGTAGAGTGGCACTACATTAATAAATTAAGTAATGTGTAATTAATTAAATTAAGAGTCGAGAAAATAGACTCAGATATTATTGGCTAGTGCTACGGGAGTTAGGAACGGGTTAGCCGGATTTTAGACAGGTCTTTCAAACGTTTTCTCTCAAAACTGCTTTCAATGTTGGATTATTGGACCACAAGCACGTTTTAATTAGACTCAATTCTGAAGAAGAGTTTTCTCGCATGTGGAGGAAGGATTCCTGGTATATAGGTAAGTTTCTCATGAGAATTTTCAAATGGTCTCCTAATTTTAAACCAGATATTAAGAGTAGTTTATCTCCAAGTTGGGTGTCGTTTCCTCATACCCATTCATTTATTCTCTAAGTAATCATTGTATTCAATAGCACAATTGATTGGCAAGCCTCTAAAACTTGATGCTTCCACTGTGCAGATCAATAGGCCAAGTATTGCGTGCGTATGTGTTGAAGCAAACCTAATCAGGAAGATACATAAAAGAATTTGGATTGGTTGTGGGGATAAAGGATTTTGGCAGAAAGTGTTGGTTGAAAACATGCCTAAATACTACAAAAAAATAATGCCAAGAAAGGTCATGGCGAATAATCGTGTATATTTCTCCAACCAAATAACTTTAGTCATAAAAAGAAATAAATGCAGTCTATTCCTAAGGCAACCCAAGCTCGTAAGGATCATTCAGATCAAATCAATAATCAAGGTCAAGAAGAATCTAATGGTCTAGATTAAGAAGATAACATTAAACATCAAGAAGCATCCAATGATCAAGATCAAGAAGAGAACACTAAAAATGCAGTCCCAAAGCACCCTTATAGGATGTTGTAAACCACATTCCACTTGAATGTGAGGAAGGAGAATACATAGAGACTATTGAAGGAAATGTTAATCAGGTGGCTAAAGATGATTAAAGTGAATTGTATAAGAAGAATAAAAGATGTAAGTAGATTCAAGATTATTTAATTGAGATTCATAACTAAGATTTGTCTACAGGGTAAGTCTTAATTATGGATAACAGTGCTCTATCTCCTAGGGGAACTGAAATTCCTGATTATGAAAAGAAGAACCAAGCTACTTTTCATTTATATCCCTCAGATAATAAGGATAGATTTAACAACATTCCTTTTATTAAAGAACTATAACTTTTTTCCAAAACCATTGATAACAAGCTCAAGTCTATTAAGGAGCCAGCTTTTCAGATAGAATTTCATCCCTCAAGCAACTGTAAAAAAGAAACAGTTCAAAATGAAAGACCCTTTGTTTAGACGATTCACTAGATCATCTATCAAAGGTAACACTCACTTTATCTCCACATCCTCTAAATGATAAACCTTATAGTTTGGAATATATTGGATCTGCCAAGAAATCATCTTCTTTGAGACTGAAAATGCTTTGTAAGATTCATAAAATCCCTTTAATTTCTCTTTTGGAGTCAAAAGTAGATGCATCTAAAATCTTAAAGTTTTAAAGAAAATGGGGCTTTCAAGGTTATAGTAGTAGAGTTAATGGGAAAATTTGGTTTTTTTGGAGATTTGATATTCAAATTCAAATTATTGAAGACCGTGAGAAGTTTTTAATTGTTAAAGTCATTCGTAATGGTCTGAAGTCAGATATAATTCTTTCTTTTGTGTATGCTAAATGCACAAGAGAGGAAAAAAGAGTTTTGTGGGATCAAATGTGTTCTTTCTCCTATATAGTGGTGAATTATCCCCATATGGTGATTGGTGATTTTTATATTGTATCAAATCAAGGTGAAAATTAGGAGGAAATGACATTGACCATCATGATGTTGATGATTTTAACCAAGCTATTAAGGATAGTGGCCTCTCAGACTTAGGCTATATTGGGACAAGATATACTTGTTGTAATTGGGCTTATAATGGCTAGGCTAGATAGATGCCTTTTCAATAAAAAAATGTGTGGAATTTTTCCCAAAAAATACTAAATTGAATCACTTGAATAGAACAACATCAGACCATGCACATTTATTGTTATCAGTTAGTAGTTTAGAAGAGGCTTCTTTTAGTCCTTTCGCGTTTTAAAATATGTGCTGCCACCATCCAGAATTCTTTTACTTGGTTGATAAGTCTTAGAAGGTGTAGGCTAATTCTAGTGGATTAAAGAAATTTACAAAAAAGCTTAAGAGACTTAAAGTGCATCTAAAACAGTGGAACAGTGAGAATTTTAAGGATATTTTTCCAAAATGTTAAGAATTTAGAAGATTAGAATTTGCAAATGGTTCTTGCTTATGAGTTGGATAAATGTGAAGCTAATAGATTTGCTATGAACCAGTGCAAAGCTAATCTTATGGATGCATAAAATCAAGAGGAAATATACTGAAGATAGAAATCATCAATCAAATGTTTGAAACATGGTGAGGCTAATTCAAAGTTTTTTCATTCTAGTGTATTATCAAAGCATCAAAGGCTTATGATTCATTCCATTACTGATGAAGATGGTAACTTGTTGGACATGGAGCAGGATATCAGAGATCATATTATGGACTTCTACCAGAATCAATTAACAGATGATCAAAGTTATGTACTGAGTGATACCTCATATATGATTCCAAATCTTATTTCATCTGAGATGAATGAGAACCTTGAACAGTTTTCCACTGAAGAAGAGATTCTAGCTGCTATAAAGGATCTAAATGATGAATCAACTCTAGGACCTGATGGATTTAGGGAATTCTTTTATATTAAATGTTAGAATATCATTAAAAATGATCTTGTTGAGGCAATAAATTATTTCTTTACTGGTAGAGATCTCCCTTAAAATTGGACAAGCACTTCTATTGTGCTTATCCCAAAAATTAATGCCCCAAAAAATGTGGAGACCAAAGACCTATGTCTTTGTAATTTCTTTTTCAAAGTGATTACTAAGATTCTGTCTAAAAGGTTATCCATTATTTTGCCTTTGATAATATCCACTAATTAAAGTGGATTCATTAAAGGGAGATAAATCCAAGAAAATGTCCTTCTAGATAAAGAAATGGTCCACAATATTAGGAACAAATCTCATGGGGGTAATGTTATCCTCAAGCTTGACATGGAAAAGGCCTATGATAGGGTCAATTGGATATTTCTTATTAATGTTTTGAGAAGTTTTGGCTTTGGAGAGAGATGGATTGACTTTATTTGGAGGTGCATATCAAATAACTAGTTTTCTATTATAATAAATGGCCAAAACAGTGGTTTCTTTAAGTCTTCGAGGGGATTGAGACGAGGGGATTGTCTATCCCCTAGTATTTTTATATTAGTTGTTGATTATCTAAGTAGGGTCCTTAATAAATTTCAATCTTCAGGTGTGGTTAAGCCTTTCTATTTCTATACTCCGAGTGGTTATCTTATTATATCTCATCTTGCTTTTGCAAATGATGTACTCGTTTTTTGTAAGGCTGACAAGAGAAGCATCAAGAAAACTATGGACTTTATTAATGAATATTGTATCACATCTGGTCAGAAATGCAATTCTTCAAAGAGTATCTTCACAGTTGATGATAAATGCTCATCTCAGAAAAGGGATATGATATTTGTAGCTTGTGGCCTTTAGTCAAAATCTTTGCCTTTAAAATATTTGGGTTGCCCTCTTTATAGAGGGAAAGATAAGGTATCTTATTATGACAGTTTGATATGTTCTATAAGATTTAAAATCTCAGGATGGAAGTCTAAACTCCTTTCAAATGGGGGTAAACTTATCCTTATTAAACATGTGTTGTGTTCTATTCCCTCATATCTTCTAGCATCAATTTCCCCTCCTAAATCTGTCATTAGTAAAATTCATTGAATGCACAATAAATTTTTTTGGGGTGGTAGTGAAGACCAAGGTTGGAAATGTCAATGGAAAAGTTATGAATCATTATGTAACGATGTGAATGGTGGAGGTCTTGGCCTTATAAATATCAACACCCTTTCTAATGCAGCCTTCATGAAGCTATACTAGAAATTTTGCACTGAGCCTTCTCTTTGGTTTAACTATATGCTTCACAGGTACAAGAATATTAAGAATGACTCATATACTGCTTCTCATACTTTGAGGAAAATGATGGTAGCAAAAGATCTGAGCAGTAATTTCATGGAGCAAATTGATGGAGTTTAGACCTGGTTACCTGATTCATCAGGTCAGTTCACTTTGTCCTTGGCTTATGCAGTCTCCAAATATCACTTGCCTTCATCTACAGTTCTGACTAATAATTGGGACAACCATATTTCAAAGAAAATTTTCATAAACATATGGAAAATCCTCAATAATTGCCTGCCTATTGATGATAGCATTAAAAATGTGGGAATTAGATTATAATCTAGAGGCAAAGTTTGCCATCAAAATGAAGAGTACACTAATCATTTGTTTCTTTCCTGTCCTATTATCTCCCCTATTTGGAGGCACTTTTCAAGCATTCTAGGGATTTAGCCTAACATTGTTTCTATAGCATCCATGTTGCACAACTGGTGGCTGAAATCAGGTATAAAAGACTATGCAAGATTCCTTGGTAAGATTATTCCTCTTATTGTTTGTTGGGAGATTTAGAAAAGCATGAATAATGCTTTTTTTTATAATATTCCTATGTGTGCAAAGGATATTATTTCAAACTCTTCAAATCTGATTTCTTGCATTTATAAGGGGATTAATTTTAAAAATACTCTATCTTCTTTTGATAGGGGTATTCAACAAGCTTTTAACATAAAATTCTCTGCAAAGATCCAAGTTAATTTGCCTATTAGGTGGAGTTTCCCTTCATCTAGTTATTCTAAGCTTAATATGGATGGGGCATCTAAAGGAAACCCAGGCTTGAGTGGTTATGGGGGAATTCTTAGAGATGATAAAAGGAATCTCCTTTTTGCTTTTGCAAATTCTAATGGTACTTCTACTAATGCTAGTGTGGAATTAAAAGGCCTATGTGATGGTCTAAAACTGTGCCTCCAATTCAATATAAGAAATGTCCATATTGAATCTGATTCTATGTTTGTGGTTAATCTTCTCAACCACAATTGAAAACCTCCCTAGAAATTAAAGAAAGATGCGGAAGAAATCAAGACTTATTTGGAGATGTCGAAATTTCCTTTGTCTCATTGTTTTAGAGAATCCAATATGGTTGCTGATGCTCTAGCTAACTCAGGTGTTCATCCTTCTTCTCTTCAAGTATATCTCAATGTGTAAGACCTTCCTAAGATGGTGAGAGGTGCTTATAAATTAGACAAAATGGGATGCCACTACTTAATATCTTCAGTTCATTATTTGTAATGCTTTATTCTTATATTTTTGTAATGGGGTTTCTTATAAAATCCCAAAATTTTCAGCCTTTTCTCTTTGTAATGGTAGTTTCTATAAACTCCCACATTTTTAGCTTTTCCAAGTTAACTTATTGGGATCAACAATTAACTTTAGCTTTCATTATTATGTTTATAGAGCTTGTAAGTGCCACTAGAGAGGTTGTTTCTCTATGATATCTAATAATACTTGGGGGGGGGGGGGGTACTATCCCTCTTCTCTAAAAAAAATGTGTGTATCTCGTTGTTTAATGCCATCTGTGACCCATGTGCCTCCAACGACGATGTGATGGTATGTGCCTGCATAATCTCATAACAGTTTGAAAAAATAAAATTGTTAATTGCACCTTGAGTCGCACGCGAGAACAACGTACCAGGCAAGTCGGTAGGTTGTCATCGTACAAACCTTCTAAGTCAGTTCATCGTGAAGTTCGGGTTGAATTGGTCGACTTTGAGAGAAAATGAAGGGAGAAGAGGGTAGAGAGAAGTTTGGGCCACCATTTTTCTAAATATTGCCGCTTTCGACAACATTTGATATGTCGCGTGAAGATTATTGTCGTGACAATTGGTCTGCCTCGAAAGCTTACGTATGCAGAAAGTCTTAGAGATAACCAGTTTTCGAGAATTAAAATAGTATTGGACCATTTGCGTGTAACAAAATTCTATAATACTATGGATATGGCCTAAGAAGTATTAGATAATTCTAAACTTTTTCCCAACCCAACCGCTAGTTTTGGTAAGGTGGATTCTCAACTACTTTTACCGCGAATGGGGAAGCACAAAATAAGAGGTGAAGACATGAAACTCAATTGTGTGTACCAAAATAAAAGACTTTGTACTATAAGATTTACATCTCAATTTTGCGAAATGGAATCTTTACATTATTGATCACACTTTACATCATATTACATATCCCTAAGAAACTTTTCCGAATTGCTTTACAATAGTACTAACTATTATTATATTTAGTAATATAATATTCCCATACAAGCTTGGAATGGATACCACGATACAAAGTCTCGTCACTTCACACAAACCAGAGGCCAAAGACTGTTACTTCACACTAACCGAAAGCAATGGCTACAAAATCAATAAAAATGTGTCTTCGGATGATTTTTTTATTAATTTAATTTACTTGATTGTTGAGACATATTTCTAAAATATAAAATAATTCATCTAATTCGAAATGTATGCTCATATTTTTTTTGTTAAATAAAAACATAGTTATTATTTTCTCGAGAACAATAAGTTGCTTCATAAGATTCAACTCATGATATTATCGTATAGTTAAACTGTGTTTAGGGGCTGACACAGGGAGTCATATTAGGGCTTTTAATCTTTATTGTGGATTTAAATCTATTCCTAGTTTTCATTGTGACATTTTCTCCACGTAAAATCTTGGTATATGTTGCATGATTCAATGCTATGTTTTATTGCTTAAGTTTTTTTAATCACATAGGAATGATTAGAGTTTGATATTTTTGACATAAGACTTGAACACAACACAAAGTTAGAGTTGTAGGATTGATAGCTTCTTGAACTCAGAAATTGACACAACACAAACATGAATAATAAGCTGGATCAAATTAGTGTAAAAAATTAATAACCGGAAAATGACTCAACAAGCATGTAACCCTATTGTCCGAACACAGAATAAAATAGTTACTTTTTTGTTGCTAATATTTAACCTTAACAGTCTTATATGTTATAAAATGTTAATAAGTATGCTTAATTGAAAGAAAAGAGGATTGTAATTATAAGCTTTGGTATATGGTGTTTGCATGTCAACCTGAATATGACATGATTAATAAAGAGGCTGAGTTAGTGTCAATGTCACGTCATTTGATATAATTTGTTAAACAAGTGGAGTAAACAATTCCTAAATGACATCCCAGTAAGACTAAGTATGATAACAACTTTTGGGGCAATAGTATTTTGTGTAACATATTTCAATCAAGGTTCTAAAAAATGCGGGACGTGATTGAGGCGTGGAGGCCAAGCCTTAAGCCTTAGAAGCCTAGGCGGGCCTAGGCGTAAAAAGGCGTGAAAAGGCGTTTAGGCCTTCTTAATATATTTAAATATTTTTTAACCATAACAAGGATATTAAAATACAAAAATTGCACATATCATAAATATATGTCTGAATATATGCAAATTAAAATACTATTTGATTATTTTGGATGAGATAATGGTCCGGTTTGTAAAGAAATTCTTTAAAAGGCGACATCATTTCACTAAAGCATTGTTATTTTTAGAAAAAAGTGCGCCTTAAGGGTTTTACCAAGAATAAGGCGTGAAAAGCGTAAGGCGAGACGTTTCTCCCAAGCCTTAAGCCTAGGCGGATTTTTTAGAACAGTGATTTCAATATTAGTTTGAATGAGGGATGCCAATTCAAGTGTACCAAATCATGTTTGGTTGTGTCATTTTGCGTTTGTGTCGAGTACTCATCAATCCTAACCCGTGTTGTTCAATTAATCTTATCAAGTGACTTAATATTAACCCGATCACTCATTAATCATATCATGTGTGGTCCACTTGCATAAACAGTAAAATAAAACATAAGACGAGAATCCACTTCTCTCTTGACCAAGCATATAACTCACAGGGCCTTCAATAAACTCAACCTTTGTTAAATATAAATATTAGCAACAAATAACTAAATGCTATATAATTCTACAAGAATTATACGTAGCATAGTAAGAGAATAAAAACATTTGATGGGTTCATCATATAATATCATTTAAAAAGGTTAATTTATGTTATTTTTGGCTTCTTCTTATTTAATACTAACTGAATTTGTTTTTTCATAATTCTTCAAGAGTCGTGTCAATCTTAGTTTTGTATTAAGAAATAAATAACTTTGTTATGCTAATTTCATAGTGTTGAGATTGTTTTACCGTGTATAAAACATGTCCAAAATAATTACCTCTAAACTATATATTCAAGATTAGTATTCTCACTGTTATGTGGATATTTTTTTTTTTTCATTTTTTCCATTTCAAAAATGATGTGTTAGTTCTCATTTCAACCAATTTTTTTTTTCAAAATTTTTAACTTAATTATAGCAAACCAATAAATCTAAATTATATGTCATTTCAGAAGCAAATTAGCAAATGATATCTAACATTGATCCTCAGATAAATAGACATATATGCTAACCATACCATCCTTTTGCTTTAGGGTAGAGCTAATGACACTACAAAAATTCTCATGGCACTCCAAAAATTTAGCCCAATTACTCTAATACCCTTCAACCTCACAATCTCCTTTCCTTTCATTTTTAACACAAAATCTATCAAATGCCTAAAATTAGAATTATAAACACAAAATTAGAGTTATATATTGGCACAAAAACTGTTAAAAATAAAAATAAAAATTGTTGATTTTTTTTTTTTTCCGAGAAAACAGCTTTTACATTTCTTAAAAACAGTTTTTTTTATTAAAAAAAAACTGAAAACTGTATTTTTTTTACTAAAAATATGGAAAACTATTTCATAAAAGCTGAAAATTGTAATTAATTATTAAAAATTAAAAATAATTAAAAATAATTTCAGGCAACATTTTATGACCTTTCTTTAAGGGAAAACTCTAGACGTACACAACAATTGGATACACATATTAAACACGCTCGCTAAAAGACAAGGGAGAATGTTAAAAAATGTTAAATATTTTTTAAAAAAATTAAAAAATTGTTGAAACCTTTTTTCCCCCAAAAAACAGTTTTTTTTTTTATTTCATAAAAGTAATTTCTTCTAAAAACAGTTTTTTATTAAAAAACTGAAAAGCAGCTTGTTAAAAAATTAGTGGCACAAATTTTTTGATAAAAAAAATTAGTCTAATAATGTAGAATATTTTTGTAATCTTTTTTTTTATTTTATAGAAAAGCATTTTGGTGGCATGGACTCACATTCATTAAATGCTATGGGTTCGAGCGAGCGGCACTCGACAACTTTTAAGAAATAGTTTTTCATATTTAAAAAAAAATGCAGTTTTTCAGTTTGTTTTTTTATAAAAAAAATTGTTTTTAAGAAATGAAAAAACAGTAATTTTTTTGTAATAAAAAGATTTTTTTTTTTATACATAAAAGCATTTTGGTGGCATGAACTCACATTCATTAAATAATATGGGTGTGCGCCAACAGCACTCGGAAGCTTTTAAGAAATAGTTTTTCAAATTTTTAATAAAAAAAATACAATTTTAATTTTTTTTTAATAAAAAAAACTGTTTTTAAGAAATGTAAAAGTTGTTTTCTCGGGAAAAAAAAAGATTTCAACAATTTTTAACTCTTTTAAAAAATTGTTTAACAGTTTTTCAACAATTTTTATTTTTATTTTTATTTTTAACAGTTTTGTTCCAATATATAACTCTAATTTTGTATGGGCTTAATTTTTAATTATGAAAGTTTGGACTTAATATGTAAGTCCAAAAAATTAAGTCCAAACATTTATGGTTATGGTTCATAATTAAAAAAATTAAGTTCAAATATTTATGATTATAACTCTATTTTTAACAGTTTTTGTGCCAATATAAAAAATTAAGTGACATAATAATTATTTTTTAAATTTGTTTGATTTTAAAGTAAAAAGTAATTTTGTCTTTCAAAAAATTTGTGAATTGTTTAAAAAAAATTTAGAGTGCGATTAACTACTCCCTTTGCTTTATTTCATTATTGATAGATCCTTTACTAATGCGACAAAAAAGGGGTCTATATCCTAGTAATATTACACTTTTAACAGCTAGCTTAAGTCAACTTGTGGTTGAACAAGTCAATGAGGTACAATCTAGATAATAGTCGTAAGCGCACAATTTTCATATTTTTATAATTTACTTTGAGCTTTTTATTTGGTACTTCAATATCGATGGTACAATGATTTTGATATAATATGTTTTTTTAAATAGTTTTTTTAGTGTATTCCATTTGTAGTTTGCAGTCTGTCTAAAATTAATGGTCACATACTTAATAAATATTAAAATAATAAAAAAATCTACAAAAGAACAAAATAATTAAAATAATAAATAATAAAGAACTGAAAATATATAGTTAAGCGTTTATTATCCCAAATCAACAGAATTTCTTACTAATGTGCTTTGAAACTTCTTACTTATCACTATAAATCAAGGTTCTAAAAAATGCGGGGGTGATTAAGGCGCGGAGGGCAAACCTTAAACCTTAGGAGCCTAGACGGGCCTAGGCGTAAAAAGGCGTGAAAAGGCGTTTAGGGCTTCTTAATATATTTTAATATTTTTAACCATAACAAGTCTATTAAAATACTAAAATTGCACATATCATAAAAATATATCTGAATATATGCAAATTAAAATACTATTTGATTATTTTGGATGAGATAATGCTCCGGTTTGTAAAAAAATTCTTTAAAAGGAGATATCGTTTCACTAAATCATTGTTGTTTTTAGAAAAAAGTGTGTCTGAAGGGTTTTACCAAGAATAAGGCGTGAAAAGCGTAAGGCGGGGCGTTTCTCTCAACCCTCAAACCTAGGTATGCCTAGGGGGAGCCTAGGCGGATTTTTTAGAGCAGTACTATAAATTCCTTATTTTTGGTCTGAATGGAATTGAACACCAAGTTTGTAGAAAATAAAAATGCGCGCAAGCACCACAATTCCACCAAATTTGGTGGTACAATGTAACTTTTAGTCATGTGTGGCCTTATTATATTAGAATTTTAAGTGTTTAGTCTTATTTTTAAAGATTTATTTGTGTTTATTTTCATGTACTTATTTTTTTTAGTTATTGATACTATTATAATCATTATGGGACAAATGTCATTCTCGACACAGAGTAATTAAAGATAATTTTGAATGATTATGAAACTTAATACAAATTTTAAAATACATGGGATGAAACCCTAAATTTTTTTAAAATATGAGACTAAAACCAAAAAAATTATATTATATTATGCGAGTTATCTTAACTAGAAGTTGCGAGTATAAAGTCGTATGAACTAATTTTTATTAACCTAACTTGTCGTGTGTAATGGCACATAGCATTGTGACTAATAAATGGTTGATTTAGCAAGTTGGGAAATTTTTAACATGTCCCCGTTTAAATTGATCATATATTTTATTGCATTTAGATAACATAATTTACTGTTAGAGTTTTAGAGATTAAACTACATGTTATATATAGATTATTTGCCAACTATCATTATATATGCTTATCATCCATCATTCTTGGGCTTTTGCTCATCCTTTCTGTTTTTTTTAAACAAGCATGTGAAGTGGCAATTGGAGTTCACATTATCTAGGCTGTGCCACGATGGTTGCCCATGCACATAAGTTACGATGTACTTGAAAAATGTGATATATTGGCCTGAACAATTTTTGTTCGACAGTTACCTACTTATCTATAATATTTTCTTGTTATCATAATCGTTGATAAAAAGTAGTAAGTAGTTATACTTGCGTTAAAGCACATGCAATTTGTACGCAATACATATACACACACAAAGACCAAAAATGTTTACTTAAAAAGGTTATGATATTTTAATTTTTATTTAAAATGTTCAAATTATTTAGTTTTGGCTAATATTTTATGGGGATTCACATTTAGATCATATTAGACCTTTTTGTAGACATTCTAGTCCCACTATGTTTTCCCCTTACATATAAGTCCTACTCCTAATTTTTTGAATTTTTTTTTCACAATTTTACCTTTTTAAAACCAGCCATCCATAATTTCCTTGAGAAAGTTACATAAGTGGTTGAACTTTTTTTTTTAATCTTCAAATGATCATAACTTTTAATTGACATATTCGTTTTTCGCAAATATACTATTTTTGAATTCTGCTCGACGAGATCTATCAAACAAGATCCATGAAGCCTATATAATTTCAAAGAAAAAAATTACACAGATAGTAAACTTTACTGTATGCACCAGAAAGAGAAATAGATTTATATCTGTAACATTTTCACAAAAAGTAATATTTACTGTGCAAACACAGTATATATGTACACACACACACAGAGAGTGGATTCAAACCCTTTTTTTTTTTTTGAAATTATCTTATTTTTAAAGGTCCACGCTATCCAACAACCTTCATTAGAGCTTCGATTTGGGATGGGTAGGGTTAGCATTGGGTTAGTTTATATTTGTAATATTTTCACAAACAGTAATATTTACTGTGTTATAACACACACACACACACACACACATATATATATATATATACACCAAACCTCTTTTTTTCGATATTATTGTATTCTCAACGCTCCGCGCTACTGACATTCAATCCCCAACACCACCCACCTCCATTATCGGCGCTACAACAACATTCATCAGAGCTCTGATTTAGGGTGACATAGGGTGCCGCTGGCGCGAACCTTAGAAAATAATAGAATATTTGATAAATGGGGTTTGGATCAACTGAAGCTCCGGGTTGGGGTGGGTAGGGTTGGTATTGGATTAGTTTATATTTGTAACATTGTCACAAACAGTAACATTTACTGTGTTATAAAACAGTATATATATATATATATATATACAAACCTCTTTTTTCTGATATTGTCTTATTTTTAACGGCCCGCGCTAGCGGCATCTAATCCCCGCCACCACCACCCCCGATGGTAGGAGCTCCAACAACCTTCATTAGAGTTCTGATTTGGGGTGACATGGAGTGCCGCTGGCACGGACCTTAGGAAATAAGAGAATATTGGATAAATGGGGTTTGGATCCATCGGAGATCCAGTTTGGGGTGAGTAGGGGTAGCATTGGGTTAGGTTTATATCTATAATATTTTCACAAATAATAAATGTTACTATTTGTGAAAATGTTATATCGGCACCCCATGCCACCTCAAATCAGAGCTCTGGTTAAGTTTGTTAGAGCTCTGACAATGGGGGTGGGTGGTGATGGGGATTGGATGCCGCTGGCGCGAACCGTTAAAAATAAAATAATATCAGAAAAAAGAGGTTTGGATATATATATATATATATATACTGTGTTATATGAACACAGTAAATGTTAATGTTTGGTGTATTTTTCAATATGAGCCATTAGGTCATCAATAGTTGTGGCGTCCTTCTTAGTGAGGGATTGGTGCAAGAGGCAGGAGCTGGGTAGGCCAATCTTAAAGGATGCCACAGTGACCTGCTCCGAGCAGTCCTCAACCTCGTTGAATAACTCCCAATATCTTTTTGCATAGTCTCTCAGGCTCTCCTGGGGCATTTTCTTCATTGTCAACAAAACATCCATCCTCTTCGAATGGGAGTTGCTGGTAATGAAGCGAGCTGTGAATAGCTCTTCTAGGGACTCGAAGCTCTTGATGGATCTGTGAGGGAGTTTCTCGAACCACTTCTGGGCCACGTCATGAAAGCTCGATGAAAATATCCATCACATTAATGCGTACTTATGGTTTTAGAGGGTCATGGCATGCCTGTACTGCCTAACTTGTCGTTCTGGGCGAGCCCTTGGATTTGAACGTCGAACTTCAGATCTGATCTTGCGAGGGGCAGGTTGCCCTTGAATATCCCTTGCTTGAGGGGCATTGCTGCTGTGTCCAGACATTCCAAATTCTTATTCGTGAAGGTTTTCTTAAAGGAAAACAAACGTTTCCCATAGACGGCGCCAATTGTGGTGACAATTAAACTGAACACAAAATAACAAGCAAAGGCAATCACCAGAATAAATAACTTGAAAGAATTGTAATCACACACGACACAAGATATACGTGTTTCAGTAAGATTGCCTACGTCTACGATGGTGTTCTCAGTATTTTATTTCTCTTTACTCTGGGGGAGTGTTTACAAAATTGCTTGCCCTTTGCCCCGGGCTAAGGGTTTAATATATACATGTTGTTTCTCGAATAGTGGCGGTGTTGGGCTCCTCCACGTTAGCCCATAATCCCTAGAATATCTCCTTGAGAGATTTTACCAATTGAATAGGTCACAACTGAATCAGCTATAGCGCGATGCCTCTAGACTTTGGGCCGGACTTAATTGGGCTACTCGTCTGGGCTAGAATAACTAATCGAGGTACCCACACTCCCACTGACTTCACCTTATTTAATTAATTTAGGATTTCCAGTTTCCATTATTCTAGTCGTATGATTATGACACTAGAATTTATACCCCTTCGACTTTTTTGGATACCCAATGAAATGACAAGATAATATCCAAAGGTCCAATTTCTTTTCATGAGGGTTATAAATTCTAGCTTTTGTTGGGCATCCCCACACATGTAAATATCTTAAATTGGGTTTTCATCCTTTCCAGAGTTCAAAAGGTATTTTTGAAACTGACTTACTAGGAACTCGATTTAAGATGTGTACAACAGTCATTAAGGCATGTGTCCACAAAAATGTAAGCAATTGAGTCATACTTATCACACTTCTAACCATCTCTATAATGGTACAGTTATGCCTTTCAATTACACCGTTTTTCCAAGGTGATCTTAACATTGTGTATTTGAAGAATATACCCAAATTTTCTAGGAGTTTAGCAAATGGTCCACAGCATTTCGCTGACTCATCATATCTACCATAATATTCACCTCCTCTATCAGACCTAGTAATTTTCACCTTTTTACCTAGTTGCTTCTCAACCTCATTTATGTATATTTTGACAACATTCAAAAACTGAGATTTATCATGCAACAAGTACAATATACAATAATGTGAAAAATCATCTATAAAGGTGATGAAATATTTTTCTCCACCAATGGATAAAATATCAAAGGGTCCAGATATATCTGTATGTAATATTTCAAGTAAGTAGCTGGGTGCTTCTTATGGATCCTTTCTTTGCCCAATCCAGGTTATAGAGTATTCTAAATTTAATAAGCCTTTCAATTATTGGCCTAGATATGTGCTCCAGTATTTTATGCCACAAATAAGCATATTTTTCATCATTAAGTGTACGTTTCATACCAAAATTAGGATGCAGAGTTATAAGGGTTTTAGAAAAATTCTTTTCAAGATTCAATTGATATAAACCATCTAATATAAATCATGCCACAAATAAGCATATTTTTCATCATTAAGTGTACGTTTCATACCAAAATTAGGATGCAGAGTTACAAGGGTTTTAGAAAAATTCTTTTCAAGATTCAATTGATATAAACCATCTAATATAAATCCAAAACCAATATTAATAGAATTTTTAATTAAACCAAAACCATTATCCTGTAACTCAACCGCAAAACCGTCTAAAGTAAGTTTGGAAATAGAAATTAAATTTTTAGAAACTGAGGGAACATAAAAAAGTCTCTTGCAAATCTAAAATAAATCCAGAACATAAAATCAGGCGAAAGACTCTAATAACTTCTATTTTAAACTTTGCTTTATTGCCCATGTAGAGAAAATGATTATTTGAATTTATTTTCGTAGATAAAAGTGAAGCCCTGCATCGAATTAGAAACATGACACATAGAACCATAATCAATCCACCAAATGTTAGAAGGAACATTAATAAGGTTTGATTCGAAACAAACATAAATAAAAGTCTTACCCTTTTTCTCGAACCATGCCTTTCCCTTATTTTTGCAGAAGTGACACTGTCATTCTTTTCCTTCTTCACAACAGATGATGGTTCATCTTGATGAGATGGTCCTGGACCTTTCTTAATTCTATTTATAGTCTTCTTCTTAAAACCAACTCCTTTGACTATGAGATCTACCACCTGTCTTTTAGTCACATTGCCATTCTGTTGCTTGAGTCTACCTTCCTCCTGTACTAACATGTTTTGCAAATTATTTGCATTCCACTTATCTTTAATAGTGCTGTAATTGATTTGGAAGTGCCCATACTCAAAAGGTAGGGAGTTTAGGACGAATTGGATAAGAAAAGCTTGTCCACTGTCGTGGTCAAAACCCTAAGTCTAGCTGGCAGATTTTTCATCTCTGTAATGTGTTCGTTCATGGTTCTAGTACCATCGAACCCCATAGTGGTCAGGTGAGCCATCAATTTCCCGGCAATGGATTTATCAGTAGTGTGAAAGCGTTCTTTAATGTTGTTTAAATACCCTTTCACTTACGTAGTTTCAGTTAGGGAGGTCTTTGTGTTATAAGCAACACACATTTGCATGAACATAAAGCCAACCTATTGGATCGATACCACGCTTCATGGACAAAAATTTCATCCTCGCTACTGGTATCAGTAATTGCAGCGGGTTCATCACACAAAATTGCCATGTCCATATCAATAACCCCTAGGCTAAACTCGATTTGCTCATTCCATTAAAAAGAAATTAGTTCCATTAAATTTGGAATGAGAGTAAGCATGTCGATATAGGTTAAGGGGAACTGCAAATTAATAACAATGTTCAAAAATTAAATTTTACACATAACAATAATTGCAAGGGTTGAATATTGAATATCTGACTAAATAAAATTTTGGCAGATTTCTCAAATAGTCCAAATATCACGGAATTTGTATTAGTCATCTCATAGTATTCCCTTTAATTCATTTATCACGCTCCCATAATTTTGGCATCTGTGTTTGTTGCCTAAACATTTCATACCATGATTAATGGACTTAATATCAACTATTCAATTTTCACAAAACAGTTCTAATGTTGTTTAATCCAGATATTAGCATGTGTTTCGCCTTAATCCAATTTTACAACGAATATTAGAATAAACTTTAATGAATGTAAGTGTAATATTCGCACATACAGTCTCAGCTTGTGTTCGGCCTTTGACTCAACTTAAATACATAATTCCTTACACGTCTCAACTTAAATATAGTTAATCATGCATTAATATCAACTATAATATGTAATCTACAAGTAATCGTCAAGATATGAACAATAGCTTAAATGCCTCAAAACAAAATTGCCCATGTATAGAAAAATCACATAATACATGAATTTTGTCAAAAATAACAAAATTGAGTTTTCATCATAGAATCGAAATAAAACATGTTAGAAAACCAAGATTTTTTTTCGAAACGTTAAAATCAATTTTTTGTCAAAAGATATAAGCCCTAAGATTATTTTCCAAGAGGGTAAAAAAGGGATTTGGGGGGCCTTAACGGACTTGAATCTTCGAAAAACACGTTACATCACGATCGAAGGATGGAAAATTCGATCACTAGCACGTTTTGATTCAACCCACCAAGTTTCAAGTCAATCGGACACTAAAATTTTGAAAAAACACTATTCATTGCGGTAAAAAAAAAAAAATTACCCTAAAAATTATTTTGCCCTAAATCACAATATTCATCCAATTAATCATAAAAACTGAATAATTTCCTCATTATGACGATTTTAGGTGTTTTTTAGAATAGTTAATAGCCTCCAAAACATATGAATCATTCACGGGACATATTAGGGTTCTTCACAACACAAAAGGGGATATAATTATAGGAGAGTTTAATAAAAAAATAAGGACTGTTTTATGCGATTTTCATTCTCAATATCACACAGATATGAGGATAAAAAATTTCAAAATATTAATTTTTATTAGTTATATAAAAGTCTTATACTAGTTCAAAAAAAATTGAAAACATAAAATTGCATGCAATGGATCTACTGTTATAAGAAAATTTTCGTATATGGACAGCATGAGATTATAAATTTAAGGCTCTAATACCACATGTTAATCAAGACTGTTTTGTTATCATAAAATCAGATATAAACCATAATGTTGTATCTCGGTTTTAAAAATAATTTTGTCATGAATCCATAATGTTTTATCTTCATGTAATCACATAATTAATTATTCTATATAACTATGATTGAATACCAACATTTGTCCATTTCTATTGATTGAAAAAAAGTGACTTGAATGCTCATAATAATTGTTCATTAGAACCATTTGTTGTGCCCAGAATTTTTATGAGAAAATATGAATAATGAAAATTTCGAATTTTCTCCCCTACCTCAGAAATAGTGTATTATAAGATAACCCTAGATGGTGTAGGCCTCCGCTATTTATAAGGGAGAGAGGGTTGAAAATCGTAGTCAAAGTAGAACTTTTTTCAAAGTCTCCCACTAACCATCAAGTGGTTATAAGATAGGAATAACCCAATCCTTTAATTTTTGTATTTATCACGTGCCTAATTAATTATCTGATATTTATTAAGACCACATAAATGTGAAATTCATAATTTCGAAATTTAATATAATTGAAATTAAAAACATAATTTCGAACTTTAATTATTAATTTCCAATAAGAATAATTGTTTCTATTAAGTACAACCATGTTAAATGTGATCTCACTAAACCTCTTAACGGGTGGGGATCGGATCGGACCTAGGGTGATCCAGATCCGTTTAGCAAGAACGTATTCAGATTCAGATCGAATTTTAGTCGGCTCTAGAATATTGGATCCAAATCCATACCAGATCGGATCAGATCGGGCTCGGGTCCAGGTCTGGCAATATATATAAGTTTGTTTTTAATTTTTATTTTATCCCAATTCTTTTTTTTAATCTTAGATTAAAATATTTTGTAATTTATTATAGTGTATGATTCGTGTAAATAAAATATATATTTCTTTGATCTATATATATTTATACATATAATACTTACATATTATATAGATATAGATATATTAATAAATACATAAATTTATATATTTCATATTTAATCGGATCGGGTCCTTAACGGATCGGATTAGGCTAAATTCATATTTAATCCATTTAATAATCGAGTAAAAGGATAATCTAGTAATGAGATTTTAAAATATTATCTAGACCCGAGTAAACGGATTGGATCTGGATCGGATTTGAATCCAAATCCAAACTTGGTCCATTGACAGCCTTGATTCTCACCATAGTATACTGTAATTCTTTTAATCTTAATGCTTCCAGGTCAATGGGGGTTAGCACCAACGAGTGGCCCAAGCCCAATTCGAGCATTACACTCCCTAATAGATCCACCGCAAGCAATCGCAATCTCACCAAAAATAACTGAAAAAGTCCATAGTATCATATATATAGATATATTGTGCTCACGCGCGTACACACACACATATATGACTATTAGTATGATACCCACGTAAAAATTGACAATCATAAAATAAAGAATCTAATATATTATTTAATTTATTATATTACTACATATAGCATTCGCTTGTAAAAAAGTTAGTAAAAATAATATTCCCAATTACTATAATAATAATTATTTCTTTTTTGTCAAGGAGAGCCGTATTTTTCCGAACTTAGTGCTTTCATATATCACAATTAAAATAATCCATAAAATGACTCACTAGAATAAAATAATATGCCCAAAACTGACTTGTGAAAACATTAATGTAAAGTATTAATAACCAAGAGCTAATGGAGGACGCGAGTTGTCGTTTTGTGCGTTTGTGTAATGAAGTTGGGAGGTCGACACGTGGTGCGCACTCCGAGTTTGTAGTGGGGGAAGAATGGTTGTCCTTTTCATTGATGATGATGATGATGTTACACATGCAATCTACGAAATCATTTGGTGGAGGGTCAAGGGTCCACACACTCAATATCTACACCATTATTATATATCTAGGTGATTGAATCTCCCACTCCTTTTTATCTCTCTGGTCATGCCTTTCAGCTTTCGATCCCCCATTTGTCCTAATTATTGTCACTTTAACAACCTTAATTAGTTGTTGACCCTTCTTTACTACATAAAGACATATCTAATGTATTAAATAAAAATCATTTCGTGGATATTTTAAATTCAGAGATAAATTAATTTACTCTTAATATGAGATAATTTTGTTTTTACTTCGCTCACTTAATAACACCAAATTAAATTCAATCACTTTTTCTTGTTCTTTGTATTTACACTTTAGCCATAAAATTAAAGCACCTTCAATTTTCGTAAAATTTACAATATTATACCATTAATGCTTGTGTTACAAAAGTTCAAATTTTTTAATAAATAATGACCAAACTAAAAATAAGAGGGGAACAATCTCTTTTATTTCATCCCTTTATTACCTTTTATTCTCTCTCTCTCCCCACCCCCCTCTTCGCTTATCTTTTTTCCCCCCCAAATTAGTTACCTTTTTTTCCTTCGCATCTTAGTTCTTGCTCACCCCTTGGCACTCTGCTCTTCTCCCCGTCTCCTTATTTTATTCGTCTCCTCAACGCAAGACAAAAGTCGTTGACACTACTCTCTTATTTCTAAATGTTTCTAAATGTTGTTGCTTATATCTCATCTTTTCTTCCTTATCCTCTATTTTTTCTTTTTATATCATCGTAACACCTCGTTTTCTTTTTTATTCCTCGAGGTTATCTCCTCCCGCTTTCCAACGACAATCTTATATCATAATCTTTTAATAAAAAAATCTCGCTTTTAGTATCTTTTCTCTAAATCAAATAAAGAGTAATTTTTTACATTTACCGTTTTTGTTGTTGTTATTTTAATCATATTCTAGACTCGTCGAGAGTTTAATTAATTATTCTCACTTATTATTATTACTACTACTACTACTATTACTACTACTACTACTACTACTATGTGTAGGTGCTTAGTCGACCCATGTCAATCTCCCCCCCCCCCCCCCCCCCAACACACTCACACACATATTAGCTTTAATACTTATCTTTATTCAAGTATTAATCATACAATATCTTTATCAATGACTTATACAACTCCTAAACTATACTAGTTACCTAAAAAACAAATCTTCGATTTCAATTATTTCTCAAGAAGTACAATGACTTATACAACTCCTAAGTGTCATTGTTCGCAATTATTATTATAGAATATTTCAAGAAGGACACCTTAATATATAAAGCGACCTCTAGATTACGTGAGAAAAGCTCCCATGATTGAGATCCCACCATAGATAAGTGGGACATGGATTAATTTTAGAGGGTTCCTGCCAAAAACCCCACAAAAAATTTACATTAATAATAGAACTAAGATGACTAACCTATAGACTAACTGCCCTAATCCCGGAGGAAATTGAAGGGGCATTAGGTTGACTTATCCCATGAATCAAGACGCATGTCATTGCTACCTAAACCGTGCCTAGGCATAATCGACCATCGACTCAAAAGAAATCTATTAAGACTGGACTACTCCAGAGTGATAGGATATCAACCAATTACTTATTCATAATAAATTCCTATATTGGATTAACTACAACAAAAATAGACTCAATTAAAGGCCGATCAAATTCAATCTTGATCATTAAGAATGTTTTAATTAATTAGCACTCTTTGGTTATATAAATAGGACACAATCGATAATCTGTTAACTTGCACCATATTATAGTATCAATTTGAACTCTTATATCGAAATCCTAGCACTCCATATTGTCTCCCTTTAAGTAAATAAACACCGTTCTCTTTCACCACGGACTTAGGCAAGGTCGACTTGCTAAACATTTTATATTATGTGTTGTTTTACATTAAGTACTACATTCTAGGAATAATTGGAAATTACAATTCTTTTATATTCATTTCCCTACTTATTTTATTTTAATTCTTAGTGTTATCATCTAAGACTAGTATACGAATTCATTTTTAGTAAATGTATACTAACTATGAATGATAACAAATAACGAGATATACATCACATAAAATCTAACCTAGAGAAAATAGTATAGTGAGATGAGGAAAATAGAATGAAACTAGATTTACATGGTTCAATCCAAAGCGGTGCATGTGTCCATAAGTGCAGGTGCTTAATTTATTGATTCAGTGGGCAAAAGCCATGGATGAATGGAGAATACAATCTTTCAATTTTGCTCTTGACTTGGATATCGTAATGGTATGAAAATATATCTTGATCCCTTTACAATGAGGGATTGCATGCTGTTTATAGAATTTTTAAGAGAGATAATAGAGAGGGACATGTTTCATGCCTTTATAGGTTAGGCAGGTACACCTTTTACATGCAAGTGGGAGAATAGAATATTTGTATATCTCCATCACATGGGGTGAGCTTTTGACGTCATTCAATCACACAGTACATGTTTGATTTGACGAAGTTACATAAATATGGTAAACTGTTGTGATCTAGAGGGACTATGCTGACTGAATGTGACACTAGAGTCTACCAGGTTGCCTAGGTCGACTAGGCTGATAACTGAGCCGACTTTCTTTCTACGAGTAAAAGGTCCATGTGTCCTCTTCTGGTTGGTCCACGAGTAGTACCATATTTATCGTATAACAAAGCTCCCAAGACGTTTCTCCCGATTGAGGATTGTGTGAGATTCTCTGAAGCATTGCGTCTTTTGGGTATGTGCTGAGCTGAGTGAGTGAGTGAAGTATTAACTGCGGAATGTCATCGGCTTCCATGATTCTGGTTGTCTATAAAGATTCTTGGTGCACGCCGAGCAGCTTGACTTATGAAAATTTTCTCTTAGATTTGAACTTAACACGTGTCAGATATTGGGAGCGACGTTTGTTGCAATTATGAAGCACGTGCCTAGACTATGCACTTCGGCAAATCGCATCGACAAATCACATCGACAAATCGCAGGAGCACGAATCATAAAGCACGTGCCTAGAATATGCATTTCTCTATCCTTAGTGCTATCCGCGGAGGATGAGTGAGTATATTACTAGTGTTATATATTTTATTGAGGTTATTCATTTTAGTGATGTGATATACGATTATAATATGGTATTGATTACATCTTTATAGAAATGGTCAGTACGATAGTGGGAAGTTAGTGCAAGACTATCAGAGTGGTTGCATTAGTGCAACATGTTTTGTTCTAGCGAGGTCTCACCTGCAAGAGGGTTGGACTCGCACTTATATTATCTACCTAAAGACTTCGGGAGGGATATTGGGCTCGAGATATTCGATACCGGTGTGCGTAGGGACTTTGTTGTTATGATTCAGTATATATTGGGTTTACTGTTGAGCGAAAATATTTGACTCATTATCATGTGGAACGCTCAGGACTTGGTGATAGGTAGAGAGAAATAATATATCTACCCTTTAGAGATGTGATAGTTAAGAGTTAAACTCCTATGTTTGGAATCAAGATTTTGAGAGTCTTGATTGTATGTGTAAGAGGTTTGCAAATTGTGATTACCACCAATACTGGATGATAGTGGATTGGCGAAATGTTTTTTGTGTAGGTGTAATTACGAGAAATGATGGAACTTGCCTGTCAAGGAACGGAGTAAAGGGGTACATGATATGGACGGAGGACCTAACATATTTTGATAACCGACAACGCTAGGTAGTAGTGTATCAGGGGGGTTCCTTATTTGGATTTCGCTTTACGAGACATCCCACGCATGAAACTTAGCGTAAGGTTGGAAATAGGGAGATGTCTGGTCAGTAGTTCATGAGTTCAGTACCTCAGTCGTACAAGGAATAGGTAATTGTATATGTAAGATGGAAGTTGAATTATGATTTAAGGCCAGTAAATCCGGTTGTGTGGTAAGAATGCATAGAAAGTTTTGTTTTATCACCATGAGTTGAGGGGTGGAACGATTATAGGAGGATTTAAAAAATTTTGATTTCTAGGGTGATTGAGAGTACCCAAGTGTTGTAAATGCATTCGAAACACAAGGGAAATAAGGAGTTTAGATGATTTTAATGTGGATTATCTGGGAAGAATTTTTAATACAAGAGACGAGACTTGTATTGGTTAAGATGTATAGATCATTAGTGATTTATTTTAATTATTGTACTTATTCGAGAGAATTATTGTATTTATCTGAAGAGATTTGAGATTCGTAGTCCCTCTTTTGTTGATTGTGGGATTTAGATGATCTATACCTCGTATTTTGTGGGATACAGGTAATTTTATCGATGAGTAGCACTTCGTTCGCTCTCCCCGTGCGATCGGGGTGTTACAAAGGTGGGCATCCTGGTTAGCTAATATTAAAATCGTCCGAGTGGAAGGGACGTGGGAATGTATGTGAGGAATATGTGTTTGTGGGACTAACATAACGAGGTAGAAGTAGTAGAGGGAATTAAACGTTGCATGAAGAACGATAATCCACATATATATATATATATATAAACACACACATATACGGGTGTGATTAGAGTAGCTCACCCGAATTTAGTTGGAAGGCTGTGGAAAGCCATTTAAAAGGGGTATTCCTTGAGAAGGTTAGAGTTTAATCATTATGGAGAACGCTCGGAGCGGAGTTGTAATTAGTCAAATGTGAAAGCGACTTACGCATACAAAGAGTGATGATGTTAGTATGGTCTAAAAGGTCCAGAAGTGCACTTCGTGGAGAAAAGTGCACGGGTCAGAACTTTTGGTACACGCCAAGGAAAGAAGGGAGTATTAAGTGTCACCTAATGTGAGACATTTTTAGGAAAGCACGATGTTTAGCAGGACATAGTGAGTATTCTCTGTATGCACAACTCATAGATAGAGATTGGTTGAAATAAGAAGATAAACCATAGAATTGTGTGGCTATCGACAATTCCTATAATGGGAGAGGTCGATAGAGTCGGTAAAATTTCTCGGATGGGTTACCATATTCAAGATAAGATAAAGGGTTCATCCGAATGTATGAAACAAATCGCCCAGGAAGGAAGTGATTGACATTCCTTTGGGATGATTTACAATGTGCCCCAGTCTTCCTTTGAAAGGAAGGGATCGTGCCGGTACGCGGTCCTACACGACATTATTTTCTGAATCGGGATGAGATTTTTTTTCCACCTTAAATATGGGATTTTAGGAAAAAAATGGAGATAACGTTTCGTTATGAGTGGAAGGTATCACCCACAGCCGAGGAGCAGGCGTATGGTGATTAACGATTAGTGGGGCTGCGCGAAATTTTTTTTGGAGGCGTGATGATCATTTCATTCCCACAACGGTTATAACTAGCACGTGAAGTACAGTAGAGTAGAGTTCCGTGGAAGCACTCGTACCTGTTTGTCGTAAACGAGATGCGTATGGAAGTTTTGGTGTGGAAGAACCTTAACTATTCTCCCTCTGCGTAGGTTTAGAGGTAAGCGGATAACCAGAATTTTGCATCGGTCGAGAATAATTCGACGATTATGGTGGAAGTCCACGACTGTTTGGGGCGAACAAGTGTGGTCAGATGTTCGTATGGTTTCTCCCAGAATGGGAGTTTTGTTGTTAGATAAATTCGAGTAGTTGTTATCTAGTGAGGTGTGACCTCCCAATGACATTGACATAATGGAAATAAATAGTGTATATGCGTGCCTTATGCGAATGTTGTCGGATAGTAGCACAACGTGAAGTATCTTTAATAAAGAGTGTTAAACCAACTTGCTGTGAGGCGTGGGTTATAGTGATTGAACGCCTTACTATATGGATAGGTTGCGTACTGATAAGGTATCCAAAATGTGTTTTACTAGGTAGGCCTTCTTTTTCGAATTTCAGGACGAAATTCTGTTATTAGGGGGGAAGTATGTAATACCCCGTATTTTTATTCTTTCTAAATTTGGGGATTTATTAAATTTAATGTGAGTTATTAATTTAATATAAATTCAAAAATTAATTATTTTTGTAATTTCTAACGTGACGAGAGTTAGTAATCATTGGAAACTTGTTGAATATTACTAATGAGTAAAGTAATATATAATATTGGTTCTATTAAATGTCACGAGTGAATAAAATGATAATTTTGGAAATTTAAGTCGGGACGCGTCCGTGTCGTGTCGGGACTAAATGTTGATTAATAAAAGTGAATAAATTATAAGTTACCCGTATGGTCATTTCGAGTACGCCAAAGTGTCCGGAAGGGTCGAGATAGTCAAAATAATGTACCCGGGGGCTTAGTTTAGGTCTCGGGGTATTTTTAGGCCTAATTAACACCTCGGGAGGGAGTTTTGGACATTTTATATTTTTAAGCCTGAAAACCCACGAAAATTGTAAGGTTATATCAGATGCTTAGGGTTGCCTTCTAGGGTTAACTCAACCAAAAAAAAGAAACGTCCATTGAAGAAGGAAGGAGAGAGCTTTCCAAAGAGTTCTAGGCCAAGAACTCCTTCGTTTGCGCCGCCGTCGCTGCCAAACGATAGATCGCGTAACAAGGATCACCACCACACCGATTTCATCCACAAATCGTAAACAAAAATCCCCATGCAAGTATTTATCTTGCTTAATTTCGTTAATGCTTCATTCATATTAGTTTAGGGTTAATTATGATGAGTCTTTGTGAATGAAAACCCATGTTGGTGATTAGAAATCGCATGTTGTAGTGATATAAGCAATAATCTGGAAATCCCTTTCACATGTAGAGATTGAACTACGAATTTATATTAGTTTAGAAGTAGAAATTCTGGGAAAAGAATAAGAAGAACTAAGTTAAAGAAATTTCTAGGGTTCATGAGAATTATATAAGTTTTGGCCCTTTTAACCCATGAATCTTGATGAAAACTCGCATGCTTTACGTAGGATATTGCTAATTTGGGTTTATAATGTTTGTGGTATAAATTTTTGGGAGTTTGGGAGTTTAAAATTTGGATTTTGATGAGGTTGGATGATAGAACCCGTAACTGGTATTCTGCAGATTCGCCATACCTGTTTGATCCATCGATCGAACCAGGAGTATCGATCGAGCTCCTCCCATCGATCGATCGACCCCTCCTGGAAGACTCATATTTCCCCTTTTAAATAGTTAAATTCAATTTAAATGAGTAATAATCTTTGGACATCGTTATTAAAATATTTTGGGAGATAAAGAAGACCAGTAGGACTTATTAGAAATATGAAACCTTTAATGTAAGACGAGATTTACATTTTTCGGGGATGTTTACATATAAGGGACGATGGAACTATGTATTAAAGGGGGGAGATACGTAAGGTAGTTACGTTGGAAAATAAATGAGTACCTACTGAAATTACAATTGGGATGATAGAAATCCAAGAGTGTCACTTGATAAGTTGGGATAATCCAACAAATTAAGATAAGAGGCAAACGTTATACGTGATAACTAAATAACGAGTAATAAGGACAAATATCATAATTATGGGTCGTGAGTATGTACCTAAACTTGATCTGGTAATAGTAGTATATTTATATGACTGTGTTTATGCATATACTATATACGTGTAAAAATCATGCCCGCGCTACTTGCTATCTCTGAGGTTACCGCCCTGGGACAGTCTTATCTCGATGGGACCTTTATGGGGGATATTAACTCGTACCCTAGAAGATAGAAATCCTTTGGTACAGGCTATCTAATCCATAATCAAACGGTCCTAAGAGGCGTGAGGGCATGTGCTGACCTCTTAGAGACTTGAAAACTATGCTTCGCTTCAATATTGTTTGTGTTTTATTTCTATACAGTTCGAGAGTGATTCCGAACTTGTATTTCCCTTAGTACGAGTGATACGGGGACTGGATAGCAGAGTATGCCCGCACCATAATTATTATGTGGGGTGATGTTAGAATATATATATTATATGAGTATTTAATATATATATTTAAATCTGGAATTTGGGAATTACCTTCTATGTCTATGGTAAGTAAGAATGGAATAACTATTTCAATTTAGGAATAAGTGTTTGAAAAGTATAATACGTTGTTGAGAAAATTTATTAGTTAATAAGGTTAAAATGAGAACTTTGTTGTTAAATGAAATTAACCTCTTAAACAATTAAAAATGTCAGTTAAATCTTACGACCAACCTAAGATAAGATAAGTTAAACTGTGGGGAAAGTTAGTGCGATAGGCGTGCACATTAGAAGAGAGGTGAGAAATTCTCAAGGGAGTGACGCACTAATATGTTGTTTCATTGGCCAGTAAACATTTTAAATACTTGCTAAACAAATTTTAAATCGTTTTTACAATCGGGCTCTGACCCATTTCCATTTTCTTTTCTCTCTTGTATATATATGTATTTATTACAAGTGCCCAGCCACAGGGGCGTCTTCCATAGGATCCTTTGGAAGGAATGCGCTGCAGCTTAGGTGGGAGTTGCAGGCCTTTTGTTTAGACGACCTCATTTGTGGATTCCACTTCTATCACTATTTATTCAGTTGGGCCTGCGTCGCCCTTTTCCATTATCCAGTTGGTTATCGGATGTTGTGAATTGTTTATCTCCAATATTTATACTTTTGGATCTATTACTGTCAGGATGTTTTCCTTTAAGTTTTATTGTTGTAATTACTTAGTTGGATGTTTAATTAATTGGATTGTTTGTTCTAGATATTTGTTGGAGGATTCTTAAATTATGAATTATGTAAAGAGTTAAACGTTGGATTATAAAACAAATTTTTTCTAAAATGGTTTTGACACTTAGCTAAATTATTTAGGGTGTTTAAATTGGAAAAGTTATTTTTACGACAGTGATGCTAAGAATGAACCAACCGTTCACCTTGATTATAATGTAATAAAGGACTGATCACCCGGTATTTAATTAGGCGGGGTGTCACAGTCTCATATGGCTCATTCTTAGCATCACTGTCGAATTTTTTTTAAAGTTACTAACCACCTAGTAATTTAATTAGGTTGGTGTAAAATTTTATCTTTCATTAATTAACATAGGCGGAAAATAAATAATAATAAAGCCATCAACATAACTAATAGCTGAATCCCACACAGATGAATAACATAAATTAAGATGACCAAGTCAACTATCGGTTCAACAATAAAATAAAACAGTAACTGAAATAATAACCTGGATACACAAAGTCCGATAAGTAAACTAAATACAAAATCTGAGGGTGACATGCCCAAATGAGTACTGAAAAGTTCCTAGACTAGGAGTAAATGTACGAAGCGTCTATAACAAAGTCTTGTAACTTCCACATGAGCTGAAGCTGTGCATACCTGGATAGAATCCTCAAACTGGGGGTCCCTGTGGCTGGACACCTAAAATATTTTGGAAAAGATTTTGACACGGGTCAGAGCCCAAGTAAAACATTTTGAAAATATTTAGCAAGTAGTTAAATTGCAATAATTAAATATGCATACACACTTTTCATATTTAAGCTAGTGTCGCACTCTCTTGAGACATAGCTCACTCCTCATCTAATGTGCACACTTAATGCTTGCCTACTATCTTTCCTAATTAATCTACCCCACTTAATTAGCCATAACAAGTCTCCTTCCACATACTAACTCATTGTACCCACCCGTATTACCCATATAATATATTACCGAAATTTCGTGTCTTTTATCCCATTATAAATTTCTCAGTATATGCTTATTTCTCCCCATAATATAGTTATTTTTAATGTCACTATCTTTCTCTTCTACTAAATCCACACAGTAGAATAAAATCACACGTATACATATATCACTCTATTATATATATATATACTAACACTGCACCCGTAAGCTAAGTTACGGTGTGAGTATACTAGGAAATAATATCCTGGGTACATCATTTATGAAACACGTATAGTAGAATAAGTGACAAGTATATATATTTGATCACACTAATTATATATATATACAATAAAACACCTCTAGGCTGAGACCTGCGGTGCATGCATACTCTGCAATCAAGTCCCAATACATCACGCACTGTATAAAGGACTACGAATTTTGAATCACTCTAGAACCGTATCAATATAAATCACACATATTAGAGGCGAACATAGTTCACATACCTATGGGTCACGCACATACCTACGTGTAATAACCATCACTTTTAAGAGACTTATTTTATACTAATTGACCGCATGAAGTAATTATATAAAATGTTGGGACTAGAGTAAATATTAATTGAATGAGTTGAAAGTTAATATTTACTGGATCGTTGCATATTTACTGTATGTGTAAGTAAATATCATCATGTTTCATGTTTTATAGTGTCATGTGTTTTAAATGACATTTTGGTTTAAATGAAACCGAAACTTGAAATAAATTATAAAATTACCGGATGCCATATTAGAGGGCGTAGTTAGTCCCGGAATGTGCGAGACAGTCAAAATAAGTGCCATATTGTATTTTTAGGTTCCGGGCACTTTTGACTGGTTTTAACTTAAATGCGCATTTGGGAGTCATTTTAATGTGGTATTAACCATTTAAGTTGGGAACTTTAGACTTAAGCCCCGATTTTGGTCTTCAAAATCCCCTAATTTCCCTATTATATGTCTTAAACATAGAGAGAAAAAGAGGAGAAAGAAGAGAGAAATTGGAGATTGAAGATTGGGATTGCTCCTACCACAAAGAGATCTGAGATTTCAACCTTAAGGCAAGTTTTCTACTTGCTAATATATGATTTAAGATGAGTAAATTGTGTGATAGTTGTGTATTGGTATAAATGAAAAAATATAGGATTTATGGTGTTTAAGCCCTAATATTGGTTTATGTTGATAAAATTATGGATTATAGTAGTTAATAATTATGTAGGTTGAATTGGGGTAGTTTAATAACGTTAGATGTGTGTAAAAATGGAAGAGATTTGAGTTTGGGGAAAATTTAGGGTTTATAACCCGTAACCCTTTTTTGGCCAATTCGCAGGGGCAAATCGATTCGGCCAGGGCGAATCGATTCGCCATAGGGCAGCTTACAGGTCTGAGTGGATCGAATCGATTCGGCCTACCCGAATCGATTTGGCAATTATGCAGAATGTGATATTTTCCTATCCGAATCGATTCGACTGGCCCGAATTGATTCGCTTGTCAGCCGAATCGATTCGGCCAGGGTGAATCGATTTCTGAAATGCTGCAGTTTTGAGTTATTTTCTTTAACTCATATTCAACCCTTTTTCTTTAGGCTTAGGACTTAGGAACCTTCTTGTATGACTTAGGAACCTTCTTGTATGAAGTAAATTTAGAGGTCTAAAGTCCTAGATGAGTGGGGCAACCATCCTACATTAGAAATGCGATATGTGCGGGCTTTTTCGTGGATATGACAATTGATGTTAGGGCATTCTTTTCTTCTAGTGATTATTATGAAACTAGGAGTTGTAGTATTATGTTTGGGAGAATTTAGAAGCTCAATTGAGCTATGTGGGCCTTGATGGTTAATAGTATAAAACCACAAAAGGGTGTTGGGTGAATTAAATTAGGATTTCACTTGTTCTTTGAGGTTGTAATGACGATATGAATTACGTATGGCTCCGGATAAAAAGGTGAATTATTTGCAAAATATAAATGATTATGGTTTCGGATAAAATGAAACATACAAATGAAAAAGGGTAAATGAAAATGAAATGGAAATGGTAATGATTACGATAAATGATAATTTACTTAATCATGAATATATTAAATGATAATTTACTTAAACACACCTCTCTAAATGCTATCATAAGGGAAGTTCGCGCGTGAGGTGATGCACCCTGGCTAATGAATACCGGGTGGATATAGTCCTAGGCCATATGAGTGATTATATTTTACTGCGCTCGATAGGAGATTCTGGGTGTGGTCTTGACTATCCCGCAGGCATATGGACGCTTCCCGACGTCTTGCGTTATTGGTGCCCAGGTTGTCTTATTTGATAGGCCCTGGAAGATGATAGTCATTTAGGGGAGCGCCCAGTGGGGAAACTCGTAGGGGCGGTATTATAATCGTTAATGTATATGAATATAACAATTCTTAATCAAGTGGGACTTGATGTATGATAAATGCCATAAAGAGCATATGATAATGATGATATTACTGATAAGGAATGGGATGGCATAAAGAGCATATGATTGAGATAAAAGCCATAAAGAGCTTAAATTATGATTATGTTTCCTGATAAGGAACGGAACTATGAAATGGATTAATATTTTTGATGAAAGCTTTTAAATTAATGTTAATCATTCTTATTCTCTTGTTTAATTGAATTAGATTCATGATTATTTAAAATGTCTTAGCTTATGCATTAAATTGTGTTGGTAGATTCTTATTTCTATTAACCATGATTTACTGTTCATAACTGTCATACTTTTTATTCATTTAGTGATCATATAAAATCGGACCCTGATCCGTTCATATTTCTTGTTGTGCATGCATCTTGTATCCGCTCAGGTGCCTGCCGCAAGCATGCCTGATCTGACTTTCCTGCTCCGATGTCTTTGGGGAGCCGTGATACTTTGCGGATATTACGGGATACTTGGTATAGACATTTCCTTTCTTGTACTCTAGTTATGATCGGGTCTTTTACTCGGGCGTGAGGCCCAAGCTTTTGTAATTGTCTAATGTAATGTATATTGTAATTTATTTAACTTCTATAGTATTATTGTGTGAGTGTGTTGACCGACAGCATATTCGGTCTCTTGTGGTATACTTATGGTGTATGTAGTATAATTTCTTCTGGGTTTCCATGTTCTTTTTAAATTGGGTTGTTTAAATTCTTTTCTTAATTTTAAAATCAAAATTTTTGGCAACCCGTTTTTCTAAAGTATGGAGTAGTTATCTTGTATACTTTTTATATTATTGTGATGCTGAGAATGATTCCATCCACGATTCCTGTTATAATGGAGTATTGGGCTGGCCACCCCTTATTTCGGATCTCAGGTTGTCACAGATGGTATCAGAGCATTAGATTCTAGAGTCCTTAGGAGTCTGTGTGAATGCTTTACGCTTTTAGCGTTGCTTTTGATTTGACATAGAGCCTTAGGATTAAGATCGTTGATTTCTCTTGTGAGATTTCGTTCTCCCGCAATGATATAGAACCTATAAAATCTGTTGCGCATTCGTGTGAGATTTGTAGGCCGATTGAAGAAGGGCGCCAGAGAAGGTTGTTGTGAAGGCGTCGCGAGATGGAATTATAAGGAACTGTAAGTTGTGGTTGGGGATGACGACCTCTTTGGAAGTCGCTCCCTTTTTGTGGCATTTTCTTATTTTGCTACCGCGACTACTAAGTACAGTGGATATAGTTTTCCATGTACCATTAGAAGTAGGGAGTGGTAATAAGCTTGGGATTCCAAGCGACGTTAAATCAAGGTTGAGAAGAGCCTATGATAAGGGCCACATGTTGAAGTAAGATACAGGAAATGTATCCTCATTTGGTGGATGCATAAGGTACAGGAGCTTTGTCTTAGAGAAAGGTATAGAAGTGCCTAGATGAAAATGATGGAGGAAAATCCTTCGCCAGTAGGAGTAGTGTTGAAATGGTGGGAGCATAGTCACCATAGTTGTGGGTGCAGGAAGTTTTGCCCATGGAGAAACCCGGTGGACATTATCAACAGCGAGTTTCTCTGGGATAACTGGAATGAGGAGAAGGTAGATCCTCAAATGTTCACGCGAGGCTCGGTTAGAGGCCGATAGTGAATAAAGGGTTGTATGGTTAAGGAGGCCGTGCACCAAAATAAGGTAGGTATAAGGAAGAAGGAGCCCTTCAGTGGAATGATAGGCTCCGGAATAAGTGTCGTTAACACTTCTGAAGGAACAGTGTTATTGAAACCCCATTGATGGATATCCGCCTGGGGAGAAATCATTGAACTAAGGAAGAGGAGGCCGGTAGCGTGTTCTATTTTATTGAGAAAGTAAAAGGGATTGCGTGGGCAATTGTTTGGCAGCTAGGGACGGAATAGTAGCTATGATGTGGAATGTAGAACCATTCTTCTTGATTTTGTTGATTGGAGATTAAGGGTAAAGATAAGATGTCTAGATGGGGCGCTGATGGAAGTAATATTGGTTCAAATAAGACTCGAATACGGGGTCTGAGAACCGTTAGGATTTACCCGAGGTGATTGGCAAGAGTGTTGGCGGGAATTCCACCTTAGTAGTGGGTGGTACCTTCCTCATGATAAGATAGGGTAGTATTGTGTACTCTAGAATCAGGTGTGCATATTGAGTTTGTGGTAGTATCAACGCTACTATAAATAGGGTAATTATATGACTTTCGTGGTAGGGAAATTTTGTATTTTCATTCACTCGTTTTAGAGCGAGTGATGATATTTAAAAAAAAAGGTATTATGTGTGTTATGTGTTAATTGTATGATGTTGATTATACGAGTAAAGATATTTTGGTTTGATTGGGGTGATAGCAAGCGAATAAATTACGAGGCTATCCTACTTCTAGTTTCAGGATGGAACTAGTTGTCCTATAATATCTCTCCTGGATACAGGGTGAGACTTTATAGGGGTAGTTTGAGGTAAGTAGGAGGTTTTCATTACATGTTGTGTTATCTTGATTGAGTATTTGTTTGCTTTTTTGTGTTTGTTATGTCTTATCTCCACGACCGAACAGTTAAGTAGGCATGTGTCAGAGGGGTTCCTTGTTTGGATTTTGCTTTGTGAGACACTTCGCGCATGGACACTTAACGACGTTGGGAGTGGAGAGAGGCTATTCTTTCTTCTTTTGTTTTATTTTATTTTATTATTAAAAATTGGGCTGAAAGGTTTAGTCGAGAATCACGTAGTTGAGTGATTAAGGGCTATTGAAGTGAGAGATGAAAGCACTGTATATAGTTCTCTCCTCTAATCGATGTGAGGGAGACCGAAATATGAAGTCGAATTGAGACTTTGGGTTATTCCTTGATGATAAGGCAATTTAAAAAAAAATTGTGTATATAGTGGGAAAAATATTTGTGAGACTTTACAGAAAGTAAATGTCCGATTAGTTGAAATCCTCAATTATTTGAATGGTAAGACATAGAAGTAGAATCTTATTAGTAGGGTTGAGGGTTAGAAATTTTTCCGATCCCGATCACGTGTCTTAGACCATTATATCTTGATGACCGACGATGCGAGGTAGTAGTGTAAAGGGAGGGTTCCTTGTCTGGATTTCGCTTTGGCGAGACGCCCCACGCATGAAACCGAGAGAATGTCGAAAATTGAGAAAGGTCTTAGGCACTAGGGATATTACTTAGTATCATACGTATACGACTTAGATAGGATATATATAGATCGACCTTAGGATTGTTTTTAGGACGTAAGGCCTTAATGGCATGTGACGTTGAGTTAAGAAGGCTGTAGGGAGTTGACCATGAATAGGTTATGGGTTAACTCTAAGATGGATTAGTTCCCTAGGAACGAGAAGTATGGAATTTTGAGTAAACTTATGGGGAATTAAAATGATGAGTTGACTTTTGCTCCTGAGCCCATATTGTTAAGCTCGAGGGTGGATTTTATGAACAAGTTTCTACCAGGAACGGGAAGTCTTATCCCACGCTTGATTTAGAATTCATTGTGGTAGTAATCGCCTTGAAGAAAAAGAGGCGCTACTTCCTGGACAGGAACTTTGGTCTTTCTATAGAGCAACAAGTTGTTGCAATATGTTGTGGAAGGAATAGAGTTGGTGTTTGGAGTTCATAAAGGACTATCGTGGGATGTTCCCTTTCGCTAAGGGAATGCGATCGGGGTAGTAGATGCGTCGATTGGAAAAACCCATAGGAGAAATTAGTGAAGGCATAAAAAGCCAAGTAGAACGAGCATAACTAGGAAGACTTTGTAGCAAGAGCATTAATGTCTGTGACTGACCATTTCACCTACTCGTGTGAAGAGAGTAGTGGTGGAACGAAGAAGGGTATAGTCATAGAAGTCTTCATTGAATTGCCGACATCGAAATGGTCATGATCCTCTTAGAGGAAATTGTTGATCGTTCGACCAAATCGTTGCTTTTCCTGCCATTTTGGGCGGACTCAATGTAAAGGAGTACGTCCCACCTTTTATGAAGGGGTGGTAAAACCTTGTGAAGTTCCTAACAATAGTGGTGGACCGAGATTAGATATTCGTGTCGAAGGTTTGGTAAAGTTTCCAGGAAGTAATGGGAACCGTATGGAAATGGTGTATATCTTACCACCATAGAGTGGATGAACTAATAGAGGAAGTTAACCCAATGCCGAAAGGCATATCTTGAATGTGCGCCTTAGGATAAATGGATGGACGGGAGCAGTAGCTTGTATGGATGGAAATTTCTCGTACAATAATTCAGATCATTTTCTAAGGTATGGCACCGTGAGTGGCCCTGTGTAGCCGGTTGAATAACTCGCATACTCATTTGATGATACCAGCGAACAATAGGTTCCTTGGACTTGGAGTGGTCCCGAAACATTTCTTTAAATGATTGGGCTTTTGGGCCATCTACTTTGAAGGGCTACGCCTATGCAAAGAGAAGTTGAGTAGTGTTGGAGTTAAGCCATTTAGAGTTGGTATAGGTATCCCAGAGGTGGGATGTAACGTGACTTGGTAAGTAAGGCAGTTTGTGCCGAGTTATGTGGGTATCGTCTTCCGCCGTAGGAAGATAGGATTGATAGTCTGTGAGGGACGATTTGGTGCTATGTTAAAGCACAAAGAAGGTAGACCGAGATCGATAGTGACGACCTTAGTCCGAGTCCATCTGGGACGCCACAATATAAAGGGGTTTGTGAAGAGTGATAGAATGATAGTTTAGGATAGTATACCCTTTATGCGATTAGGGTACGCTCGAATTTTGGGGCAAAATTCCCTCATAAGGGGGGGAGTATGTAACAACCCTCGCTTTTAGGAGACTCATTTTATACTAATTGACTGCATGAAGTAATTATATAAAATGATGGGACTGGAGTAAATATTAATTGAATGAGTTGAAAGTTAATATTTACTGGATCGTTGCATATTTACTGTATGTGTAAGTAAATATCATCATGTTGCATGTTTTATAGTGTCATGTGTTTTAAATGATATTTTGGTTTAAATGAAAGCGGAACTTGAAATAAATTATAAAATTGTCGGATGCCATATTAGAGGGCGTAGTTAGTCCCGGAATGTGCGAGACAGTCAAAATAAGTGCCATATTGTATTTTTAGGTTCCGGGCACTTTTGACTGGTTTTAACTTAAATGCGCATTTGGGAGTCATTTTAATGTGGTATTAACCATTTAAGTTGGGAACTTTAGACTTAAGCCCCGATTTTGGTCTTCTAAATCCCCTAATTTCCCTATCATGTGTCTTAAACATAGTGAGAAAAAAAGGAGAAAGAAGAGAGAAATTGGAGATTGAAGATTGGAATTGCTCCTACCACAAAGAGATCTGTGATATCAACCTTAAGGCAAGTTTTCTACTTGCTAATATATGATTTAAGATGAGTAAATTGTGTGATAGTTGTGTAGTGGTATAAATGAATAAATATGGGATTTATGGTGTTTAAGCCCTAATGTTGGTTTATGTTGATAAAATTGTGGATTATAGTAGTTAATAATCATGTAGGTTGAATTAAGGTAGTTTAATAACGTTGGATGTGTGTAAAAATGGAAGAGATTTGAGTTTGGGGAAAATCTAGGGTTTATAACCCGTAACACTTTTTTGGCCAATTCACAGGGGCGAATCGATTCGGCCAGGGCGAATCGATTCGCCATAGGGCAGCTTACAGGTCTGAGTGGACCGAATCGATTTGGCCTACCCGAATCGATTCAACAATTATGCAGAATGTGAGATTTTTCTATCCGAATCGATTCGCTTGTCATCCGAATCGATTCGGCCAAGGCGAATCGATTTGGAAATGCTGCAGTTTTGAGTTATTTTCTTTAACTCATATTCAACCCTTTTTGTTTAGGCTTAGGACTTAGGAACCTTCTTATATGAAGTAAATTTAGAGTTTTAGAGTCCTAGATGAGTTGGGCAACCATCCTAGATTATAAATGAGATATTTGGGGGCTTTTCTGGGGATATGCCAATTGATGTTAGGGCATTCTTTTCTTCTAGTGATTATTATGAAACTAGGAGTTGTAGTATTACGTTTGGGAGACTTTAGAAGCTCAATTAAGCTATGTGGGCCTTGATGGTTAATAGTATAACACCACAAAAGGGTGTTGGGTGAATTAAATTGGGAGTTCACTTATTCTTTGAGGTTGTAATGACGATATGAATTACGTATGGCTCCGGATCAAAAGGTGAATTATTTGCAAAATAAAAATGATTATGGTTTCGGATAAAATGAAACATACATATGAAAAAGGGTAAATGAAAATGAAATGGAAATGGTAATGATTACGGTAAATGATAATTTACTGAATCATGAATATAGTAAATGATAATTTACTTAAACACACCTCTATAAATGCTATCATAAGGGAAGTTCGTGCGTGAGTTGATGCCCCTCTGGCTAATGAATGCAGGGTGGATATAGTCCTAGGCCATATGAGCGATTATATTTTACTGCGCTGGATAGGAGATTCTGGGTGTGGTCTTGACTATCCCGCAGGCATATGGTCGCTTCCCGACGTCCTGCGTTATTGGTGCCCATGTTATCTTGTTTGATAGGCCCTGGAAGATGATAGTCATTTAGGGGAGCGCCCAGTGGGGAAACTCGGAGGGGCGGTCTTAGAATCGTTATATGTATATGAATATAACAATTATTAATCAATTGGGACTTGATGTATGATAAATGCCATAAAGAGCATATGATAATGATGATATTCCTGATAAGGAATGGGATGCTGTAAAGAGCATATGATTGAGATAAAAGCCATAAAGAGCTTAAATTATGATTATGTTTCCTGATAAGGAACGGAACTATGAAATGTATTAATGTTTTTTATGAAAGCTTTTAAATTAATGCTAATCATTCTTATTCTCTTGTTTAATTGAATTAGATTCATGATTATTTAAAATGTCTTAGCTTATGCTTTAAATTGTGTATGTAGATTCTTATTTCTATTAGCCATGATTTACTGTTCATAACTATCATACTTTTTATTCATTTGGTGATCATATAAAACCGGGCCCTGACCCGTTCATATTTCTTGTTGTGCATGCATCTTGTATCCGCTCAGGTGCCCGCCGCAAGGATGCCTGATCTGACTTTCCTGCTCCGATGTCTTTGGGGAGCCGTGATACTTTGTGGTTATTACGGGATACTTGGTATAGACGTTTCATTTCTTGTACTCTAGTTATGATCGGGTCTTTTACTCGGGCGTGAGGCCCAAGATTTTGTAATTGTCTAATGTAATGTATATTGTAATTTATTAAACTTGTATAGTATTATTGTGTGAGTTTGTTGACCGACAGCATATTCGGTCTCTTGTGGTATACTTATGGTGTATGTAGTATAATTTCTTCTGGGTTTCCACGTTCTTTTCAAATTGGGTTGTTTAAATTCTTTTCTTAATTTTAAAATCAAAATTTTTGGCAACCTGTTTTTCTGAAATATGGAGTGGTTATCCTATATACTTTTTATATTGTTATGATGCTGAGAATGATTCCATCCATGATTCCTGTTATATTGGAGTATCGGGCTGACCACCCCTTATTTCGGATCTCGGGTTGTCACACTACGCTCTCATAGTCAGCTGACTTATCAACTCACAAATAAGTATTCACAGTCTTATGTTCTTGAGGTACCAAATCTAAATCCCCCCAAAGGCACACAAGACAAGATTGTCCTCTTTCTACAACCTCCCATGACAAAAAGTATGGTAGGTATGTCATATACATAATAAATCATACAAATCAGTGTAAGTATACACACAACCTATATCATATATTCCATATATAGCATATATATCTCCCGAATATCCTACGTATTATTTAATTTCAATTTTATATCTCATCGCTTATTCCCGAGTATCCCTCACTACTCGAAGTGTGCCAATTATCCTTTAAAATATTGTAGTAGTTAATTCACTCATATCCTACTCATCTAAGTCATAGGTTTGCTCATCCCCCAAATTCATTACATTTCAAATTACACAGATTAATCTAATCAATTTCATATTAATTAATTTATTAAAGTAGTGTCATCCAACTACAGTACTCTGACTTACTCATATGGTCTCTATCTTCACCCTTTAGAATTTGTTACACAAAATCCCACTATTAAGGTTAACACCTCTCGTTAAATTCACTATTTGATAATTAATTATATATCTCTATAAGAAATTAAACCGGATAATCTCTTCTTAACTCCTGTAGCACTAGCCTGAGAAATATCAGTGTCAAAACCCCGGCCCTTAATTTAATTACTATCACCTCAATTAATTTTTATCCAAGTAGTATCACTCAACCAAAATGCCCGGGCTCCCTTTATTGGCCGTATTTTAACCTTTTAGAATTCATTTCACCAAATTCGGTTAATAAGTTTAACACCCTTATTAAATTTAATAGTCCTTAATACTCATCCCATAAGACTCTAAGTATTAAATTCCATTTAATTTCTATCAATTAAATTCCACCTTAAGTTTCCCGTTCGTATGCTAAATTCATCCCAAATTCCCATTCGAATACGTTCGTATATTTTTTGACATATATTATCGAGTGTTGTTCATTATAAATACTCCTAAATCCATAACCGAGATTCATCCTTATCTAATCAAGGATAAAATATTGTTCCTTTATATTTTTCCGAAGTCCTTCACTCATCTACGGACATCTCTAAATAACACGAATTTATTTCTTCCCAAAGATGTCGGTCTCGCGCACCCTATTGTAGAAAATACATATCAAATCCAAAAAAATGAGAAAAAACATAAATTGGGTTTTTCTCAATACCCCTTAAATCACAATTCTCAATTCGATTCAATAATCCGAATTCAACAATAATTTCTACAGGTTTTCGATTCTAAATCATATTATATCCTCATATGATATTATTCTCACATCAATTAAACATTAATTTCACCCTTAATTTTTAAATCCCCAAAACTCAGATTCAACATCTGATACCCTTCAAAAATGAATTTTTCTATAATAACTCATCCCAAAATGAATATGGTTTACACCCACCAATGTATAAATCACAATACCTCAATTTAAATGAAAGCAAGTTTAACTACATGCCTGGATAATTTCATAGGGTCTGATTTCCTTTGTTGTCTGAATGTTTGATAAAGAACACACTCCTCTTCCTTTAGTTTGGATCCCAATAGATCCCCAATTTGCTCTTCCAAACTTTCTCTGCATATTTAGGTTTTCTCCCATTGTTTTATGGCTTACCCCAACTCCCTTAATTAGCTTTTATGGGGATAATACCATTTCTAGACTAATGGGCTTAATTAAAATGGACCAAACACTCCCGTGTGGGTTCGATTATGCCTAAAAATACTCCGAGACCCAATTACTACCCTGAGTACTCTATTTTGACTATCTCGACCCTTTTGGACTCAATCGTATACTCATAATCATCATCCGAGTTATTTAACTAAAATCTCAAATTTCAACCTCAATTTACGACACATTTATTCTTAAAAGAAATAACCCGAATTAATTTAAATCTCAATTTTCCAAATAAATTGAATCTTCCAAATTAAATAGTTTCTCCAAATCATCAACTTAGTTTAAATTCTAATTCGGTGAATTAGATAAATTATTTATCCTAAAAAGTACGGGTTATTACATACTTCCCCCCTTACAATGGAATTTCGTCCTCGAAATTAAGATAAGTATAGTACTCCAAGCCTCGAATACTTCCCCACTCATATGTCCTTAAGATCACTATACATATTTCTACCTCTTCTAAACGCGAATTATATTAAAATTAAATTAATTTTCCAGTGCGCCCATACACCCTATACCCATGCATAACTGCACAAAGGTTACCTGACTCCACTAGACTTAAATTGTAATACAACTGTCAACTTATAATTATAACGACCTGAATACATAATAGCTAAGGTACCAAAATTATGTGCTAGTGACCAAACCTCTCCCCACTTCTAACGTTTCGCTAAGTTTTATGCGTGGGATGTCTCGCAAAGCGAAATCCAAATAAAGAACCCTCCCGATACACTACTACCTAGCATTATCAGTCCATGAGATTTGTTTGGCCCTCAGTCCATATAACCTATCCATAAATCCTGTCTCCTGACATAAAAGTATACTCGACCATTTTCATGTTACCAAAGACATCGTACAATTTAGCGCCCCTTACCATCACTAGTATCTTAGTGCGAGTCAATCACAAGCTATATATCCTCGCTCGTTAGTAAACATATCCACTCTGAAACCCATCGGTAAACGTCCCCATTCCCCGAGATCAAATATAATAATACAAACACTTCCTCATAAGTCTATTATGCAACACACGATATCATATATACACGAATATATATACTAAACCCTCTTTCAGGCAATAACTAGCACATGTAAATTATATCTCAGAAGAGCGAACATAAAGTCTCACTATACTATATACTATAGCTCAAACTTTTCAGTATAATTATTAGTAACGTCTCGTACGTAATATATTTATCTCGAGCTCAGCTTCGCTCGCTCGACGTGGCTATATCATACGGGTATTCTTGATTACCCCAATTTACAAATTAAGTCCTTCTCGACCCTACCCCACCGATTAACTTGTGGTGCAAAAATTTTCTCAGTGCATCCTTCGTAGCACTACCTAGCTCCACTGGCCATATATCATATTAATTCTCAGCTTAAAGTGTTTCCTCTAATTGTTTAATAATTTAACATTTAAAACCGATGCACTATCATCCAATAACGTCTTGATATTCCCAACCTTTATTTCGATCCATCCGTGTAACCTCCCGTAACGAAGTTAAAAAGAACTATCCCCAATGGACTATCCCCTAGCATTGCCGGTCACCAAAATCTGTGCATTCCAAGCACATAACCATGATGTCACAAATTTTTGTCTCCCAACACATAAATCAAATCATATATGCCCATATCTCTCAAGGCGTCACACAATACTATGCTCTCACTATCACTAAGTTCTCAGCACTTACACAACAATGAGTTAAATCTCTCCACTCAACGGTAAACTCGACATACCCTGGATCACATTAGTAAAAGTCCCTGTACACCGGGATATAATATAACTAGACCTATGTACTCTCTGAAGTCTCCTTTATAAAACTATCATCGCGAGATCGACACTCTTTTAATTGAGACATCATAAAAATACCCCTCCTACCCCGGAACTGCGAACATGATAGGCTTATTGTAATCGCTCACCATCGCTTAACAGTCCGTACTTAGGATAGAACCATACCTCGAATATTACCTCTCAAAACGAGATGGCCTCCTAAAATATATATATATATCCTCTCAGTGTTCACACCCTCCCCCCATGCGAATGGATCTAAAGAGATCCCCTCTACTCAACAGTGAATAACCATACACTATAGTCGTATTTACCATACCTCTACTAAACCCGTTTCACATGCGAATCTATAATAACACCTGTCATTCTAGCCGAATTTTCCCTATCATCGCTTGTGTATTTTTACCACGAGTCAATTGTCAACTCATGGACCCTTTTTTTAATTCTCTATATCCACCTCATTGAGTACGAAGTTGGCTAAACAAGTCGACTCTCCATCATGTCCGGCCAATGTTTGGCCCTTTTGAAGTAGGACTGAAACTTCCTTTACCCATTTATTTAAACAACTGATGAGGGGATTTGCGGTTAAACCGCACCCTAATTTCCTCATCATCCATGGTATCTCTACATGGTTTTGGTGACCGACTCCCACCACTACTACGCCGCCAATTTGTTTTCTAAAATTTAACCTCGGGTGTCACTACACTCCACCCAAATCAATTACCTTTGTGTTATCTCTTTCCATTAACCTGTTACAGTCCCCCTCTTTCCTGAATCCTCATGGATGACTTTTCAAAGGAGTTCCCCTCGACTCCACCCCTTTACCGATCTGAATTTGCACCACCAGTTTCTACAAAGGTGTTTAGGGAAACTAATTCACCGTTTTGTTTATCCTAACGCCATCTATTGTAAGCAATCATTATGGTGAATTTTATCGCGATCACCGTATCCAGAATATTCCATGCCTTCTGCTGATCCTCCCCTCCTGCAGTCCTAGTAACGGTCCTTACTGGTCGTCCCAAAGTTATTCCGTATACGAAGCCCAACCGAACTCATATATAAATCGCATCCACTATACTTAATAGAAGGATAATGTAAGTCGCATGCGTTAACAAATACAACAATCCTATAATAAGGCTCTATAGCAAAGAACGCTACGCTGGAACGTGATAAGATGCACAGATCCTAAGGCTCTAGAACCTGATGCTCTGATACCATATGTGACACCCCACCTACTCAAATACTAGGTGTCTAGCCCGTATAAAAAAACATTGGTCTCATATGGCTCATCCTTAGCATCACTGTCGAAAACTTTTTAAAGTTACTGACCACCTAGTAATTTAATTAGACTGGTCCCAAATTTTATCTTTCCTTAATTAACACAAGCGGAAAATAAATAATAATAAAACCATCAACATAACTAATAACTGAATCCCACACAGATGAATAACATAAATTAAGATAACTGAGTCAACATCGGTTCAAAAATAAAATACAACAGTAACTGAAACAATAAGCTAGATATATAAAGTTCGATAAGTAAACTAAATACAAAATTTGAGGGCGACATGCCCAAATGAGTACTCAAAAGTTCCTACACCAGGAGTAAATGAACGAAGTGTCTATAACAAAGTCCTGCAACTTCCACATGAGCTGCAGCTGTGCATACCTGGATAGAATCCTCAAACTGAGCGTCCCTGTGGCTGGACACCTAAAATGTTTTGGAAAATATTTTGACACGGGTCAGAGCCCAAGTACAACATTTTGACAATATTTAGCAAGTAGTTAAATTGTAATAATTAAATATGCATGCACACTTTTCATATTTAAGCTAGTGTCGTACTCTCTTGAGACATAACTTACCCCTCGTCTAATGTGCACACTTAACGCTTGCCTACTACTTTCCTAGTTAAGCTACCCCACCTAACTATCCATAATAAGTATCCTTCCACATACTAACTCATTGTACCCACCCGTATTACCCATACAATATATTACCTAATTTCCATGTTTTTTATCCTATTATAAATTTCTCGGTATATGCTTATTTATCCCCATAATATAGTTATTTTTAATGTCACTATCTTTCTCTTCTACTAAACCCACAAAGTAGAATAAAATCACACGTATACATATATCACTCTGTTATATATATATATATATATATATATATATATATATATATATATATATATATATACTGCACCCCTAAGCCGAGTTACAGTGCGAGTATACTAGGCTATAATGTCCTGGGTACATCATTTACGAAACACACGTAGTAGAATAAGTCACAAGTAATTATATTTATCACACTAACTGTATATATACAATACAACACCCCTAGGCTGAGACTTGCGGTGTATGCATACTCTGCTATCAAGTCCCAGTACATCATGCACTGTATAAAGGACAATGGATTCCGAATCACTCTAGAACCGTATCAATACAAATCACACATATTGGAGGCGAATATAGTTTACATACCTATGGGTCACGCACATACCTACGCTCCCATAGTTAGCTGACTTATCAACTCACAAATAAGTTTTCACAGTCCTATGTTCTTGAGATACCAAATCTAAATCCCCCTGAAGGCATGCAAGATAAGATTTTCCTCTTCCTAAAACCTCCTGTGATAGCAAGTATGGTAGGTATGTTAGACACATAATAAATTATACAAATAAGTATAGGTATACACACAACCTATATCATATATTCCATACATAACATATATATCTCCCGAGTATCCTACGTATTACTTAATTTCAATTATATGTCTCATCGCATATTCCCAAGTATCCCTCATTACTCGAAGTGTGCCAATTATCCTTTAAAATATTGCAGTAGGTAATTCACTCATATCCTACTGATCTAAGTCATAGGTTCGCCCATCCCCCGAATTCGTTATATTTCAAATTATAGCGATTAACCTAATCAATTTCACATTAATTATTTATTAAAGTAGTGTCACTTAACTACAATACTCTGACGCACTCATATGGTCTTTATCTTCACCCTTTAGAATTTGTTGCACAAAAATCCACTATTAAGGTTAACACCTCTTGTTAAATTCACTATTCGATAATTTATTATATATCTCTATAATAAATTAAACCGGCTAATTTGTGCCTAACTCCTGTAGCACTAGCCTGGAAATATCAGAGTCAAAACCCCGACCCTTAATTTAATTACAATCATCTCAATTAATTTTTATCCAAGTAGTATCACTCAACCAAAATTTCTGGACTCCTTTTATTGGCTCGTATTTTAAACTTTTTATGGCCATCCCCGATCCTCGCTGCACGACGGAGGATCCTCAGGTCCCGCGCGTCCCTCTCGGGAGCGCTTCGGCCGACGTCATTTGAGGTGAGGTGAAAGATGTAAAGAGATTAGAGTCGCCAGTCTATTTTAATCAAAACAGAATAAATAAAAGAGGAAGCCATCCCGAAGGACAGCATCCAAAGACATACTGGTGCTTACAAAACCAAAATGATTCGAGAAGGGTCCGGAGGCTAAGTTACGAAATGGGAAGGTGTTAGGCACCCATTCCGCCCTTTCGGTCTCTCATGGATTTTTGTTATTTTCCTTTATTTTCCCCGTGATACGTGTGAATGTGTATATATAGTGGAGATAAGAATCATCGACTTGTACCATGGAAGAGGTAAAGCGAGTCATCCATAGGAAGGTATAAAAGTATTAGAAAATAGGATTTAGGCGATCATCCTTACGTTAATCGTTATGAGGGAACGACAACGCATATGGAATAATACTCCCCTAAGAAAAAATATATGTATATATATAATATAAGAGAGTGGAATTTAGAGAAAATAGAAAATGAGAGAAAAAGTAAAAAAAAAATAGGACTCGAGTCTCGAGTTTTACCTCGAAATGCCTACGTAGCCTATAGAGGCATCAAACTCCACGTAGTTCGCATACAAAACGAGGGTGGGGTTTATCCCATAAATCCAACCGGGGATTCTCTTATTGGTTGTGTGTGTGTAGAAAAAGTGTTTTAGTTGTGAGAAAAGTGTGAGAATTCTCGTTTGGAATTTATGAGCAAACCCTATTTTTCTTATTTTTTGGGTTTTTATTTATATGAAAATAAGAGATGTGCAATAACACTAAATAAAAAGTATATTAGGATGTGTGAGATGAGGTAATAAAAGTTCTAGGTAATAAGACAAGTTATTGCAAATTTATGAGAATTTAAGGAGAGAGTTGAGAAACTTGGACCTTCTTGAAGATCTTGAGTTTGATCTTGAATGTTGGAGCACAACCCTTAGACTTGGATGATGATGGAGGGTAGTGAATTCGCCAATTTTGATGAAAAGGATGATGAAAAGTGAAGGTTGGAAAGGGATTTGGGTGTGGAAATCACGCTGACTTTGAGAGAGGTTTTTTGGATCTGCTGAGCGTGATTTTTATCAGATCTGGGATCTCCTTGCAAGTGAGGTCAGGCCTCCTTTTTATCATCCCAGGGCATTGCCGATCGGCATAGACATGTTCCTACCGTTCGGCAGGTGTGTTTAGCCACACTGCCAATAGGCAGGGTCTGGGACCTACCGTTTGGCAGTGTCATTCAGGCCTATTTGGAAAATTGACCCCAAAATGCAAACCGTTGATCATAATCACATATGGGGTGAACCGATGGAAAGGTAATTCAGATACCTTTGAAAGTCCTTTGGACTGTTCCCGAGTTTGGGAGTTGAATTTGGGTCAAATATGGCTCGGAAGCATTCGTCAGCCCATTGGAGAGGGAATCATCGGACGCAAAAGGATCATTCGTCCACATGGTAAGCCCGAATCGCGCACGGGGCGGACTGTTGGAAAGGTTAGGGATGTAATTCGACATTCCAAGGATTTTGATCTAGTTCGGGGAGTTGACTTCGGTCAATCGGTCCCTGGAAGCATTCGGTGACCTTTCAGAGTAAAACGAATCGTTCGTCCCAACCGTAAGTCAGAATTGCGCACGGAGTGGACCGTTGGAAAGGAGTTTCAGTGCCCTTCAAAGGTTCATTCAATCTTGATCGAGATGAAGAGTTGAATTAGGTCAAATGGAGTCCGGGAGAGGCCGTTGGCCTCGTGATTGAGTTTCGGGGTAAATCAGGTGGTTCGTCTGCATGGTAAGTCGGAATCGTGCATGGGACGGACCGTTGGAAAGGAGTTTCAGTGACCTTCGAAGATTCATTCTGTCTCGGTCAAGCTAAAGACTTTAACTGTTTGTCAAACGGAGCCTGGGAGTGCCCGATGGCTTCTAAGTCAGTACTCGGGGTATGACCTGGGTCTGTAGTAATGAAGGGGGGGGGGGGTGCTAGGGACCCAAGGAGAGTTTAAGAGGTAACCGAATGGGGTGTCTACACTATTAGAATTCATTTCACCAAATTTGGTTAATAAGTTTAACACCCTTATTAAATTTAATAGTCCTTAATAGTCATCGCATAAGACTCTAAGTATTAGGTTCCATTTAATTTCTATCAATTAAATTCCACCTTAAGATATCGGTCCGTATGCTAAATTCATCCCAAATTCCCATTCGAACACGTTCGTATATTTTTTGACATATATTATCGAGTGTCATTCATTATAAATACTCCTAAATCTATACCCTGGATTCATCCCTATCAATAAAGGATAAAATAATGTTCCTTTATATTTTTCCAAAGTCCTTCACTCATCTACGGACATCTCCAAATAACCACAATTTATTTCTTCCCAAAGATGTCGGTCTCGCGCACCCTATCGTAGAAAAATCATATAAAATCTAAAAAAAAAAAATATGAGGTCGGCGTCCACACGACCGTGACAAAAAGATATATAGTTTTATGTTTTACAATAACTGAAGGGGTCGATCAATCGATCGACCAAATATCGGTCATCTTCCCCGATTTCTTTTTCCACCATTTTTAAACTCCGACGCTTTCCAACCTCAATCCAGACCTCGATTACTTTATCTCTCATATTTATTTCATATATAAACATGTTCAAAAACTAATATATGATATTAATCCTCAGTGATTTTCATTAAAATTCTAGGGTTCGTAAATTGGGTTTTTCTCAATACCCCTTAAATGACAATTCTCTATTCGATTCAATAATCCGAATTCAGCAAAAATTTCTACAGGTTTTCGATTCTAAATCATATTATTTCCTCATATGATATTATTCTCACATCAATTAAACATCAATTTCACCCTCAATTCTTAAATCCCCTAAACCCATATTTAACACGTGATGACCTCCAAAAACGAATTTTTCTATAATAACTCATCCTAAAATGAATATGGTTTACACCCACCATGATATGAATTGCAATATCACAATTTAAATGAAAGAAAGTTTAACTACTTGCCTGGATAATTTCGTAGGTTCTGATTTTCTTTGTTGTAGATGAATATTTGACAAAGAATACACTCCTCTTCTTTTAGTTTGGCTCCCAAAAGATTCCCAGTTTGCTCTCCGAAACTTGCTCTTTAGATTTAGGTTTTCTCCTATTGTGTTATGGCTTCCCCCAACTTCCTCAATTAGATTTTACTGGGCTAATACCGTTTTTAGACTAATGGGCTTAATTAAAATGGACCAAACACTCCCGCGTGGGCTCGATTATGCCTAAAAATACTTCGAGACCCAATTACTACGCCCGGGTACTCTATTTTGACTATCTCGACGCTTCCAGACTCAACCGTACACTTAGAATCATCATCCGAGTTACTTAACTAAAATACCAAATTTCAACCTCAATTTACGACACATGTATTCTTAAAAGAAATAACCCGAATTAATTTAAATCTCAATTCTCCGAATAAATTGAATCTTTTAATATAAATAAATTCTCCAAATTAAATAGTTTCTCCAAATCATCAATTTAGTTTAAATTCTAATTCTGAAAATTAGATAAATTATTTATCCTATAAAATGCGGGTTGTTACATCTTCCTTAAAAGTGTTACTACTCAATATCACTTGCTTTACCAAGAGATCTTGTGGGGGCTAAGGGGAATATCACCTACTTGGCAGACCTCAGACAAACACATACAAAAAAAATAGCAGTAAAGAAAAAGTCAAAAAAATTAAACACCAAGCCATTATCATTAAAGATAGAAAGATTTATGGAGCTTACAAAAACGAACCAAGGCCATAAAAACATAATATTTAAAAGATTTCTAAGATTAGAGGTTCACATTAGTTACTTTCTCAAAGACTTCAAGTTACTTCAATGGAGGTCTTCGCATAGTCAGAGGAGCAGTGGTATCATTAATTGGCACAGACGGAGGAGAATGGGCTCCATTCTTGGCCCTTTATTCATTAGATTCCAAAGTAGAGACCTCAAAAACTTCACCATCACTATTGCTCTCATAATCAGAATTTTCTTCGGATGAGTGGGGGTCCTCATGAAAGAGACCAGAAATGTCAACCTCTAGGAAGAGAATTTGGACCTTGTTTTTGCAGGCTTAAATAGACACATCATACTTTTAGAAGGGAAACTTATGATACAATTTAGAGTAAATATATGCATCTAGTTGATTATTTATTATAGAATTAATCCTCCTTTGAATCTCAGCATATTTTATTTCAAATCCTGAATGCTCATGCCCTCGAACGTCAAGAGGTCTTTTGCATTATTGAGGTTCAAAATCCTTCACTTCAGAAGGTTAGAAGCCTCCTCAGACGAGTAGAGAAGCTTATTGCTAGCACCTCAGAGCTGGTTAAATTAATCTTGGTGCCCCTTTACAACGTCACTGTTCTTGATTAAGGCCTTATTATTGGACTTCTCAATGTTAACCAATGCGCACCGTGCAATAACAAGAAAGGAAAAATTATGTATGATGGTCGTCTCATTCAGAAGTCGACTCTTATTAGGATATTTGATTTAGGGCCTTAGACTTGCCTTCTCATCCATTATTATAGTCACCCCCAACCGCAAAACAGAGACTGCCTATTTAATCTCTAATTTGGCCAAATCCTACTGATTGTCCATGGCCAAAGCCTTCTTACATGCCCTTTGACCCTTAATGGTATCAACCATTAGGGTGCTCGTTAAATGTTGGCCCTTAAAATACAAGTAAAAGGTATGGAAAAAGTGTATGTTAAAGAAACTACTAAAAAAATAATAATTAAGAAGGTACCTTGCCCAGAATATGGATCAACTATCACAAATTAGCTAAGGTCCCTTGCCCCTCAACGAGGACACTATCTCAGAAAATTTAGTTTTGGTCATCGATGTTAGGTCATCCACAATAGAGGCATATGAGTTTCTCTCCTTGGAGAACATCAACTCTCCTTTATCTTATTTAGCTGGGCCACTAGGATGGAAATAGACCTCAGGAGAACCAACCTTTACCATATCCTTCAAGGAAGACATAATAACTTTTTTCCCTTTTGGTAGCAACCCATTAGACTTTCCCTCAATAAATTTAAGACTAGGGGCTGCAAGTCATCTAGAATATAAGGATCACTCTAAGTATCCCCAAAGATCATGTCTACTCGCGAAGATGCTTGCAGCAGGGGTAAGACTTTAATAATGATATTTCATTCGAGTTTGACCTCAGCTCAAGGTCTTCCACCAGCTTTACAAGGGGCAGTGGAATATCCACCACCATGTTGAATTTAATGCGCTTTGTGGACTTGGACATTTTCCCCTTATTCACTATAGGTGGAACAGAGGTATGCTTGGAACTAAGTCGAGCCATGCTCCACTGCTCATCTTCATCTATCGAACGAATAAGAATTCAAAATTAGTGATTGATGTCTAAACTAATAACAAAGGTGGGAAAATATTATAGCTTAGGGAAATCACCCCTACTACAGTAGGCATGACCAATTCAATGCTACGAGGAAGCTCAAACTCTCTTTTGGCCTTGTCTTCTTTCATTTTAAAGGTCTCACATATAAACCTCAATAATCATAACTTTTCGCTTCCTCTAGACCAAGACAAAGGGCTCAACCCCCTCAAACTCTACAACTGCCATCTTTGGGGCTTCAGACGCCCCTTAAATAGCTATAGCTTTGGGATGAGGCCCAAGGAATTCCAATAATGATGGTTGGGGGAGACTAAGATCTTGAAAAGAAGATAGGCCATCTGATAGCCTATCAGTTTCCTTCTTACTAAGCTTATGATACTCTATAAAAGAAAAATGTTATTAAAGCTCCAATCAGAGTCCAAGAGAGGACCTCAGAGCCAACTGAGGTCTTACCTAGGGTTGGATGAGTTCACCAGATGGTAGGACATTCGGTCCTATCCTATGAGTTAGAAGTGGGCCAATACTCCCCAACAAAGAAGAACCCTGACCAAATTAGAATCCTAGGCCTCATTTGGCCGAGGCACATGAAGTGTATGTCAATAGCCATCTGAATACCAAATCTCTTCCAATAAATCTATAGTTATCAGTAAAAAACTAATCACAGCGAGACCAAGGTGGTGAAAATGGCTAAAAATGAGGGTTTCTATAATAAGCTCAAACTGTAGATATAGAGTAGAGGGCGTCCTAAAAACCTAACGAGTTTTAAAGACGACAGAAAGAGCCTAAATGTTGATGAAAAAAAATTAAATCTTGGATTGCCTAACGGTTATGGGGAGACTCAGAAAATTTCTGGTTTATAGAAGAAGTAGAGTTTGAAAGGTTGGGTTTTTTTTCTCTCTCTAAAACTCACTCTAGGGAAAACAATAGATTGGAAAAAACTAAAATGATTTTTAAATGAGAATTTATACTAAAAAAGGGAGATATAATTAATCATGATGCTTGGTGTCATACCTAGAAAAATGGATAGGCATCATCAGTTTAAACTCCGCGCATTTCCCCATGCACGCGTGATAATTACCTTGGGCACAAAAACCCAGCCAACGACATGTGCACGAGTGAAAAATGTTACAAGTCATTCTATTCGAAGTGAGACGAGAAGATTTCAAGGTTGATGAGGTTCTCCTCGGATTAATACTCTACTAGCTAAGTTTAGCTCAGCAGATACTCCTAAGGCACAACACTTCATAGAATATGCTCCATTCCTCAATCGCTGATAAAGTCTTGGGGATTTTTACTGTACCATATATATGGTATGATCAGAGAGCTAATTATATAGCGATCAATTGATTTTTCCATGTCCTCAAAAAGGTGAACTCAGATTGTTATCTGGTCATCCATTACAATTATGCTTAGCTCCAACATCATAGGCCTGGCCTATGCCTATTGATGATGTTCCTTAACACTTTATTCAGGCGAACATCAAGTTGTGGGATTGACATCAGTATCACTTAACAAACACGCATGGGGATATAAGGTATTTTATTCCTGCACTATTGATGGGCAACGTATGTCCATCCTATTCCCCCATTAAACTTGTAAAGGCGTATCTGCCTAATTTATAATGGCATGACACTTGTCACCCTCCATTCCTCTTTGTGTTAATTGCACTATATCTCTCTCTTCCCACTCAAGGAACATATAAATATGACATACAATCCCCAGTTGGGGTGATCCAGAGTTTATTTTCCTACCGTTATGCTGCTCATTTTTAGAGTGAACTAGAGAGCCTGTAATAATCCACTCATCTATGGATTTTACCCATTTAAACTAATACAAATCACTATTGCATCTCTGGACGCAGGTATCGCATTGGGCTGAACCACGTTAACACGGTTCCCATCTCCTTTCTCTCATCTTCTCTCTACTTTACTTACTCTAGATAAGCATTTCTTTGATTATTTTATCTTTATATATTGAAAATCTAAAATTAGTATATTTAGCTAAAACAAAAATCCATACACCAATTTTAGGGCTTTTAGGTATTGTAGGGTTTCATTTTGCCTAAATTGTTCATTTCGGATTCCAAAAAACCCCTAAGCCTTTGTTTCTCCCAGAATTCCATCTTTCACATCACTAATTAAGCCCTCAAATATGATGTAACCTTTATGAGCAAACACTCATGGTTCTACAGGTGTTTAGAGAACATAAAGAAGTTGGATCTAGTTTTTCCTGGGGTTCTAGCAGAGTGGATTCCATTTCCCCTGAGTGTAGTCCATCCTAAGGATAGTCCTTCTCACTTATGATATACCCCCAAGCTCAATCTTCCACTAGGTCTTCTTCATAGCTTCTGGATGTGAATTATCGCACTCCTAAGTTCGTGGGGCCAATTTTAATTGACAAGGAAAACCACCAACCTAATGGTAGAAATTTTTTAAACACAGTTTCAGTCATATCGATCATTTACTTAGACACTTTAGATAAAATAGTCATGTTTGATAGACATGTGCCTTCCATCTCCCTTGTTTATGTATGTCCTACTGAGGAGCGCACTTCTTGGAGTTTGACTGACATATATGAGATGACATATATGAGATGCACTTCCATCTCCCTTGAAAACACTGAAGACAGATGGAATACCTACGATATCCTTGAAGATGAGATGGATGTCCTGAGGGATAGGTATGGTATCCCAATTAATATCACGATAAGGCTGCCTGACAATTATGAGAGGGTTTGTGATCTTCTTAACGATGATGAGATTTTCTTCCCCACGTGGGCACTCCAAGTCAGGGTTCGTCTGCCCTAACACCCTATTATAAGATCCATACTCAAGTGTTATAGGTTGTGCTTACAGAGCTTTTCCTAAATGCCTATAAAAGAATTCTTGGGGTAATGATGTTTTGGCAGTGACGTACTGGCTTTGATCTTACAGGGATATTTTTAGGTTCGTACACAGCATAAAAGACATTGCCAAAGCTCACGAATGCTAGTACTTTGCTCCCACGAGGTCACATTTGAAAATGGTAAAGGTTATTCAGACGAGGAACAACAGTTGGAAAAATAAGTTTGCATTCTTTAAGGGTGAATGGGAGTTCCGAGCACATGAGAGGGGTCATTATCGTAGTATTCCTTGTGAGTGGTGCAAGATGAACATAATTGGTAAACATTTTTCCTTTGTTTTGTTTTCGATTTTCTTTTGATTGATACTGTGCTAATACTTTTCGTCCAATATTTTCAATGAAGAAATTTCATTTCATCCACTCTGTGTTGAAGGACTTAGTCAAAAGCTTTTGTGTTCCCAACCAATCAAAATTCAAAAGTCTCTTCTCCGTATCTAATTTCATAAACCCAGGGTTTTATACTTTTCCAGGTGGTGCTCCTCTTAGGAGACATTGATTCCATTAGTAGAAAAAGCCCTATTGAAGCCCTCTAGAGGGTTAAAGTCAAAGTTAAATAAGGTAAGAACATTTTTTTTTTGTGTTAGGTCATTTTCTATTATGAATTGTAATGTGACTAGTTGTTGAGATTTTGTGAAATTACTCCTTCCCCTGTCTTTGGTTTCATCATTTAGCCTTCTTGCGGGAAGGCACCTCGATCAGTCGATTATACTTCTTTGTATATTAATCGCCTTAAAAACTTGAGGTGAAGGCGAAGAAAAAATTTGATGCTGATGCTGATGCTGTGGCAAAAAAAAAAGCTGAAGCTAAAAGAGAACCGGAGCCGAGGATAAAAAATAGGTCGAGGTCAATTTCTCGGAGGAAGGCCAATGATGATATTGCTGATAGAGATAAGTCCAACAGTAAAGATAACATTTTTACTTACCCTCCAACTATTGGGGACAAAAGGCCTCTTAAGGGTGAGTGAGATGAGGCCAACAAGTTCGACTGTGGAAAGGGTGAAGATCGGAGGGTGCCTTTCTCGTCGACTTGTTCATGAAGCGGGGTCATCATCTCGCTATGGTGAGGTGGAGGATTTTAGGCATGGGCCTAATAATCCTGTCACCTTTGAAGATTTAAAGAATTATACAGACTCCATATTCCAATTTTGAACAATGCTACAGACTTTCTTGGCTACCATGATCATAATCTAAGTTTTGAATTTCTAAGTAGTTTTAACACTGAAGATTTGTGGAAGTTCGTGTAACATTGTCTATCTGTGGTATGTTCTCTATGTTTGTGCTCGCCTACCTTTACCAACTACTTTGTTACTTGCTATTCCTTTTATATTTTCTTTAAGGGTGCAATGGTTGCTATTATCCTTAGAGAGCAAGATGTGACCAACTATCATGCCTTGGAGGAACAGGGAGGGACCATCATCGCATTCTCTCAATAGAACACCAAGATAAAGGAGGATTTGAAGATGTCTGATGATGAGTTACAAAATAACTGTGGAGAGCTTCAGGAGAGAGATGACCAGGTGGTCGCAAAAATGTTGGTTCCTGATAAGGCATAGGAGGAGAACAAAGGTTTGAAGGGCCAAGCTAGTACTGATGCCATTAAACTTCAAACTTTTAGGGAGGCACTTATGCAGGCTAAAAAATAGGTCATCGAGTCTAATCAGGATTTATTAAAGTCCAATCCGGAGCTCGTTAAGGCTAATAAGGCTTTGATTAAGGATGAGGAGGTTAGGGTTAACAAGTTCAAAGCTTATGCCGATTAAAACATGAAGACAACAACCTTATTCCTTAATGGATATAAAGAACTCAAAAAGAGGGTTATGAAAGACTACCCTGAGATTGCATATGTTGTCAACAAGTGGGAAGACCACAATGAGGAGGCCACAACTTTGACAGTTAAATACTAGATAGAGTTATATGAGTCCACTATGAAAGATGAGGAGATTGGTGAAGTCGATCAGACCATTGCTATGGAGACCACTATTACCAGATCTCTAGAAGTTTCTCATGACACTGTTATGACTGATCCTACTATTTCCAATTCTCCTCAAGTCAATTTAGAGGCTACACAGACTCCTCAAGTTACCATAGAAACTAAAAATACTCTTGTTCCATAGGAACTCCTGAACTTATGCCTTCAAGAATCTCCTTTGATTTGAAATTCATTATTGTTTAATAAACATTTACCCTGGTGCTTATTTAACATTGAAGTCAAATGTTATTCAACTTCTTATCTTCATGCATGTATGTGTTTCTTATTGTGTTTGACTTTTTGTCAGTTATTTTTCTCGGCTAAATTTTTATCCACCTTTTGTAATTAAGTGTTGTAAAAATATATTTGACAAGTAAATCTGATTAGATCTCGTTGACCTCCCTGTTAGTTCTAGTCTTATATAATCATGGTGTGATCTTGTCCACCTTCCATGTCAACTTACTACCAGTTTAGTTTTGAGATAGTCCTGCCAGTATTTTTATCTTATAATCATGTTGTCAAATCTTTTCGACTAAATCTCCTATACTAGCTAAAAATTTTGGACGAACCTGAGTTGTCATGAATTAGGATCTACCAATTATTTTGCAAGCTTATTGGTCATATGGACGGATCTTGTCGTCATAACTATGTGTTAGCATTAATTTCCAGAATCAACCAAATTTTCCAGGGCTTATCCTTGCTGTTGATGTAAAAAATTAGATCACTCTAATTATTCAATCAAAGATAAATAAATGAGACAAAGAATTTTTAAAGTGGTTCAGCCTTATAAGAATGGCCTACGTCCACTGTTATGTTATTGCTGAGTGTTTGGGAATTCTCGATTACAAGTTCAATCAAGAAATTCCGGTCCGGGGGTCCCCTTACAATGAGGATTGTACAATGTATTTATAGCCCTGAGGCTGTAAAGTGAAAGGGTAATACATTAAATAATGTACATATGAAAGTGTAATACATTCAATGCCCTTAAGCGTGTGCGTCTGAATGATGAGCATTTAATGAATGGTCAAAATGTTGGTTATCCAGCTATTAATGATTTGTTCGAGGTGCAGCTCGAACCTCCTGAGTTGCTCGGACCGCCTAAGCTTCTCGGTACTCAAGAGTTCCTCGGAGATGTCTTGTTCCTCGGAGCGTGTGAGTTCCTCGGGGAAGCAGTGTTCCTTGGGGAAATAGTCTTCCTCGTTGTAGTCTTGTTCCTCGGAGCGCGTGGGTTCCTCGGAAGTGTTTGTTATGTAGATCCCCACATGTATTCATTTAATTGGGCCATGTCAGCAGATTAAATTTGGTATCAACAGAAGCCCCCAATGTTTCATAGTTCGAAATTTGAGGAGTAGGAAACATTCTTTCTCGAAATATGGTAGCTTTAAATGGTCCTCCTAATTTTTAGGATTGTTTCCTTCGTATTTATTTCTCTTTCCAAATTCGTAGAATCAGTCTTTTTTAAATTTTCATAACCGCCTCGATCTCTGCGTATTTTTTATCCTTTGAGCCGCCGGTAGCGTAATCGTTTCTTCTCGCTTCGATTGCTGCGCCCTTTTTGTTCCTCTAGCCGCCGTTAGCATAATTGTTTCTTTTTGTAATCATTACTTTACCATTTTCCAGGGCAAGATATTTAAACTTCACAGCCACTCCCATCGTCTTCTACCTTTTTCAAATTTGTATCTTCGAGTTTTCTGTTTTCTTTTTCTCTCCTGCGTATTCATCTCTTCCATCGTTCGTTGTCATCAGATCCACTCTTTTCCTGTAAGATCTTCTTTCTTCTTCTTCATTTTCCTTTATTCATCATGGTTTACCCTGTTGAATCTCTTGACAAGTTCCGCTCTGATTTTTCTATTCCCTCCTGGGTTGTCTTGGAAGAGCTTTCTAAGCCTTCTGATTATTTCCATTTGGCTGAGGGACATTGGTTCCCCAGCCTTTTTATTGCCGAGTGTGGATTTTCTTTTCCACCAAATCCTCTATGTCTGGAATTTTGTCATTACTTTGACGTTGTTCCTTCAAGAATAGCCCCCAATACATGGAGAATGGTTAATGGGGTTCATAAATTAAATCAAGTCCATGGAACTCGCATAGGAATTCCAGAAATCATGTATTGCTATAGATGGGCAGTTAATGATAACATTTTTTATTTAAAAACTAGATTTTTAAATAGAGCCTTAGTAGTCAATCTCCCTGATGCCAATAGGGATTATTTTGAGCATGGGGTTGTCATAAAAAATTGGCAACATGCTCCTTTATCTGGAGATGAAGTTTATCAGAGTCCCAGATGCCCTCCTTATGGCAATGGGATAGGTTATTCTTATTTCATTATATTTATTTTGAAATTATGCTTCTTCTGTGTTTGACAAAATGTACCACTGATATTTTAATTTTTTGTTTGTTTGCAGTTGATAGCGAAATAAAGTGTCCAAAGGAAGCAGACGTTAACATAAGACACTTGAAACTTATCTGGAGTCTGCATCAGAGTGTTGCCGACGAGCACATTAGATCAGCCTCATATTTGCTGCAGTATAAGAGCTACACAACCTCTTTTACTGCTCGTCCAGTAATAAGTGAATCAGAGCCAGTACCAGCTTCCACCAGTTCCTCGCCTGAATCTCACGTCCCTTTGAGTGAAAGAATGAAGAAGAGAAGACCTACCACTCTCTTCGAGAAGCCTGCCTCTTGTTCTGGAGAGGCAAAAAGAAGTAAAGTTGATGTCCCAGGAGAGGGGACAAAGAAGAATGATGCACCTTCCTCGGCTGTTGTTGTGAAGGTTGCCGAGAATAAATTAGATCACTATAATTATTCAATCAAAGATAAATAAATGAGACAAAGAATTTTTAAAGTGGTTCAGCCTTATAAGAATGGCCTACGTCCATTGTTATGTTATTGTTGAGTGTTTGGGAATTCTCGATTACAAGTTCAATCAAGAAATTCCGGTCCGGGGGTCCCCTTACAATGAGGATTGTACAATGTATTTATAGCCCTGAGGCTGTAAAGTGAAAGGGTAATACATTAAATGATGTACATATGAAAGGGTAATACATTCAATTCCCCTTAAGTGTGTGCGTCTGAATGATGAGCATTTAATGAACGGTCAAATTTTTGGTTATCCAGCTATTAATGCTTTGTTCGAGGTGCAGCTCGAACCGCCGGAGTTGCTCGGACCGCCTAAGCTTCTCGGAACTCAAGAGTTCCTCGGAGAGGTCTTGTTCCTCGGAGCGTGTGAGTTCCTCAGGGACGCAGTGTTCCTTGGGGAAATAGTCTTCCTCGTTGTAGTCTTGTTCCTCGGAGCACGTGGGTTCCTCGGAAGTGTTTGTTATGTAGATCGCCACGTGTCTTCATTTAATTGAGCCATGTCAGCAGATTAAATTTGGTATTAACAAAAGCCCCCAATGTTTCATAGTTCGAAATTTGAGGAGTAGGGAACATTCTTTCTCGGAATATGGTAGCTTTAAATGGTCCTCCTAATTTTTAGGAGTGTTTCCTTCGAATTTATTTCTCTTTCCAAATTCGTAGAATCAGTCTTTTTTAAATTTTCATAACCGCCTCGATCTCTGCGTACTTTTTATCCTTTTAGCTGCCGGTAGCGTAATCGTTTCTTCTCACTTCGATTGCCGCGCCCTTTTTGTTCCTCTAGCCGCCTGTAGCGTAATTGTTTCTTTTTGTAATCATTACTTTACCATTTCCCAAGGCAAGGTATTTAAACTTCACAGCCACTCCCATCGTCTTCTACCTTTTTCAAATTTGTATCTTCGAGTTTTTCGTCGTCTTTTTCTCTCCTGCGTATTCATCTCTTCCATCGTTCGTTGTCATCAGATCCACTCTTTTCCTGTAAGATCTTCTTTCTTCTTCTTCATTTTCCTTTATTCATCATGGTTTACCCTGTTGAATCTCTTGATAAGTTCCGCTCTGATTTTTCTATTCCCTCCTGGGGTATCATGGAAGAGCTTTCTGAGCCTTCTGATTATTTCCATTTGGCTGAGGGACATTGGTTCCCCAGCCTCTTTATTGCCGAGTGTGGATTTTCTTTTCCACCAAATCCTTTATGTCTGAAATTTTGTCATTATTTTGACGTTGTTCCTGCAAGAATAGCCCCCAACACATCGAGAATAGTTAATGGGGTTCATAAATTAAATCAAGTCCATGGAACTCGCATAGGAATTCCAGAAATCATGTATTGCTATAGATGGGTAGTTAATGATTACATTTTTTATTTAAAAACTAGATTTTTAAATAGAGTCTTAGTAGTCAATCTCCCTGATGCCAATAGGGATTATTTTGAGCATGGGGTTGTCATAAAAAATTGGCAACATGCTCCTTTATCTGGAGATGAAGCTTATCAGGGTCCCAGATGCCCTCCTTATGGTAATGGGATAGGTTATTCTTATTTCAATTTATTTATTTTGAAATTATGCTTCTTCTGTGTTTGACAAAATGTACCACTGATATTTTAATTTTTATTTGTTTGCAGTTGATAGCAAAAGAAAGTGTCCAAAGGAAGCAGACGTTAACATAAGACACTTGAAACTTATCTGGAGTCTGCATCAGAGTGTTACCGACGAGCACATTAGATTAGCCTCATATTTGCTACAGTATAAGAGCTACACAACCTGTTTTACTACTCGTCCAGTAATAAGTGAATCAGAGCCAGTACCAGCTACCACCAATTCCTCGCCTGAATCTCACGTCCCTTTGAGTGAAAGAATGAAGAAGATAAGACCTCCCACTCTCTTCGAGAAGCCTGCCTCTGGTTCTGGAGAGGCAAAAAGAAGTAAAGTCGATGTCCCAAGAGAGGGGACAAAGAAGAATGGTGCACCTTCCTCGGCTGCTGTTGTGTATGTTGCCGAGAATAAATTAGATCACTCTAATTATTCAATCAAAGATAAATAAATGAGACAAAGAATTTTTAAAGTGGTTCAGCCTTATAAGAATGGCCTACGTCCACTGTTATGTTATTGCTGAGTGTTTGGGAATTCTCGATTACAAGTTCAATAAGGAAATTCCGATCCGGGGGTCCCCTTACAATGAGGATTGTACAATGTATTTATAGCCCCGAGGCTGTTAAGTTAAAGGGTAATACATTAAATGATGTACATATGAAAGGGTAATACATTCAATGCCCCTTAAGCGCGCGCGTCTGAATGATGAGCATTTAATGAACGGTCAAACTGTTGGTTATCCAGCTATTAATGCTTTGTTCGAGGTGCATCTCGGATTGCCTGAGTTGCTCGGACCGCCTAAGCTTCTCGGTACTCAAGAGTTCCTCGGAGAGGTCTTGTTCCTCGGAGCGTGTGAGTTCCTCGGGGAAGCAGTGTTCCTCGGGGAAATAGTCTTCCTCGTTGTAGTCTTGTTCCTCGGAGCGCGTGGGTTCCTCGAAAGTGTTTGTTATGTAGATCGCCATGTGTCTTCATTTAATTGGGCCATGTCAGCAGATTAAATTTGGTATCAACAGAAGCCCCCAATGTTTCATAGTTCGAAATTTGAGGAGTAGGGAACATTCTTTCTCGGAATATGGTAGCTTTAAATGGTCCTCCTAATTTTTAGGAGTGTTTCCTTCGTATTTATTTCTCTTTCCAAATTCGTAGAATCAGTCTTTTTTGAATTTTCATAACCGCCTCGATCTCTGCGTACTTTTTATCCTTTTAGCCACCGGTAGCGTAATCGTTTCTTCTCGCTTCGATTACTGCGCCCTTTTTGTTCCTCTAGCCACCGGTAGCATAATTGTTTCTTTTTGTAATCATTACTTTACCATTTCCCAAGGCAAGGTTTTTAAACTTCACAGCCACTCCCATCGTCTTCTACCTTTTTCAAATTTGTATCTTCGAGTTTTCTGTCGTCTTTTTCTCTCCTACGTATTCATCTCTTACATCGTTCGTTGTCATCAGATCCACTATTTTCCTGTAAGATCTTCTTTCTTCTTCTTCATTTTCCTTTATTCATCATGGTTTACCCTGTTGAATCTCTTGATAAGTTCCGCTCTGATTTTTCTATTCCCTCATGGGTTGTCTTAGAAGAGCTTTCTGAGCCTTCTGATTATTTCCATTTGGCTGAGGGGCATTGGTTCCCCAGCCTCTTTATTGCTGAGTGTGGATTTTCTTTTCCACCAAATCCTCTATATCTTGAATTTTATCATTACTTTGACGCTGTTCCTGCAAGAATAGCCCCCAATACATGGAGAATAGTTAATGGGGTTTATAAATTAAATCAAGTCCATGGAACTCGCATAGGAATTCCAAAAATCATGTATTGCTATAGATGGGCAGTTAATGATAACATTTGTTATTTAAAAACTAGATTTTTAAATAGAGCCTTAGTAGTCAATCTCCCTGATGCCAATAGGGATTATTTTGAGCATAGGGTTGTCATAAAAAATTAGCAACATGCTCCTTTATCTGGAGATGAAGTTTATCAGGGTCCCAGATGTCCTACTTATGGCAATGGGATAGGTTATTCTTATTTCATTTTATTTATTTTAAAATTATGCTTCTTCTGTGTTTGACAAAATGTACCGCTGATATTTTAATTTTTATTTGTTTGCAGTTGATAGCAAAAGAAAGTGTCCAAAGGAAGCAGATGTTAACATAAGACACTTGAAACTTATCTGGAGTCTGCATCAGAGTGTTGCCGACGAGCACATTAGATCAGCCTCATATCTGCTGCAGTATAAGAGCTACACAACCTCTTTTACTGCTCGTCCAGTAATAAGTGAATCAGATCCAGTACCAGCTTCCACCAGTTCCTCGCTTGAATCTCACGTCCCTTTGAGTGAAAGAATGAAGAAGAGAAGACCTCCCACTCTCTTCGAGAAGCCTGCCTCTGGTTCTGGAGAGGCAAAAAGAAGTAAAGTTGATGTCCCAGGAGAGGGGACAAAGAATAATGATGCACCTTCCTCGGCTGCTGTTGTGAAGGTTGACGAGAAGCCCATAATGGCTCCGAGCAGGTCTACTGCTCCTGGAGAGGTGATTGTAATATCACCGACCAAGGGTTCTTCCTTGGTTGAATCTGTTCCTATTCCCCCGAGGAGGCTGAAGAAGAGCTCCTTGGTCAATTTGGCTGACACCGTCACTCAGTCCTGAGTTACTGGAACCGGGGTTCCAATTTTTGTTCCCCCGAGCTCTGCCATGAGCTCGGTAAAGTCCTGGATCATTCCCGAGGTCCAAGGTACAGAAGAAAACCTTACTCGGGACATGGTCACTTCGTTAGCTTCTCGTCATCTTGCTTCTGTAAGTCTTCTTACTTTGAACTTTTCATATTTCTTTTGTCATTTCTGTTTCTGACTTGCTTTCTTTTTACTTTCACAGTTGACGTGCTGCTTTAATATAATTCTGAAGAAGGATGAAGAAATTAAAGCTTCATGCTCCTCGTCTAGTGTGGAGGGAGCTCTGGAAGAAGCTATCAAGTCTTTGGATGATTCTCGCCCGACATATTCTACTGACAAGGCTGTCTGGGAGAAGAAGCTTGCCTCCACCGAGCAGGAGAAAGGTCAAGCTGTTGAGGTCTCCAAGGAGTTGGAGAAGAGAATAAAGGAGTTAGAAGGGAAAAATAAAGAGCTTGAAGAGAAGCTCAAAACTGCTGGAGAGTTTGAAGATAAACTTAAGGCTGTCGAGGAGGAGCTGGCTTAACTTCAGGAAGTAGGTAGGCAGAAGGAGGAGATTGAAAATAAATTGAAAGCTGCTGATACCATGCTGTCCGAGAAGCTTTCCTCGGAGAAGTTGAAGAGGAAGATGGCTGTGAAGAAGTCCTTCAGCGCTGGCTGGGACAAGGGGTGGAACCAGGGGTTAGCTTCCATGGTGTCGCAAGTGGACTATGGCAGTCTCAAGTACTTCAGGGATGGATGGGTTGCTGCTTTACACGAGCTGAAAGTGGATGAAAATTCCGAACTCTTTCAGCAACACATCCCTGGTCCCCCTCCAACTCCTGAGGACTTAGAAGAGGACAAAGCTACCTCCGAAGAGTCTTCTATGGTGATGGGAGATCATCCCTCAGCCTGCTGCCGAGGAACTTCAGCAAAATTTTACTTCCTCCGAGCAATTCCCAGTGCTTCCCGAGCAACTATCCATTCCCTCCGAGCAACCTACTTCCTCATCCCAGCCTCCTGAGAAGGTTTTGGGAGACAAGGAAAAGGTGTAGAGTTGTTCGGGTTTCTCTTTATCTTTTTCTTTTATCAAATGTAACCTAGAACTTGTAACTCAGTATTTATGATCTAATAAAACTTGGACTTTTTTGCATACTTTTGTCTATATTCTATTCATACTCTGTCTTGTATTTCTTATTGATTACTGCTTTTTCTTTCTCTGCTAGTTTCTGGCCAGGATGGAATTGTTATCTGCCCATGATACAAAGATGTTGCTATAATGTAATGAATACTTTAAGGATGGTCACACAGACCTGAGTGCAGCACAAGTAGTAGACATCCCCGGCCAAGATGCTTAAGAACAGGCAGTGGAAGCATATCAATATCTGAAGTGTCTGCTTGATTGAGCAGTGGCCAATAATGTGGCCTATTATGATATGATCGAGGATCTCCAAGGCACCCTCGAAGACCTTCAGTTACAATACAAAGAATCCACTGCCCTGTTGCATGAGGGGTATGAGAAGAAGTACCAGCAGATTATTGCCGACAAGGGCTACGAGAAGCTTTTTGCTGGGTATGGTGTGAGGGAGAGAACCTTGAGAGGTGAGGTCGAGGAATGCAGACAGATTTCCGAGTTGCTGGAGTAAGAGAACAATAACTTACAAAAAGAGCTATCACAGTTGAAGTCTGTAGCTTCCACTTCAAAAGCTTTAATCCCAGTGACTGATGAGGGATTCTCGTTCTTGGAGGTCGAGAACGCCAACTTGAGGGACGAGTTGGAAACCTTGAAAAGGTCTGGCCCTTCTTCTTCTTCTCGAGGACGAGCAAGAGCACCTCGTGGACGAGCAAGATCAGCTCGTATTCCTGTCGAGGAACAGAGGACTCAGTCTGCCTTAGAAAATCAGGCCTTCCAATTAATGGCGAAGAACCAGGCTTTGGCTGAAATGTCAAAGAATATCAGGGACCTGGAAGAGAAGCTCTCCACTCAGAAGTCTACCTTGGAGAATAAAGAGATCTTCATAAAAAATATCCACGAGCAGCTGGATGGAGTAACATATCAATTCCACAAACAACCCAGGGAGTTCTAGATGGCTGGATACAACGAAGCTCTCTTTCACTTGGACGATCGTATCCAGAATGCCAATAATGAGGGCTACAAGCAAGGCTGGTTGAATGCCTTAGGTGTGCTGAAGCTCGAACAAGGTCATTACTTATGGGAATACCATGATCCCGGGCTGCTCGACTTACCTGTGCCACCATACAAACTGGATATGAGTTGGATCCCTGCTCGGTCCATTCCTCAGAGCTTGATTTCCAAATATCTCGGTGACTATAATCTCCATTCAAATGCTGAGGTATCTCGTCCCGAGCACCTCTTAGATCGACCATCCGTGATGAATGTCAGGATGTTAAAGGATCTCAACTTCATAAATTCTCCTCTGGCTTTAAATGATCCGCCTGTTGGCGAGGAACCTGTGTCAAAAGTAGAGGGGAAAAAACCAGTAGAGTAGGAATTTTCTTAGTATACATTTTAATATCAATGTAACTTTCATTTCATTATCAATGTAATTTATTTTGAATTAAATGAAAGACTTTCATTTTTATTTGCAAATCTTATTTGCTATTGTCTTGTAATTATCAAACACTTTATATTTGTGCATGCATATCTGTTAGAAAGATAACAATATTGTGTAGTTTGTCGACCAACTCAGTAATAATTACGAGTATAAAAAATGTTACTTGATCACTTAATAAAAAAGTTTTGTTTCTCGACCAACTTAGTAATAAAGTTACGAGTATCAAAAATGTTACTTGATCACTTAATAATAAAGTTTTGTTTCTCGACCAACTTAGTAATAAAGTTACGAGTATAAAAAATGTTTAAAATGTTTCTGACCAACCAAGGTCGTTAAATTATACTTGTCGACCAACTACAGTTAGTGGGCTTTTATCCCCGACCAACCATAGTTAGTAGATTTTTCACTTAAATGATTCCGACCAACCAAGGTCGATAAATTTTCCTTGTCGACCAACTACAGTTGGTGGATTTTTATCCCCGACCAGCCATAGTTAGTCTTTTTGAAATAATATTACTTTCCGACCAACTCAAGTTGGCCTTTTCGAGAATATATTTACTTCCTAACCGACATAAGTTGGCATTTTTAGGAATACTTTTATTTCTCGAGGAACATATAGTTTTACTTCCCGTAGGAATACAAGGTTTTTCTTCCCGGAGGAATACAAGTAGCCTTACTTCCTGGAGGAATATAGGTAGCTTTACTTCCCGGAGGAATATTGGTAGATTTACTTCCCGGAGGAATATTAGTAGCTTTACTTCCCAGAGGAATATAGGTAGCTTTACTTCCCGGAGGAATATTGGTAGCTTTACTTCCCGGAGGAATATAGGTAGCTTTACTTCCCGGAGGAATATTGATTTCTCGACCAACCTTAGTTGGCATTTTCGAGAAAAAATTTGAGTAGCCTAAGCTTTGCCGAGTTTTGCCCCGAGTAGTGTGTAGCACTATTCCCCAAAAAACTTTCAATAAAAAGAAAGAATTCGGCAGAATATCTTCATTTTATTCATCATTGATAATACTTGCGTAGGTGCTCTGCATTCCATGCATTTTTAAACTCCTCGCCTTCTAGAGTTGCTATTCGGTAAGTCCCTGGTCGAACAACTTCTGTAACTCGGTATGGTCCATGCCAGTTTGCCTCCAGTTTATTGTGCTTTTGAATGACTTTCTTCAGCACATAATCTCCTTCTTTCAGGTCGCACCTCTTCACCCTTTTGTTGTAGAACAAAGCTGCTCGCTGCTGGTAAGAAGCATTTCTAATGGCTGCTTATTCTCTAACTTCCTCGAGCATGTCTAAATCCAATCTTCTCATTAAGTCGCTGACAGGGGAATTAAAATTCAGTACCCTGTGTGTTGGGAGGCCCAACTCGGCAGGTATAACAGCTTCACTTCCAAACGCCATCATATATGGTGATTCTCCAGTTGCTACTCGGGGAGTAGTTCGGTAAGCCCAAAGTACTGATTGTAACTCGTTGATCCAGTTTGCTTTTGCATCATCCAATCTTTTCTTCAAACCATTTAGCAGCGTTCTGTTTGTCACTTCAGTTTGTCCATTGCTTTGAGGATGGCATGGTGCTTAGTGGACCTTCAAAATATTTGATTGATGACAATAGGCAGCGAACTCCTCGTTATCAAATTGTGTTCCATGGTCTATGATGAAAGCATGAGGAAGACCATATTGACAAATGATGTTCTTTCAAAAAAATTGGTACACCTTCTCGTACGTCATATCAATGAGTGGCTCAGCTTCTACCCACTTAGTAAAATAATCCACTGCGACGACGAGGTATTTGAACCTTACTCGGGTCATTGGCAGTGGCCCAACCAAATCAATTCCCCACATGGCAAATGGCCAAGGGGAAGTTATGGGTGTCAACAATGCTTGTGGAGTTCTTCGGATGTAGGAAAAACGTTGGCACTTGTCACATTTCTTTGCATAGGCTAGACAATCAGCCCTCATCGTCGGCCAGTAGTATCCCTGCGTTATCACCCTTTGTAAAAGTGTCCGACCTGCTACATGAGCTCCACAAGACCCTTCATGGATCTCTTCAATCAATTCTTTCACCTCGGAGGGATGTACACATCTCTGCAAACCTTCCATAATTCCTCGTTTATATAAAATACCATTAGTTAATACGTACCGAGCAGCTTTAAATTTCAATTTCTTGGCTGCGAGCTTGTCAATTGGTAATTCTCCCTCTTCAATATACGCCCTGATGGGATCCATCCAAGATGGTCCTAAATCAAGGGTGATAAAGTTCATCATCAGATCTTCATCTATGCTCCGACCAGCTAAAACTTCAATTGGGATTGTTCTCCGGAGCTCGGTACGAGTAGCTGATGCTAGTCGAGCTAAGGCGTCTGCTCTTGCATTCTCCATTCTTGGTATTCTGACCAGCTGAATAGCGGCAAATTTTGACACCAGCTCCTTTGACTTTGCATGATATCTGATTATTAATTCTCCTTTGACTGCATATACTCCCATCATTTGGTTTACGATCAATTGAGAATCACTGAAGACCATAACCTGTTGCGCCTCCATAATTTTTACCAAACTAAGTCTTGCAATCATGGCTTCATACTCAGCCTCATTATTGGAAGCTTTGAATGGAAAACGCAGGGCGTATTCTATGTCGACCTCGTCCGGAGTGCTCAAAACTATCCCCGCGCCACATCCTGAAGTGAAAGATGAACCATCTACATACAGCCTCCATATAGGTAACTCGTCTTCAAATTTCTGATCAGTCAGAGTTCCTCGGTGAAATATTTGTTGCTTCCTTTCATCCTCCCCGGATATTTATTGCTCTTTGTCAATCATCTTTTCTTGCTCTTTTACCAATCGGAATTGGTCTGAGCTCGAATTTGATGATCTTGTAACATCCACTTGCCCTTTTACCAACCGGAGTTGGTATGAGATTGTGTTTGTTGATCCTGTAACATCCGCAGGTTGATCGACGAGCAACTTTTGCTCCTCGGGGTATCAGGATAGGTGAACTCTGCTATAAAATATGCTACAGCTTGCCCTTTTAGCGATGATCTAGGTTCATAGACTATATCGTATTCACCAAGCTCTATTGCCCAGTACATCAATCTCCCTGATTTTTCTAGTTTATGAAGGGCTTGCTTCAATGGAATATCAGTGTATACTACTATGGTATGAGCCTGGAAGTATGGCCTCATTCTCCTACTCGCCTCAATCAGCGCCAGTGCTAACTTTTCCAGCCTTGGATATCTGATCTCTGCTCCTCGGAAGGCCTTACTTGTGTAATAGATTGGTTTTTGTACTCCATTCTCCACACTTATCAACGCCGAGCTAACTGCATTCTCCGATACTGCTAGGTACAAGTACAATTTTTCTCCCATCACCGGCCTGGACAATAGTGGAGGTGTTCCCAAGTATTTCTTTAAGTCTTGAAAAGCCTTCTGACATTCATCATTCCACTCAAAAGTCTTTCTGAGTGTCTTGAAGAATGGGAGACATCTATCAGTTGCTCGTGACATAAATTTGTTGAGTGCTTCTACTCGTCCTGTGAGACTCTGTACTTCCTTCTTTGTCGTTGGAGACCGCAGCCCTAATAGAGCTTTGATCTTTTCAGGATTTTTTTCAATGCCTCGTTGATTAATAATGTACCCGAGGAACATGCCTTCTCGTAATCCAAATATGCACTTCGTCGAGTTCAGCTTCATTTGATATTTATCTAGTTGATCAAAAGTCTGACTTAAGTCAACTAGATGATCAACAGCTCTTTTTCTCTTCGTCAGCATATCGTCAACATAGACTTCTATATTGCAACTGATTTGTTCAGCAAAGACTTTGTTCATCAGCCTCTGATATGTCGCACCTGCATTTTTTAAAACAAAAGGCATAACATTATAACAATAAGTTCCCCTAGGGGTAATGAAAGAAGTACTCTCCATGTCTTCCAGTTTCATTTTAATCTGATTGTAACCAGAATAAGCAACCATGAAACTCAGCATCTCGTGTCCCGAGGTAGCATCGACTAGTTGATCAGTTCGGGGCAGTGGAAAGTGATCCTTTGGGCATGCTTTGTTGAGGTCGGTGAAGTCTACACACATCCTCCATTTGTTGTTCTTCTTCTTTACCATCACCACATTGGCTAACCAGTTTGGATATTTAACATATTCAATGAAGCAAGCTTTCTGGAGCTTCTCAACTTCCTCCTGTATAGCTTGATTCTTCTCGGGACTGAATACTCTTCTTCTCTATTTCACAGGCTTGATCTCCTTATTCACATTGAGCTCGTGACATAAGAAATTTGGGTCTATCCCAGGCATATCCTCATGACTCCACGCAAAAGTTTTCTTTCTGCTTCTTAGGAAAGTTATCAATTCCTGTTTTAGCGAGGTTTCCAACGACGAACCTATTTGAGTAGTTCGCTCAGGGTGCTCGTCGTCCAGAATGATGTTTTCAGTAGCTTCCACCACTAGACCCTTCATGAGTTGCGACTCATCTCTAGGATCCAATGTTTCAATTTCTGACTCTTCTTCCACTTGATAAGTAGTAGTCTTTTTCCTTGATTCCTCCAATTCTTCTTGCTCGGCGGATGAATAATAGCTTTCTCGATCTACTTTCTGATCACCTTTCACAACTCCTACTCCAAAATTTGTTAGAAATTTTAGGCACTGATGTACTGTAGATGGTACAGCCTCGAACTTCTTCAATCCTACTCTTCCCATGATGATATTGTATGATGATTGAACATTCTTATCCATCACGAAGAAACGTATTCTTTTTGTTCGACAAGCAGGCCACATACCAATGAATATATCCAGCTTGATCGTCCCAAGTGGAAATACTTTCTCGCCAGCAAAACCGATGAGGGGTCTATGGTAAGGCTCCAGTTGAGATAACTTTAGATTTAAACTATCGAAGCACGAGTAGAACATGATGTCTGCCGAGCTACCATTGTCGACCATTACTCTTGAAATCATAACCTCCTTCATCCTCATTTTGATCACCAATGGGTCATCATGAGGATACAAAACTCCTGCGAGGTCGTTCTTTAAAAAAATGATGACCAATTTCTCCTTGTTCACCTTTCTCGGGCGATCCTCCTCAGTAAGATTTATTCGCTGAATGCATGAGCAAGCTTGAGCCTCACCGAGGTAAGCTTTTCTCTCTGCAGTAAGGTCTCCTCCTCCTGCATCTCCACTTGTAATAACATTACAGTCAAATGACCCAAAACGTATTAAAAATACCTCTCTTTCTGGCTGCCTTGGTCTCTTGGGAAGATCGGGGTCATCTTCTGGATTAACTTCATGGTTTCTTTTCTTGTTTTCCTCTCCTCGACGAGGAGATCTAGAACTCTCTCTTGCTCGGTCGTTGTTTCTTCTTTCGTTTCCCCGATCAACATACTTTGACAGCTTTCCTCGTCGGATGAGTGTTTCAATTTCATTTTGAAGAGCTATGAAATTCTTGGTCACATGGCCATGATCTTTATGGAACTCGCAATACTTTGCCTTATTCCTCTTGTCTGGGTCTGCCTTCATTTTCTATGGCCAGTTTAGTTCCTCGTTGTTCTTGATTTCTTCTAGAACATGGTTGATATCCTTCTTTGACGCGACTGAAAATGTGTCTCAGAAATGCGTTCACTCTAGGCTCAAGTGTAAGCCTATCGCTCAAGTAATAATCCGACAAGTCGGGTATCGATCCTCAGGGAAAATGGACAACGAAGTTGTGATGACGGGAAAAGACGGAGGAATCCTAACCTTGACTCTAAAAATAAAGGGAAAATGATTTGATTTTGGGAATGATTACAGCTAAGTGCAAAGATGAAATTATGAAAAATGCAACTACAATAAGTTACCTAAAATATGAATAGAAATTGATTTTGAAACTTTTGACAAAGTGATGGGAAAAACAAGGACGGGAATATTATCGCCCAACCCTAATGTAGTGCAGTGGTAATATTAATCATAAATTTATCGGATTGATCTGACCCAGAATTTAGTACTCCCAAGCATTATGTATACGAGGTTCAAGCCCGCGTCATACCTAATCCGAGGATGAGTAAATCAGTATCGCGATAGTGACACTCGAATTGCACTCTAAATCATCACGAGTACCCAGAGGCAAACGTGATATAAAGATCTACAATTATTGTGTCATTATGCAATACGATCATAGTCAATCAATAAATTCATCGAATTAATTTTACACACATACACTAACACCTCAGGTTGGGTTCATGTACCCCGACCTTGGTAAATTTAGCCTAACATGTTGAATTCAATGAAAACATTAATTAAAGTGTAGGAATTCATGATTAATCTAAGAAGAATGATAATTAGATGTAGAAATGAATTAGCAATAAATATTACTCACTAAAATTACTCAATCAATAAGTGCAACACTGAATGAAATTGATACTCACAACAATTACTCGATAAATCTTCAATCCTTGAATTAAAACTGCAATTCTTAGCTAAACTAGGATTTTTGGAAAAGAAGCAGGAAACCCTACTAATTATTCGTACCAATAACAATAATAAATCGGGTCTTAAATACCCTACAATAATATCGGAAGTCAACTGCACTAGGAGCCTTTTTAGGAAGAGAGAATATTTCCAGATCTCGAGGATCGGACCGGTTCGGGTCTTAGGCGGACCGGTCTACCCCCAAGGCGGATCGGTTCTTTTTATTTTGGGGCGAAATGGTCTAGGGGCAGGCCGTTTCTTTTTATTTTGGCCTCCTTCGGTTTGCATGAGATCCGGGGTCTTCTGGAGTTTGGCAAGGCGGACCGGTCCGAGGGAGGGGCGGACCGGTCCGGCTATTTGACTTTCTAGCTCATCTTTGACTGCTCATAACTTTTGTTCCGGGATTCCGATTGGGGTACCGTTTCTTCCTTTGTGCTCGTGAATGAGATGTCTTCAACTTCTCTTTAGGTACCTCATCCGAATTCCGTGTAGAAATTATGCTTTTGCCCTTGATACTTTTCCTTCTTTCTTTCTTGATTCTACTGATTTCCTTCTTTCGTTTCTTGACATCAAATACCTGCAAAATCACTACAAAATACCAGAAAGTCAGTGTACTCATTAGGATTAGTCAGTAGCATAGTTATGAGATAAATCCAACTCAATTACGTTGTTCGAGGTGCTAAAAATAACTAAATCAAGGGATAAATTAGGAAGAATTTATGCCTAATCATTCTTCAAAGGAGTTTAATTATCATATTTCTTCATTACGTCCCATACCGACCTAGTTTTTGAATGTTTGTCATTACCATTGTTCTTGTGCTCTTTCTTCTTAGCTTTATCACCCCCCATCTTGGCTTCTTTAGCATCCATATTCTTCTTCGTAGCCATAGCCTCCTCGGCATTCATAATTTTGGACGCTTTTCCCATCAGGTCTGACATGGTTCGAGGTGGATCTTTGGCCAAAGTGTAGTACAACTTGTTCGGTAGTAGTCCACTCATCAAGGCTGTAATTGTTGTCTTCTCCTCATAATCAATGACTTCTAGTTTCTCGTTATTAAAACGAGTTATATAATCTCTGGTACTCTCACTAGACTTTTATCTAACACTTAACAAATGTGCTACTCGTTTAACTGGCTTTGCCCCAAAATAGAAATTCCCAATGATTAACTCGGCAAGTTGAAGAAAAGTTGAGATCTTACCCCGAGGAAGATTATTATACCATATTTGAGCAGATCCGGTAAGAGTTCCCGAGAATGCCCTGCATCTCATCTCATCTGGGATAGCATAGATGTCGGCTGCATCTTGGTATTGTTCTATTTGAATGACAGGGTCAGTCTTTCCATCATATTTGGGGGTCACAACAGGTGCTTTGAACTTTGATGGTGTTGGAAAATCTACAATTGACTAGACAAAAGGTGTTCCTCGAACAAAAGTTCGTTGTAGAGGATTCTTGGCCTTAGCCATTTCCCCTAATCTATCCTCCAGCCTCTGAATAGAGACTTTTCACGCATCATTTCCTTTCTCGGTCCTGTTGGTTCGAGCAAATGATCGCGTTGATGTGGCTTCCTAAGATCTATCTTGACGAGCAGCTGGTCGCTCATGAGATCTAGCTGGTCGCGATTGGGCAGATCCTTCCCTTAAATCTGATAGTCGTCGAAAACTCCTCGATACGAATTTAGGAGGACTTCTACTCCTTCTAAGTCCTAATCGATCAAAAGGTGATACCCTGCTTAACCTCTCTAACGCACTAGTCCTTTCTGGAGAAAGAGTGATACGTTGTTCTGTATCTATGGCTCGCACTGACGAAGTTCGTCCAGGTTGATAAGAAAAATCTTCAGATTCCTCATTGCGATATGAATTAGTACACCTAGTACGTGAGGATGGTGCACGGGTGTTTCTTTGAATACTCCTAAGTCCTGAATGGGTTGGTGCACAGCCATGGAGGGTTTGTATGAGTTGTCACATTGTTTCTTGCATGACGGTCTAGCCCTGAGCCAGATTTGTCATTATTCCAGCCAGATCTGGAATATTTTGCGGAGCAGATGGATTTGGAGGGGTCCCAGCGTTTCGATTGCTGGATTCTGGAATATCAGCCATTTGTGATGGATCGCTTTTGGTGAAAAACGATATTACCAGTCGTTTCCCATAGACGGTGCCAATCTGTTGATGTAAAAAATTAGATCACTCTAATTATTCAATCAAAGATAAATAAATGAGACAAAGAATTTTTAATGTGGTTCAGCCTTAAAAGAATGGCCTACGTCCACTGTTATGTTATTGCTGAGTGTTTGGGAATTCTCGATTACAAGTTCAATCAAGAAATTCCGGTCCGGGGGTCCCCTTACAATGAGGATTGTATAATGTATTTATAGCCCTGAGGCTGTAAAGTGAAAGGGTAATACATTAAATGATGTACATATGAAAGGGTAATACATTCAATGACCCTTAAGCGTGTGCGTCTGAATGATGAGCATTTAATGAACGATCAAAATATTGGTTATCCAGCTATTAATGCTTTGTTCGAGGTGCAACTCAGACCGCCTGAGTTGCTCGGACCGCCTAAGCTTCTCGGTACTCAAGAGTTCCTCGGAGAGGTCTTGTTCCTCGGAGCTTGTGAGTTCCTCGAGGAAGCAGTGTTCCTCGGGGAAATAGTCTTCCTCGTTGTAGTCTTGTTCCTCGGAGCGCGTGGGTTCCTCAGAACTGTTTGTTATGTAGATCGCCACGTGTCTTCATTTAATTGGGCCATGTCAGCAGATTAAATAAAGTCTCAAAGAGTACCACCGCCTTTATGCCAAATGCCAAAATAAATAAAGTCTCACTAGTCGCAGTCCTTGGAGTGGTTTAGTAGGCCCAAAGTATGCTGGGCAACTCATTAATCCAATACCATTTTCCATCGTCCATTCGCTTATTCATTTCGTAAAAAATGTCTTATTGGTGACCTTTATTTGCCTGTTGCACTATGGGTGAGCACGTACAAAATGGAGTTACTTCATATTTAAATGAATACAATAATCATCAAACTTGTCTTTATCGAACTGCGTATTGTGGTCTGTGATAAAGGTGTACGACATGCCATATTGACAAATATATTCTTTCATATAAAATGGAAAATCTTCTCATAAGGAGTGACATAACAAATCATCATCTAAACAGTTTTCCTCCTTTGAGCACGTATATTTCCGCCTTGTAACGGAGTCTCCTTCCCTCATTTGGATATTCTGATACTGCTCTGGTCTACAGGTATGCTCGGATCGGATCCAGTCAAAATGGAACAATTTCTAACTCCATTTCCATCACACATTCTTCTTCAATGCTTCACTGGGACAAGATCTCAATTGGTACTCTTCTTCGAAGTTCATTTTAGGTAATTGAGGTCAGATCATCAAGTGAATCCACTCGAGCATTCTCAAATCTTAGGATTCTGACTCTCTAAATGGTCAAGAATTTTAATGATAAATCTTTCACATTCACTGAATATTTTTACATGGACTACTCTTCGGCCTTTTATATGCTTAAGACTTGGTTCACTACCAACTGAGAGTCGTTGTCCATCGACAACGGGTCTTTACCCAATGATAGTGCTAATTCAAATCCTATGACATGGGTTTCATACTCGGCCTCATTATTGGAGGCCTCAAAGTTGAACCTGATGGAATACTTGACGTCTGCACCATCAGGAGTGCTAATGATTAACCCTACTCACAGACGTTGCCACTTGATGATTTGTCTACAAACGTGGGAGGTTATTTTTTTAAAATTTACCTTGATTAAACATCCATCTTTGAAAATCTTTTTAATATTCTCGAAGTCACTAGCCCTTTCTTCTTATTAAGCCTACGGGTCTGGTATGTCATTAATCTAGTTGGGTAACTTTATTATTAATCTCTCTTTCATAAAAGTCTGATTGGCTAGCTTTACAGTTGAGCTCTCTTTTGAATAAGTTTGATCTATTGACTTTACTACTGAGCTCTCTTTCGTAGAATTTCAGTCTTCTCCTCATAGGTAAATTCTGTAATGAATTCGGCCATTGCATGGCCTTTAATTGTCATTAGAGGATGATACAATATGTGATACTCTCCGAGTTCTACAACCTAAGCCATCAGTGTGCTTGATATCTCAGGTTTCTTAATAGCTCGTCATAAAGGAAGATTTGTATAAATAATAATTGTGTGTAAACACAGTTTCATTCTAGGGAGCTAGATTTTATCTCTACGGTACACAATGCTAGTATAGTAGATGAACTTTTGTACTTCATCCTCTTATCGGACCATTATGGAACTAACTGTAAACTCTAATACCGCCTAGTATAAGTAAATCCTTTCACCTAGTACTGACCTTAACAAGAAAGGCACAGATCCTAAGAACTTGTTCAATTATAGGAAGGCTGATTCACACTCTTTGTTCCACTCAAAGGTCTTTCTAATCACCTTAAAGAGTGGAAGGCATCTATCTATAACTCTTTAAACAATATGAATTTTCACATCTACTCATCTTGTCAATCTGTGGATCTCTTTTTCTCTCTTTGGAAGATGTATGTTGATTAATGCCTAGATGTTACCGGGTTCAACTTCTATTCTCCTCTGATTGAAGATGAATCCTAGAAAATTTTCTTCACAAACTCCAATTAATAATTTTATTGGATTTAGCTTCATTCAATACTCCTCCAACTGGTCAAATGATTGGCCAAGGTCATTGATGTGATCAACTCCCTTATTGCTCTTTGCCAGCATATCATCCGCATGTACTTCCATGGTCTTTTTGATTTACTCATCAAAGACTTTGTTCACAAACCTCTGATATGTTGCTCTAGCATTTTTTTATCTCAAAAGGCATAACACTATAGCAATATGTACTTATGCTACTTATAAATGAGGTATTCTCTCTATCTTCAGGTTTCATCCTGACCTTGTTATATCAAGAGTAGGCGTCAGCAGTTCGTGCCCAATAGTGGTGTCGACCAACTGATTAATTCGAGGCAAAGGATAATGGTCCTTGGGATAGTCTCTCTAGTGGTTGGTAAAGTCAATGCACACGCGCCACTTATCATTCTTCTTTTGAACCATAATAATATTTTCAAGTCATTTTGAGTACTTAACATCCTCTATAAAATCTGTCATTTTCATCTTGTCAACGTCCTCTTGGATGGTTATGTTCTTCTCTGAGCTGAACACATGACTCTTGTATTTAATAGGCTTCGCTTACTTCACTATACTAAGCTCGTGGTAAAGAAACTCTATGTCTATAATTGGTATATCTTATTGTATCCATGCAAACACACTCTTCATTAACTTTAGACAACCAACCAATTCCTTCTTGAAGGTAGAATCCAATGATGAGCCAATCTAAACTATCCTTTTTGGGTGCTCATCGTCCACAATCACTGAATTGTCCACATTCCTTTGATGAACTTATCTTTATCTCAAAGATCTAGAGTCTCAATTTGATAAGTAGTGGTTAGCCTATTCTTCTTTTCTTTCTCTACTGAGGTATACTAGCATTCATTTGCCTTTACTTAGTTACGCTAGATCACACGAACTCCATAGTGTGTAGGTAATTTTAGGCATTGATTGACAACGAAAGGCACAACTTTAAACTTTTCAGGTCGACCCTATCAAATATAATATTATAGGCCGAGTGAATGTTTTGGTTATGGATGAAGAAACGTATTGTCTATGCTCGACAGGTAGGCCATGTGCCAACGACAACCTTGATCTTGATTGTTCCCAGGGGGAAGAACTTCTCTCCCCCACACTAATGAAAGCTATGTGGTACTCCTCCAACTTCCTATCCTTTTACCTCAACTTCTTAAAATAGTAGTAGAATATAATATCTACATAACAACCATTATATTCCAGAATCCTCTCTACTCGACTTTTATGCACAATCATTGTGATGACTTGAGGATCATGATATGGATAAAGTACACTTAAAAATACATCTTTTAAAAAACCAATAATGATATGATCTTTGTTTACCCTCCAAGGATGAGATGCCACAACATCAACCAGGTTGACCGCCTTGATATGAGCACACGTCTTTTCTTCGTTAAGGTAGGATTTCCTCTCGACTAATCCGTCTCCACCACCAGTGTCACCTCCCGTTATAAAGTGACAACCGAAAAAAATTATACTAATTTCATTCATAGGATCATTAGGCTTCTTGGTCAGATCTGTATCCTCCTCTAAGTCCCTATCTCATCATCTTATAAGGAAACTTGGATCGGGTCATTTTCTTCTGCTCTTCCTATCTATATGATTGACTAACTTTATCAACATACATTGCTAGTTTTCTCGTTTAATCAAATTTTCAATCTCGTTCTTTGAGGTTAGGTAGCTATACGTGTTGTGTCCATAATCTTTGAGGAACTTATAGTAATTTAACCTATCCTTTCAATTTAATGGATCTTTTAATGTACCCTACCATTTTAGGTCTCTATTTCCTCGAATCTCGTCAGGAATGTAGTGCACACCTATGGTAAGAGGGGTGTACTCATTGTACTTCTTTTGCTTATCTGACTTCTTATTGTCCTTAGACATTTCCTTCTTTTCTGAGCTATTTGTAGCGTTGGACTTAGAGTGGCTTAATTCATTTGCTGCCATCGCTTATTCAGTATTAATAACTTTGCCAGCCTTAGCCAAAAGCTCTGCCATCGTGCTCAATGGTTCCTTATCTAATGCCTAATATAACTTCTTAATAAATAACACACTCATAATCGGCGTGGTATTATCTTCTCATCATAATCAACTACTTTAAGATTATTGGTATTAAAGGTCATGATGAATTCTCTTATCATTTCATCCATTTTCTGATAGATGGCTAACTAGTGATTCACCGTCTTACCTGGCTTCATATCGGTGATGGTACAGGAGAATGGATTGTAGCGCATTTCATATGGGATGGAATAAATATCTAAAGCATCTTGGTATTGATTCATGTGCAACATAGGAGCTAACTTGCCATTATACTAAGGAGTGATAACAGAGAGTTTAAATTTTATGGGCATTAGATAACCCACATCTGTTGCAGTGAACAATGATCCTTGAATGAAACCCCTATGCAAAGGGTTCTTTTATCTTTATAATTTCTCCTAGATGATCCTCTAGGCATTGAATAGACCATTTCCAAGATTTTTCCTCCTAGTTGGGTTTAACTATCACTTCCTTCTCTGCTCAGCCTAAGCTTTCTACTAAGATCTCTTCCTTATAAGTTGACTCATCTTTGATCAGGGTAAGCATTTAACCCTCATGGTCTTAGTTCTTATAGATTCTTCTCTATAGTCCCTCATTTCCCTTGGATATCTATATTAATGGGGCCTTACAACTCTTAATCCTAATCGATCAAAGGAAGATCATCTATTGATCCTTTCTGAAGTGCTTGGACATTCTAAGGAATAATTATATCATCATCATATCCACCTGATCGGTATGTGGATCTTGATCCTGGGCAATAGGATCTGTCATTGCATTCTCATCCTGAGTGTTTGGACCTTCCACATGCACCTTTCAAACCTAAATCTAATCATCTAGAAATTTTAATATGCAATGTTCATCATCATTGTATATTAAATTAGAAAAGAGGATTTTAAAATCTAAGAGACCTTTTGGCTTTGTCCATAAGAGTCTAAGGTCATTACAGTCTTTTTCACTAACACAAAGTTCTTTAAGAAGTAACTAATAAACTTCTCTAAGAGTTCCCTAGTATTAGTTTATGACTCAACAAGGCATAAAATATATAAACAGTTGGAAATGATCTAAACTCCAGTTATTTGCTACTAATAATGGGATGATTATGTGTATTAAAATTGGTAGATATTTGTTTGATCTTTTTTACCATTTTTTTCTTGTGTTTGATGATTTTAGATTGTATTTTACCATTTTCAATCCTCCCTTACATATGCATTCCTTTAGACAGAGAATGAGTGGACTATAATAACATAACTAGGGTTTCTTCGAGGTATGACGACTACAGTAGTAAGGTAGAGTATGGGAAAAGTTTTTGCATGTGGTTTAAGGTAGTTGATGGGTGCATTTAATATGGATGGTAGTTAATTCTAGTGGGATTGAGTGATGCCGGTAGGTAGAATAGTGATTGTCCCATCTACTTTCCCTCCAGAGAAGTTGTAGGAACTTATCCAAACGTCGGAGGGGTCTGAAAATCATAAAGGTTCCTCTTTAGGTGGTCATGTGGTGCATTACAAAAAATATTTCCTCGAAAGAGGGGTTATAGGACCTCTAGAGGCTAGTTCTCTTCATATCGAGGCCTGCTATACAAGTTTAAGATGGAGGGATGGTGGTGATGTGGTCTTTGAGATCTATTCTTGAGATGTAATGGAGCAATTGAGCTTTTTAAGGGAGTAGTGAGGAGGTTGAGGCCAATGGCACTACTTTGGTCCTTTCCACACGGCAGCTGTGGTAATGGGAGCTTAGTTATGGTCTGACAGTGGTTTGTGCTGGACTTTAGGATCTCTTCTATTGCATGAGTGAAGGTGAAAGTGTTGTGAACCCATGGAATCATAACAATTAAATGTGTCACCATTCGGTCCGACATAGATGCAATATATATGAGTCGAACAATGTTGAGATTGTCCCCAAAATCATATATCCCCATTAGATTCAGGGTTTTTGGTGATAGATGATTTTGCAATGAGTGTGGAGCCCAATGAAATATCTGACTATGCCAAAAATCGAAAATGATCGCGGTCCAAATCCATAACCAAGGTGGCTATGGTCCAAATATGTGACCACCATTCAAAGCCCGTAACCAAGGTTATGGACAAAGTAAAGGGTGACTTACTGTTATTGATGCCAAATCTTTAATGTTGATGTCACCCACTGGACCTTTAATGTTAATGTCACCCACTAGGCTGTGACTCCCTATTAAGGTCACGACCCAAATCCATGACCATGTCTTGGGGCCAGGTTCCAAAATAATGACCATTTATGGTATATGGTGTAGAGTACCATCATCCTTGAACAAGTATCACAATGGGGCCTTTGGTTGGGGTTCTTTCCATCCAGTGGGTTAGGTTAGGAAAGAGGAGGGGAAATATTTTTTGAATAAAGTCCTTATCAAACATTTCTTCCCACTTAGTAGAGTAATATTTTTTTTGGCTTAGGGGTTGTAGTATTTAAGAGGGTGGGATCTTTGAGAAACATTAACTAGAATAGTTTAATCATGTTGAGTTCACAGCGGTAACCCCTCTGGGATGATAAGAAGTGAAATTTATAGATAATGACGGTCAAGTGGTTAGTATTGGGCATTATGAACTATATGAGGATGATTATGTAAAAGTTTATGGACATTCTGAGGAAGGGCACTGTTTGGTTGGCGGGGTTCGACCTCATCCTCGACTTATGATAAATGAGGACGATGAGTGAAAAAGGTTCAGTATTTGGTGTAGAGTTATCAAAGAGGATGTTAGTGTCTTGATTGGGTGATACGGGAGAGGGTTTTTAGTGACATTGGGTTTAGGGAGTGAAGGTTCTCCCATCTATGAGTTCTTAGATTGCGTATCTAAGGGCTCATCATTAATCAATGTCATGAAGCTTCCTTTAGTGAAATTTATGGTGAATAACTCATAGCCAAATTCAACTGGATTTAGTGGATTCAAAGACTCATCAAGTTTCTCAATGGTCAAGATCAATCCAGGAGGACAACACAATAAAGTCCTGAGTAGTTTTAACTTTAAATGGAAAGATAGTGGATATCATGGTAGGTTGGCTAACTAGCATAGAGTAAGTTCCTGTGAAGGTATTAATGTTTGAAGTGGTGGATCCAAATAGCATTTTTTATTTGTCAAGTGATTAGAGGATTTGAAGGCTTCATCTGAATAAATCTAGACGGCTCGAGCGATAATATTTTCCTCTACTTCATCTCACATAATTGAGAGCCTTAAATTCAGGGATCCAAGTGTGCCCCAATTCATTATGTACATCCTTAAGAGATTTTTAAACGATCCTACTCTCATCACCTTCGGACAAACGATTAACCTTTTGGGTGGACTTTCTCTCCATCGAATGAAAAAGGTCTCGATAATCTTGATATTGGTATGTTTGAACATTTCAAGGTCCTTCCAGATGACATGTAGTTACTCATTATACTAGTGTTTTTAAGCAAGGATCGATATACATAATCCCATGACTCTACGGTACCATAACTTTTAATCCCCAAATAGCAAATAAGGTGACCATCTACTAAGGTTCAGGAAAAATCTTCTACATAACACCGAGATCGGTGCCCCTCAACTTAATTTGCAGGTTATAATTTGATAAGTGAGCGAAGGGTAATCTTATCCCCTTGTATGTTTTGATAACTAAAATTTTGAAATTTTTTCAAATGTAGGATGCTAGGTATAATAGCATTCTCTTGATATTATTATGATCATATGAGGTTTTAATCTTAATAATTATGTCTATCATAAGCTTTAGTTTGGTATGAACTGGGTCAGATAAGGTTTTGGAGTGGTAGTAATCGCATTTCTAGTAAAGTGGACTACTGATTTAGATTTAGGGGAACCCATATAAGTGTGTTGGGAGTACTTGGGATATTAAAAATACAACTCAAAATACTCATAGGAAGATAATGGTATCTGAAAATTAGGAGCATTAATGTTAATTGGGTAGGGGCTAAGACTCGATGAGATGGGTTTTGTAGATCTATAGGGAGAATTCAAGGGTGTCTGCCTTTTGGGTCCACTAGTACCTCTCGTAGGTGGGTCTTATATACTTGGAGAGCCCTAAGGTCTCCCTGAATGTCTCTCTAAGAGGAAGTGATACTATGTATATGTTGTAGAACTTGATTAATGGTGGAAGGGCCTTACTTCTGTTTGGTGTTCATAAAGGTTAATATTGAAAAAATTTGACCGTTGTGTGGTAGATATCACTGATATGAACTAGATGATCGCACTGTGCTCAAACAAGGAGATTAAGACTAGGATAAGTGGAAGAGTCTTAATGCGAGGTGATTTGTGCAAATGTGTGGGACAAAAAGACTAATTAAAGGACTCAAATTAGTTACTCAGGGAGGGAGAATGCATGCATACATTCTCTTTGATAAATGAATGGAAAAATGTTTTATGTTAACTATTTATGTACAACATTTTTTTTAGTTTGGAAGTGTCATTTATAGTGAAAAATTGACATAATTATGTTAGATTTTGGTAAAATGGGTAAGTTCATTAATATCATAAAGATCTTGGGAAGGTTTTATTGGATCCTGGTATTCCTTAAAATAAAATGGGTAGGGGAATCTAATGTATTGGAACTCCATTTTTATAGATAAGTGGTCGTCGACCTAGAATTTGGAACATCTTTGAGAAGCCTCCATTCATTTGAAAATTTTAAAAGTATGTAATTATTTAAGACTTAGTATGAATCGGGTTTTTTGTGAAATGGGCGTGTCTTGTGAATTTTTCTATATGCAAAAATACGATGCGAGTCGGTTATGGATGGGGTTTCATTTCATTGTCATGGATAATTAAATAGCGGGCACACTCGAATGGAGAAGCCTTTAAGGTACATATAATACCACTTTACCCTAGTACTAAATATCTATGAAATCTTTTTCAATATATCATTGTAATAAATGATTTTCAAATGTTCCCTATCACTGGGAGTTTAGGATCAGGAGAGAAACCACACAATATGGAAAACGAGTGGCTGAAAAGTGTGAGAATATTCATTGGTGAAAAGCCTTATGGTCGACCGATTTGATCCTCGAGGGTGTAAGGTATAAATAATTTAAAAATAAATACTATGGAATGCATGATCCAAATGGTTAGTTTTGTATTTACATACACTGATTTATTTTACGCAAGGTCCCTTGCGAGAACTTACATATTTTTAGATTTATTTGTTATAAATGCTTAAATTGGGGCCTATGGAAAGCTTCTAAGTTCTTTATTAAGTTTAAGACTAAGGTTTCTGCCTAGTCTTTATACTATATGTGAGCAATTAAGAAGTAGTGTGAAAAAAAATATATAACAATGCATATAGTGTGAGTTTCGTGCATGGGAGAGAGTAATTTCTCTCGTCCCCTATGGAGTTTCCACTGTGGTAATTTGGACGTGTAATCATCATGTCTAGGTGTTTGCAGATTCCCTCTAGTATTTTTCTATTTCAAGTTGTTCCCTTAGATCCTTGTGTACCACGTGCAGTTTGCGCACAAGCCTAAGATAGTGCACAACGCCGATTAGAGTTTCTATTTTGTTTTATATAAAAATAAATAAGACAATTGAGACCTTATATGACAATCTTAAGGCTTTGGCGTCCTGTTTTAAACTTGATATTCGAAATGTGTGAATTCGGAGATAGGGTTACGAATAGGGAAGGTATTAGGCACCCACTCTTTCTTTATTTGCTCTCTCTCTCTCTCTCTCTATATATATATATATGTTTTTATTATACTACTCAATTACCTCTGAAACTATGGATAAGGATTGTGTAAGAAACTTTAGGGTTAGACTCTTGAAGATGTAAAAACACTTACTTATACCCAAAAGAATGATGTCTGGTCCTACAAATGCCGCTTTATTTCTGTTTTGGGTTAAAAAATCAAGTTTGGAGGAGTCAAATGTTATACTTGTTGATTCTCACATGCTTGAATGTGATTCTTCTCGTGCAAAATCTAACGGTTGATTGTGTGCGCATGTCTTCATACATTAAATTTTGTGCTTCATGTTATATGATATTGCTATTTGTATGATGCTTGAGACTTTTGTAATTTTATTTTTCATTTATTAGGTCTTATTGGAAAAATACAAAAAGATTTTGTTTATTTTTTGAGTTGTTCTGAAAAATGTTTAAAAACTCAAAAGGATTTTTGGTTTATTTATGTAGTTTGGTTTTACACATTTTATGTGGCATATCAGTGCCACAATGCTTAGGATTGTTTCTTAATCAAGATTTAATGGGGTTGTTTGAAATTGATTTGCTAAATGGATTCACTTTGCATATGCCTCCGAACACACTTGCACGAGCTTTTGGATTATAACTACCTATGTTTTGTGAGATAAGTGAAGTGCTCTCCTATCAATCTTATCATGGTAAACGGTTCTTACATGCACACCTTCTCCTTAAGTATACTTAGACATAAATTATAATATTGAGATAAGAACGTCTCACCAAACTTAAATATGCATAAGATGTTAAATATTCATATAAACTCATTTATGTGTGCAAAGATGGCATATATACAAAGTCGAATCAAAATGCATATCAACTTCGAAAAAACCCCATAATACAATGGTTAAGATCATTATAAGCATCAATCATTATGATTAAATGTCCTAGCCACATGGATAATGAAGTGAAGGGGGTCCAAGCACACCAATATTCCACATTAAACATGTAAACTCAAAACTTAAAACAAACCGAAAATCTTTTTGTATTTTCATCAAAATTTTTATGAAAAATAAAATCTTTTTGTATTTTTTCAAATAAAACTCAATGAAAGGAAAAATATAATACAAAAAATACATATGTCATAATACTAGCAAGATATAGATCATTGTACAAAAGGCTTATAATGAAAATAGGGAAAAATAAATGGATCAATCCCGAAGAAAAAAAGAGATAAAAGATTTTCAGTACCTAGTAACGGAAGATAAATGGCATAACATAAATCCATAAAGTGAATTAAAAATACTATCGAAATCCCGAACACCATCAAAAGACTCCTATACTGAACATATAACATCTAGCTAAATTAGTAATGGAGAAAACCCAGGTTGGTTGACTATTCAATAGAAAATTGGAATCCTCTTTTATCCTATCCATTTGATTGGAAAAACTACGTAGACCTGATCCTATGGTAAATATCATTGAAAAGGACAAAATTCACCTTATAAGAAACCTGGCATATCACATTAGGCCCTGACAAATAATGACCCCTACACTCCAATTTGGGTACTCAAGAAACATGACCATTACCCATACAAGTATATAATTTTACTTATGTTTTTGTTTCCTGTATTGAATAGAAGTGTGGGTGCCGATTAATTGGTATACGAATCCAAATGTATAAACCTTATCTTTTTCAGATTTTTTAATATTTATCATTTCTAGGTCCAGTTATGGCTTTAGGGTAGTCAATTCTGTAAGGACATATTTTCATAGGTCCGTTATCAATTAATTATGTCATATACCGCTACACCGTCGAAGAGCATTCAAGAGACATCTACATCAAAGAGGGATCCAAAATATTCAAGTTCTTCATCATTCAAGGCTCCGCGAAGTTTACTTTGGTAAGGTTATGTTTTAAATACCTTAACTTTTCGCTTAGAGCTTTTGGGAGATTTTTACAAAATATTTTCTAAGTGTTGGAGCGGACTTTTTCGTCAAATATTGAGAATGTGTATTTTTTCTAAGTTACGAAGCGGACCTCTATTTTGACGCCAAGGTCGTTCGCGCGAGATCAACATCTCATTCGAACAAGATTGGAAGTCGCGCAATGTCGTTTAAACGACATGCGTACTTCGTTCGACCGACATATGCTTCTCGTTTGAACGAGCTCGAATTTTGAGACGGTGCATTTTTTTATAAATAATCATTAAATGGTAACGATTTCATTAAGAAGTCCATAGATTTTCCAGAACAAAATCACTGTCAAAGCAGTAATCTTGAGGCTTCTTCTTTTAAGAGTTTAATCTTTTTCTTGATTTACAATTCACAAAACTCCCATCTTGCTTTAGTGAATTGTTTTGGTGTTCAAGAACACATCTTTGCCTTTGTTCATCTTTTGGGGAGTGCGTCTCTACACCGTATGGCTGCGTGTCATTAAGGATCTTACTACGTGAGGATTCTTTGCTGAAGATAGGACTGCGAGTCCTTGGAGGGTGCTGCGGGTATTCCCTTACTGAGTTCAAGACTGCGAGTCTTTGTGGGTTGGCTGGGTGTTGATCCATTGGAGATTTCTCTATGTAATTGTAAGTTACGATTTATAGATTCATATTGAAATAAAGGTTTTACCCGAAAGGTTTTTTTTCCTGAAATCTATGTCTCACATATTTGTTGTGTCGCATGCAGTATTTGTTTATGGTTTGACACACGCACCATAGATGCATGTTTAGTGGCTGAATTAATAGACTCTAATTAAATAAGTGAGCCAAATTAGATATTTGCGAATTTGATCAATTATCACACAGTCATTTTTTCTCAAATTGGTATCAGAGCGGGTTGCGCTAATTTATCGCGTATTCCTATTTTTCGCAAAATCGTGTGATATTGATTTTTTTGAAAAATCACATTTTTTTTCTATGGAGCACTTCTATAATAAGATGCCTATTTTTGACGGTTCTAATTATGCCTATTGGAATGCTCGCATGAAATCTAGTTTAAAAGCCATTGACGAGCGTGTTTGGTACCTTTGCGAAAATGGGTGGACTCCTCCCACGGTCACCGTTGATAATATCACCTCTTTAAAACCCGTGTCAGCCTGGACTGAAGATGATCATAAAATGTCTAAATATAATTCATGTGGTTTGAGTGCTATTTATGGAACTATCACTCCTGATGAGTTTCGCCGAATTATGACGTGCACCACGTCTAAAGAGGCTTGGGATGTTTTGAAATTGACACATGAGGGTACGAACGCGGTTAAAGAATCTAAGTTACAAAATTTAGCCACCCAATTTGAGACTATCACCATGTCTGAATCTGAATGCTTTGATGATTTTTATGCTCGTTTGTCGGACATTATTAACACCAATTTTAATTTGGGTGAGGTGATTGATAACACGCGTGTCGTTAAAACGATTTTGAGATCTCTCCCAAAACGCTTTATTCCTAAAGTCACTGTTTTGAACTCTTTGGGAAATTTGAAATCACTTAAGTTGGAAGAACTTGTAGGAGATCTTCAAACCTATGAGATTGACATGTTTCCCAAAACCATTAAGGCTAAGGATAATGGCATTACTTTAAAGACTCTTTGTAAGAAAAAGAAAGAAAAAGTTTGTGAGTCTAATTCTGAGGGAGACTTTGATTTTAATGATATGGCCTAATTTGCGAAAAATTTTAAAAAATTTCTCAACATGAACAAAAATAATTCTTCCAATAAAAAGAAATTTTTTGAGAAAAATAAAAAGAAAGGAAAGGCCAAAGAAAGCGGTGAGAGAGAAAAAGAGAATGTCTCAGATGAGGAGTGTGAGGAAGATCTTGAGAACGTGACTTGTTTTGAATGTGGGGGTAAGGGACATAAGTCGTTTGAGTGTCCAACATGACTTAGAAAGAAAGGGAAGAAAGTATCCATGCTTTCCACACTTACTGATTGTGAGGGTGATGAGGGAGATGAGTCCGATAAAGGTTTATCACATGGTATGGTTGTCGCCTTTTATAGTCGTGTGTGCACACCCACTTTGTCTCAAGAGAGTGCACACGAGAGAGATGATAGTGATTTGCGTTCTTCTAGTGAGGATGAGAGCGAGGAAGAAAGTGGAGATGAAAGTGAGATCCAAAATGTTTTTAGAGATTTGTACACCGATACTTTGAAAACAAAGAAGTATAATCGTGATTTAGGTCGTCGGGTTTTAGATTTGGAGAGAGAGAATGAGGTTATGAGAAAGGAGAAGTGTGATTTGACCGACACGTTGTCTAGTATGACGACACATGTATCCCAACTCGAGAGTGATTTCGAACATTCCAGGGAGGTCAAAGTCATTTTTGAGAACGTACCTAAGAAGGTTGAAAAAGTGGTTCTTAAGGGTAAAGGTGAGAAGTTAGGAATAAGTCATGGCGGTGCTTCTATTTCCCAATTAGCAACCGAGCCGGTTCCCACTTTAGTGATAGATTCACATGAGTCTCACCCACACCCACCTAGGCGTCCCATTCCTATTAGGAAAGTGCATCCTAGAGTTTTTGAGAGAGGTGTTCTGAGGCCTATTTATGTTTGCTCACATTGCAAAAGGAGAGGACACCTTAGGGAATTTTGCTTTAAGTTGGGGTATGTGTCACGTTTTGCTTCTACACATATTTCTGATACACATACACCTACACATGATTCTTTACATGCTCCTGGAGACTACATGAGAGAGTTTGCACATTTAGGTGAGCAAGTTAAGTTTTTAGTCAAAACTTCACAAGAATTGATGGAGGTTTTTCATAAGTTGTCACCACCTTTGGAAAACCCCTCCGCACCTAATGATTGAGGTTTGACTTGTTTACTATCATAGGATGATTTTCATGATGACATTGTTTGCCTATTGCTAGTATGTATCATTTTTGTATATTTTTTAAGAAAAATACAAAAAGATTTTATTTTGATAAATTTTTAAAAAAAAATCCAAAAAGTTTTTTGTATTTTGTTTGCATCGTTTATGGATGAAGACTTAGGATGACCGAGTCACAACATCATTCCATTTTCCTGTGACTATTTAATAGTTTTTTGAGACAATAGGTCAATTCATCCTTGTGCTTTATAATGTTTGGAGTCATTAAGATGTAATTAAGTGTTACTACGTACAGGTTTGACTCATGTTTCCTTTATTGTACACATGCACGGATTTGTTTGATTATTGTGCTTGTCTTATCACATGTTTGTTGGGTGTTTTCACTTCAATCCTGTCCTTAAAACGAACCAAGCGTGATAAATTTTGATAAGGAAATTGTGCATATAAAAGCCGTTTTGTGAGTTTGTGTGCTTTGTTTAAAAAATGGGGAAGGGCTGCGAAAGGTTCTTTTTTCCTTTGCGAATACTAAGCCACTGTTAAATTGGACTTAAAAAATGGAGGAATTTTATTATCCAGGGTCCAAAGAGGTTTAAAAGAGACCGAAAAAATTTAAAGGCAATAAAAAGAAATTCATGCCAATTATGGGCCATTTAGGTTTTTGCACCAATTCTCTAAAGTTTGAGAATTTAGTTTATTCACCTCTAAAAGAAAATATATATGAGGGAGTTTGGTTGTAGAATTAAAACAGGTTTGCACGTCCTTGAAATTCTTGAAAATGCACTAAATAGTATGAACGTTATTAGTGTGGAAATCATTTGACTTTGATTTGTTGATTTGTATAAGTCGATGTCATTTAAATTCAACAATTTTTTTTACACCTAAGGATACTTTTGATGTTCATTCGTTAGGAGTACACATATGCATCGTGTACATATGATTTATTGAGTTGATTTACCTATCGAATGTGTTAACACCCATTCATTTCGTTTCCATGACTTAGTTGTTTGAGTTTAAATCCATGGTGTGTTTTTTGTATCATATTTTTGAAAGTGGTATCTTATTTTTGTATGAAAAATTAAAAAATCAAAAATAGTTTGTGAATGTTTTTGAGATATCCCTTTGCATGGGCGTAGTTTGATCTTTGTTTGCTATGCATTTTGTCGTGACACTCCATGTTTTTGATGTTCTTTTTCTTCTTATTTGTCTATTTGGGGACATCATAAAAAGGGAGAGAAAGAATTATCATGTTATGGGGGAGTTTTGATTTATTAATGCTTTATTCTTATATCATTTCAAACTCGTTGCGTCACGAAGGTTTTTTCTTTATCTCATGTGTGTAGGTACAAAGATTGATGATCATGATATTTCACACCCTGATGAGAAAAGATTTGAGATTTGATGAAGATGGTTGAAGAACAGTTTTGAAGTCTTGCAAATTTATTCATGGGAGGGTAGATTTGTATAGGCAATTTGATTTTTGATAATTTGGATTTTTTATGTATGTACCGACATAGACATAGGAAGAGATTTGTAAGGACGGATTTTCATAGGTCCATTATCAATTAATTATGTCATATACCGCTACACCGTCGAAGAGCATTCAAGAGACATCTACATCAAAGACGGATTCGAAATATTTAAGTTCTTCATCATTCAAGGCTCCGCGAAGTTTACTTTGGTAAGGTTATGTTTTAAATACCTTTACTTTTCGCTTAGAGCTTTTGGGAGATTTTTACAAAATATTTTCTAAGTGTTGGAGCGGACTTTTTCGTCAAATATTGAGAATGAGTATTTTTTCTAAGTTTTGAAGCGGACCTCGATTTTGATGCCCAGGTCGTTCGAGCGAGATCAGCATCTCGTTCGAACGAGATTGAAAGTCGCGCGATGTCGTTTGAACAACATGCGTACTTCGTTCGAGCGAGATATGCTTCTCGTTCAAACGAGCTCGAATTTCGAGGCGGTGCATTTTTTTTATAAATAATCATTAAATGGTAACGTTTTCATTAAGAAGTCCATACGTTTTCCAGAACAAAATCACTGCCAAAGCAGTAATCTTGAGGCTTCTTCTTTTAAGAGTTTAATCTTTTTCTTGATTTACAATTCACAAAACTCCCATCTTGCTTTAGTGAATTGTTTTGGTGTTCAAGAACACATCTTTGCCTTTGTTCATCTTTTGTGGAGTGCGTCTCTACACCGTATGGCTGCGTGTCATTAAGGATCTTGTTGCGTGAGGATTCTTTGCTGAAGATAGGACTGCGAGTCCTTGGAGGGTGCTGCGGGTATTCTCTTACTGAGTTCAAGACTGCGAGTCTTTATGGGTTAGCTGCGTGTTGATCCATTGCAGATTTCTCTATGTAATTGTAAGTTACGATTTATAGATTCATAGTGAAATAAAGGTTTTACCCAAAAGGTTTTTTTTCCTGAAATATGTGTCTCAGCATATTTGTTGTGTCGCATGCGGTATTCATTTATGATTTGACACACGCACCATAGATGCATGTTTAGGGGCTGAATTAATAGACTCTAATTAAATAAGTGAGCCAAATTAGATATTTGCGAATTTAATCAATTATCACACAGTCATTTTTTCTCAATTTTTTTTTTGCTTTATGGTTTTGCAATTCCAAACAAAGTTTTTTCATATTCCTTCTTAAGTCCATTAGTTCTTAAGGGGTTCCAATTTCGGATTCGGCTTTTGCAGAATCTAAAGGTCTTTTAAAAGTCCAAATTCATCAAGTTTATTCATTTAGTTGTTATGTAGCTATTACATCTAAATTTTTTATATTTGATAAATATTTTTTTTAAAGTTATTCTCTTTTAGTAGATTTTAAAAAATGTATATATTACCAAAAAATTACTAAGGACAGAGGGTTTAGTTGCTACTACTAAAAACCATGATTATATGCCTCTTCACAATCGACTATGTTTTCTACCGTATCATTAGAGTGATTCAATAAATATTATGTATAAGTTTTTTTTATTTTGTTTTTTTATTAGTGTGGAATATGTTGTTTTGAAAAGTGATATAAACAAAAATAGTTGAGATAATAGGTACATTCGATCATTTTAAATAGCCTGATAGAGTTTGCAAACAAATTAAATTGTTAATGTGTTTGTACTTGGTATAAAATTTTACATTTTTATTATATTGATGTGTCATTATTATCTTGGAGATACCGTGTGAAAGATGGTTCCACTGAATTGCACTATTTTCTTTACACTTATAAACAATATATCTACAAACCACCCGCACATCGCGCGAGGATAAAATATAGTTATAATTAATACCTAGACCAATGAATATCCATTATTACTCATTACAGAATATATACACAAACGCAGACTTATAAATATCTCTAGAACAAACTCACTAAGGCAGACATATTCATTTATGGTAAGGAAGATGTTGTAACACTATCATTTAAGTGATAAAAAATAAGCCCGTACAACCTTTGAGGGTAATATGGAAAATAAAATCCAAACATCTCAAAACATATTTGTGTACATACTTTCAGGTCTTGATGAACATAATTTGAATGCAGATATTGTTATGTCTACTATTTATAAATAACAATTGTACAGAATTATAAACAATTAATATAATGACAGAATTGAAACAGAATTATAGAAACGAAATACTTACTAGAATTTGCAGAAATAATATTAGAATAGAAGAAATAATCCGAGCCTTGTTTAGAACAGTGTCCTTAAGACAAATTTATTCCCTCCACAAAGTGCCAAAGGTAATGAATAATTATCTCCCAAGATAAAACGGATTTCCAAATTAATCAAGTAGCACAACAATGATTAATTTCTTCGAACACAATTCTGTGTTTATACTCAACCAGACCAAAGAGATGATATGCAGGAATGTATGCAGTAGCAATAGAAAAAGGATTTATTTTTCTGGAAAAAGTGGCAGCATAAATTCAGAATTATGGGAGGGCAAATTTTCAGTAGTTAATTCTGTAGGGGGAATGTTTAATTTATAGCTTTTGTGTTGACTGTTGGAACAGTCAACCGAAATTAACTGTCAAAAACATTTAATCAGTTAAACGAAATTAACTGTTGACTGTTGGCAATAACTGCCAACAGTTAATTAATTAATTAATTAATTTCGTAATTAATTAATAATTAAAGCGCATAAAGTTAAATAAATTCGGCCCAAAAATGTAGGAGATTTTTATAAGCCCAAGCCCAAGCCCGAACCGAACCGAGCCGTGCCGAGCCGAGCCTGCCGGACGCGCGCGCGCGCGCGTGTGGACTTTTGACCGAAAGTCAACCCGTGCATAGCTTAGGTCATCTCCCCTTCAAAGAGTTGGGATACCCCCAAGGCATCCAAGCCTTAGTCCATACTTGGGGTGTTATTAACTCATCAAAATTCCACTACTCTTCCAATGTGGGACAAGAGTTAAAACACACCCAATTCATTAACTTTCATTGCTTTGTGAGTCACTTTGGGGACATAATTATGATTCATAACTTATTGAAATTGGACATATGAATATACGACGTTAATCTCCTTGAGGAGGTGAACGAGTTCGTATATGGTCCCACAATTTCCGTAGTGTGGGTCCCACCTAAATTTGAGCTCAAAGTTGCTCAAAAATCTGTCCAGATTGACAGCTTTATAATACCCATTTAAGTCCAATTTTCCAACAATCCCCCACATGAATGATATATCGCTATAAATAAAACAAAACAGATGCTGATGCAGATGCAGACACAAGTTGAGTAAAACTGAAGACTTATTGCATCGGGAGAAGTAGCCTAGTGGCCTTGAACTTTCCTTAGTGATATACTATCGGATTTAGTTGGTTAATCAGTAGACTTCACGTCCTTGAACCGTCAACCGTTTTTGTAAACCTAGACAACAGTATTCACACAACAATTCTTCAACACAGTTGGTTCTCACGTTTGTGTTCATTTTGGCCGTGAACACCACTTGGTTCCGCAAGTATTTTAGAGAATATGCCTTTCATTATTCTCATTGAAGTGGCCCCCTTCTTACTTACGTAGGTGACTTCCATAAAGAGTATTCTGCAATACCCCACTTAGACGTACTAAGATATAGATGTCATTAAAAGCATAACTTATCCTAATTTCGCGGTAGATATGCACGGTCTCATCTTTGGAATGGATAGGTATATATATCCTCCAATGCTTACTGAATACAACGTAGTTCGATTTGCCCATTGAACCTAGATCTTGGGATCTCCAGTCAGCTAGGTTGGGTTGCCACTATATTGATTCTTATTTATTTATAGGCTTTAGACCCATTCCTCTCGATGATCTTTCAACTTGCTCTCGGTTTAAACCTTTCGTTAGTGGATCCGATATATTATCTTTTGACTTTACATAGTCAATTGAGATAATTCCGTTTGAAAGAAGTTGTCTAACGGTATTGTGTCTACGACGAATATGTCGTGACTTTCCGTTATACATGTGATTTTGTGCCCTTCCAATCGCTGATTGGCTATGAAAATGTATACATATTGCGGGCACAGGTTTAGACCAATTTGGAACATCCTCTAAGAAATTTCGAAGCCATTCGGCTTCTTCTCCAGCTTTGTCTAGTGCAATGAATTCAGATTCCATTGTCGATCTAGCAATGCACGTTTGTTTTGAGGATTTCCAAGATATGGCTGCACCTCCGAGGGTAAACACATACCCACTCGTAGACTTAGAGTCTTTTGTATCAGATATCCAATTTGCATCGCAATGTCCTTCAAGAACAGCTGGATATTTTGAGTAATGCAATCCATAGTTTTGAGCATATTTTAAATAACCCAAAACTCTCAATATTGCTTCCAGTGATCTCTTCCTGGATTACTCGTAAATCGACTTAGCTTACTTATTGAGTATGCTATGTCCGGTCGCGTACAGTTCATGATATACATTAAACTGCCGATAATACGAGAATATTCTAGTTGAGATATGATTTCACCATTATTTCTTGCTAGATGTAAATTTACATCTACAGGTGTCTTGGTAGGACTAATATCATACTTCTTGAATTTTTCAAGTACTTTCTCAATGTAATGAGATTGAGATAATGTAAGTCCATCCGATGTTCTAGAAATTTTAATTCCTAATATAACAACGGTGATTCCCAAATCTTTCCTGTCAAATCTATCACTCAACATTTATTTTATAGTTTTGACAATTTCCAAGTTACTACCCATGATAAGAATATCATCAACATAGAGGCATACAATGACATATCCATTATGAATGTATTTAAAGTAAACACATTTATCGCATTCATTAATTTTGAAACCATTTGATAACATTGCATTATCAAATTTTGCATGCCATTGCTTACGTGCTTGTTTTAATCCATATAGTGATTTAACAAGCTTACACACTTTTCCTTCTTGTCCGGGAGCTTTGAACCCTTCAGGTTGCTCCATATAAATTTCCTCGTCTAGTTCACCATTTAAGAATGCAGTTTTTACATCCATTTGATGTATTTCAAGTCCATTAATAGCAGCTATTGCTATTAACATCCGAATGGACGTTATTCTTGTTACTGGTGAATATGTGTCGAAGTAATCCAACCCTTCTTTTTGCCTATAGCCTTTAGCTACAAGTCTAGCTTTATATTTATCAATTGATCCATCGGCCTTCAATTTATTTTTGAAGATCCATTTATAACCTAACGGTTTTGAACCTGGTGGAAGATCCACTAGTTCCCATGTATGATTTTGTAATATGGATTCAGTTTCACTATTAATTGCTTCTTTCCAATTGGAAGCATCGGGTAAGGATATAGCTTCTTTATACGATTGAGGTTCATTTTCTAACAAATATGTTAGAAAATCCGGACCGAAAGAAGTCGAGGTTTTTTCTCTTTTACTACGTCTTGGTTCATCCTCTATTGATTCAATAGGTTGATGAGTACCACTTGTAGTAGCTTGATTTGTCCTTTTAGAAGGACCAGATTCTCGGGTCATGTTATACGAAAATTCATTTTCAAAAAATGAAGCATCCCTCGATTGAATAACCGTATTTACATGAATGTCCGAAATCTCAGATTTACAAACTAGAAATCGATATGCACTGCTATTAGTAACATAACCGATGAATACACAATCCACGGTTTTTGGCCCTATTCTTACCTTTTTAGGTTTAGGAACCATCACTTTGGCTAATCACCCCCACACTCGTAAATATTTATAGGAAGGTCTTCGACCTTTCCATAATTCATAAGGTGTCTTGTGAGTCTTTTTATGAGGTACTTTATTGAGAATGTAATTAGCAGAAAGTAAGGCTTCCCCCCACAAATTTTGTGGAGCTCTTGAACTTAATAACATTGAGTTCATCATTTCTTTCAAAGTACGGTTTTTACGTTCAGCAACACCATTCTATTGAGGAGAATAAGGAGCGGTTGTTTGATGAATAATCCCATTTTCAGAACAAAATTCCTCAAATGGATATTCATATTCATCTCCTCTATCACTCCTAATAGCCTTTATTGTTTGGCTTAATTGATTCTCAACTTCATTCTTATATTGTTTAAATACATTAATAGCCTCATCTTTACTATGTAACAAATATACATAGCAATATTTTGTGCAATCGTCAATAAAAGTAATAAAATACTTTTTCCCACCTCTAGTTTGAACAAATTTCAAATCACAAATATCGGTGTGAATTAAATCTAAAGGTTCAGTTGTCCTTTCAATAGAATGGAAAGGTAATCTAGCTAATTTATATTCCACACAAATATCACATTTATGATTTTTATTAATATAAAATTTTGGCAAAAATTCCAAGTTAATTAATCTACGCAATGTATCAAAATTAACGTGTCCCAATCTAGCATGCCAAATATTAGATGACTCAATCAAGTAAGAAGAACTAGCAATTTCAATCATTGAAACAGATGTTTTAGGGGTTACAGTAAGAACATTCAGTTTAAAGAGCCCCTCATTTAGGTAGCCCTTTCCTACATACACGTCATTTTTAGACAACACAAAGCGATCAGACACAAACACAAGCTTGAAACCATTTTTAGTAAGGAGAGATCCAGAAATCAGATTCTTTCGGATATCAGGCACGTGAAGAACATTGTTGAGAGTAAGTTCCTTTCCAGAAGTAATTTTCAAAGCAATCTTTCCTTGTCCCACCACCTTAGAAGTGAAAGAATTTCCCATAAAAAGGTTCTCCTCATTTTCCAAAGGCTTATAGGTGGAGAACATCCATTTGTTTGCACAAATGTGTCGTGTGGCTCCAGTGTCCACCCACCATTCCTTGGTATTTCCAACCAAGTTGCATTCAGAGACAACGGCAGAAAGATTCATATCCGCCAAATCATTGGTGATATTCTCACCCTCAGTCACATTTGCTTGAGAGTTATTTTTATTTTGCTTCTTAGGCTTACGACACTCACTTGAGCGGTGTCCCGGTTTACCACAATTGTAGCATTTGCCTTTTAACTTTTTCTTGTTATGTTTGGAAGTGCCTTCCCCATCATACTTTCGTTTGTTCTTCTTAGGACCTTCAACGACATGGACCTTTGTTTCCATCGGATTCTTCCCACTTTTCTTTTGAGACTCATGGTTGTCTTCTTCGATTCTTAGCCGGACCACCAACTCCTCCACATTCATCTCCTTACGCTTGTGCTTGAGATAGTTTTTGAACAAAGTCCAAGAAGGTGGCAACTTTTCAACAATTGCAGCAACTTGGAAAGTTTCACTAATTGACATTCCTTCAGCATGAATGTCGTGGAGGATCACTTGGAATTCTTGCACTTGCGAGATCACAGATTTAGAATCAACCATTTTGAAGTCCAGAAAACGCCCAACGATAAATTTCTTCATCCCAGCATCTTCAGTTTTATACTTCTTTTCCAAAAAATTCCATAATTCCTTGGAAGTTTTGATAGTGCAATAGACATGGTACAAAGTCTTGTCCAAGTAGGCCAAAATATAATTTTGGCATAAGTAGTCCGAGTTCTTCCAAGCATCGACAGCAGCAACCTTTTCAGCGTCATCTCCCTCTTGAATAAAGGGGCAATCTTCATATACAAACCTGCCCAGTTGGCAGGTAGTGAGATAGAAGTACATTTGTCCTTGCCAACGTTTGAAGTCAGCCCCAATGAACTTTTCCGATTTTTCCCCGTGTGGCATAGATACGGGTGCAGTCACATTTGTGTTGGTGACAATCAGTTTCGTAGGAGTAGTGTTCGTACTTTGTGATTCCATTTCTGTTACAAAAACAGAATTTTTATCAATGATAAAATTCATATATAATGAATTAATCAAAACAGAATACAAAATTCTGTGCACCAATTTCCTCCAAATATAATTCACAATAAATGAATTCCAAAAGAATTCAAAAAATAATTCAGAATTAAAGTATAATATAAAACAGAATTCCGTACAAAACAAAATTAATTTTTTTTTAAAAAATCTGTGTCACACTAATTTTTAATAATAAAAAGAATTCCGTACAAAACAGAATTATAATTTAAGATTAAAAAAAATATATAGATAAACAGATTTTAACAAGAGTACACAAATAAAATTTTATTTTCTAAAACAGAATATAAAAACAGTATAGAAATTAATTTCTATATCAAAACTGTTTTTCTAATTTCTACAATAAAGCAGTAAATTAATTCATTTTATTATGTCAAAACAGATTTATTTCCAACAAATAAATTTCTGTAAAAAAATTCTGTACACTAAAAAACAGTAGAACTTAATTTATTTGTCTTAAGATTGTTATGTCTACTATTTATAAATAACAATTGTATAGAATTATGAACAATTAATATAATGACATAATTGAACCAGACCAAAGAGATGATATGCAGGAATGTATGCAGTAGCAATAGAAAAAGGATTTATTTTTCTGTAAAAAGTGGCAGCATAAATTCGGAATTATGGGAGGGCAAATTTTCAGTAGTTAATTCTGTAGAGGGAATGTTTAATTTATAGCTTTTGTGTTGACTGTTGGAACAGTCAACCGAAATTAACTGTCAAAAACAGTTAATCAGTTAAACGAAATTAACTGTTGACTGTTGGCAATAATTGCCAACAGTTTATTAATTAATTAATAAATTCGGCCCAAAAATGTAGGATATTTTTATAAGCCCAATCCCAAGCCCGAGCCCGAGCCCGTGGACTTTTGACCGAAAGTCAACCCGTGCATAGCTTAGGTCATCTCCCCTTCAAAGAGTTGGGATACCCCCAAGGCATCCAAGCCTTAGTCCATACTTGGGGTGTTATTAACTCATCAAAATTTCACTACTCTTCCAATGTGGTACAAGAGTTAAAACACACCCAATTCATTAACTTTCATTGCTTTGTGAGTCACTTTGGGGACATAATTATCATTCATAACTTATTGAAGTTGGACATATGAATATACTACGTTAATCTCCTTGCGGAGGTGAAAACGTTCGTATATGGTCCCAGAATTTCCGTAGTGTGGGTCCCACCTAAATTTGAGCTCAAAGTTGCTCAAAAATCTGTCCAAATTGACAGCTTTATAATACCCATTTAAGTCCAATTTTCTAACAGATATTTCACCGCGAATAAAATTTGAGTGAACCATTTGCAGAGTTTCAATTCAGCGATGTTCAAAACCTATGTCAGCGACATTATAAATATTAAAAAACTTAAAACACTTCAATTAACTAAATTTTTTTGTAAACTTACATATCCATATATGTGCTACCAACACCAACTCCTACACACGTTCCCATTACAACTACCATTACCCAACCCCATCTCCTCCACTATTACCTAACCCAATATCACATGCACCCAATATCCTACCCAATATTTCACACACCCGCCTTGTTGGTACCCAACCCAAACCCAAATTCCACATCCTTTGCCTCGACCCCGACCAACTCCCTAGTCGCTGCCTATAATACCCTCCCAACCTCCACCCCTGTGCGTACATATCCCACCCAACCCCACACCATAACTCCTCAACTCGAAACCAATACTCTATCCACACCTAGAGGTACCTTTGTTTTTAGAATCCTTGAAAAACATGTGGAATCGAATTGAATAGGTGAGTTCCAAATATCAATACAAGCTCTGTAAATTCCAGTTCTTGGCTAATTTCGAAACATTGCTTGAGTCCCACTGGTGGCCCTTGTCTTTGTCGAAGGATATGCAGTCAGTGTAGCCTTCTTTAAAGTCATCGTTGAAATGGGTTTATCCATATTTAATGAATAGTCAAAGATGTCTTCGATGATGTTGGGTTTGTGAGATTTCATGGAGGTGTTAAGTTAGGATAGAGAAAAAAAAGAAGAGAGTTTTTCACAACAAAAGGAAGAATTCCTTTATATAAGCATATTTTTATATAAGCATATTTTTCTCCGGACCAGTCAAAATTTCCCCATTCAATCAAACTCTCTAACTTCTCATTAACAAATAAAATCACATCATATAAATGTTCTTCATAAGATTAAAGAATGAAGGATAAACTGAAGAAAAATTTAAAAAGCATACACAAATATGATTATAAGTTATGATTTACAAAATTCTATTATTAACTCATCTCAAAACTTCACTACAAAAGAAATTATCACTAATATAACATGAAACCCACATCTTAGATGCAGATTTGGATCCGTAGAAAACACAAAAGTTGTCAAATCAATAGGAGACCCAACTCTCAAACAAGTTCAGCCCATCCAACCGTGCAACCGTTAATTTTTGGTGTTGTTACTTCCTAACGTACGCCGATAGTGACAGATCTTCCAATTTCTTCACTATCGTGATAAGATGGGTCTTTTTTATTGCAATTATCGAAAAGAGGGAATAGATGATCTGAGCATTGAATTTTGTGTTGCAGATAGAGTGAGATGGTTTGATATTATATGACAATTTACAACCATTAAAAGTAGATAAAGTGGGAACATTTGAGAGTTAGATAAACAAGAAGGTTGAGATTATTTATGAGCATAAAAGTCCCATATGGAACATTTGAGAAGGAGAGAGAAACCAAAGCATTGAGGAAGTCTTAAGGTCTAGAGAAATCAAAACATTGAGAGAGAGAGAGAGAGAGAGAGAGAGAGAGAGAGAGAGAGCAAAATGTGTGACTTTGGGTTTACCGAGATAGATAGAGAGAGAAATGCATATGTGAGCAGCATTTATGATTATAAAAGTCCCACTAACCTCTAATACAATAATACTATTGTATTAGAGGTATAATATAGATTAGTGTTTTCTTACCCCTGTATACTAGGCTTAGACCCATTTCTAAAAGTCACGCTTTTGGATAAGGTATGAGTCATTTTGTACACCTTTGGACCAAATGAATTCATCAAAAGAGTCGCCAAGTTTCTTATTAAAAGATTAATGTTGGATGGTCACATGATATCCATACAAAAATAAAGGTAAAAGATTTAAAAAAAATGAAGAAGTCCTTTTTCCGTATGGTACATATTTCCTTGGCAATCGACTACCTAAATTTTAGTTGTCGAATCCTATCTACACAAACACCTTAAAATCAAGGTCACAGTGACGTTTACCCTAAAAACAGTTCCATATATATGTGTACAATTTTGGTACTCCCACGATTGACATCCACATATAAAGTTGCGCGTTGAATAAGAAAGAATAAACATGAATCATCCACATGTTGAACAATTAAGTTTTTGTAAATATATGAGTCTAGAATTTATTCATATGGGCAAGAGAAAGACCCACAAAAAGGGGACAAAGTTGGAATATTTCTCCGCACCCTGTCAAAATAGCATGAAAACATAATAATATGAAAAATATATTCACTACCGTGAGAAAAAACAACACCCCCACCCAACCCCACCTCACCACAAAAATCACGTCAAAAGGTATTTCTCCAACCTAAAAAATAATTTACATGCACACCCTCTTCCCTCGAGTCTTCGAAACATCTCCTTAGATTATGGACATGTATAAGATAGGTTACGATACACCCAAAATGAACATTACACTCTGCTCGCATAATTTGGCCACCGATCATTTGATGTAGCATGCCGATCACCTCATGAGTTTGTCCCCAAGTTAAGAGTCATCTACCACCATGAGATACAAAATAAACCTTGGAAACACAAATGAATACTCGAATAATATGAGGATTAATAAAAAACAAAATCAATGCCAATAGATTTACCTAATTCATGTCGATAATCAGGTCTCATGGTGGGACCACACGCTTGAATGCAATGTCTCTCTAAGGGAAGGGAAGAAATGTGCTCACTCATTTTTATAACAAAATTATAAAAAAATACAGGAGAAATGGGAGCACAACCCATTTCAATGTATCCACCCAAATGGGCATGTGTCAGGACACCGAAATTTCACAATGTACGGGACTCGGATCCATTTTTAAGAGGCTATGAGGGTCTACGATGGCCATTAAATGGGACAAAAACTCTTGAAGTGTGAGACCCTCCCACACCTCTCTACGAAATGCATTATACATAAATGAGGATGGTTACTGAAACAAAAATAAGAGTAGAACTAAATCTAAGACACTAAAATTATTATATTCAAACTAAAGGAAAGAAGTAAAAGTAATTCCTTTGAATCAAGAGTTATTACTTTAAAAGAGATATCTCATCTAAATTATCATCCATACGACAAACTGATTTTGCAAGTCAAAGTTTGCAAAAAGGTATAGCACGCTAACTATTGTACGACATATAGACTCATATATCCTTCTCAGATACAATAAGAGGATACACATTACCCCATATGGACCATTTCTCACCCACAAATTAAATTCAAGGACCCGCCCAACATCCTAAGCCCTCTTAGTCCCATATGTGACTCCCGCAAGGTCTTGAAGAAAGACAAATATCAAAATAATCCTTAGAAAAATACCAGGAGGTTTTTGTGCAGTTGCCCTCAACTTGACTCTATATCCCCTAGCGACCTAACCAATAAGAGAATCATCGCGTCAAATCTGCATTAAAAATGGTTCTCACTCATCACTAGTCCTTAAGAAGCTAGACCATCAAGATACTCCTTGCCTTGACTCTGAGTTGAGACACTCCCTTGAACCTAATTTAAGGCATGAAAAGTGGTTCCCTCTCATCACAGGTCCCCGAGCGACTTGGCCACTAAGAGAATACTCACATCTTCTCAAATTCGAGACACCCCCAACCTGCTGCAAGACATGCAATATGCATCTTTCTCATAATTTTGGGTTGACAAAATGTAGGTTAGTTATGTCATATTGATTGAAGATCTTCCCAAAGGATCGGATACAATGTCAATGACAAAGCGGCATAAAAACAATATCCAAAGACTCATCAAACCAAATCACAAGCCACGCGACGTGTAGTATAACTGGGAAACTTAATTTTTGAAATGTAAAATTAATCTAGCTTTGGTGAAATTATAAAAGAAATTATAAATATTTTTAGCATTTTTAATGGGGTTTTAAAAGGTATTTTCAAAGTGTTTATGTACAGATATATAAGGGACATACTTTTTTTACACTTGAAAAGGTCTCTAGAGGTTAATTCACGCATATATGGTATCAAAAGATTAAAAGGAAAAAAAAGAGAAGAACCAACTGGTCACTTCCCATGAGAAGTCCACGACCTATTTGTTAAGACTGACATCCGCAGATGCGCACCCAATTATGTGTTGCATAATATGAATGGAAATACAGAAATGGAACTCTTTATATATTAGAATAATGTCAACTTCAATACAAAAATGTCACTCCGGAATAGATACTCGAAAGCTTCAAGGCGATGTCACTTTCCTAAATACAGTATTTGCTCCACACGAATAATTTTGGTATACAAACGGGAATCCGCAAATCCGTACTCAAGATACAACGAAGCAACTTGCACTGCCTGCAACTTGTATATTTGAAGACAGCCTTTGGATGTAGCAGCGAAGAACAGTAAATCAAGTTCTTATTCTGTTTATGTGCACAAAACAAAATAAGATAATTTATATCTCCTGAAAACTATAAGAGAGTAATAGCAAGGGTTGGAACAGAACTGGGTAATATCTGTTATATGTGCAAATTCATTTTAGGCAGCCTTTATTTATAGATAATGAAAGGCTTTGTCTTCAAGAGTCATGACTGTTGGATTAACAGTCTTAATCAATTCCGAAATGGTATGACTGTTAATTACCAACAGTCTTAAGTCATTTCTGAACAGGTACAATCAATACCGAATCAGTTTTGCACGGGTCAACCAAAAAGTCACCGTGCCCAAGCTACCGCGATCCGACCCGGCAAAGTGCAAAGTGCGCCACTAGCGCCTCTACAACCCACTGCCCCGCACCCGCACGCGCGCGCGTGCGTGTGCGTACGGTGCTTCGCACCGTATTAAGGTCTCTTGAATAGCCTCTTAAATGTTAGATGAATTAACTCTTCATCTTCCATTTGTACTTATTAAGTGTACAAATTCTTAATATTTTTCCAATGTGGGACTCAAAGGTTGCCCACTCCTTTTATAGCTTAGTGGTGACACTTAGCTTTGTACATTTTTCAATGTGGGACACTATCCCTTTTTATATTTGGGTTAGCTTCCCACCTCTTCCTCACACTTCCAATGTGGGACAAGCCCTTAAAGCTCTTACACCCAAAAACTCTTACTTACTTATTTTAAAAATCACCAACATTATGTGGTCACACCATCTACGGTCATAGGTGATGCATATGGTGCTTTCTGTAGTCCATGGGCTTAACTAAATATCTTGAGATTTATGGTAAAATTTTCCTTTAAATTACTATACATTATTGGAGGTTTTCGCTTTGGTTATTATTGTAAAATTTTGCTAAGGTTACGGAGATTGATGATCCGATTGTCAAGGGTCAATATCCGAGACACTTTTGTAAAATTAGTGAGACAGGAGTAAAATATGGGGTGGAGATTCAAGCAGACTCATCCAATCTGAATGATCGAATATCAAGTAAAAGATGTGATGGATATTGATAGAGGTAGTATTACGAAGGTTGGAAGTTTAGAACGACAAGGGTTATGTGGCAGTGATCAAATCTCCGTTTTAAAGTTATTCTATCCCTTTTGTAAATCCAATAAACATTTTTAATTATGGACTTGAGTTTGGGGACCGCATATATTTTTACTGAAAGGTTTTCATGTTAAATACCGTGTCCCGATGTGTGTGTGATTTTATTTATTTTTTTCCTTTGTTAATTGCTATAACCTCATCTGTAATTTGGACCTAATTTATTAAAATTTTAAATTATAAAATTTGACTAAATTAATTTAATTCGGAGAAAATTAAACTCGTATTTTTAAATTTTCACCATATTTATTTTATTTTATTTTATTTAATATATATTGAAATAATAAATTATTAATTGGAATAAGAATTAAAGATAAATAATTTGACATTAATTTAATTTATCGATCCATAGGAAGAGAGGTGGACATATCCCACGACTACGGAAGGTGACAAAATTGTCTCCAAACTCGTAAAGAGTTGGAGTAAGGTTGACCGTAAGTTATTTTGTGCGAATTTATCGAAGGAGTTTTACTTAATTATAATATGTGAAATCTCTAAGGAGGCGTGTGATGGACTATAAATGATCCACGAGAGTATTAATATTGTACGAGTCTCAAAGCTCCCAAATATCACCACTCGATTTGAGATGTTTTGCATAAGAATGAGACTTTGATGAGTTATATGCTAACTATCTGATATCATGAACTTTTATTTTATTAGGGGAGAAAAAATTCTAGAGAATAAGGTAGTACATAATATTTTGAGGTCTTAGGTTTCTTCCACAAGCCACAACCTTAAATGTTTTTAGTAACAATGTTAGGAAAAAGGTTAAGGAATTCATAGGATCCCTCCAAACTTTTGAGTTGGAGAATTATAGTCCACCCAAAAAATATAAGGTCATTCCCATAAGGCAGATTTAATCGATTCCAACGATGAGCCCAAGATCGAAAAAGGCAATTTTACCCATTTTGTTAAACAATTTAAAAAATTCTCAGAGAAAAACATAATTTTTGTAAATCTAAAATTGAAAAATATAAAACCAACAAGATTGAAAAAACATTTGGGGAGCCGACATAAAAATGATGGGGATTAAGATTGGTGTTATGAGTGTGAGGGTTTAGGACATAGGTCACTTGAGTTTCCCTTTAAACTAAAATGTGAGCATAAGTATAGTTAAATTTCACTCTTAATGATAGTAGGTCAAAGTGTGATGCCAATGAGTCGCCCCCGTGACCATAACTTAACCACCTTTATCATTACTTTAAATGTAGATATATATAATTCCAAATATTCCCTTATTGGAGATAATGTTGATGAAGTTGGAGAGGAATCAAAATTCCCTTATTCATCTTTATCACTTGAGATTGGAATTTTGGTTCTAATTAAATTGAATAAGTTCATAGCCTAGATAGGAAGTGACATCCTATTAGTAGAGAGGTATGTGCAATCCTAATTATTTATCTCAAATTACGGTAACCTATCTAATGGTTCGAGAACTTTTTTGATAGTTCCAAAAAGGTTTGTAACTTACATTCAAGAATGTGGTGAACTCGACCACCCGTGAAATTCAAGTTTAACGATAGTCTTGATTAGACTTGAAAAATCTCACATCGTTTACAAAGGGTTCGTTGTTTTTTTTAATCCTGAGGGTTATGAGGATTGGAATGTTTTCATAATTGTTTCTTTGATCTCTATGGATGAGATTCGATTTTAGATTGAATCAAATGATACTCGCAAATTGGAAAATCATTGTTTGAGTTGATCTAAGATCATAATTCGGAGGAAACCACATCCTAGAGATATCTAAGATTGTGATATCCCTTTGATAGATTTATATTTTTTTATTCCTACCACTTAAGTCCGACTAGTGGATTGATTTTTAACCGATAGAGTAGTGAATAAGTTAAGTCCGTGAATCAATGATTTAACTAGATATTTGTTAAAATCGATTAGAGAAAAATATATTTGACCAAGCGGGTGATAGACACTTAATGTTGGGAATCCTATTGTGTACCAAATCAACTTTGCAAATAATACCTCTTTATTTCAAGTTATTTAAACAAACTTTAATTAGAGTGTAGCCGTGATTAATTAATGGAATTAATAATGATTAAATAAGGAACAAAATAAATTAGGAGGATTTAATTTGGAAGTTCTGAGTATTTATTTGGAATAAAATTTAATTATTTGTCTTAGGTCCCTATTATATTCTATTGCCCAAGTACTAGGCCTAAAATTCTTTGGAAGCCTAGTTTAACCAAGACTTATGAGTTATACCTATATATATTGGTGTAAGCTAGGGTTTTAGGGTAATGATCCATTTCAGGGGGTTATGGAGTGAGAGGAAAACCCTATTCATATTTTTATGAAGGGGTGTAGATGGAAAAATTTATTTTTCTCCTACTTCATCAAATTTTCATCTCCAAGAGTGAACCGACACAAGGATGAATTTGGGTAGATCATATAATAAAATATTCTAGACATTCAGATGATTCCAGCAAGGTTATCGTAGAGCTTAAGAGGGAAGAAATATCATTATCTTCGTCACATTATTTTTCCTTAAATAGATAAAAACAAGATCCGTAAGGTATTGTACTAAAACCTTAAGTTTATGTTTTAAACCTAGTTCTCCTTTTTTACTTTCCAATGCATGGTAATTCGAAGTTATTTTTTTTCGTAAGGTATTTTTTTCGCGCTTATGTCAATCCCCTTTCTCAACACTTGGTATCAGATTCGTAGTTATATATTGATCTTGTTTTATAAAGGTCCATGTTTTCCAACGATTGATACCCTAGGTTTCATGTTTGAAATATGTGCATCGATGAGTATATTTTTGTACTAAAATAGTTTTGTTTGGATGTGAATAAATATTTCCCGTTCATCATGGTTACATGGATGTGTTCTTCTGATTAGATCCTATGGTGATTTATCCATAGTTATTTTCTTCTCCTAGATTCGATTTGATTGTACTAACTAGGTTTTTTAACTATTGTATTTTATTGATGTATTTGGAGGAGTTTATGAGGGGGTGTAATCTTCATTTTCGACTTTGTAATTGGTTTTAATCTTGGAGAAGTTATAATCTTGGGGGTTCATTCATGAAGTTTTAAGAAGTTACAGAAAAGAAAATAAAGACCCATAAAGAAGAAAAGAAGAATAGTGCATCAATGGCACCTACCAGTTGCTATAGTGGCCCTGACAATAGATACAAAAAGTCCCATTTCCCATTTTGTGCGTGAGTAGTTTCTTACGATTCTAAGGGCTTATGATGGTTTGGAACTCTAATTCTTCCAGAATAATTTATATAGGATTCTTCATGAGCTTATTCATGATCAACATCCTTTTGTTTAAGATTTTTTGGAACTCTCTTCCTCAACAAGTTGGATATAGGATCGACTCTTCAAGGAGTTATCGACCCAAGGGCCTTCAACTCAAGGATGGATTTTGGCTATGATGGATCGGGTATTATTGTCCTTGTTGATTTTTCTATTTGTATTTATTTATATTTGCATCTATCTCTTAGTTATATTTTTGCATATTTTTGTTTTCTAATTAATTGATTAATTAGGGACACCCATTATTATGGAGATCGTGGCTTTAATTTTGAGACCAACCTAGATCACGATTTTCCTGGAAAATTTATTTTATTTTAATTTATAATTGGTTTTATTTTGGGAAAACTAAAATACAGAGATCGGGAAATTTAATTTATACAAGTAAATTAAAAATTACTAAGGATTTAATTTGATCATTTAGAATTTGGTGAATAGGTTTTTATAATACCCATAAGTTCAAAATATTGAGTGGGAAATGGATTTTTTCATTAACCCCGCGTTCTCCTTTAGTGTCTTTAAGAATGTGATATGATTACTTCCTCGCATTAGCTTCGGTGTGGTCCCCCATCAAATACATTTAATCATGGCATTAGACATTATTGAGAAGTGATAGTTCATTAAATTTGAATGTGAGTGAGTTCGGACCTCCCATCGATGAAATTCTACCGGAGAGGGTTTAATTTCAACAAACGAATCAATTGTATACACTTAAACATAGGGAATGATATCCTCTCCATTAGAGTGATTATCATTAGATGTAGTACCAAAAGATATCGACTATTCACTATGTTGGACATAAGATTTCTGGACTATCTGGATAACATAATGAAAGATGAAAATATGTCTAGTTTAAGGTGATGTGATTTAAGTTCCCTTCGAGAAATCTCACTTCATAAAGGAAATAGGATTTTTGAGAGGATTTGTTTTTTAATTGGTAGGAGAGGGATAACACTTTATATTTAATTGATTTAATTCTTGCATTTTAAATGTGGAAATTATTTTTTTCAAAGATGATTCTATGATTTAGTCTCAAAGTATAAAGTTTTAACTTGAATAAAATTCAAGGACTGAAAATGTAATTGGACATTGTTTTAACTTGATGGGATAAAACACTGTTTTAACCCATGATTCCCATTTATATTTTAAAATTTTTATGTGATTGATTCCTCGCATTAGTATTTGTTTTTCCTACCTATCAGAGGTAATTTTAAAATTTATGGCAATTCTTTTTAATTAAGTGTTAAATATGTCCAACCCCTACATTGGGGAAGGTTTATATAAACAATTGAAATTTGTAAATACCGATTTTGGTGGATTACGATCAAGTAAGAATCATGTTCTTCGAATGATCTTCATAATTTATTGAATAATGAATTATCTGGATCAGATATGATGGGGAAACCCGGATCCATTTTATAATTGAAGATGAGCATCATGGATAACAAGAGGATGGTGTTAGTTGTTGAGAAAACTTTAGTTATTTCCCCAAAATGAGGTGGAACGATAAGACTAAGTCTCAGGTGTAATGATTTGGGTTAGGAATATTCATATTCCTCGGTAATAATGAGAAAGACTAAAGATGGGTGTTTTCACTACAAGTAGTTATAACTTTTTTATAAAAATGATGTCATGTTTTTCCTAGGATTATAAGGAAAAGGAAATGGTAATGATTTTTCTCATAAAATTTGATGCATGATTTATGGTTCAATCTACGATAATCTGGTGGGTAGTTTCAGGAACCATAAATTAAAACTTCAACTATTGGCAGAGGTTGTATTTAATCAGACAAATACTTAAAAGAGGGATATTCTTAATAATATGCAATAATAATAAAACAATAGTATTAGTAGTAGAATATTGTTTTAGATTTTAGTGGAGACATAAAGATAATATAGGTAAATTATTTAATTTACTTGGTTTTGGAAAAGTTGTTTTCGATTTTTAAATTAGTTTTGAATAGATATTCGATTATTTTAATAAAATAGTTTTATCAAAATTTAGATTTCTTTTATCTCTTCAAGTACATTGGAAAATAATTTATACAATATAAGGTTTGTCTCACTAATGCTACTAAATACTGAATTGAATAAATTAAATGGAAAAATCATTAAAGAGAAAGGTTCCTTATTGGTATTACCAAACACAATTCTAGCACTTATGTGTAGGTTATTTTATTCAAAAAGGAATTCAAAGACTGGTCTAAAATGGAAAATTGATTTCATTGGAAGTGGAGGCACTTTTAGTCTGTGAATCCAGTTTAGATTATAAAATTACGAAGGGCCCCTTCACGAACAAAAACTAATGAGCCAAAAATGTGTTAGAAATGGTTCGTTTCAGTTTGTGTGCTCCTAATGACTATCCGATCAAGATGTTTTTTTGAGTACCTAATTAATTTTCATTAGCGATTAATCAAGGTATGAATATGTTTACCTTATGCACCACATATATGAAACCATTAATTAGTTCGAAGTGTATAAGATGAATGTGGTGCATAGTTGAAGTAATATAATCTAAACTCAATGAGCTTATTGTGGGATTGTAAACCTCTTGGGGGAGTTTAGTATCATTTATCAAAAGTGGATATTATATCCCATTTGTCCACACTAGGTATTTTGCTTCAGAATGGTGTACAAGAAAGGGAAGTATAAGGATCTTTTAGATATGATAAGGTCCATGATAATTTATTCAGGGCTACAACATTCGTATTGGGATTTTTCATTAAGAGATCGGCATATACATTCAGAATTTAGTTTCATCTAATTCGGTTTATTGAACTCCTATAAGACTATGGAATGGGCGCAAGGTCATTCTAGGGCATGATCAGATTTGGGGGTGGCCATCAATCTTATTGTGGGATGATCCAAGAAGAGTGAAATCAAGGACATAAGTACGTCTCCTTATCAATCATCCCAAAGGTAATAAACGTAGTTTATATCATATTCCTAAGTACAAGAATGTCGTTGATTACATAAATGCCCCATTCTTGAAAAGGGATTATTTAATAGGCCATGGGCCTAAGTTTAAGCTAGACTTACAAGATAAAAAGCATCATATTATTAGTGTTTTGGACCACCCATACAAGATGGAAACAACTCGATATCGATAATATACTGCCTAACAATAGTGGGAGTGTTATTGAGATTCAAGATACATATGTCACTTATATTAGAGAACTAGGGGTTCCACATCATTATAGGAGCGTCTGGAGTCATCCGGATTGGTAAGTGTTCTAGGGTGATCATTTTGGTAAGATTTAAGGAAACACATACCGGATCCCATGAACTCAAGAGTTCCATTACAAGACAAGTACTTTTAGCTTTGAATTATGACTACGGATACCAAAAGGAGATTCGATTTATTCGAATCAAGTTTTTGGTGACTTGTAGAGTTGACGATGGAATAAAACCCATCGGGTGCAAGTGGAACTATAAGAAGTTAAAGGATATATGGATGGAAAGGTGTAAACCTTTAAGGAAAGACTTACGAAATGGTTTACTCATAAATAAAGGGGTTAACTATGAGAAAAACTTATCATTGTAGTCACGCTAAAGGCTATTGGGATTATTGTAACGCTAAGACTTCATTCTTGAATGATTGTCTTGATAAGAATATTATATGAAGTTAGATAAGAAAAATATGCAAGCTTAGGAAATCCATTTATGGATTTAATCTAACATCAAGATCTTGGGTCATTCATTTTTTTAGGAAATTATTATTTTAATTTTGATTGAATTTGAATAATACTTGTTGAAATAAAAAGCATGATAGAAATATGGAGGATTTTTAGGGCAATATGTGGATGATATTACTCTTATTGGGAATGAGGTGAGTGTATAGTCTTACTTAACCTCTTGGTAGTCCGTATAATTTTATATTATGAACATAAGACAAGCCAACCGCATTCGTATGATTAAGTTTTCGCAAGTTCAGATAAAAAGGATGTTGGGCTTATTTATAATACCCTATATTTTTTGTGAATCATTTAATTATAAAAATTAATTATTTGTGCTTTTTGTGATGTGTTATGTCACTATTTATATTTATATATGTTGTATTAGTTGAATTTGAAATCGAACTTAATATACGGTAATTCATCAATTGAATAATTGAGATTTGGACCCTTAACGGATAAATATTAGTTTGCTTAGTATCTTAGTTTGGGTTAACTTTTGGGACATTTAGAATATTTGGTTATGAATTGAAATAACTGATTTATAGCCCTATGGGTTAGTATATAGTTTGGGCTAGGTTTAGGACTATTTGAATGTAGTTCTAGCCTTGTTTGGTGGGAGACCATATGGGACCTAAACCTAATTTCACAATTAATCTAATAAGAAGACAATTAGACATAAAAAGTTTACCTAGTGTAGAATTTTAATTATTTTTGTTTTATAATGTAATTATTCATTGGAATCAAAGCATAAATTTGTTAAAAATCTAATTTGGAGATTAATTAACTACTTTCGTATTTAAAACAATAAGATAATTTAGTTACTATTCATTTTCTTGAGATAATATGGTTTTGGTAGAATTCATGATGAATCTGAGCTGGAGTTCATGTACAATTGTTCAGAATGTGTTATACAATGTAAATTAATCGCAAGACCCTTGATAGTTGAAATAATTGATAACAAATCCGAGTTTAATTGATAAAATATAGTAAACTCGAGTTTTAAGATGAAAGTAGTATTTATCCCTTTAAATTACATTAGAATCACGTGTTATTGGTTAGAATTAATGTTGGGACAATTATATTATAAGGTATTTGGGTTTATGATCAATTAGAGGCTCGAAAGTGAGGTTTTGGTGTTCTTATTGGTGGATTTGAGGAGTTGGAAAAGAAGATTTCCATCAATCTCCTTTGAATAGGTCATTCAAATGACTTTGAGGACCTCGTTCAAACGACTATAGTAATATTGTTCGAACGACTATCAATTGAATTTGGAAACATGAAATTACAAAAATTTCAATTACGAACACATGGGTACTGGTTTCGTATTTTTTGGATTTTTTATGAATATTTTAATAAAAGTGCGCAAGGCCGAATTGATGATTTTGGTTTGGACTTTGTATTGTGATTGGTTGGTTGAAATTTGGGGCTTAGGGATTGGTTAGTTTACTTTTAGGTTAGTTATACTCAAAGAGGTGAGAGTATATTATTATTTTTAAAGAATGGTTTGGGGATTTGGACCATTGGGTGTATTGACATCATTGGAATTATGGGGGTTAAATCGGTAAAATGTATTGATTACCCATTGCGTTGGGTAGTAATTTTATTGAGATAATGATTATAATGTCTGTGCGTGCGAGATACCTAGACTTGGAGAGCTTGGCGATATCAAGATAATGTTATAAATAATATATTATTGCAAAACGTGAATATTAACTAATAATAGTAATGTAACCCTGACGATTTGGGTTTGTTCTTGTTTATTTGGCCCGATTTAATGGGGTCGTAATTATATTGTATATTATGTATAATATATGAGGCGTGAATTACTTTTGGGATACATACAATAGGGTATATCCTTATAGAGCGTGAGAGACAGAGGACGATACCCTAAAGCGATGATAATGGGTTTGACCTTAGTTATGACTACCCCACACGCTACGTGATAAAATTCCCATTATATCTAGAGTGAGATACACGAGTTGATCCTTTAATATAACTTTGTGTATGGGTCTTTATGACTGGTGTGAAAGAGCAGTGATTATCCCTTTGTATGTGAATTGATAGTAATAGGTGTAGGACACCTTATAACTATGCCTAGTATGCACAATCGATCCTCGAAGGCGGTAGGATTGGCCTTTATTATATGCATCCTTGAGAGGGGTACTTTTCTAAGGTAGGTGTGTTGGATCGTACCTGTATTATATGGACATGTATATAAACACTCTTTTCCCTGATATATTTTACACTTGAGACGTATAAGGTAATCAGTAATGGAACCTGCACTATAAGTCCACTAATATGAATAAGACTTAATCATGAGTTAAATATGGGCATGGGATTATACACATGAGACGATTAGATTTTTGTGTTGGGATAACTTAAAAGTAACTAAAATACGTGAGGAAGGAACATATTTATACTGTAGCCTAAACTCAGATATAATCTTACTCTTCGTAAACTTACTATTAATGCTATTGTTAAATTTGGTTTTACATCTCTTAGGCCGTTGTTGTTGTTATAGACTTGGGTGAATTTCGTTGGAGGAGTTTCTCTAGAAAAGTTATATTTTTCCTTCCTAGGATGTAGCATCTGAGTAGTGTTGCTCTTCCATATCCTATTATATTTGTATATTTCGGTACAAAAAAATTTATGGATTTCATATGTGAGGTACATTTTGATTCCATGTTGGTTTTATTTTATATTGGTAGTTGGATGTTAGAAAATATGGTTTTATCTGATTTAATATTTTTCTCACATTATATTTACTTATTAAATTTTTATTTATTCGTTATGCGGAGAATGTTACCAAATGTTTTTGATTCCCATGACATGTATGAGACATGATCAATTTATTTATAAAGTTTACGGGTGTTACAATTGGCATCAAGCTAATCGAGGTTCTAGTGTGTTAGCAATATTGAGTGCATCTAGCATATTCCGCCTTAAGTTATTTGATTACTTTGAAGCCTTACCGTTTAGGATTTCTATTTTCTAAAACAATGACCACTTAGGGGATTTTTCTCCATGGTTCGAGACAAATAATTCAAATTAACCAAAGTGTATCTAGAGGGTTCCTTATTTGGATACTCTTATAAGATGTTCAACTCATGAAGTCACTTTCAATTAGGAGCTAGGAACCATTGGGCATGAGACCTTTAGTAAATGCTTAGTGTATGGTTTGAGGGGAAATGCTTCCACTCATAATTCGTAATAACTTTAGGAGTAAGTTTCTGAAGACCTCGTTTCGATGATCGAATGGTATCCAGTATTAGGAGGACTTAAACTATCTTTATCTTCCTACATCGAAAGAAATTGATACTAAAGCAAAGAAGACTACTCACAATTTCAGTTATAGCAGAAGAAGACTTTTTGAGATGGCATAAACCTTATGTGAAGGGTTTTACAAGTGTTACTAGGTAACTAATTCTTCATCACTCGTGATTACGTGGTGCAAGTTACCTTTTAACATTAGCAGGGCCATCACAACTATCCAAAGGATAAAGATTCGTAATACTTAGATGACTGAGGATATAGTAGTCTAAAATGACTACAAATGGTGTAGACTGGACTTAATTTTGGAGGACCTCACCAGTAAAAGGAACCACATAAGGGAGATTAACCCCCAAGAGGTTTACATGAGTAAACAATATGATCTATTATGGCCAGAAGAGCCACGACTAAAGATAACAAGGTCGAGAAGGCCAGTTTTTTATAGTATCGAATGTAAAGGCAATGTCAGTAGGTCTGCCACATATATAGATCCATTAGATTAAGGTGTTACATTTGTGGTAAGTGAGATCACTTAGTTAGTAGTTGCCTTAGGGAAACATTTGTTATTGGTATTACCACCGAGAGATGGTTTTAGGCACGTTCATAGCTCAAGGGCATGAGTTTTACTTAGACACCAAGGATTTTTCAGTCTTTATCTGTATTGTGTTTACCACAATTATGAGATATATAGATTTTGTTGGCTAATCATTAGTTATATATGGATACGCAACAGGTAAGGGATGTTTTTCGTCAAGATTTTAAAGATGTGGAAGTATGTTTGTTGGCTTGGTAATCAGCCACTTTATTGATTTAGACATGTGGTCTTATGACTTTGTCATTTAGCTTTGAGTAGTAGCTATATATTATACTTATATCGACTACTAGGAGTAGGCTTTTACGTTGATTTTTTGGCCAGGGAATGTTTCTTATAGTTATGCTTAGGCTTGGGATAAGGCCTAGCTCATACGGGTATTGTTGATGTAAGCATATCAGAGGGGTCACATTGCCTTAAAAATATTAGCTATAGTCCGAAGTTTTCACTTGTAGTTGTTTGGGTATCGAGTACTACTTACATTAGAGTTTAGTTTTTTCCTCAGTGTTGGAATTATCATTAGACCCATTGTAAGGGTACTTTTGGTTGGGGTTAGTCTTATTAGAAAGGATACAGTGTTGTGGTAGTAGGCACTGAAGTTTTTGGAACCAATAAGTTATAGTGATTAGTATGTTATTTTGGAGAAACTCCGATCCTCTTCATTAAAATATGGATGATTTGCTTTGAGGAGTGGATCACTAGGAGTTAACAAGGTTGTGATGTGGAATGGGTGTGTGTTATTGTGTGTCGATGACCTATTGGATCATTTGAAGGGAAGTGTCCTGTTGTGACATCTTAAGGTGGAATGCTCTGATACCACTTGTTAGTGCATAGTGAACACGCTCTATAAGGATGGTTACAATAAAAAAAATATTTATATTTTTCGAATTTAAGTCCCTATCACACAAATGAAATTTTACTAAATTTTATTCGTTGATTAAATTAGGTGTGAAGTAAAATATGTGTTCTAGATATAATGATTTAAACTATGCATGCAAAGAAGATAAATATTGAGGAAAAATCCCTTTTCAGGGCAAAACCTATCAATCAACACTTCAGACAGCTTTATAAAATTATCAACTTACAGACTACTTGATACACCCACAAGTGTAATGTGTTGTGTCTTTGAAATCTCTAAACAATGACTCAGTCCAGAGTCATCCATAGGTGGCGGTCCACCCTTGTATCCACCTATCCACCTTCAACCTTCTTCTGCCTTATTTTGTCGTGACCCCTCGAGTCGTAAAATTAGTCTTAGAGATCTCTCTCCACAAAGTGTATAAAATATACTAAACTTTCTAGGGTTTAAAAAATATTTAGAAAAACTATATGGGGATATAAGGTGTGAATCAAAAAGTGTTTACAAATCCAAAGGATGGAAAAACTTTAGTAAAGTATCATGTTTACATTTTTTTCAAAGTCCCATGAAATTTGTAGTCAAAATAGGTATTTATAGACCTAACACAAAATTTGAGGCGACAAATTCGTTGGAACAAAAATTGAAGCCATTCAAATGATAAAGGTATTTTGTTTGAATGAAAACACAATTTGTTTGAACGAGACTCCAATATCGTTTGAACCTATTTCTAACGAGCTTCAAACGAAAAGCCAAATTATTTCGAACGAGATAGAAATATTATTTGAATGAGGTTAAAAAATTATCTTTGAATTAAAAATCTGGCCTTGATTTTTATAAAAAATAACATCCCAAATAACCTTCTGAATGATTTTAAAATCTTAAAAGCTTTATACCTTTTTGAGATGTAGGGAAGTCTTCAATCTTGGAGATGTTGGAGTTCAGGTTGACGTGTCGGCACGTGTCGATTTGTAATGGGTATGCAAAATATACCAAAGTTAAAATAAAACAAATAAAAAGTCTAAGCTAAAATGTTTAAGTTGACAAATCTCCCCCTTTAGAAATTTCGGTACAAAATTAATCGAAACCCAAATTATAATAAATTACCCCTCTCTGAAAAAAAATCAGAATACCCATTCCAAAACCATATAAATGGAATAACATAGTGAAACTTGTCTTCAATCTCCACTTGTTCTTCCCTTCGGAACTTTGTCTTCATGGGATGCAATATTTTCTTCATCTTCAGTACCTACACACAAGAAGCAAATAAAAATACCCCGTGATGCATCGAGTTTGTAATAGGAAACAAAAACTCATAAAGCCATCTCCCCCATAAATCAAACTCATCATCAAGTTAACTCTCTCCCTTAATTTGTTCTCCCCCTTTTTGTTCAAAATAGACAAAGGAGTAGAAACAAATCATGACGTACAAAGCATTACATAGAAGAAGTAAGATATGATCACAAAGATATGTAAATAACGCACACATAATGAGAATCTCAAAGCAAAAAATCCACTAGCTATTTTTGAAATTTTTATTTTTCAAAAAGTGTAAATATTACAAATACAATGCAACAACTCAACAAAAATAATCCAAACTATGATTAATTATGTGACAACCGTGGACTACATGTAAATCGCAAAGAGTCAAAAACAAAATCACATATATAATATATGCAAAATATACCAAAAAAATTTTGACACACATATTTAGGTATAAATGACCACAAAACTCGATATAAAACACATAAGCTTTACACATTAGCATAGTATCGATGTTCCTTGACATGTGTGATGGAATGAATGGGCATGAACTAGATATATATTAATTATGATCCAACCACTCAAATATATTCAAGAATTTCTAATTGATTGTAAAACTTTATCAAACTAAACTTGAGCCTTAAGTGACAAGATAAAGTTAACTTCAATGAACAAACAAGCATAATGCACACAAATCTAGAATATTAATGATTCTTCAAATCAATAGCGTTATGAAAAAATAAGAATAACTATGATTCATTGTGCAAACCCTTTGATCTTCAACTGAACACCCTCAAAAGATAAACATAAATTATTTTTCTTTTCTTTTCTTTTCTTTTCTCAATTATTTTGAAGCTCTTTCTTTTCACTGATCAAATATTAAACTAAACTATGTTGGTCCCTTTTTAGCAATTTTTCTATTTTTATTACCTTTATCTTTTATTGCTCTCTTACCAACGGTGGCTTTCCCACAAAAGAGATTTTCTCCTTTTGTATCCCTTTCTCATGCACACAATATATTTTTTAATACAATATAAACATTCTCACGGGCAGCGGTTCTTACATTCACAAATCCCCCATAGTAATAAAACATGTAAATAACAAAAAATGATGGGAGAACATCTCGAAAAGCTCAAATATACGTGTGGAATTAATGTTGGAAGAGCTCGTGCATGTGTGTGTGGAGGCATATACATAGCCAAACCTATAATGGAAGCTAAGATCGAAACAACTCCATTAAAAACATGGTTAAGATCAATCTAAGTACGTAAAGTCATAACCAAATGTCCTAGCTACATGGAAAGTTAGGAGTGAATTGGATTCAAACACACCAATATGCCACACTAAATGTGTAAATCTAAATAAACAAAACCAAAAATCTTTTTTGTATTTTTCAAAAAAGTTATCAAAATAAGATCTTTTTGTATTTTTCAACACGACTCAATAAATTGACAATAAAATACAAATGATACACATGTCATAACACTTGAAAACATATACCATGAAACACAACAAGAGTATGACAAAACAAAATCATGCAAGTAATTACCCATAAGATATAGCATGTGAAGCATCGTGTGTGAATCAACCAACCTAGAATATATGGTCTCCAAAATGGATTTCCTAACCCAATTAGCTGTATGCCTAATGCGTTAAGTTTTGGAAACCAGAGGGACACTAGACTTCAACTTCCTAGGACCTCTTTTTAGATCAGAACAAAATTGCCCAAGGTGACCTTTCCTACCATAATGTGTTCACGTGTAGATGCGAGGAATGTTATAGGGTTTGACCTTTTCTAACGTCCTTGGATGCGGTTGATCCTACACAATAAATAATGGCGTTAGATTTGACATTGGAAGCATTAGAAACATGGGAGCTAGTACCATCACTAACAAAACTTCTTGAGTCTTTTAAATCAAATTTTAACTTCAAAATTCTAGACTCGAGAAAAGAATTAGACTCTTCAAGATTGAGGGACTCTTTTAAATTTTTAATCATTCCTAGAAGGTTATTTCTATTTACCTCATTGCAAGAGAATTTATCCCTAAGAGTATTCTCACGTTCTCTCAACTCATTATTTAGTTTATCGTTATCCACATTGGCACAAAAACTAACATGAGAAATTTTCGAGTCTTCTAATTATTTCTCTAAAACACCGACTCGATTATCACTATCTTTCTTGAATAATTCTAAAATTTTAAAATCATGGTCCATGTCCACAATCTTTTTACGAAAGAAATCTCTTTGAGTTTGAACAGTTTGCAAAAGTTCCATTGCAACTTTAAAATGAAAATTTTGTTTTTCAAGAATTTTAATTCTTTTAGCAAACTTCAAATTCAAATGATTTAAGTCATTATCACTATGGTTATCCATCGAGAGAAAAACAAATAAACCAACAGAAGATAGATGAATAAATAACCACCCTAAACAACATTAAATAAGGATCTTACATGATAAATTAGTGCAACCCACTCTGATTCCACTTGTTTGCGCGTAGTGAACTTGCTTGGCAAGGATGGTTATAATAAAAAAAAATTATTTTTGTATTTTTTAATTTAAGTTCCAATCATACAAATCCAATTTTACCAAATTTTAATCTTTGATTAAATTAGGTGTAAAGTCAAATATGTGTTCTCAATATAATGATTCAAACCACGCATGCAAAGAATACAAATATTGTGGAAAAATCCCTTTTAGGGAAAAACCTTTTAATCAATACTTAAAAGAGTTTTACAATACTATCCACCTACAGACTACTTGATACACCCACAAGTATAATGTGCAATATCTTCAAAATCTCTAAAGAAAACAGCTCACTCCAGAGTCATTCATAGGTGGCGGTCCACCCACGGTATCCATCGATTAGCCTTCAGCCTTCTTCTACCTTCTTTTTCTGTGATCCCTCGGGTAATAAAATCAGTCATAGATATGTCTCTCCACAAGAGGTGTATACAAGATACAAAACTTTTTAGGGTTACAAAATGATTCAGAAAAAACTATTTGGGGATGTAAAGTGTGAATCAAAAAAGGTTTGAAAACCCAAAAGATGGAAAAACTTTAGTAAAGATATTATGTTTACATTTTTTCCAAAGTGCAACAAAATTTGGAGTCAAAACAAGTGTTTATAGACTTGATACAAAATTCGAGGGGATGAATTCATTTGAACTAAAATATAAATCATTTGAACGAGAAAGGCATTTCGTTTGAACGAAAACACAGTTCGATCATATCTCATTTGAACCTACTTCTAATGAGAATCAAACAAATTTAATAGAACACCTTCAGTAGTTGTTCATTTAATGAAAGCTCTAACGTGGCTTCAAATAAAAAGCCAAATTTGTTCGAACGAGTTTAAAAAATTTATTTTTAAATTAAAAAATCTGGCCTCGATTTTAATAAAAGATAACATCCCAATAAACCTTATGAATAATTTTAAAATCCAAAAGGCTTCTACCTTTTTAAGATGTAGGGAAGTCTTCAATCTTACAAATGTTGGAGTTCGATTTGACGTGTCGGCTCATGTCGGTTTGGAATAGGATACGCCAATTATGCCAAAGTGAAAATAAAACAATTAAATAACCTAAGCTACAATATTTGAACTTATGTGACGAGTTCATCATTGGGTTAGTGATGACATTATGTTGAATCGATAACAATTTTGGAAGTGGTGGATGTTACACCATATGTTTAGGTCAAGGATAGTTCAGGTTCAAGTGTAAAACATTATTGAGAGAAGGTATGCAAGTTAAAATTAGTAAGAGTTCCCTTTTTACATTGATGAATGTGTAAGGTTAAAACTCCAAGGGATATTTTTTATGATATAGGGTTACAAGCTACGGGATGTAGTTCTTCCCATGGCAGATATTTTTTTAACTCAATTTACATCGAAGGCGATTGGATGTACATTAATTAGGGGAGTCCCTATTGCTGGTATGATGAAGCAGCTTAACGTTGTTTGTGTCGTGAGGGTGCTATTGCCAGCGAAGAAGGTATAACACCAAAGACATTCGAAGAACTATATTTTTCTAAATACCAATATGGAAGTGGGAGAGTATACCTATTGATTTTGATTGGGAGCATTGGTTCCAAAGAATACATTTATCCATTTGGGATCATTTGAGGTACACTGACCAAGTTGACTCCAGCTAATAATTAGATTTTTTTTCATGTTAGGAGGGGTTCTAGACACTTCAGAAGAAGTAGTGTTCATTATAGAGAATGTGAGTGTCAGTGGAGCAGGCAAAGGAGCTTTTGATTCAAACAAAAGCATGCTTTGGGGGCCGATAATATAGGTCAGGTTCTTTTAAACATCTCCTCAAGGATGGAAATTATGAAGTTAGATTTTCGATGCCTAAGTCCTTTCATACTTGTCGATAGGGAGAGGTCGGCATAATTTGACCTCACATTTTCACCGTCATCGCATGCATTATGTTTAAATGGGTACATAACGAAGGGAATTATCGAGGGACAAGTTCATGTTTCAATGGCTAGACTAGTTTGGATGAGTATTAACCGAACGTGATTCACGACGAGGAGCCATAGTGTGCATTAGGTTGTAAGGCAAGTAGATTCTGTATAGAGTGTGAACATGCTACGGGCGAGATATTCTTAGACTTTTGAGTAGGAGTATAATGAATTTGAATTTTGAGGACTAAATTCCTTGTTTAAGGGGGAGGGATAATGTAATATTCCATATTCTTTGTGTATTATTTAATTATGAAAATTAATTACGTGTGATTGGCATGATATGTGATGCACCATTTATATTTATATGTGTTGTATTAGTTGAATTTGGAATCTAACTTAATATATGATGATTTATCAATTATATAATTGATATTTGTTTAATATATGGTAAACAAACTAAACAATTAGTTTGTTTAGTATACGGTAATTCACGAATTTGGAACTGAACATAATATACGGCAACTCATTAATTAGTTTGTTTTGTATCTTAATTTGGGTATACTTTTAGAACATTTATAATATTTGGTTATGAATTAAAATAATGGATTTAAAGCCCCGTGGGTTAGTATATAGATATGGCTTAGTTTAGGGCTATTTGGATGTAGTTTTTGCCTTTTTTTGATGGCAGACCATATAGGAACTAAACCTAATTTCATGATTAATCTATTAAAAATTCAATTAGGCTTAACTTAATTTATTCCAACAAACTTAGAGAGAAACCCTAGAGCTAGAGAGAGGAGGATAATTAGAGAAGAAGACGACTGGGAAAAATTGAACTTAGATTGATTGCATCCCTTTTGTTGAGGCAAGTTTACCTAGTGTGTTATTTTAATTATTTTTGTGTTGTAATATAATTATTCATTATAATCCAAATATAAATTAATTAAAAATCCAATTTGGAGATTCATTGACTAGTTTAGTATTTAAACTAATAAGACAATTTAGTTACTATTTATTTTCTTGAGACAATCTTGTTTTGGTAGAATTAATAATGAATCTGATATGGAATTCGTGTATAATTGTTCGGAAGATGTTATAAAATAAAAATAAAAATTCTCTTGATAATATGATGAATTGATAACAAATCTAAGTCTAATTAATCAAAATATAGAACACAATGTTTTTTGCGTGGAAGTAGAATTTATCATTTGTTATAGGTTGGAATTAATGTTGGCACAATTAAGTATGATGTTATTTGGGCTTAGGATTGATTATAGGACCATAAGTAAGATTTTGGGGTTGTTAATGGCAGATTTTAGGAGTTAGAGAATAAGATATGCATCAATATAATACTAATAGAACATTCAAACGATTTTAAGTACCTAGTTTGAACAACCTTCGAACGAATTTTAAAACATGAAATTTTAGACATTTGAATTAATAATCCGTGGGCACTAGTATCGTATTTTTTGTATTTTTATGAATATTTTACCAATAGTGCACAAGGTCTTAGGGGTAGGTTAGTTAACATTTATGTTGGTTATACTAGAAGAAGTGAAAGTATATTATTATTTTTAAGGTATGGTTAGGGTATTTGGAGAGTTTGGTATATTGACATCGTTGGATTTGTAGGATTTAAATTGATTATAATGTATTGATAACCCATTGAGTAGGGAAGTAATTGTATTAATATAATGATTGCAAAGGTTGGGAATTGGAGAGCCTGGGGAGATCAAGCTAGTGTTATAAATAATATATTATTATCAAATGTGCGTATTGACTAATAATAGTAAGAGACTTTATGTGTAACCATGATGATTGGGATTTATGCTTGTTTATTTGTCTCGATTGAGTAGGGTCATACTTGTCTTGCATATTATGTGTAATATATTAAGTGTCAGTACTCGTGGGATGAATATTAGAGGGGATATCCGTATGGTGCGCGAATTACAGAGACTGGTACCCTGATGAGATAATGATAGGTTTGACCTTGGTTATAATTACCCCGAACACTACGTGCTTAAATTCATGTTGTATCTTGAGTGAGACACACGAGCATATCCTGTCATATAGCATTGGGTATGGGGCTATATCAATGGTGGGAAGGAGTAGTGATTATTCCTTTGTAAATGATTTTATGGTTATAGGTGTGGAATAGCCAATAACTGTTCCTAGTACTTGCAAGCGATCCTGAAGGCGATGGGATAGGTCTTCATTATGTGCAGTCTTGAGAGGTTCCCCTTTCTGAGGTACGTGTGCTGGACTGTACCTGTATTATGTGGTTGTATATGTAGAGACCATTTTTTCTAATATATTACACACTTTAGATGTATAAATTAATCATTAATGGAACCTATATCATAAGTCCATTAAGTTGAATAAGACATAAGCATGGGGTGAATGTGGGCATGAAATTAAACGCATGAGACATTTAGGTTGTTTGGGTTTGGATAACTTAAAAGCAACTAAAATACATGAGGAACGTGCGTAGTTATATTGTGTCACAAACTCTGTTATAATCAGACTCTTCATAAACTTATTATTGATGTGGTTGTTGAATCTTTTTTTATAAGTCTTGGGCTATTGTTCCTTCTATAGACTTAGGTGGATTTCGTTGGAGGAATCTCTCTAGAGAAATTTTATTTTTTCTTCCTAGGATGTATCAGTAGATCAATGTTTCTCTTCTATCTCCTTTTATATTTGTTTATTTCGGTACATGTAGTTGTATTTATTTTATATTTTAAATACCTTTTTATTCCAGAGTTGGTTTCATTATGTAATGGTAGTTATATGGTATCAGAGATGGTTTTTATCTTATTCAGTATTTTGTCTCGTACTATATTTTCTTATCAAATTTTTCTTTATTCTTTATTCTCAGAATGATACAAAATGTTTTTTTATTCCCATGATTTTTTTATGAGACCTGATCAATCTATTTATAAATTTTACGGGGTGTTATATTATCCAAGGTTGTTATATAGATATTGTACCCACAGGAGGGTTCTAAGAAAGGATCTCCCTTTTGAGTGTGGAATCGATTTTTTAGGGGATCAGTGGCCTAAAACACTTAATTATATAGAAAGAATGAAGAATATGCCCTATTCTTTGGAGGTGGGTAGCCGCATACATGTTATATTGTGTGTCAGATGGAATATATGTTATGTCTTTGGCATGGTCACAACATTTAAGCCTTATAGTCTTATACCTTTTAGGTACAAAGACTGGATTTTTGGTCAGATAAGGATTCCTTTTTTTCTACCTCAAAATATGTTTTTGCCCTAGGTAATTGAGCTCTAACTTATAAGAGTGTGAAGCAATCATGCATATCTAACTCCATCAAGGAACTGGAGCTTTTTATTCCTACGAGATGACTAAAAATTTGATATGGCTCATGAACTTGATAACTAACTTGGGCGAGGTTCCATAGATTTACACCTTTGAGTTTATATAGAGGTATGATCTCAAGTTATAAAAAACTTGTAAACCGTAAAAGGGTTAAGGATATTGAGCATAGGTTTCACCTAGTTCAAGAGATTGAAGAAGGTAGGTGATAAGTTTATGACGAAGGTAGTATTGGATAACATCCGATTAATTCTTATAACTTTGGAAGGTGGACTTCTTAGTAGATGGGGTGGGAGTTAGATGCATAGGATATTATTGGAGTTTTATGCTGAAAACCATATATGACGTCTACTTTTAAGTAAAAGTGTGTCAGTTTATTTTGAAATATGAAGCATGTTTGTGAGAATTCCTTATATCTATCTTAAATATATTTTATCTTTGTCTGTCAATTAGACATAGAAGGATTTTTGATGAGTTGGGTTAGTCTTGATCATGGATCAAAATTTTGGTTCTTATTCAATTAATTAAGTTCACAACCTATATGTGAATGGTTATATCCCTTTCTTCATGGTCAAATGAATGTGTTGGTGTGATTTAATCCTATGATGGTTTATCTGTAGTTATTTTTATCTCCTAGATTAGATTTGGTTTTAATAATTAAGATTTTTAATGATTCCATTTTATCAATGTATATGGAGGAGTTTGTGAGATGATTTAATTTTTATTTTCGACTTTGTATTTTGGTTTGATCATGGAGTAATTTCATGGGTTATGTGTAATTTTGGGGGCCAACTCATGAAGGTTCAAGAAGTTACAATAGAGAAAAAACAGAAATAGAAAGATTAAAAAAGAAGAAGGCATTAGCAGCGCATGCCTAAAGCGCCAATCACTATAGTGGTTCCGCAAGGGCCCTATAGCAACCCTATAGAGGCTATAGTGCCCCCCATACCCATTCTGCATGTGAGCAACTTCTTGCCATTTTTGGATTGTTTGGAACTTTAATTCTTCGAGAGTTTTAATTCATAAAAGATTCTTGAATAGATTATTCATCACCAACATCTCTTTTTTAAATATTTTGGGGGACTCTCTTCTTCTACAAGTTGGACACATTATGGAATCTTTAATGTGTTGTTGACACAAGAACACTCAACTCAAGGAAGAATTTTAGTTATGATGGATATGGGCATTATTGTCCTTGTTTATTTTATTTTCTATTTTATTTATTTATATTTTCATGTGTCTTTTAATTACGTTTTCATATTTTTCTATACTAATTAATTAATGAACACCTATTATTATCAATAAAATGGATTTCATTTTGAGACCGGCCTAGATCACGATTTTTCTTAAAAATATGTTTTATTTATTATTTTCTACGTTAAATTTAATTGGGTAATAATTTATAGGTATAAATTAAATTATGATCTCCAAGTTTATTTTACTTATAATTTGTTTTATTTTGGAAAAATTAAAATTTGAGATCGAAAAAATTTAATTTGTACAAGTAAATTGGGAATTACTAAGGATTATTTTTATCATTTAGAATTAAATGAATGGTTTTTCATAACCTTATGTTCAAAATATTAAGTGGGAAAAGATTTTCCACATAAACCTCTTGGTCTCCATTGGTGCATTTAAGAATGTGATGTGATTACTTACTTGCATAAGCTTCGGCCTGGGCCCCCATTGGATAGATTTAATCACGACATCCGATCTTGTTGACAGTCTTAAGTGATAGTTCATTAAAATTGAATGTGGGTGAGTTTGGTCCTCTCATCAAGTAAGTTCTACACGAGCGAGTTTAATTGTAACGAATGAACTGATGGTATACACACTTAATCATAACTAATGATATCCTCTCCATTGAAGTCACTATCATTAGATGAGAGACCAAAAGATATCATCTATTCATTATGTTGGACATTAGATTTTTGGACTATACGGATAACATAATTAAAGATTAAAATATGTCTATTTCAAGGAGGTGTGATATTAGTTCCCCTTGAGAAATCTCACTTCATAAGGGAAGTAGGATGTCTAACGGGATTTTTTTTTAAATTAGCGGTAGTGGGATGACACTTTAAAATTTAATCGATTTAATTCGTGCGTTTTAAATTGGAAATTAATTTTTTCAACCATGATTCAGTAATTTCATGAATTAATTCATCATTTTCTCACTATTTCTGTCAAAGCGTTAAGTTTTAACTCGAATAAAATTCAAGGATTAAAATGTCATTGGACATTGTTTTAACTTTAGTGGATAATAAACTAGAATCCTTGCCTCGACTTTGCATCAATGTCCCCCATAAGACTACTACTCGCACAATATGGTTTTCTCATCACATGTCCCCATCAGACTTGACCACCTAGATATTCCTCTCCTTTACTTTGAGTCAAGATACTCCCCCAACTATTTATATTTTTCCCAAGTAGCCCCCAACCCATACTCGACCTTGATTAACCTAAGATAGACCCTTGCGCCTTGACGAAAAACACCCCCTTATAACCTAACTATGTCTTTTATGCCACATTTCGACATCGATAATCCACATATGCAGGATCTCCATATAAGGGCTCCTTAGACAATCCATAGTCTCACCTAAACCTGGGGAGTCAATATATAGTCTTACCTAACCATGAAATAATGAAACCTAGTGTAGGAGGGAACTTTAGATTATAGATGGAGGCGTAACCCCTATTTGAATATGGTGATGATAATATAACTTGGCCAAAGCTTTGGATTAATGGTAGGACACACAAACACAAACCCAATGAAGATAAAATCTGTTTAAACTCACAAATCTCTCGTGTATAACTTAGAAAGTAGAAATAAAACTTAGAAGTAATTTAACTAGAGGAAGAGAGAAATAAGCACCTTATATACGCCTTGGTAGGCAGGTAGAAACACACCAAAGAAACCTCAAGAATCTCTGTCAAGCATTAAAATCTACATAATAAATAACAATGGTGGATGAGTAAAACCCCTGGTTTGCAATAACTCTCTCTGATATATATATTCTCCCTAGAAATAACTCCTAAACTATCAAAAGATCTCTCTTCCTCAAAGGTGGTTGGGGTCCTCAAATAGCCCCCCACACCACCCCGAGGCAACTCAGTCATTAAAGACTATAAAAGGCATCCCTCACACTTTATGTCACAACATTAAATGGATGATGCACTAGTTGTCTCGATGTCATAAACATTAAATGCCAAGACATACCTTTTTTCCAACCACTGTGTGTCAGGGGGCTGTTGTCACAGCGGTGGTTCACCAACTTCCTAACAACCCCAAATACCATGGTGGTTTACTCAAGTGCAAGTTTGACATTTTTTAGCTGGCTAGTGACAACACCTACAGCAGATGTGACATTAAGTAGAGGGCTGTTTGGTTCTCAACTCGACGCCCGATGGAACTCCAAGCTACTCCGCCCGAGGTTCCACGGCTAGGGTCCCTCGGTGTTTTAACAGGTGTATCTAAGATGGTTAGGACAAGCCCCAACGGTGCCTCACTTCTCAATCCTCTGTAATACGCCGTAATTTTATTGATTTTTATTTAAGGGATTAATTAAATTAAATGAGTATTAATTGGAAATTAATCTGGGTAAAAATACTAGCGAGAGGTGAGTTGGTATTTGATTATGATGTTAAAATTGAAAATTTGATTTACTGAAAATGTAAAAATTGTCGGGAGATAGAAATACGACAATTTGGAAATTTAATTGGAACACGCGTGTCAGTCGCGTTAAGAATGAAATTATTTGAATTAAAAAGTAAATTATATTTTTATCAACCGAATGGTCATTTTGAGCGCGCCAACATGTTCGGAAAGGTCGAAATAGTCAGAAAACACTAGCCGGGGGTTTAGTTCGGATCCTAGGGCATTTTTGGGCCATACCAACAATCTAGAAGGGTATTTTGGTAATTTAAAAAATAGGGGAATTAAAGCCCACGAATTTTAGAGGTTAATTTTGTATTAGAAATAAACCCACTAAGTGCAATATTGGCATTTAAGAAGTAGTGGACTACGGGAGTTATAGGGAGAGTCTTAAGAGGTTCCAAAAGAAACTCCTAGCCACCATCACCATCTTTGGGAGAAATCTGTAGAGAGAAAGAGGAGAATCAACCTTCATCCTTCAACATCAAATCGTAACATCTAAGGCAAGTGGTTTAATTAAATAATTTCAAGCGAATGTTTCCTCCATGCTTATAATTGAATATATCGTATATTGAAAGTTTGATGAAAACCCATGAAATTGGAGATAGAATTCATAATCTTGGATAGGGATTGCATGTAGAATGGTTATGGATGAATTTCAGATCCAAAATATACCTTTTGATGATTTAAAAAAATGGATTTATAAGGAGTACTTGTAGACATTAAAATTCTAGGTTTACATTTATAGGGTTTGGGACAAGGTTTGGAAATTATGATGATTACATGTTAATTTAGGAGGTATTGACCCCAAATATATGTTAAAGAGTGACCTAGGAGGACTTAGAGTAGTTTATTAACGTTAAAACTCAATTGGGATGATCTTAGTATGATTTTAGGGAAGAGAAATTGAAGAAAAACGAATTGGGGAAATTTCTGGGCGAAAACTGCCATCTCGTTAGAAGACCTGCCCATGTCGTTCGAACGACCTCGTTCAAACGAGTTTCTAACGAGATGACAGTATCCCTTCTAACGAGTTGGTAGTTCGTTCGAAGCCTTTTGTTTGAACGACACTCGTTCGAACGAGACTTCTAACGAGTTGACAGAATGGACTTTTTCGCCTGATTTTATTTCAAATGTCCCGTAGACTTAAGTAATTGAGAATTAACCTTCCCTTATTGACTAGTGGGTATAATTGTGAGAATTGGGGTACGTTGAGGAGTAGAACTTAGAACCTTGTAGTAATCCGGATGACATTTGTGGAATAGGAAACGAATACCTAATTATGACGTGAGAAGTTTTGACACCGGTAATATACAAATTGGGGACTTGTAAACGTATAACATTAAATGACGGTATAAGAACGAGAAGCATACCTATAATAATAATTCGAGATATCTAATATGTGTAAATGCTTAGTATATGTGGTTTTATGTGTAAAACATACCTACCATACTTCCTATCACGGGAGGTCTGCGTTCGATTAGGGCCATCTAATCTTTGTGTGCCTACGGGGGGATTTAGATTGGTACCTCGAGGACATAGGTCAGAGAAGGACTTATTGAGAAGTCAATAAGTCTGCTGATCATGGGAGCGTAGGTATGTGTATGACCCATGTGATGTGAACTATGTTTGCCTCCATTTTGTGTGATTGTTGTTATTTGAGAACGATTCCTGAGAGATTCGAAATGCGTGGTCCTTATGTACGTGATGTACCGGGATTGGATAGCAGAGTATGTGTGCACCGTAGCTTAGTCTCGGGGTGCTAGTATTGTATATTTATGATGACAATAATATACTGTAAATTGAAATGAACTGTAATGTATAAATGTGAGTATCTATAATATCAACATTTTGTAAAAGATAAAATGGAAGATCTCTAGTGATGAGTAAAACTAAAATGGGAAACTGTGTAGAAGAGCAAAACACTCTGTCTAAAATAAGAGGTTGGGAATTAAATCGTGAATCGTATAGTAACATTAGATTTTAAATTGAATCAGTTATATACGGGCATAACTAGATTCGATTACGGATATGTTAGGAGTGCACAAATAGTCGAGAGGTGAGTATTTCATGTGAGAGCACGTCCTAATATGTATTTTGCATTCATTGTTTTATGTCATTAAAACACTTGCTATATTTTAAACTGTTTTCCACAATCGGGCTCTGACACGTTTGCGTTCAAATATATTTTTGTAAAAACCTTTTAGGTTCCCAGCCACAAGGACACCATGCATAGGAGTTCCATTCAGGTGACGGACTGTAGCTGCCGTGGAAGTTACAAGACTTTGACAGTAGACGCCTCGACTTTCGATCTTGACTCTATGTTACTAGATTTTCCTCATCTGTTGGGCATGTCTCCCCATTTCTTTTAGACACTTTATTTATCCAGTTATATCAGATTTTTGGGTTGTAATTAATTTAGTGATGCTGACTTAGTATTTGTTTATTCCTGTATTTGGATTGTTGTGAGGAGTATCCCTCCAGACTCATTACTATTTTATGGTTATTCCATTGTCATTATGTTGTGGTGGTTATGTTAGCATTTCATAATTTAATTATTGCATGTTAATCGGATTTAATTAAAATTGATAACTCACTTTTTAAATATTAGGTGGCTAGTAATTGATAAAACGTTTTCGACAGTGATGCTATGAACTGAACCAACTTGGCATTTTGTATTAATTTAATAAAGGAGTAGCTACCCGGTATTTAATTAGTCGGGGTGTCACACCAAGTCCCTCAAAAGTTCCCATGGCGAGGTCGTCCAATAGAGCATGAAAGCACTCCCAGGCCCTGCCAAGCCTGGTCTCTCGCGAGTACCGTTCGACCTCACACATAATCATTATTCTCGTTACATCATTACAACCGTTATAACTTACAGTCAACATAAACAGAAATATAATATGACTAATAAAACAATCTAAATTACGAGTTTCCACGCCAAGCTGCCTCACTGAGTTGCCGCGCTTGAGCTGCCTCGGTTGCTTAATCTCAAACACTATTGCCAATTGGAGAATTGTTGGAACAAGAAATGTCTGCACGAAACTTGTCAATCCAATGAACCCTCTCTGTGTGAAAAATTATGTCTCTTATATTCGTAAGAACTACGGTGTTATAATCTCCTGGAAAAAGTAAAATTCTCCCCAATGTACCTGAGCCGAAGCGCTATGACTGATTGGGGCTTAGGCGAAGGGACATCACCACTTTTTCCTCATGCTGAGTCTCTACCGTTCTAGCCTTATTATTTGAAATTCTCCCTAATGTCCTACTAGCCTTCCCGAATACCCGTTTGGGCTCTTGGGAAGTGAAGTTCATGTTCCTTCTACGTTATTGGATATGTCTGACACCATTTTGGTGCCAAAACATAAACTTGGTTAGAAAGGCAACCCTTCCTATTCCCAGAAGTCACTTTGTATTCGTCGTAGCGCTGTCTTTTCCACTGTTAAAAACACCTTCTGAAGTGCCACGTGTGCCTTTGAAATGATTATTAGGCTTCTTGGCACGTACGAGGGAGGGTGGTAAAATCAAACGACAAGTAAAAGGGTTTAAAAGTTTCAAACATCTCTCTATTTCAAACCTTCTTCTTCTTCTTCTTCTTCTTCTTCTTCTTCTTCTTCTTCTTCTTCTTCTTCTTCTTCTTCAATCTTTCATATTTCCTCAGAGAGAGATCTTTGTGCGAGCTCTCTGCGACCTCCATTATTGCCTTCTTCTTTACTTCCTCCTCCCCTCATCCTTTGCACCACCACATGCGGTTGAGCAACTCCCTATTTATTTCTAAATATTTGTTTACCAGATATTTTCGTACTTTCGTTGTCTACAATGGCCTCTTCAAGAAACCCTGCCACTCCTGCCACCAGCGCTCCTCCTGCCGCCTCCATTGTCACCACCCCCTCTGCTGCCTCATTGACTGTTGCTCGTCAAGAAGACTTGCGTTTCTACCGCCGGTCCCCCATTTTTGGCGAAGGTGATGACTTTGATGGGTTTTGCAAGAGTTGCATTTTTAACGCCAAGTATGATGCCATGACGCTTGGTGATGAGGATGAGGATTCTGATGAATGGGGATTTCTTCCTCCCAAGGGGACTCTCAAGTTTTGTTTGGAGCGAGGGGACTTCCCATGGTCCCACATTGATTTTGAAAGTCCTGGAGGCTCTCCTTCTCACTGCGTTGCTTGGAATTCTCATATGCAATTTTTCCACGCTAATATTCTTGCTAAGATTGGGCTACATTGAACCAAGTGGTTTGGTGAGCTCACCCTCTCTAAGAATAATGACACTCTTCTTATTCTGGTATCTTGTTGGAATGTTACTACTCACACGTTCATCACTGCATAGGGAGAGTTTACAATAATTTTGTAAGATGTGTGCGAGCTCCTTGGCCTTGAGGTAACATGTCATGAGCCCTACTTCGATGAAGCTCTGTATGCCCAAGAAAGCGCTGACCGTTTGGAGCTGGACCGTATATGCTGAAGGTGCATCGGTTCATCAAACAAAGCCAAATTCACTCCCTTTATCAACTACTTCTTTAAGGACCCTTCCGAAGGAGATTCCTCCGAGGCTTCCCCTCGACAAGCACCGAAGGGACCTCATCAACCTATCTCTTCGATTGGCCCAAGGTATCAAGCTCCCTCTGGCTGCAATCCCCTTGGGGTCTCTCTACACATGGCTTGAGAGGGTCCTTTTTGACATGGAGCGATATCTGGGTCATTACAACCTAGTCAATTTTGCGAACTGCGTTCTCTTGATGGGTTTCCTTTATGTGCGCTTCCTAGCCATAGCTGCCAAGACTAACCGTCCTCCCTCAGGGGAAACAATACTGCCCCCTCAGTCATTTATTTACCATAAGAGGCAGAGCCGAAATGAGATGACCTCCTTTATTGATGATTTTTCAAGTTTTGTGATGAGGCCCTATGGGGAGGATATTTTCCTCTATACTTTCGATTTTTTCAAGAATGGGGCAAGAGTGGTCCAACCAACCACCATAGACCTCATTACTGAAGACCCCTCATTGGTGGTCGTGCTTCAATTTTCACCGGGATACCTTCCCTTATACACCGAGTTGGGTACACCAGCGAACATTATAATCCCAACCGATGCAGCCGTCAATTTGGCTTTGATCAAGGGGCTCCTCGCTCGATGTTTCAATTATCTAACCCCTAGGTATCTTTTGGTGAGGCATGCTCCCTATTCTCCTCAACGACCGCGTGGGGAGTGAGTTCGACATTGGCTGGGCGAGTCACCATTCCCAGCATCACTAGGCAAGGGGACGTGACCCCTCTATTTGCCATAAAATATTGGCTGAGGCAACTGGGCCAGATTGTTGAATTCATCAAGGGTGATCTCGTGTATCCCCCAGTTCTTTCATTTTTTGCCCTGGAGCTGGGCTTGAAGGGAAATTCTGTTCTCGAGGTTGCTTCCCTCTGAGTCATACCCCCAAAGCACCTCCTTACGAAACTTCCTCCATGCTGTCCCATGATCCCTGTTGTCGCGTCCAAAGCAAAGGCCATTGCGATCCCCAAGACATCAGTCCCCATAGCCGAAGCTGCCAAGGGAGAAGGGCCTTTTGGGCCACCTGCCAAGAAAGCTAGAAAGTCCAAGAAGGCTAAGGCAAAGGTCAAATGCAAGCTCCATTGGAGGCATTACTAATTACCTTCGCTCTCCCTCCTATGTCTCTAGAACTGGTTGAAGAGTTGAGGAGGCGGGTAGAGGCCGAAGTTGCCCGAATAAATGCTGAATTCCAATGGTGCGCAGTGGCCATTTCTCCTCCGAGTTCCTTCCCCAAAATTGTGGTTGATCCTAGTGAGCCACTAACAAAAAGAAGAAGAAAATCGAAGGTGCTTGAAAGTGGTGGTGCCACGGGCTCAAGAAGGAAGACGCTGGGTATTAAGCCCCAGAAGAAACAGACATATGAGGAGCCTTCCTCCCCAGTTCCTTTGGTTGCTGCCCCCTCGCCACGTTCACCGGTGGTTATACCCTCTCGTTATCCCTCCGGGTCTGAGGTATATGTGCATTCTTTATTTCTCATTCTTTTCTTGACATAGCATTTTTACTTATTGCCTGATATCTTTGGTGCAGGGAGTTGAATAAGTGAGGATCAGTCCTCCCAGTCCCCCAGTCCTCTAGTGAGTCATTTCGTGGGGGGACGTTGTGGTACTCCTCCATCCACTGCCGCCCTTCCACGCTTTCTGTTAATAAGCCTTACCTATTTGTGTCGTTCCTCCTCCCATAAGGCCAAAAATGCTGTCGTGGGTGCTGTTGGGATGTCTAACCATCCCGAGATAACTGTTCTAGCTTCCTCTGAGTCACCCTCGGAGATGGAGATCTCTTTGCCCCTTATTCTGATCGAAGAGAGTGCCCCTCAGGTAGATTTAATTCCAAGGCTTGCATATTTTATTTATCCTATGGGTTTATATATCAACTCTAACGTCTTGGGTTGTTTTAGGTGGAAGTGACGTCGCTGATAGACAACATTCTCCTTCCTCCTACTCTGTCAAGACCCATTACTACAGTTCCTCTCTTTAGTGCCATAACGGGGGTAAACTAAGTGCATTTATGTCTCTTGTCCTTTTGCGGTTACTCCTGTCATCTAACACTTGTATTTACATTTATAGCTCTCTCCCAGTCTTTCTTCGCCTTTCGCATTGAGTGGCCTTATCCCTTCTTAGGCCCAGGTTGAAGCAGCTTCCCTCGTTGGGGCATCTCTCGAAGGTCCAACATCTCCTTCGGATGATGCATGCATGCTAGCTATAGTACCCTACGCCGATGAGGGGAGTTTTCATAACCTTGAGGCTGCTGAGTTAGTGATCCCACCTCCCACGATTTCTAGCATTATGGTTCCCGTGGTAACTACTAATCTCGCTCCTACTATTGAGGTACTTTTCTAACTTCTTTGTATTTCTCAGCTTCTCAAACAACACCTATATAGGTGACTTAACAATGAAAACATTTGTTAAGGTTTTTCCATAGGCTCCACCTATAACGGTGACTTAATAACACAAACACTTGTTAAGATTTGTTCACAAACTCGACCTATAACGGTGACTTAACAACGCAATCACTTGTTAAGATTTTTCACAAACTCCACCAATAACGGTGACTTAACAACGGAAACACTTGTTAAGATTTGTATAAACTCCACCTATATTGGTGACTTAACAACGAAAACGCTTGTTAAGATTTTTCCACATAAACTCCACCTATAACGCTGACTTAACAACGAAAACGCTTGTTGAGATTTTTCTCATAAACTCCAACTATAACGGTGACTTACAACGAAAATGCTTGTTAAGATTTTTCTCTAACTCTGTATTTCATCTGGCTATTTTCAGGTTACTCGGGAGGATTCTCCACCAGTTTCTTCGCCTATTACCTCGCTGTATCGTGAACCTGTCTCCTCCAAAGGATCTAGCCATAACGATCAAGGTTCCATGACAGGTTCTGCTGTAGAGAGAGAATCTGGGTGCGAGCTTCCTCTGTCTGACTTGGCCCCTCCCGCCTTCTGCCTGATGGTGCTCCAACGTTCTCCCCAAATACATGCTAACCATCGTTTGTCCATTTAGTAACTTATGAGCCATCATCCCGAGACCTTTACGGTGGACTTCCTCCGTTTAAACATCGCAGTTATGAGTCATAGGGTCCAAGGCATGGCCATCGTTATTTATGAAATTGCCAATACTCTGACTACGAACGTGACCAGACCCCTCCTCAACTAGCTTTTGGGCTATCTGAGGGAGTTGAGTCATGACGGGTTCCATTTTGACTGGCTCATCACACATTTGAAGACTTTAAAGAGCCAACGATTGGACAACCAGAGGGAGATCTTATGAAAGCATCAGGAGAATCAGAGGGCCGAAGAAGCCAAGCTGGCCGAGCTAGCACCTCTCCTCGGAGCCATTGACAATGAGGTGGAGGACCACAAAGAAGCTTTGCGTTTGGCAAAACTAAAGCGATAAAAACTTCTTATCGAGCGTACGCAGGCACAGACTAGGTTGGAAGTTTCCATTAATGCCCAACAATCTTGCTTAGATGCTTCCTCGGGCCTTCCTGGAGATTTTTTCTCCTCTACAGATTTGTGGTTACTCCTCGATCAATGAGTTTTTGTATATGTATTTTTCCTTTCTTTTCATGTAATCCTTGGGCGATAACTCCAAATTTTGTAATGCCCCAAAGCTTATGAATGGAAAAAGACACTAATTCTCATGCCATATTCTTTGTGTTACATCTATTTACATAGATTGTGGAATAAGTTTTGTAGTTCTTTCATCTCTACTTGAATTAAAATAAAGAGAACTTGTATAAAACAAAAATGAACTCATATATTCATAACAGTTAGATACATCGGTGGCCCCAAACGTAATTGCTTACACATGATAGACGTTTAACCATTTGTTATTAATCTTAAATGTCCTGTCTTTTTCTAACTTAAAAATTAAGCAATAACTTGAGTTATGATCCTCCTTTATGATGAAAGGTCCCTCCCAATTCGCTGCAAACTTAGGTAGAGGAAGCCCCCTAATATGTTTAAATATTGCCTTTAATACGAGATCTCCCTCCACGAATTTCCTTGGTCTTACCAGGTTATCATATGCCCTGGAGAGATGCCTCGTATACATTTGAAAGTGTTGCATCACATTATCCCTGTGTTCGTCCAACGCTTCCAACTACACGTGTCTATTCTGAGGGAGCATGCTGCTTCACAAAGCGTATTGAGCCGAAAGAACTTCTAACTCTATCAGGAGGATTGCCTAAGCCGCATAAATAAGGGAGAACGGCGTATACCCTATAGGCTTCCTCTTAGTCGTCCGATAGGCCCATAAAATGGCTGGTATCTTCTCATCCCATGATCTTGGGAAATCCTTCATCATTTTAGCCAAGATATTGACCAAATTCTTGTTAGTCGCTTCGGCTTGACCATTTCCCTTTGGGTATGTCACCGTCAAAGTGTGATGGATAATGGAGTATTTGTCTGTGAGCATCGTTACCTCTGAATTAACGAAAGGGGTTTAGTTTTCTAAAAGGATAACATTTATGATCCCAAAATGGCAAATGATATATTCTCTGATAAAGTTTCTCACTACTCCTGTTGTTGCCCTTCTCAGTGGTATCGCCTCGGCCCACTTTGTGAAACACTTCGTTGCTACCAGGATCCATATCTTCCCCCTCGAGGAAGGGTGTATTGCCCCTACTAGGTCAAACACCCAAGTGTGAAAATGATAAGGCGTTATCAGGGAGTGTAAGTCCACCGATGGGGCATGGATCATGTTTCCATAAAGTTAGAAAGCCTTGCAGCTTCGAACGAACTCTACGGAATCTTTCTCCATCGTTGGCCAGTAGTAACCCAGAGTCATCAACTTGTCATATAGCTTGACCCCTCCATCATGAGCTGGATTGTGCGTCTGTTTGAGAACCTCAATTGCCTCATCCTTCACGATGCAACGCAATGTCCTGTTGAAGTATCCCCTTTGATAAAGCTTCCCCTCTTGAATGTATAACCTCAGTGCCCTTCACCAGAGTCCCATCACATCAATTTTATCTTCTCGGACAATTCCATCTTTAATGAAGTCAATATAGGGTTATCTCTAATCAACCTGAGCCTCCATAAAATTACATTCTGCTGCCTCAAAAAATAACTTGCATTTGTCGCACTTCCGTTGTAACTCGACTGCATCCTACTTCATGCTAGGCCAGAAATATCCTTCCCTTTGAATTCTTCTATAAAGAGGGATCTCAGTCATTTCGCAGTGTTCTCCATGCATTTTCTTTAATCTCTGCCCTGCTTTTTCTGGGCCGATGCACCTTTACAGCCATCCTCTTGCATTTTTAAAGTAAAGGTTTCCTTGATTTGTAAAGTACTGGGCCAATTCTTTGAGCCTCATCGTTCCTTCGCCAGACTCCAGTTGCATCTTAATCTCTCCCCTCCAGTTCGAGTCCTCTTCCATCGGTAAAACTAATCGTACCATCGAAGGAGATGCTCTTCGTTGAATCACGACAGTAGTTGTATTGCTCCTTATGATTATCTTCTGTGCAATGGTGGCCTAGGCGCCTGGGTGACGATTCATCATTCTGGGCTGCCTCTTGATCTTGGTCCGATGGAACTGGCCAAGGAGCCTCTGAATGATCGTTCTGTATGGTGCCAGGCTCATATGTTTCAATGCGTACTCTCCATTGACTTGTTGAACCACCAAGTTTGAATCTCCCTTGATTCATAGTGAACAACCCCCTCTTCGAAGAGCCTCTAGCAATCCCAACACCAATGCTTTATATTCTTCCTCGTTGTGAGAGCAAGGAAAATTTAACTTTTAAGAAAGGAAAATCTCCTCCATTCCTTTCGAAAGAATTACCCCTACTCCTCCTTTCTTTTCTACCGATGACCCATCGAACTGCATTGTCCATTCCTCGTTCGTTGCATCTAGGTGGTTGGCCTACAAATCATCTCCTTGAATTCTCTCTTTAGGAGGATCAAACGTTCCTGAAGGGAAAATGGCCAACAGATCAGCATACGCCTAGCTTTTAATTGCGTGAGGAACCACGCACTTCAAGTCATATTCGTAGAGGATAAGGAACCATCTAGCTGCCCTGCCAATCAATGTAGTTCTTGCAAGCAAATACTTAATGTGATCACATCTAGTTACAATATGAATTGTAAAAGACAACATATAATGTCTAAGTTTTTGCGCTACAAATACTAAGGCCAAACAATGCCTTTCTAAGCTACTATATCTGACTTCTGGTCCATGGATGATCCCGTTGAGGTAGAAAAATTGTCGTTCTTTCCCATCGATCTCTTATGACAGCAAAGCTCCCACGGACCTTGTGGTGGATGTGAGGTATAACTGCAATGGTATTCCCGCCCTTGGTGGAACCATGGTTTGTGGTGAGATGAGCAACTTCTTTAATCCGTCCATAGACTCATGGTGAATTACTTCCCATTTGAACTTCGTGTTCTTTTGTAGCAGCTGCATCAGTGGGTGTGTTATCTCGGCTAACCCAGTCACGAATCTCCTAATGTAGGAGACTTTACCGAGGAAACTCTTCAGCTCCTTCGCCATTCTTGGACATGGCATTTTTAAGATCACTCGTTATTTATCCTGATCCATCTGCACCCATTGTCGATCAACCACGAAGCCTAGGAACTTCCCACTTGTTACTCCAAAAACACACTTCAATGGGTTCATATTTAGTTTAAACTTCCTGTAATGGAAAAACACCTTCCTCAAATCTCTCAGATGAGACCCCTCCTTCTTCGACTTGATGACCAAATCATCCACATAGAATTCCACCAACTTGTGAAAGAAGTCATGGAAAATAGCCATCATTGTTCTCTAGTAAGTCGCCTCGGCATTCTTGAGTCCAAACAGCATCACCCTGTACATGAAGTTACCCAACGGGGATCTGAATGCTGTCTTTTCTGCATCCGAGGGGTCTATCTTGATCTAATTGTATCCCACGTACCCATCCACGAAGCTATGCATCTTATGACTTGTCGTTGCATCTATCAAGCTATCAATGGAGGGTAGAGGGAACACATCTTTGGGTCAAGCTCTATTTAAATCTATGAAGTCCACGTAGATCCTTATTTGGTTTTTATTTTTCTTCCCTACTGGGACAATACTAGACAACCAGATCGGGTGTTGAATCGGCTTGATGAACCCTGCTGCTAGTAAGAGTTGAACCTATTCCTCGTCCATCCCTTTCATTTGTGTGTACTTCCACTTGAAGACATTTGTAAATTCTTGAATCAACTCCACCAAGGCCCCTTATTTCTCTTTGTTGAGATCTTTTGAGATGAAGATGGGCCTCGGGTCCTCCCCTTCTTTTGCTAGGTTCAACTGCTCCAGCTCTTGTGCCTATGGCTTTGGTCGATCTGTTATGTATTCTGGTTCTTCAGCGTCTTCCTCCATAAATTCCTGTATGCTGGAATTATCTATCACCATGCATTATCCACGTTGATTAACTAGAAATCATTCATATATCAGGTCAACCTCGTCATCAGCTTCCTCGGTTTCTCGCTCACATCGTTACAATCGGTACACCACCTTTCCTTCCTCAGTAATGACTTTTTTACACTGTCTGCTGGTAGCGGTGACTGCTTTACTCTTCTTCTCTCTAGACGTCTTGGCCCCTCTTTTCCCTGAGAATCGACTCAGCACACTTTGTCATTGGGCCTCATGCTCTATCGAATCCACTCTGGGCCTCATCCTGTCTCTAAGCTGCTTCGAGATGCCTTAGGGCCCAGGGACCACCTGGTGAGCCTCTTCGGCTATTACCTTTTCGCTACTTGCAACCTCCTTACTTTGCTCATTCACGGGCCCGATCCATTCTTTGATCGAGGGAACCTATGCCCCCTCCATCCTCCTCGTTAGGACCTAGACATCTTCTTCCAACTCAGTATGAAATGCTGCATCCACCAAGTGAGCTTCCTCAATAGCAAAGGGCCTCTTCGTAGCCCTCATTATCACCTATGTCCCCTTAATATTTGCCTTCGCGCATTGGTGGTACGTAGAAGGAACTAGCCTTTGGTTGTGTATCCACACCCTCCCTATTAGCAGATGATAGGAAGTTATACTCTCTATTACGTGGAATTTTATATGGGAACTCAAATTCCCCATCACAATCCCCACATTAACATACCCAATGGATTTGGAGGATTGGTTATCATACCCCGAAATTACCAAAGGCATGGGGACCAACCTTTCTTTTGGAATATTGGCTGCGTGAAAGGAGTTAACTGGCATGATATTGATGGAAGCTCTCCCATCCATGAGAGTCCTTGCAAAGCTAACTCCGTTAACACTGGCAGTCACATATAACGGCCTGTTGTGAGGGAACCTTACAGCCCTATCTGCATCGCTGAAGGTTACTTCTGACATAAACCTCTTTACCAACCTGGCCATGGGTCCCTTCCATCTCAGCGAAAGGATCGCGTTCTTCCTCAAAATATCAAGTATTGCCTGGGTTATCTCCAACCTACTCTCCTTTGGAATCCCCACTTGTTCGAGTAACCAAGTGAACTTCAGGGATTTTGAAACTACCCAATATTCTAGGGTTAGGTCTACATATTTGCCTTCGACACCATATACATCCTCCACATCCTTGGCGCTTGCTTCATCGTAAGCCAACACAACATTAGGCATTCCCTTTATACAAATCTCCAAAGCTTCCTCATACTCATCTCTATCTATTTTCTCTACTTCTTCATCATAAGCCACCACGAGATTGGCCCCATGTGCTGGTAGTGGGTTGTTATTGACGTCCTGTGGAGGGATTTGCAACATCCCTACCTTCACATATTTGTCAATGATTCTTCTTAGTGTGAAATAACTTTATGTTGGATGCTGGATCCTCCGATGAACCAGATAATACCTTGGATCCGCCTTTGTTGCTGCATCAGGCTCCTCTGTCGGAACATCTTTTGGCTTAAAGACCGTCCCCCCTTGGACCATCGCGTTGTAACAGCTGACAGCTTCTTCCACTATACAAGGCAATGGTGGTGGGTCTTCTCTGTCCCTTACAAACTTCCACTTATTGTCCCTCTTCGGTTCTTTGTCCCTATCTTCCCCCTCTGTGTATCCTACCCGTGGGGGCTAAGACCTCCCCCCCCGCGGGTTTCATCGACTGCCTGAACATCATGGGCACCACCACCGGATTGGGTCACACCACCAAAGAGATGTTTCTCGCTACTTTTAAGAACGCCGCAAAAGTCCCCTCGCGCGTCTCATTAATGAGATGGAAGATGTACTCAGGAAGCATCCCCTCAGCGCAGATCTGCAATAGTTTGGATTCTCTGGCCTCCTCCCTCATGTTGAGGTATCTTTTTCTGAATCTTCGAACATAGGTCACCACTTCTTCCCCAGGTCTTTGCTTCTCCCTACCCAGTTGGGTCAAGTTAAACTCATCTTCTTCCAGAAAGAACTTCTAGACAAATAACACATGCATCTCTTCCCATGTGGAAACACAGTTGGGGGCCAAATTGGAATACCACGTATATTCTTTATCAGTCAGGGATTTGGAAAACTCCCTCAACCTAAGCCTTTTATTATTACAATGCGCCCCCCAAATGTTCAACAAAGCGCTTAATATGCTCCTTCGAGTTTCCACCTTTTACCGTGTATTTTTAAAAAATAGGAGGAATGTAGTCCTTTGGATAGGGCTCGTCGTTGTATTCCTGGGGATATGATGTTCGAAAGTCATAAAAAATCTAAGCTACCTCCCCAGCAGATTACGAGGAGGCCTGCTTGAATTTCAGCATCTCCTTTTGCATCTCCTTTCTCATCTCCTCCATGGGGGATATTATTGGAGAAACAAGTAACGGGGCCATAGGTTGGATGCTCGTTGGATCTGGAATGAACATTACAGCTGGGGCCATTGATACTCCCGCGGCTCCTAATGCTGTATTCAGAACGGAGGGTATGCTTCCAGGGACCTTGCTTGCGACACCTGCACCTGGCAAGGCCGTTGGAGCTACCCCTGGTGTTACAAAGGCATTAGCCTCCAATCCTCCCAGCATAGTTCAAGCTACTGTGGTTTGTAAAAACTCATAAAACTTGCTCATGAGGTGCGCGACCTGAGTGGGTCCCAACCTCGCACTCGTGGGAGCTTGTGCCACCCCCGAAACAACTGTCATCGCCTGGACCAGAGGTACCTCTATTCGAGGAGCCCCATCCCTTATGGCCTCTAGTTCTCTCGCAGCCTGTTCTTCATTATACTGTATGTCAACGAAGTTAAGCCTTCGAGTAGCATTATCCTGCGCCATAATCCTTTCCTAAAAGAATGCCTCCCCAGCGTAGTCGCCAAATATAGGAGGGTACTTTAGATTATAGATGGAGGCGTAACCCCTACTTGAGTATGGTGATGATAATCTAACTTGGACAAAGCTTTGGATTAATGGTAGGACACACAAACACAAACCCAATGAAGATAAACTCAGTTTAAACTCACAAATCTCTCGTGTATAACTCAGAAAGTAGCAATGAAACTTAGAAGTAATTTAGCTATAGGGAGAGATAAATAAGCACCCTAGATACACCTTGGTAGGCATGTAGAAACACACCAAAGAAACCTCAAGAATCTTTGTCAAGCATTAAAAGCTTTGTAATAAATAACAATGGTGAGTGAGTAAAACACCTTGTTTGCAATAACTCTCTCTGATATATATATTCTCCCTAGCAATAACTCCTAAACTATCAAAAGATCTCTCTTCCTCAAAGGCGGTTGGGATCCTTAAAAAGCCCCCCACACCACCCCCGAGGCAACTCAGTCATTAAAGACTATGAAAGGCATCCCTCACACTTTATGTTACAACATTAAATGCCTGATGCACTAGTTATCTCCATGTCATAAACATTAAATGCGAAGACACTCCTTTTTTCCAACCACTGTGTGTCAGGGGGCTGTTGCCACAGAGGTGGCTCACCAACTGCCTGACAACCCCAAATAACCTGGTGGTTTACTCAAGTGCAAGTCTGATATTGTTTAGCTGGCTAGTGACATCACCTACAACAGATGTGACAATAAGTAGATGGTTGTTTGGTCCTCAACTCGACACCCGATGGAACTCTAAGCTACTCCGCCCGAGGTTCCACGACCAGGGTCCCTCGGTGTTTTATCAGGTCTATCTAAGATGGTTAGGATAATCCCCAATGGTTCCTCACTTCTCAATCCTCCAAACCAAGTCCCTCAAAAGTTCCCACGTCGAGGTCGTTCAATAGAGCATGAAAGCTCTTCCAGGGCCTGCCAAGCCTGGTCTCTCGTGAGTACCGTTCGACCTCACACATAATCATTATTCTCGTTACATCATTACAATCGTTATAACTTACAGTCAACATAAATATAAATACAATATGACTAATATTACAATCTAAAGTACGAGTTTCCACGCCAAGCTGCCTCGCTGAGTTTTCGCGCTTGAGCTGCCTCGGTTGCTTAATCTCAAACACTATTTCTAATTAGGGAATTATCCCTAGTCTCAGGGTTACTCTCAAGCCCCTTCTACACCTATAATAGAACTCCTAAATCCTATAAAATAATATCCATTTAAGCCACCCAACCAACCTTAAAGCAGCCAAGCACCCCTGAAGAAAAAAAATGGGTCTTTCGTCCATATCACAAAAGGATTTGTGTTGCACGATAAATGGGATAAGCCTAAAAAATACTAAATGCTCTGATAAAAATCCTCATGAGAAGATATTTGAGAAATATTGGATTATCTATAAACTAGGGTTCTTAACTTAATTTGGAATTCACCCTTTAGTCCTATTAGAGTTGTGTAAAATGGTTAGATATAGGTTTGGAATCTTAATATATCAAATATATATAAAGGATAATAAAATACATTATGGTTTGAGGAACTTGATATACGTTAATGGAGGTTTATGGCCTTTAGTCCCATAACTACTAAAAGGATGAGCATTTCGACCATCGACGACAGTCATCGATGATAGTCAATCGATCGACCGCCACTGTTCGGATCAAAGTTAGTTATGTCATATTCTGAGTTCGTTTTGGAAATGAGGAAATAGTTTGGAAATGGGGATATCCTTATGAGGATCGTGCGACATTGATTGGTACCCGGTTATGAGACAGGCTTTACCTTTCTTATTTTACTCTAGACACTATGTAACAATTATACACATGTTATCCCATACTAATAATACGATAGAACTCTTTCTTATGGCATTGCGTATGTGGTCATATAATCGGTGTTAAGGTGTAATGATGATACCTCGTCAATATTTTTGGGGTTATATGGGTGGGACTACCTATAACTCTACCTAGTAGGCTCTAAGAGTTCTCGAAGGCAATTTAATAGGTCTTCATTATGTGCAGACTTAAATGGAGCCCTTTTATGGTTATGTATGTGGTTGGGACCATACTGATGTTAATACTGGACTAATGAAATGTAATACATAGCATTATTATGCATATTATTTAATTCTGAAATTCATGGAAACTAATTAAGTGTGCTTGTGCATACATTAATTCTGATTTGAAAATGGATCAATTTAATTAATTAATATTTGGACTCATACCAGACAATTAGTAAATAGCAGAGTTGCTATTTATTTGATTTGGTATATTTTTTGTGTTAGGATAGGGGGATGCAAATAATGTCTGTTTTATAATTTAAAATAATAGGGTTTAGGCCTATTAAGTTAATACATGGATTGGATAGAGTTTAAGGCTATTTGGAGTTGTATTCAGACACTTTGGCTTGGGACTTATTTTTAGCCCAAGGCCAATTTCGTGGAAATCATGTTATAAAGTTGGGAGACTAAACTAAAACACTCATTTTGTCACTTGGAAGGCATCCTAAGGCTAGAAAGAGAAATCACCAAAAGCAAAAGAGGATTTTGGGATTAATTTCCCCATTAATTCATAAGGTAAGTTTAATTTCTTATCGGAAAAAGTTATTCCTATTCATACGAATCTAATCCTATTATGTTATAATCTGAGTTTTATGATTAAAATCGAATGATTTAGTTATTAATCTAAATTATTAGTAATTTGATTGATTCTCCCCCTGAATTTGACGGATTTTATTATAAAGCTTCCTTGGATCGATTATATAATGACTAGTAGTTAATTTATAAATGAAAACATGTGAAACCCATTTGATTTCATGTATAGATTTGTAGAAAATATGAACCGTTTGATATAAATTAAAAATCTAGGGTTCTTGAGCATGAAATTAGGTTTTATGTAAATCTTGATTTAAAAATAAGGTTTTGCTGTTAGAAAGAGATCCTAATTTGTTATATGATGTTATTTTATTCTTTGGATGATGGTTGGGGGCTTAAATGAATATTTGGAGTTTATTAATGAAGCTTTTGGGTGGAGAAAACATGATTTTAGAGAAGATAACTTGTACATGTTCGATCGATCGATCGATCAGTGAAATTAGAAATTGGATGGGGTTGGGTAGATTCAAATTACGAAGGCATGAGTTCTAGTATCCTATCTTTTTTATTTGATATGAATTAAAACCTAAACGGTTTGCGAGATCGGAATTTGGATGGATGATTTGGGGTTGAACTTTCGTTTGGAAATTTTGGTCTTGGAGCATAAGGTTAGTGTAGACACCACATTATAGGATCCTATAGGTCTCCCCTTAGGTCCATAGCACCTCCCCATCTCACTGTGGGCTCTGAATACCCTTTCAAAAAATCCACCCTGTGCGTGAATCAGAATAACTGTTCAGACGAACGAACCATTTTGCTACCGAAGATCGATTTGGAGGCCACCGGTCACTCTCGAGCCTAGATTTTACCCCAATAAACTTCACCATCGGAGAGAAAGATCTTTAAATATTTGAAGGGGACTGAAACCCCTTTCCAATGGTCCACTGCATGCACGAAACAACATAACCGTTAGGACGAACAATCAATTTTTCATTAAAAATTGATTCGAAGGACACCGGGCACTCCCGGGCTCTATTTCACCAAGGTAAACTCTCTAGATCGAACAAGAAAGAATGAATATCTAAAGGGATCTGAATAACCTTTCTAACAGTCCACCCCGTGCACGATTCTTATGTACGGTACAGACGAATGATCTGTTTTACTTCGAGAGGTCCCCGGGAGCTTCTAAGCCCTGAATGACCAAGGTTAACTTTCTAAATCGAGCAAAACTCTTTGGAATGTCGAAGTACATATCCTAACCTTTCTAATGGTCTAACCCGTGCCCGATACTAACTTACCATGCGGACGAACGATCTGTTCGCGCTCGACAATCTCCCGTCTAAAGGACCGACGTGCGCTTTTGAGCCACATTTGACCAAAAGTAATCTCCCAGCCCCGAGAGAAGGCCCAAGGACACTTGAAGGTCTCTAAAATACCTTTCTAATGGTTTTCCCCGTGTATGATTTGGATCAACGGTTTGTGTTCTACAACTGTTTTCCCAGGAAATCTGCATGAGACTGCTAATTGGCAGGTCCTGATCCCTGCCTATCGGCACTATGTCTGGGGGAACGTGCCAATAGGCAACCCCCGGGGTAGGCCGAACAACACCCTCCTGACCCTATAAATAGGGTCCATGACCTCATTACAGAGACACAACATATCCATCAGTTTCAGTGATCTCAACAACATTCTCTCAAAACTAGAGAAGTTCCTCATATGAAGTTCCGTCCAAGATTACATCCCCATATTTTTCATACCCAATTTTGCAAATATCTTTACCTCTCATTAATATTAATCAACACTCAAGGGAGTTCATCCAAGATCAAAGATCATGCTTCAAAGAAGGTCCAATTCCTTCCCTTTCTCTTTAAATTCCTTATTTTTTCATAATAATCATTTGTTTCATAATCTAGTTCTTACTTTAGTTCATACACATTAATATCTACACTTTTATTATTATATTTCACATACTTTATTTTCTACAAGAAATCCTAAAAAAAAATAAAAGAGCGTTACACCCGTAAATTCTGAACACTTTTTCCAAAATAAAAACAACACACTTTCTACACATAAACTTATTATAAAATTTCGTTCGGATCTATGGGATACGTGTACTTTGATGCCTTTATAGGCTACGTTAGTGTCTCGAAATAAATTTTGAGACTCGAGTCCAATTTTTTAATTTTCCCTATTTCTCAAATTCCCTAATTTTCTAAAACCTCCCATTTTCATATTTATATATCATACTTGTTTGTGTTTCATTCCACACATATTGTCGTTCCCTAATAATGATCAATATCATGATGAACGCACAAATCATACTTTTTACATATGTTATTTTGGGAATATTCCATGTACACTTCACACCACGTGCACCTTGGATCGCATATATCCACATGTTGCACACAGCACGTAGAAATCCATGCTTAGTTGTCACTAACACACACATCCACTTGTATATATCCATGCTCACTTACACTTATCACACACTTGTTATCCCTGCCCCACTATTTATACTTATACCTCATTCTCGACTGGGAAGATCAATAAAGATACTCTCTCCATAAGTTACTAATAAAATAATCATGCATGATACACACAACATCACCAAAGTGCATTGGTATTGACCAAATTTGGTCCCGTAACTAGGGAGTCCCTTTATGAAGGGCGCTGGTCCAACAAGTCGTAAGTAGCCTAATCGATATGACTCTCACCTTCCATTGGCCAAGTACCTTCGACGTATATCGAACGGTTTCCCCGCATCATATTGCTTGATCGAATCCATGACGGGAGGTATATCGCATGGAACTCATTCACGTACGCCGAGTATATCAAATTCTCTCTCACACGTACCGTCCCCACAAGGTATATAGTGAGGTAATTCATGTACACTTAGGTATATTAAATGGCTTGTCCCCATGTACCGATTGCCCTCAAAACCAAGACGTATATTGTGGAAGTCACGCCAAAGGGGTTAATACCCTCCAATTAACCCAACAACTGTATACCCCCATATAGGAGTCAAGCCTAGGACACAGATATTAGATTACCGATTTTGTCCCGAAACTCTGCCGAAATTTTGGGTCGGCTTGCCCCCCAAATTTTCGAGCAACTTTTAAATAGGACCCTGCCCGTGAGTCTGGTAACAAGTCCAACCCTAGTTTTTACATATGGTAAACCTAATTTTTCCAGGCTCGTCTCCCGTCCGGCTTTTTATTTTTGCATCTAGAAAAACTTAATACAAGTGAGAACATAATAATCATGCTGAGACACGTCTCTCGTCTTTTTCTCTCTCATTCGAAAGGTGTCCAAAAACATTTTTCTCCTTATGTTTTCCAAAAATGTAAAAAAATATTTTCCTCCTTTTCTAAAAATAACAAATTCCCCTTCTTTTCTTTTTCAGAAACAAATCCCATTTTTTCTCCTTATCATGTCAACCGCATACCCTTAGCCTGTCTCCCTATTAGCTTCGGTCTTCATTCGAACCGATGCAAAGTTCTGTCAGTCCCCTTACTTCTTGAACGTCTGAGATTCACCCGCTTTCGATGGATAACACGGATCAAGTGCCTAATGTACGACCGAATTTGTTAACAGTTCTAGCTCAGCTCTCAGCCAAAATTGACAACCTTCAAATCGAGGTTCATGAGATGCAAATAAATCGAGTCCCTATCCCCAAAGAGCACGAGGTACTTTCTCCTTACTCCCCGTGTTTGCCTACAACCAAGCCTATTTAGGTTCCCGAGGTATATCAGCATGCTCCCCGTGCTCCTCATGCTAATGGGTCGCCGCCAGCCCATCTGCCTATGCCAAACCTTGATCAGTTAGGGGCTAACTTACCCGTGACTATAGACCCGAAAGAAGGAGAATTGAACAAGGTTAAGGTAGATCTCAAGATGTTGACTAATAAGTTCGATCAAGTCAAATTCTCTGGGAACTATATGGATTACACCCACATGTCTCCCTATCCTAAAGACAGGTTATCAAAAAAACTCAAGATGTGCAATATCAAGAAGTTCAAAGGTAGTGGACCCCCGATCGTTCATACCCGTAGCAATCACTGAGCCATATCTCTCCTAGGGGATTCTAAGAAATAATGGCCCAGATGTTCTAGCAGACTTTGAAAGATAGCACTCTCCGTTGGTTCTTATCCCTTGAGGAATCCATAATTCGTAGTTGGGAAGATGTTTCTCGTGAGTTCATGTCATAGTACAAGTACAATGAAAAGCTAGAAGTTACCAGCCGTGACTTAGGGCTACTTAACTAGAACCCTCGCAAATCAGTCCGCACCTTAATGACAAGGTGAAGAGAAAAAACATCTACCATGATCAATCGGCCTTATGAAGAAGAACTGGTCAGTATCGTAAAGAAGAACTTCCTATCCCTTGTTTGAGTAAGAATGGAAAGATAGTATTACTGTCATTTCTGAGCCCTCCGAGAAGAAGGAGCGGAGATCGAAGAAAGTGTTGTCAAGACAGAAGTTGAACCGAGGAAAACCTCTGGACAATTTTCTCCTACAAATTTTGAAAAACCTCCTAGTACCATGGTTTCTACCATCAATAATATCTCTCAGCTTGCCGCTGCATAGGCTCCATAAATTCTCCCAAACCCAGTCTGGAAGGAATACACCGAGCTTCACGCTCCTCTTTCCAATGTCTACCATGCCCTTTTGAGCCAAAATCTGATCAAACCCTTGGACCCCCGTCCATTATCAAACCCACTTTCAAAAAACTTTAAACGTGATGTCGACCAATGTTTCCATCTCCAAAATATGATCCAAAGCCTAATTGATCGAGGTGTCATTGCCCCACCAGCTAATCCCAAACCAAACACTACCCTTAATCCATTTCCGAATCATTCAAATGCCATCTTCATAGAAGAAGACTCAAAATTTGACCCATCCACCCAAATCGTGCCTAGTAAATCACCAGTCATACCCATTTACTCTCCTAAACCACTCCAAACATGCCCATATTTTCCCTTACACCCTACTAGCTTTACCGATCAAGCCTTATCCCTCCTCACCCGAGCATGCATCACTGTCCGCACCCGTTCTAGAGGTGAAGATATGGAACTGTTAGAAGTGTTGAACCAACTCTTAGAGTTCGGGCTGAAATTGCCTTCCCAGATGACCATTGACTGTAAAAGATTCAGTGGGTTATTCTTAGAAGTTAAAAATTAGGCTCGAGAGTCAAACAATTGGGTGGTGCCAATCAACGAAGTCTGTCTAGATGACGTGGTCCAGATCATGGAAAATTTATTTCAACAGACTGGTGATATTTTTAGTGTTTTCGAGTTACTTAATGCTTTAAAATTACAAGGGTGCCTAGTCCCTTCAATTCTGCATTTTTTACCGAATGGGAGGAATTATATGAAGAGGTTGTGGACATTATGGAGTTCATTGACTTTTTATGGAAAGGTAATATCGTTGCCACCGGTTGGGGGTAAAATTTCAAAGATTCAGATAAAGAGCAAGATTCAGAAAAGACTAACTTAATAGCTGACATATGCGGGATGATATCATTCAAGGAAGTGCTAAGAGAAATCAACAAGGTGGTTAAACAACCCGATATCGATGAAGAAATAGGATTTCTATTTTTCCCTTCTTTTGTGAACCACATGATCAAGTCAGGAAAACATTACCAAAACCCAAGTTTACAACAGTCAGCAAGCAATAAAGGTAAGGGTGTCGAGAATCTCCCTATACCAAAAATGACCCTCGAGGAAAGAGAAGACCTTGATTAACTGATGAAAACCCAAGCCAACATCACTTTATCAAGGATTTTTATGTCTTTCCAACTTCACTAAAATTTCATAATAAAGCTACTTACAACACCCACAGTTCCTGCCTCAACCATGCCAGAAGAAGCGGTGAACCTAGTCGAATCCAACCACAATCATTCTCTTAATATCTCTGTTGAAGTTATGGGGAAAACTATTCCCCTCTCTCTTATCGATAATGGATCAACTCTGAATGTTTTCACATTAAGAACCCTCAATTATGTGGGATTAAAAGTGAGCGAACTTGCTCCAACCTCTGCTGGTGTACGTGCCTACGATAACACCCGTTGAGAAGTAATGGGATATATCAAGCTTGCAATACGGGTTGGCCCTTTAAATCCAATTATTGAATTTCAAGTCATTGACGTCCTAGCCTATTTTAATATATTGTTGGGGTGACTGTGGCTTCATAGCATCAAAGTGGTGTCTCCTTCCCTTCATCAGAATTTGAAGTTCTTCTCCAATGGGCAGGTTATTTCCATCTTGGGAGACAGTGACAACACCGAGAATGCAAGCACCAATAATCCATTACTTGAGGTACAACATGGGGTGAATGATATGCTTCTATCAGGATTACAAGTTGAACCACTCCTACTCCCAGTAGGGGATGATTTTAAAGGCAGGGTTTGTCCAAAATATGACCCTCATGCAAACGTCAAAATAATCCAAATGTTTAAGAACATGAACTTCATTCCCAAACTGGGGCTAGGGCGAAGATATCAAGGGATAATTGATCCTATTATGTTGAAGGAAGCCTTTCCTCCCTGTGGCTTGGGCTATCAGCCATTAAAAGAAGAACTCAAATTGATCCGTCAGCCTCGACTGAAGAAGAGGTTAGAATGCGCTAAAACTATACTATCAGTCGTCAGAAGAAGAACTCAGATTAATTCGTCAGACTCGACTGAAGAAGAGGTTAGAATGTGCCAGAACTGTCCTGGGAGACTCCCTAAATAGAAGATTCATCAGAAATGGTGAAGATTTCCTCTTTTGCATCTTCCCTGAACCTTGGTATGACCATGTAGACAAAAAGATGAAACTAGGAATGGAGATCTTCTTTTAAGACAGTTACCAATGGGCCAAGAGTTCCCAGCACTATCTGCAACCACTCACTAATGAGAGCACAACTGATACTAGGGATTCTGAGGGCTGTGACTCCAAGGACTCTTTTAATTTACAGATACAGGGGCTGACACTCTATATGATCCACTCAGGGGCTACATCATCGAATCCATCTTACCTCATGAAAGATGCTGATGCACCTCTTATCAACTGGCATGATACACGTGTGCCACCTGTTAATATTCAAAATAAACCCGATGTTTATCTCCTTTCCCCTTTAGTTGTTTCCCCTCACTCTGATGTAATCGAGACCTCCTTTGATGAGGTTCTCAATGTTGTTTTTACTATCAATGAAATAAATGAAGATTTTGAGTATCTTGTTGTGCCTTACATTAATTGTCTTGATTCTAATAAAACTCTTGATGATGATGATTTTTCAAATGAAAAATTATTAATTGATCTAAATAAGGTTAATAACAAACAACATAACCAAATTCAAGTTAGTGAAGATAAAATTGCCATTATTAATCTAGGTTTTAGTAGCCAAATGCGTGAGATTAGGATAGGGGCCACCCTCAATGAGAATGAGAGCGTGCTACTCAAAGAACTACTAAAAGAATTTTTGGATGCCTTCGCATGGTGCTACGATGATATGCCCGACATTGACCTTGAGATAGCCCAGCATGAGATTCAACTCTCCCGAGCTGGAAACTAGTCAAACAGAAACTGCGAAATCTCTGCACTGAATGGTCACTCAAGGTTAAAGAAGAAATAGTCAACCAACTGAATGTGGGCTTCATTCATTTGATCTAATATCCCACCTGGATAGCCAATATCGTACCCGTACCAAAATTAGGAGGAAAATTTTGCATGTGTGTCGACTACTGAGACTTGAATAAGACCTCTCCAAATGATGATTGCCCACTACCAAATATCAACATGATTATGGACAATACGACCAGTCACGCTCTCAAGTCGTTCATTGATGGATTTTACGGATATAATCAGATCAAGATGCACTCAGATCAAGAAGAGAAAACCCATTCATCACCCATTAAGGAACCTTTTGCTACACTGTCATGTCAGTTGGTCTTAAAAACGTAGGGGTTACCTACCAAACGGTTGCCACAACCATTCTATATGATTGGATTCACAATGAAGTCGAGGTCTACATAGATGACATGATTATTAAGTCCAAGACTAGGTAGGGCCATGTTCCCGCTCTCCGAAAGTTATTAGAATAACTGTGATAATACCAAATGTGGCTCAACCCACATAAATGTGTCTTCGTCATCACTTAAGGAATTTTTTTTGGATTCATGGTTAGTGAGAAAGGGATAGAGGCAGATCCTGCCAAACTAAAATCCATACTTGAGATTCCACCACCTCGAACGGAGAAGGAAGTTCGAGGATTCATTGGGAAATTATAATACATTAGTCGGTTCATAAGCCAATTGACTTACATCTATGAACCCATCTTTAAACTCATCTGAAAGGATTCAGCCAAAGTTTGGAATGAATCTTGTCAAGAAGCCTTCGACAGAATTAAGAAATACCTAGCCCAACCCCCAATGCTTATGCAGTCATAACCTGATCTTCCCTTACTCCTATACCTAATCTTAACTGATACTGCCGCTGGGGCTTTGCTAGCCTAAAACCCCCAAAGAGAGAGCTATCTACTATGTGAGTCGAAAGTTGGCTAGGTACGATATTAACTACACCGCCTTAGTGAAAGCATGTGTCTATCTTGTCTGGGCTACCCAGAAGTTACGACACTACATGCTCGCCTTCCCCATTAAGCCAGTATCCCGAATGGATCCCATCAAGTACCTACTCAAGAATCCCGCGCTATCCAATCGAGTGGCCAACTGGTTGATGCTCCTAACCGAATTTGATATTACCTATGTCACATAAAAGGCCATGAAAGGAAGATCTATCTGTAACTACCTTGCTGACTACCCTATGGAAGAGGTCAATGTTTGGATCACTGAGTTCCCTGATGAGAATATCCTCTGTACCTCCCAAGAACACCTTCAATGGCAAATTTTCTTTAACAGTGCTGCCAACAAAAAGTTTATGGCATTGGGATCCTCCTAATTTCCCTTGATGACTCTCACATTCCCATTTCCATCAATACGGACTTTTCTTATAGCAATGACATGACTGAATACGAGGCGTGGACGGTAGGCCTCAAAGTCACCCTCGAGAAAGGAATTCTATACCTCGATGTCTACGAGTATTCAACACTCATCATCAGCAAGTACTTAGAAAATGGAAAGTTAAGTATGAGAAACTATTACCCTTCCATACCCACCTAGAAAATCTAGCTTCCCAATTTCAAGAAATCACCTTCCACTACTTGCCTTGAGCAAAGAATAACCTATCCGACACCCTTTCTACCTTAGCCTTCATAATTGACATGCCCGAGGGAATAACCATGACACTTTTTCCTTGTCCAAAAATAAGACAAAGTAACCCACTTCTACCACATTGACCTTATCACGGAAGAAGATCTAAAAATCACCGATTGCTACTACTATGATATTTGGCGCCTCCTCGAACATGGTAGGTATCCCTAAGGATCTGACAAGAAAGATCGAGCAAATCTCCGCAGACTGGCTACCTAGTATATTGTCTGTGATATATCACATTTTAAGAGAAACTTCGATGGAACCCATTTTCACTGCATCGTATAGGCTGACATTGAAGAAATAATGCAAAAAGCCCATACCGGGGAATGCGAACCCCACATGAACGACCATATTCTCACCAAAAAGATCATCTGATAGGGTTACTACTGGACCACCACGGTTCAATATTTCACAGCCTACATTCGAAGATGCCTCAAATGCTAGCAATTTTCCAACCTACAACACTTATCCTTATGGAAATTATACAACATGACTTCTCCCTGGTCGTTCTCCACATGGGGTATTGACATCATAGTGAAAGTTACACCAAAAGCATTCCACGGTTATGAGTTCATCTTAGTCTCCATTGACTACATCACCAAATGGGTCGAAGCCGAGTCATACTAAGTTCTGAATTCGAAGAAGGTGTCCAAGTTCATCAGCAAAAACATCATCTGCCAATATGGGGTCCCACACGAGCTTGTATCAGACAGAGGGGACTGCTGCTGGTGTTACCCTACTCTATCTCAAACTTTCCAAATCCATATTATTTTTCTTCGAAAACTAAAAAAACATGTTCATTAAATTCACATATGTCAATGGAACAACTTTTGTGGCATCAGTCTATCCTCCTTGTGGAGCAAGTGCTCTAGCTCCAGTCACTACCTCCTCTTAGGTGGTCTGGTCACTTTGACTCCATTTCCAACTTGAATGTCTTAAAAAATCAGCTACTTAGAAACATTATAACTTTCTTTATATGTGGTAATAAGAATACCTCCCAAGCGGAGTTACTAAATGTAGCAGGGTAGTGTGGCTGGGGTCTGTTAAGAAACTGGAATAGGTGAGGCGTGACCCACTCCAATGGACTATACCTTCAAGGTCTTCAAGGTCTCAAGAGCAGCTGGGTATAAAAACCTTATATTCCTAGTAAAAAATGAGTAAATGTTTTGGAACTCCCCTGTAAATGTAAAACTTCACTGATAATTGTGATAACTTAGGGAAAATTGTATCCTTAGAATGACGACTGCAATAATGGGAATGAAGAAACAAGCACTCGTCACTTAGAGAGAGCAGGGCGAGAATACTAGGTCTCACGTGATTTTGACAAAGTAATAGTATAACTTGAGTTTTTTGATCCAATGTGACCTATCCCAAGGTCCTTATTTATAAATACAAGTTAGGGCTGACATGGCCTTTTTGGGCGCCAAAAATGAGAGAAAACTTTTAGGGACAATGTCTAAAGTGTACCTTTTGTCCCTATATTATTCGCAGCCACCTATCCCTCTCTGATAGATGACACTTGGTCCAAACCAAAGTCAAAACACAAATATGCCTCGTAATAGAGAAAAACATATAATTTGATAAATATCTTTTTGAACGGTAAATTGCTATAAAATGTTGGTTAACTTGAGAGTGGCCTTGAGGGCCACCCTCTCAAAAATCATTTTATAAAAGTGATTTCTTTATGAGCAGCCACATGAGTACTCACTGCCATTATGACTAAGTGTTGGTTTTGTAAATTCTTAAGTGAATCTTAAGGGTCGCTCTATTAGTATTCTCTCTATTTTAAAGTGCTAAATGGTTGAGTCTTGCTCAATAAATCTTGTCTCTCAGCCACCAAGCCAAAACTCCCAAGATATCCCAATTGGCCTATTTGAGCCCTTCTTGGTTCACTAGGAAACCTGGACAAGTAAATAAACATCAGTATTTTTGTTATTTCAAATAATAATTTTTCTTAGGATGAAGGGCCCCTTATGATATACCTCGTCCTGACTTATTTTGTTCCTTTGGTCATTTGTGTCTTAGACTCCCTGGCTATAAAATAATATTTGGATTTGAGCATTGGGAAAGGGGTCCCTCTCTGTGGACGCCCTCGCTTAAATTTATATTTTGACTAGCATTAGCAAAGGGGTCCTTGGCTTGTGTACTCCCTCGCCTAAATATCATTTTAACTGGGTGTTGGCAAAGGGGTCCCTCACTATGGACTCCCTCGCCCAAATAATACTTCAGCTGGTATTGGCAGAGCAGTCCATCGCTTGTGGACTCCCTCGCCCAAATAATAGTTCTTTCTCGTTATATCATATCCTATAGATCTTCCCTTTTACCAACTAAAAACGGGTAGCCCTTTTCTTCAGATATACCTCATTTGTTCTCTCAGCTAGAAATTCTTTATCTTTGAGGTATGCTATGTAAGGCTTCCTCCAATCTTCAAAATTTTCTACAAAATTTTCTTCATCGGATTGATCGAACTATGTCTAACACTTGAAATAACCTTGTTGTAGACGAGCAACCTCTGCGCTTATCGTGGGCCAATTACAACCACTGATAAAGGGGAATATCAGTATCCTTGGGTTCCTCTCATGATTTGCTTCCACTCTTTCCTTGGCTTCCTCTTCTCATATTCATCTCGATTGAAATCCCCTTGGTCTTTTAAAATAGAGTGTACGGATGGTAGTTAACTAGCTCAGACTTCTTCATTTTAGCTTCTTTTATTTCTAACTATTTCACGATCGGGAATCTCCAATTTTATAACTCCTCACTTAGGAATAATGACTTTACTATTATTGGCACTATTCTTTTTCATACTATGACGGTTGCCTCATGATCTTCCATCTCTAACTTTTGGGCTATCATCGTCAACGAGTCTGGATTTCTGTTCATTATTTGCGTATGCCTTTCTATCTTTACTTCCTGAAATTGGCCATGTAACCTCTGAATGATTGATCTTTCCGAGGCTAGGTTGGAATGTTTGCGTGCAAACTCTCCATTAACTTGTTTAATGACAAAGTTAGAGTCCCTTTGTATGAATAACACTCCAATGCCTCTCCTAAGTGCCTCCAGTAGCCCCAGTATGAGAGCCTCATACTCCGTATCATTTTTGGAGCATTTGAAATCCATCTTAAAGGAAAGAGTGACTTTTTCCTTACCATTAGAGAGCCTGATGCCAACCCCTCCTGTCCCTTGTGCATAAGCTCCATCAAATTTCATCTTCCATTCCTCCATCGCATTTTCTAAAAATGCTTGAAAAATTTTACCTGGAAATTCTTCACTGTGAGGCACAACATTTTGACTTGGGAAGTAGGCTGATAAATCAGCTACCACCTAACTCTTGATAGCCTCAGGGACAATGCACTTCAAATCGTATTTCAATAATATAAAAAACCATGTAGCTGCTCTACCCACCAGGATGGTTCGTGCCAGGAGATATTTTATATGATCCTATTGGTGACAATGTGCACCGTGAATGCAAGTAGATAATATCTTAGCTTCTGTGCAATAAAAACTAGGGTCAAATAATGCCCTCTTTACACTAGTGTATTTGGATTCTCTACCTGAAATTACTCATTGCAAATTTTACACATGTCGCTCTCTTCCTACATTCTCCTGGTCAAGGAAGAATCCTATTGATCTCTCGGTTGAAGTTAGATTAAGCAACAAGGGTGCACTTGCTTCCAATGGTATCACTGTCGAGGGGAATGTTAATGTCTCCTTTATCTTTTCAAATGCATTCTTCTATTATTTCCCCCAAATCCACTTGGATTTTTCTTTCATGGGAGGGGCAAAGGGGTGAGTGACCTCCGCTAAATCTAGTATGGACCTTCTCAAGTAGGAAATCTTCCAACTAAAACTTCTTGAGTTGTCTTTAGCTCTTCTACGGTGGCATAATTATAATGTCTTTATGTTTCTCCGCGTTGACTTACACCCCTTGCTTGTTTACCACAAAGCCTGGAAGTTTTCTTGCAGTTACTCGTAAAGCAGATTTAGAGGGGTTAATCCTCATCTTTTACTTTTAGTAACTATCAAATACTCTCTTTAGATCCTGCACATGTTTTTTCTCCTTATTGGATTTCACCACCAAGTCATCTGTATATAATTCCAATATGTCATGAAATAATTCATAAAATATTGCCATCATAGTATGCTGGTAGGTGCCACCTGCATTTTTTAATCCAAAGGGCATGATCTTATAATAGAAATTACCCAAAGGCATTTTGAAGGCTATCTTTTTTGCATATGTTGGACCATTCTAATCTGGTTATAACTTACATACCCATCCATAAAGATATACATTTCATGTCCAGTTGTATCATCTACCAGGCTATCAATGCTGGGCAACAAGAATTTATCTTTTGAATAAGCACGATTTGAATCCCTAAAATCCACACAAATTCGTATTATTTTCTTATCCTTCTTTTCTACAGGAAGAATATTTGAGAACCAGATAGGGTGTTGGATAGGTTTGATGAATACCTCCGTAAGCTGCTTCTCCACCTATGCTTGATATTCAAGTCTAGTTAAGCTTTGTAAGTCCGAGTGGCTTATCTTATTGGAAAAACATTTGGCAAAACTTTCAGCTTATATAAGATCATTTTCGGATCTATCCCGAGCATGTGTGTGTATTTTTATGAGAACATGTCTATGAATTATTTGATCAAGCTGATGATCTCTTCACATAGCTTGGGACTCATATCTTGGGAAAAGAAGATGGCTCTCTCTTCACCCCCTTCCATTACCTTATGTATTTCTTCCAACCCTTGGAGTTGCTCTTGTGTCGCATTTGGCATACATTCTTTAACTTCCGTTGTCTCCTCAATGTGCTCCACTATATGGGACTCATTGAATATAAAACATTCGGGTGTCGAGTCGACGGTTTCATCCCAAAATGCTACTCACGATGACCGTTATAAATGGTAGATAACTTTTCGATAGGGTAAAAAAATTCTTACTAAGTCGTGAGGGCCTTACTCATCTTCAAACCTTAGTTTTCCTTTTTCTTTGACTTCAGAGGGAGTGACTCGTTGCCCCAACCTCTCATGTAATGACTTCTTGAGTTGATCACCTTCTTTGACCACACAGGGTTGCTCTACCCTCCTGATTAAATATATCCTTTCTTCATCCAACTTCGTATAAAATGATGCATCAACTAGGTGAATCTTTTATATTGAGAATGGCCTTTTAGTAGCATCGATTACAATCTCTGTTCCATAAATATATACTTTCGTGCAGTGGTGGAATATTGACGACACAATCCCATGCGTATGCATCCACACTCTCCCTATCAAGAGCTGGTAGCTGGTGTTAGGATTAATAATGTGAGACTTGATGTGGGATTTAAGTTTCCTAACTTGATCACCATGTTCACAAATTTGAACGACTGCATCCCTATGCTATCAAAGTTAGAGATCACACGTGGCACTGACATAATCTTCCTTTGGGAAATACCCATCTCATACAAGATGCTGATGGGCATGATGTTAATCGATGTTCCACATATAAAAGTTCCCTTGGAAAGTTAATTTCATTCATTAGGGTTGTGACATCTAAAATATGATTATGGAAGTAGATTACCTGCATGCCTTCCTCTGAGAACACTACTTTAGACGTGTATATTTTAATTAACCTTCCTATATGACCATGTTATTTAAGAGAGGGGTCCCCTCGCTACTGGACTACTTTCGGGATCTTTTCGGTGATTGCTGTTTCAGTATCATGCTTTACTCTGATCTGATCGAAGAACCATTTAAACTTTTGGCTCCTCGCAATAGTTGTGCACTATGAATCAAGTTTACCTTCATATGTTTATGTGTTGCATACGTATGCTGATTTTGACGTCCCCCCTTCTTCTATAGAAAGGACTACACCCACTCTTACTTTTAGGGGACTAACCTACTCGCCCAACTTATTTTCTTTTTCTTCCTTAGCCAAGTCATCTAGCCACTCTTCACATGCATTTTCGTTCCTCCACTATTTTTGAGTTCGCGAGATTCTTCTTCATCGTATACCACCATCATCTTTATTGTGCCATAGTAGTGGGATGGAAAAAGGATTCTCAATGGCATCTACTGGTGGGATTTGCAAAGTACCATTGGCCACCTGCTCGCCAATTATTCAATGCAGGTAATAGCAATCCAAGGTAGCATGTTGGACTTTCTGGTTTAACTCGAAAAAAAATTCATCCTCTTTCTCTGCTGCTATTGGTATCTGTCCATTAGAGATGGGGGAACATGCCACCCCCTCACACACCAATGTGCGATAACAGTCCATGGCTTTTGCTACACTGCAAGGCAGCAGTGGTGGGACATCATCTCCAAATTTTCTTTTTTCTACAAAATAATTGTGCTTGAACCCCTGGCCCCCTTTCTTGCCTTTGGAGTTCCCATCAATATATTTAACAACCTATAATATTGAAACTTGAAACCTTCCTGTCATCAAAGGCACTTGTTCTCTCTGCCCTTGGGGCTAGGGTTTGATGATCACGACAATGTAACAAGTCACTCGAGTAAACTCTCTAAAAGTACAATCGCAAGTTTTATTTACTAGCGGGATCTTATATTCCTCTAACAGTCCCTCAATGAAAATTTGTAACAATCTAGCCTCCACGACATCTTCATGAACATCCATTGCTCTTTTTATGAAGCTTTGATATAGTGCATCAACTCTTCACCTATCTTTTGTACCTTATGTGCAAGATGCCTTAGAGTGAACTTATATTCTGCCAATAATTTTTTTTACAATAACGCATCTCTTCCCACGTGGTAATGCTATTTGGATCCAAGTGGGAGTACTACGTGTACTCCTTTCTAGTGAGAGTTTTTGAAAATCTCCCGTATCTTCATCTCTTTGTCATTTCCATGCACACCAAGGTATTCCACAAACCTTTTCACGTGATCCCTAGGTTTTTCACCTTTCCCATTGAATTTTATGACCTTAGGAGGAACATACCCTTCTGGGCATGGTTTATTATTGATGTTCTCTAGGTAAGGATTATGTAACTCCTCATATATATGAGGTGATTCCCCTTGAGAGGAAAATAGTTTCTTTACCTCTTCTATCATAATTACCTTAGAGGGTGACTCCTCTATCCTAACTTTCTTCATTACTACTGACATCGCCACCTGATCTGTCACTATTTTTCGTGGTACTATTTCAAGTACCACTATTTCTCCTCCTATATGCATCACCACATGTGTCATGTAAGTCTAGCCCAAACTAGCCATATGCACATTGTGCTGCTTCAGAAATTCAAAGAACATGCTCATCAAATTCATCTCACTTAGTGGCGTGGCCATTATTGTGTTATTCTGTAATCCTTGATGGGTAGGTTACATTGCTCCAGCCACCATTACCTCGTCATTGGTGGTTTGATTAGTCTGAACTCCATTATCAGTTGGTGTGTCTTCAAACACTAGATGGTTTGAAATGTTCTATCATTTTTATCCATCGGAGTGAGCATACTTTCCCGGCGGAATCACCAAATGTAAGAGGTAGTTGCACTGGGTCTATGAATATCTGAATCTGATAAGGCGTGACCCACTCCAATGAAATTTGTCTTTAAGGTGTCCAAGGTCTTAAGAGCTGCTAAAGATGAAAACTATCTATTTTTGGTAACAATGGAGTTTTTGTGATTACAATCTGAGAATATAATGATTAGGTATAACTTTAAAATAACAATAATATTAGAGAAAATGGATCACTTGGAAGTGATTATTCTTGGGAGTGAAGAGACAAGCACTTCAAATACCAATAAGAGAGCAGGGGAGAGAATATTTTCTGGTGCAATTTTGACATAGTAGCAGTGTTAACTTGTGTTGTCTGTTCTAACCTTTCCCAAGGTCTCTATTTATAGGAAAACATTAGAGTTGATCTGGCATGTGCGCGCCAAAAGGACATTCCTTTGAGATAGCATCTGAAATGTACATTTTGTTCCATTTTACTGTTTTTCGTCTGTCCACTCTGACAGACAACATCTGACATAACCCAAAGTCCAAAAAAAAAAAATATGTCCGGCATAGTGACAAAAACACAATTTGGTAAATATATTTTCAACAAGTAACTTGGTGAATAATATTTTAAAAGCTTAAGAGTGTCTTTGGGGGCCACTCTCTAAGAATAAGTTTGAAAATACTTTGAGAGAAGCACATCGGCTACTCATACTCTAAAGCAAAACTCCCAAGAGATCCCAACTGGCCTGTTAGAGCCCTGCTTACTCGATCAAGGCTACCTATGCAAGTAAAGTAACTTCTAATATACAAGATTTTATAATCACTTTACGATTCACATAACTTTCCTAAATCTTTTTGGTCTACTCACGCACTTTCATTCCTATCTTGGGATTTCTCGATGAGCACCCCCTTGTAAAAATAGAACATTACTTGATTAGATGTCCCTTCTTTAGTCTTAGGTCCACCCGTTATGGCACCCTCTCTCCAAATGATCTATTTCAGATTACCTTTGTTTATTTGCTTTTGGGGCCACTCGTATGGCACCCCCTCTCCCTCTCGGGATCATTTAGTCAAGATTGGCGTTGGCCCTGCTCGTGTGTCAATCCCCTCATCTGTCCTTGCACCCATTTATCTGGCACCCCCTCTCCCTATTGGGAATATTTATGGGCAGTTAAGTGGGTGCCCCTCTACAGAAGGATGGTATAACATGAAATGGCATACATAACAAGTGAGTATGAGTAGAACATGTGAGAGAATATAAACACATGTGGGAGTGTATGTAGAAGAAAGAAAACAAAACCCATGTAAATACACTCTAGCCCTCTAAAATGTTTACCCCAGCAGAGTCGCCATTATGACTGTCGTACCATAATCTAAAATATGACATTGACTAATGAAATTAGTACGCCTCTTATCATGAAATACTTATTTGGACACTCTTAACAAATCGTTATCTTGTTTGGATCATTATTATCTTGTGGTCGGTAAGATGGCCGACCCTCATCACGTTAGTTTATCAGTGCATAAGCGTGAAATACACATGGTAATACATACAGTCTCTTTATATATGCGCACATTGGTTAAACATCCTGAGTATCTATGGGTATTTCATCGTTATTTATCGTTAATAATGTAAAAAGGTTTAACTGTCTGACTTATAAAGGCGTTAAACCATTTCTTCTTCCTAATCCTACAATAAATAACATATAATGTCCCTTATCTTGGACATGAAGAAAATGGCATACACGAAACCCTAGAGAGATATCTGAGAGCTTGTACCCACTTCTAATACAAAACATCACTGAACTTGTGGATGTAAGGATCTTATTCTCATCTCTCTCTAAGCTTAAACTATTTTATTTTATATTTGTTATAGTTTATTATTGGTAATTCAAACCAAAGAACTAAAAATATTTATTTAGCAGTTTTAAACAATAATAGATTGGCGCCATCTATGGTAATGAATAGACAAGACATCTGTTGTTCCTATCCAAGTTCATCTATTAACTCCTTTGTTATGAGAAATAAGGGACAATCCTGAAATTAGTTAGGGGAATGAAATAATTCCTTCCTCCACCCTTGTAGGTACGAGGGATTTACAAGGAATTTTGATGAGCATAGCTAAAGGTCAAGAGGAAATGCAGGAAATTGTGAAACAACTTACTCAAAAACACCAAGAGAGTCGGAGAAGGACCTTAAAAGACCTTATCATGCCACTTGGATAAGAACTATTTAACAAAGGATGAGAAATATTACCTTCTGCCCTATAAACTATTTTATTTTATATTTGTTATAGTTTATTATTGGTAATTCAAACCAAAGAACTAAAAATATTTATTTAGCAGTTTTAAACAATAATAGATTGGCGCCATCTATGGTAATGAATAGACAAGACATCTGTTGTTCCTATCCAAGTTCATCTATTAACTCCTTTGTTATGAGAAATAAGGGACAATCCTGAAATTAGTTAGGGGAATGAAATAATTCCTTCCTCCACCCTTGTAGGTACGAGGGATTTACAAGGAATTTTGATGAGCATAGCTAAAGGTCAAGAGGAAATGCAGGAAATTGTGAAACAACTTACTCAAAAACACCAAGAGAGTCGGAGAAGGACCTTAAAAGACTTTATCATGCCACTTGGATAAGAACTCTTTAACAAAGGATGAGAAATATTACCTTCTGCCCTATAGAGAAAACCCTCCACTATTTCACAAACGGTCTCTACTAAGCCCTACCAGGATAAATGTTGGATCAAAAAATGAAATACGTATATATATATATATATATATATATATATATATATGTATTCTAGATTAATAGATAATATATCATATTGCCGAGGAGACACCTCATCACTCAAGACCACTAATCATAATGATCAACAGTCATTCTTTGAGAAAAGGCCAAGCATGTTAGAGAGGCTAAGTAGGGGCTTAACGTTTGATTGTCTAGGTCCTCGAGCGGTGAGGGGGCATTATCACAGAGAGCCTAAAGGATCCATAGATTTTCGATAAGGATCTATCAGGTCAAGGACTAGCATATGAGGGTCAGTATGAATTGATCAGACTTTTCAAGAAGAGAGCTCAACGTAAAATAATGATCGAGCAACTAAAAAAATCTCAACCAGGGCCAATGTAGATAATCAACCATGGAAGGGCTTAATCTAATGACTGGAGGATCTCTTGGGGGAAATAGCCAAGTCAAAAAATCCCTTACACAAGAGTTTCATGAAAGGATCACCTTTCAAACCTTCAATTATGAATTATCCCATACCTTCCAAGTTCAAGACACCCGCGATAACTCCGAAATATGATGGCAAAACTGATCTAGTACTATATGTGGAACAATACCTATATACCAATAATATTTATTCATCCCCTGACGAGATGCATTGCCAAGCAGTTTCTAGTACTACTACTGGGTCAGCACAGATTTGGTAAAATAATCTTCCACGGGGGCAAATCTCCAACTTTTAAAAGTTGGTTGATTTTTTTCATCAGTAAGTTATACTTTTGAGGAAAGTCGGATAAAAGGGTAACTTATCTGTTAATTGTTTGTAGAGAGTTGGAGAAACCACTCCCGAGTATATTACCCGATTTAATAATGAAAATCTAGGGGTCATTGACTACGATAAGAATATTGTGATCACTGCATTGGTGAGTGGCATGCTACCCGACAAGTTATATTATGTGTTGACTAAGGGTGCACCTAATAATATGATCAAATGTAGGTAAAATCATTGACACCGAAGAGGCTATGGCTACTAAAGCGACCAACAAATCCAAGACTGATGCCAATAAGAGCTCAGAGATGAAAGAACATAAAGGTAAAAAGTTTGAGAACTTGAAGAGATATGACGATTACACTCCTCTAACCCTTGGCGTTCACTATATTCTGAAATAGATCCGTAGAAGTAGAGACCTGAAATGGCGTATAAAGGTGAAATATCATCCAAATAGAAGAGATCAAAATAACACTATGAGTTCCATAGAGATCATGGCCATAACACTAATAATTGCATAGCCTTGAAGAAAAATAAAGAGAGACTAATACGAAGAGGGAAACTGTCAAAGTTCATGGAAAGAGAGGTTGAGCAGATAATGCGGACGAGAAGAAATTTAAAATACGGTCGGAATCCCCTTGTAGAAGAGGAGACGACAAGAAAAGGGCCAGGGATGATGATTTTGAAGACGAACTTGTCAAGGAGACCTAAAGAGCCTGTGCACGATGAAAAAAGTATCTCTTTTGGATGTAACTTTATTACAGGGTTTAATGCATGAGGAGGAGATGAAATAGCAGAGAGAAAATCCAACTTCAATGAAGATAAAACATGTGCTTATATTCGACTGATCAACCAAACTAGTGATTTTGACACTCGTCCAAAGAAAATAAATAAGGATCATTTAGTGGTTGGTTTCTCCAAAGATGATTCATTAGAAGTGATTTATCCTCATGACGACCCCTAAGTTATCACGATGACGACCACAAAAAAAACGTGGCTAGAGTTTTAGTCGATAGCGGTAGTTTGATCGGCGTCTTATTCTATAACTGCTTTAGAGGTTTGGAATTGAGAGATAGAAAAGATGAGGCTTACCATATCACCATCATTGGTTTCTCGGGGAAAAAGGTGTATCATTTGGAAACAATTTGTCTAGAAGTTGCGTTTAATACCTGGCCGACCGATTGAACTAAGAAGATCCATTTTTTTGTCCTCGATGAGAACGTCAGCTCAGCATATAATATTATCTTTGGCAGGTTTGGATTAAAAAAATTCGATGTAGTTCCTTCTACCATTCATCAGTGTTTAAAAATCCCCACTCACTATGGGGTCGACGTGGTCAAAGGGAATCAAATTAAAGCTATAGAGAGCTATTACACTTTGGCCAACTAGGAGGAATAGAAGAATTGACCACTACCTACCAAGTAAAAATGTTGGATCTATGTGAAAAGGCAAAGCTGGTCAAATGAGATGTCATTGAAGTTCGAGTGTCAATTATCTAGATGATGAACACCTAAAGAGAATAACACAAATTGTCTCATTACTAAACCTTACCGTCAGAAAGGAGTTGCTTGATTTTCTTTAGCAATAGAAGAATGTTTTCACTTGGAGTCGTAAAGATATGTCGAAGATTGATCCAAATTTCATGTGTTATTATGATTCAGAGTTTGTCTCTCATGAACTTAACATATTCAAGGATGCCAGGACAATAAAAACAAAATGACATTTCTTCAACCAGGAAAAGAACATGGGCATATAAGAGGAAGTAGAGAATCTAGAAAAAGTAAGATTTACTGAGAACGGTAAGTGCCTAGAGTAGGCTCTAACGAAGTGATGGTCAGAAAGAATAACATATGGCATATATTTATTAACTTTACAGATTTGAACAAATATTTCCCGAAAAGACCACTGTCCTTTGGCAAGGATTGATCGATTGGTTAATGCTATCGACATACATAAACTAATCAGTTTCATGGAAGCGGACTCGAGCTATAATAAAGTAAAGGTGAAACCAGAAGATAAGGAGAAAAACTTCATTTATAAGCATCTGAGGTACCTCCAACGTTATGCCTTTTTGGTTCAACAAAGCTAGGGCAATGTACCAAAGGTTGGTGAGCAAAGTGTTATAAGAATAGATCGGTAGGAACATGTAGGTATACACCGACGAAATGATCACCAAGAGAAAGATAGCTCTCGACTATATCCGAGACTTGGATCAGATATTCTACAAATTATAAAAGCACCGAATGAAGCTCAATGCAGCAAAATATGTATTGGGAGTATGTGAAGTAATGTTCCTTAGCTTCATAGTAAACTAAATAAGTATTAAATCAAATACAAACAAGGTAGCATTGATCAATATGTACTCTCCAATAAATAAGAAAGACGTATAAAAGTTAACAAGTAGGGAAACTATGCCAAAGCATTTCATTTTGCGAGCTATCGACACATGGATTCCTTTCTATAAGGTAGTGCAAAAGTCATTTGGATGGAATGAGGAATGTGAAGTATCCTTAAAATCAAAGAAATATTTGGAATACTCACCCTTTCTCTCAAGTCCTGTTATGGGAGATGAACTCTATTTAAACTTAGCTATACGGTGTTGGTTGAACTAGAAAGTGGGGTGCAAAATACCATTCATTATAAAAGAAAAGAGTATTGAGGAGAAGGGATTTGATATACAAGGATGTATAAACTAACTTCAGCCCTAATTAAGGCTTCCCGAAGAATGAAGCCATATTTTAAGCTCACACCATTATAATCTATATAGATAGTCCAGTACGACCAACTGTTCATAAACTTAATAAATTAAGTGGACTTATGGCTTGGACTATACAATCAGGAAACTATAATATACAATACGATCCAAGAATGAAGATAAAAGGATAAGCCAGAACATATTTCATTATTGAGTTCAAATATGAAGAAAAAATCATTGAGAAGACTTCTAAAGAAGAGATCCACTCAAGGAAAAGGCAAAGTAGACTTCTATAGAAGAGAGCTCATCTTCACCTAAACGTCGGACTTCCTCGAAGGGGATCTCACCAAATGAGAAGACTCCTATGGTTGATAGCCCGAACACTATTCCATCCGATCAAATCATTTACATACTAGAATCTTTAACTAAGTAAGAGAAAATTTCTTATAATCTAGACGAACAAAAAAAGTGCTCAATTATGTGACCCTGGTAGAAGGAGATTTCAAAGAAGACCCTCATGTTTGGGAGATGTAAGTAGATAGTATATCATGCTCCTCTGGAAGTGTAGAAGGCTTGATAGTCGCAACATAAGATAATATTGATATGGAATATGCCTACAGATTTCAATTTGAGGCCTCAAATAATGAAGCAGAGTATGAAGCACTCATAGAATAGTTTAGCCTAGCTTCTACTCTTACAGCCGAGAAAATAGAAGCACATAGATATTATCAAATGATAGTGAATAAGGTTTTGGGAGTCTATGGGGCAAGAAATGAGTCCATGGAAAATACCGAGCAAAAACACAATAGATAATATCAATGTTCCCAGCATTCAAGGTGATCAGGATCCCAAGGACAGATAATGCCCGAGTAGACGTACTTTCTCGATTGGCATATGCCACCAAAGCGGATCTAAGAATAACGATCCTAATAAAAATCTTCATGCACCGGATCATAAACGAAGAAAGTTACAATATAATTGAATTGTACATAGGCCCATCATTGATGGATCCAATATGAAATGACCTTAAAAAAGGTATGATGCTGATCGATCCTAAGGAAGCTAGGAGACTTTGATACAAAGTAGCAAGGTACATCTTAGAAGGAGGACTCTTATACAAGAGACGGTTCATCATTTCTTTACTCATATGTGTCCATCCAACTGAGGTCAACAACTTGATAAAGGATATACATGAAGGTTACTGTGAAGGACAGTTGGCAGGAAGAAAATTGGTCAAGTGAGTAGCCACACAAGGCTACAACTGGTCCACCATGAAAGCAAATTTCTTGAAATATGCAAGGTGGTGTGATACATGCCAAAATTATGTCATAATATATATAAGAACAGGGGCTTCACTCACACTGATCATGTCTCCTTGAACGTTTTCTCTGTGCGTCAATGACTTGGTCGACCCCCTACCATAAATAAGAGGAAGGTTCAAATACATAGTTGTGGTAGGTTAATACTTCACCAAATGGGTAGAGGTTGACCCTCCAGTAGAAATGCCATATGAAAAGGTATTCCATTACATTTGGGAGAACATCATTTACTTATACAGGATCCCATATGCCTTCATCACTGACCATGACACACAGTTTGATAACTAGGAAGCTGAAGACTATTGTGTTCGATCCCAATTCAAAAAGCTACATGTTGCACCAGATCATCCATAGTTCAAAGAGCTGATAGATGTAACGAACAAAACTTTATTTGATGAAATATATAAAACATTAAATGATGCCGAAGGAAATTGGATTAGTGAACTTTAAAACATACTCTGTTCATATAAGACAATGCTAAGAACTACTATCGATGAGACTCCTTACATGTTTGCCTTCGGTACAAAAGAAATGGTCCCAACAAAAAATGGTCTGCTAAATCACTAGGTGCTTAATTTTAACTAATCGAAGAGCGACCTCCTAAGAAGGTTAGATTTGGACCTAGTAGAAGAGGTTAAGGAACAAGCAACACTTCGAGTGCTAGCCTATCAATAATGGATCGCTCGACTTTACAACAGAAGGGTGAATCCAAGAAATCTAAAAGAGGGAGACTACGTGCTCGAAAAGGTACTACACAAAGGAAACAAGTTAGAGCCAAATTGGCATGGTCCATATCAAATTTCTACTATCTTTCGACTAGAGACTTACAAAATTGAAGCACTAAAAGGGCAAAAATTCAAGAACCATTAAAATGTAGAACATTTGAAGAAGTAATATCAATAATTTCACGAAATTTAATTGCTATTAAATGCCCTATAACTCATTTTCATTTATCAATAAAAATTTTTAATTCCCAATAAGAATTATTGATTTTTTTATATATTTTTTTCCTCGAAGTGGGAGATGTGATAAAAGTTCAAAAGAAATTCAAAGACATCTCAACCACGCAAATTAATAAAAAATTAAAACTCCATGTACGAACTAATAAGGTCAAGAACAAGACGTTCCTAATAAAAAAACTTCATGTATGACTTCACAAGGTCAGGAACAACAAGTTCTAAATTAAAAACTTCCTGTATCCAGGATCATGTCAATACCACCACTTGTTTTCCTCCAATAACTTTATTACTATAGGGGCATGGAGCCAACCTTATTTACAGCCTACCTTGCAGGAATGGTTAAGCTTTGTTCTCATATATTTAAGGGTTGGGCTTTATTATAACCATCTATCCAGACTGTATGAGGTTACTTACGGAAGTGATACATAAAACAATTAACTTTTTCATTAATCCTTTTAATGGTCTATGACTAATTCTTTATAATTAATGCTTGATTGGTCAAAGTCTTCTTGATCCGTTCTTCCACCGCTGACTAAGGAAGCCTAACTAGTTTATGAGAGGACTAAAATTTGCCCTTAGACTTATTCAATTGATCTAACTCTTCCATCAAATGGGCATTCTCTTATTCCAAGAAAGAAGCACCTTTATTCTGGTCGGCAGACGCTGAATTCTTAAGGCCCTCAAGTTCAATAAATAATGAATTATTCCCTTGCTCGAGCAACTTGGAAATTTCTCTGGTGATTTTTAACTCTGATTTGAAGAAAAATTCCTTCTTAGATTAAGTAAAAGATAAGGATAACAGATTATGATCAAACCCACTGCTATTTATCATGTCGATAAGCTTCTTCTCATAGTTGCGTACAGACTTGCCACAGTTTCCTTATAACTTTGTTGAAGGTTAAGTATCATTTCATTATAAGAGACACTATCTACCACTACCTGGTAAAAAAAGGTGACGTGTATTTAGGAATGCTCCATTGGTTTGAGCAAACACGTCTTAGTCATATAATTCCTCAAGATGCTCTTCATCCATCTCTTCGTAACCATCAACAAATAGCTGGTTGCACCTTTATTCAAGGTCATTATGAGTAGCAACCAAATAAGCCAACCTGGTGTTAAATTGAAAATCAGATGGTCGGATATAAGTAGGTGCTAAGAAAAGGAGAATTGTAATAATTTGATTAAGACAGTGATATGGAGGATAAAACTTATTTTATTGAAATATAAAAGAGAGTTACATTCACAACACAAAAATTCAAAAAGTGAATAGAAGGAATAAATATAAAACTCCTAAAGCTACTAAGATCCATCTCAAACCTTGTCTTTGTCCATCACGACCTCATCTTTTTCTCGATCGATGGCCACCATCTAATATTTTTCCACTATAGTCTCACCAACCTCATTCTCGTCATCAACCTCCTAATTTATCTGAGGAGGAGTGCCAGGATTGTGCAGAAGAAAGATCTATGATCCCTCTACAGTATCAACCTTTGCGAGGGAATCATCCCAACTTTCCTTAAGCAAATATTTCCTCATATATTCAATCTGTATAGCCGCATTAGAGAATGCCTTGTCCTAACCCCTAGTAAAGGCATCCTCCCTATCCTTAGTTGCCTTAGCCTTTTCCTCTGACACATGCGTTTTTACTTGGTCGACATCTTTCCTAGCATTATTGGCCTCATTTTTTGCGGTAGTCACAACTTTGTCCGCCGTGATCTTCTCCTGCTCCAAAAACTAAACCTTCTTCTCCAATTTCTTCCTCTCATCCTCATTGTCCTAACCAGTAACTTCCAAGGACTCCCATATCCCTTTGAAGGAAACCTCCATATTCAAACATGACTCTTTTAGTTTGTCATTCCTCATTTGAAGTTGGTTATAGTCAATTAAGAACTATAATATAAACATTCAGAAAAGGAAATTAAAAACGTTATGGTAACAAGTATATAGTGTAAAACACACTAAAAAGGGTCAGATTGTGATTTGACCGATCAATCAACCTTGAGTGATAGAGAGAATATGGAGCCGCTTCATAGGTAATATGAACTCCATCTCCAACTAACACGCGAGTGAGCTTAGTATTAGCTAATACAGACTGAGGAGTTGCCTTGACCTTATTCGCTAGATCCTTATCATCCACCTCCATGGACAGAGTCGGACCCATCCTTAACCTCTTACACTGAGGCTCAATATCCTTAGCTTGTGATTTGTCCACGATGACCGGATAACTGGATCCCCTAACTTCAAGGTTTTTTCTCATTGGAGGAGGTGACATGGTCCTAGCAAGGAAATTTTAAATCTTTCTTTTCACGATTTCCGAACGATTACTTCTTGACACTAAAGCTACGTCTATGGGCTCAAAGGATGATAAAGTGATTTTTGTTGATAAATTCCTCTCTGCTTACTGGGAGGACTCAAAACCAGATCTCGAGGTATGAAAGGATGAGGAGATATTCTCATCCAAACTAATAAGGGCTGAGGGTATCTCCTCAATTGTTTTGGCCATAAAGGAAGTGATGGAACTCCAGTACTCAAGAAAGAAGGAAGTTGAGTGGGGATGATCTTGTACACAAATCCTTTACATAATAGACCAAAAAATTTCCAACTAAATGAAATTGACTTCGAAAAATATGTGGAATCTTTTTCTTACTCTTTTATTAAAAAAAAAAGAGATATATAGTTAAATACAAAATAAAAGGTATAGATCAAAAAGAAAAATATCCAAGTTTGTGTGCATGTGCCGACCTATTGCTCGCCCCTCTTGAAAGCAACTGGCGAAATTGTACACCTCACCCTCAGGAGGAGAGGAAAATTTTCAATCCTTTATAATCATACCGTGATCCCAATAATATTTATTGGAATCAGGTAGATTCACGACTAAGGCTCGATCGTATTTTCTTATCTTTAAATAATAAATGTGTTGTTTAGTGGTACCCCAAATATTTCAATACATCAACTCTTTGATTACAATATTTGTCTTATACTGTTCCTTAATGCGGTAAAGACCATTAATGAACCTCCAAGAACTTATTTTCAGTAAAGATAGTGGGTAAACAACGACCCTTTGCTAAAGCACAGAGGTCACAAGGACCAACCAATAACTTAGTTTTACCCAAGGGTGGATTTTATAAGTTGATATAAAAAGATCTAGTGACCTCTCGTCTACTATATAGACCATATTTTCAGTAAAGAAATATTGAAGAAATATAGAAAATGAGAAGTTCTTAAAGTAAAAAGGAGGAACACAGCTCTCACGCAAGAATAGATCTCTAACAAATGGCAAAAAAGACTTGAAAAATAAATAATTGATTTTTAATTAAGGGTGAAGTAAATGAAGGAGGGAAATGATTCATAGGCTCACTGACATCTCTCCAATTACACAGAGTTATTATGATTAAAAGTATCTGCCATTTTATTTTTTACGGTGGTCCATTTCCCAACAAGTTTTATTACCAACATACCCCCAAACACTTCACAATTCTTACCCTTATTTGTAAAATTTCCACTAACTCAATAAATAAAATCATTTCCCCCCAAAATATGAACTCTTAGATATCCGCAGCAGACCAAGCACCTCAACAGGCCAAAAACCATAACAAAAGGTTTACAACCAAATTTCCATGGAACCTACCAACACTTATTGGTTAATACTCTATTCATTCACTCCACTAGTCATTGCTCTCTCCAATCAGGAATGAAGTATTGGGGGTTTTTGTATAAAAATGTCATGTACCAATGAAATCATGACATCTGTCATCATGAAATACTTATTTGGACACTGTCAACAAATCACTTTCCTTATCGGTTCATTATTATCTCTTGGTCAGTAAGATGGACGACCTTTAGCAAGTTAGTTTATCAAGGCATACGTGTGAGATACATGCGGGAATACATATAGTCTCTGTTTATATGTGCACGAGGGTTAAACATCCTGACTATCTATGGGTAGTTCGTCATTAGTTGTCGTTAAGAATGTAAAAAGGTGTAAATCCTTACTTATATAAAGGTATTCCTCCTTTTTTTTCTTACTCCTACTATAAATAACTTATCATATCCCCTAGCTAGGACAATAAAAAAAAAGGGCATACGCTAAACCCAAGAGAGATATCTGAGAGCTTGTACCCATCTCCAATATAAAACATCACTGCACTTGTGGATGTAGGCACCTTATTGACCCGAACCACATTAACCTCTTTCTCTATCTCTAATCTCCGTCAAAGATTAATTTGTTTTGTTCTATATTTTTTTATAGTTTATTATTGGTAATTCCTAGCTAAAACCTAAAGATATCTTTTTCAAGTAGTATTTTGAGTCTGCATATCACTCTTTGTTTTCTCTCTCTACGTCTTCATGCTTGTTTGCATTGCAGCTACAAACCCTACCTCATTAGATAGGGCCAATCTAGGTCCTATTAATCCCTATTATATTGATCCTTCATCCATTGATCACCCGTTGACAACTCCAAGCCTTCTTTTTTGAAATATTTTATAGAAGTTGTTAAAAAATCCAACAAAGTAACTCCTACCTTGTATGAAATCCAACCTTAAAATGGCAAGCCTCCTTTATCTCTTGATAATGAATACATTGAGAACATCTCATAACCATTCAAAAATTCCTTAGTTGGAAAGTTCACACGTGGAAGACCCCCCTTAGAAGATATCAAAAAGATGTTAACATCAATGGTGTTGAAAGCAGCATTTAATGCAGGACTCATTGATTTTAAACATATTATGATCACACTTTATCATAATTTTTTTTTTATAAACTCTGACTAAGACAAAAGTGGTACATCAATTTTTTTCCAATGAGAGTATTCAAATGGACTAATTAATTCAACCCAGAGAGTAAGACTCCTATTGTTTTAGTCTAGGTTAGTCTACCTCTTCCCCCTATTCATCTTTATAATACGGAATGTCTATTCTCAATTTGTGGAGCAACAGCTAAACCGTTGATGATGGAAAGTGATATTGCCTTATTAGGTAGAACAAGTCTAGCATGGGTATGTTTATAAATTGATCTTAGGAAACCTTTGCTTAAGAGGATATGGAATGCCAATAAAGAAACTGGAAAAAGATTTTGGCAAATGTTTAAATTTGAATATCGTCCTAATTATTGCTTTGACTATGAGAAGAGAGGTCATATGGAAGAAAGATATTTATTCAAGAAGGATAAATCTCTGAAAGATGGAAGAAAGCAGATCACTATAAATGTCCACGAGAAGAAAGAAGTTTCAATCAGACTAGAAACTGCCAAATAATGGGTGCAAAAGACATTCAAGAAAGTTCAAGAAACAAACCCTACAATTCTAAAAGCCATCACCTCTAAACCTTTGCCTTATAATGGTAACCAAGAAATTATCAGTGAAATTATTCAAGATCCAATCATCCCCCCAAAAGACCAGTCAAAAATTACATGTTTCTTCGAAAAAACAACAATTGGAGAAGAACACTAAATTACAGCCTTTATCTGTTAGCATCCCTTGTCATAGGGAGCCTTTTGAAGCTAAGGCTAATCTCGACCGAGATCCAATTACTCCTATACTTGACAACTGTGAGGCAGAGAAAGGAAAAATTGATTTTAGTACAAATGGAGAAGGCAGTCTAGACTTTTCAAAGAATAGTGTTGTGGGCAGATTAGCAGGGAACACAAAAGAGGTGCAAGATAAATTGAAGAAGTTTGATTATCCAATTTTTAAAGGATGAATCAAGAAAATGAAATCCCCAAAATAGGATAATCAAAAGTACACAGGGGTTAAAATAAAATCTCAGAATGTCATAATTTTGAGATCAGGAGCTAAATGTTATATGCCTCAGTTATCTCAATGATTAAGTCAATTAAAAGGCGCTTTAAAGAGAATTAAAAGATTATGTAGAATTCATTTGATTTCAGTCCAAGTCATCATAGATCCAAAAAATTCAATAGAGAATATGGATTCTTTTAAAATTAGATTGGGCTTCAGCCAAGATTTCTCTAATTCGAATAGTAAGATTTGGTGTTTTATCAAAAAGGGTATTCAATATTCTTTAGCTTCATCAATGGATCAATGCCTTAACTTGACTTTTTGCATAAATAACAAAACTGTGCTCACCAGTTTTAAATATACTAAAACATAAAAATTGAGAGAAGAGATATCTAGCACTTTCTTCATCAAAGTTACACAACTGACAGTTGGTTAGTTATTGGAGACTTAAATGTAATTTTAACATTGAAGAAAAAGGTTGGAGGTAATGAAATTAACATGGATGTAGCTTATGAGTTCTTAGAAGATATGGAGAAAAAGGATCTCATTGATCTGGGATATAAGGGTTGAAAGTATACTTGGTTCAACAAGAGAGAAGAGGATAAGATGATAAGATGATTCGATGTAGATAAGACAAAGTCTGTGCTAATACTCTAACTCTGGATTGTGGTTCCATTGACATTCAGGACATTAACAAATCGCATTCTGATGACAATCCCATCCTTATTTCTCTGTCTATTCCTCTTGTTTATAAACCAAGACCATTTAAAGTTATCTAATTTTAGTGTTATAACTCTAACATCAATAATGTCATATCTAAATCTTGGAATTCCATCAACCATCAAAACCCCCTTATAGCCATTACTCTAAAATTCAAAGCTCTGATAAAAGACCTATCTGTATGGAGTAGGTGTTCTTTTGGAGACATTTTTCAAGAAGACAGAAATGTTGAAGATGGCCTCCTAGCTAAGGAATTAGATTTTGATATAGATCCTTTTTAAGCTAATGGAGAGAATCTTTTATTGGATTGGGCTAGAAGCATTCAAAAGTTTGAGATTGAACACACCTTCTAGAGGCAAAAAGCTCATGAAAAATGGCTTAAGGAGGGGGATAAAACATCTTCTTTATTCTTTAAATATACCAAGATTAAGAGAAATCATCTTGGCATTAAAGAAATTAAATATTTAAATGGTAACATCAGATATGAGGAATATGAAATTTAAGAAGATGCAGTAGAGTGGAGTTCTTCAAAAACCAATTTTCTCTAGAAGATGGTGGTATCATTTCTTCAGAAAATTTCTCAACAGTTATTCCAAATCTTATATCTCAATAAGTCAACTCCAAGTTATGTGTTGTTCCTGAACTTGAAGAAATCAAAGAGGTAATTCATCAATTAAGTAGGCAAAGTTATGCTGGTCCAGATGGCTTTCATGGTTTATTTTATGTTAAATTTTAGGACATTATCAATAAGGAGATTGTTGATGTTGTTCAAATTTTTTTCTTGGGAGCTATGATTCCTAAAAATGTGACATCTACCTTAATCACCCTCATTCCCAAAATCACCTTTCCTAAAACCTTTTCCCACTTTAGACCTATAAGCCTTGTCAATTTCCTCAATAATTGTTTATTCAAAATCCTAGTTAATAGACTCAACCTTTGTCTTCCTCAACTTATTTCTCCCAACCAAATAGTATGATTCATTCAAGGGAGAGACATTTTTGAAAATGCTATGCTTTCCTAAGAAATTGTTTCAATGATCAACCAAAAGTATTTTGGAGGTAATGTGGTGCTTAAGTTGGACCTCATAAAATCTTATGACAGAGTTTCCTGGCTTCTTCTCATTCATGTTCTAAGAAAGTTTGTTTTCTCAGAGCAGTGTATAGATATGATTTGGAGGTTAATCTCTAATTGTTGGTTCTGAGTCATAGTCAATGGTAGTCCAAGTGGTTATTTCAAATCCTATAGAGGTCTTAGACAAGGAGATCCTCTATCTCCAAGACTCTTTATCATCATGGCAGAAGCCTGTTCTAAGAACTTGAATAAGGCCATTCCTACATAAAATGGTTATAAAATTCCAATTGGATCTTCAACGTTTAACGATCTAGCTTATGCTGATGACATAATAATATTTTCCTCAAGTACTAAAAAACATTTAAAAACGATCATAGGGATTATTAAGTAATATAAAAGGGCAGCAGGTCAGATAGTTAATAAATCCAATAGCCAATATTTCCTCTCCAAACATATTCCTTCAACCAAAGCCTCAGAAATCAATAATATTATTGGCATTTTTAACCAAAAAAAAATCTAATTTTATACTCGTGTTGTCCTATTTTTGTAGGTAGAAATAGCCTCTAAAGTTTGGTTTTTCTTCAATATATCAATGGGGATTAATTCTTCTGGTTCTATCAGGAAGCGAATGGTATATTGGGGGTTAGGATTCAATAGATTTAAGTACGCATAAATCAAATTAATTCCCCCTCTTATATGTTGGCAGATATGGATCCATAATAAAGCAAAGTTTGACAATGTTCCAATTATTTTTTAGTCCATTATTAGTCTAATTCAAGCTGATTTTTTATTTTTAAATCCTCCTTTGAGAAGAATTTAGATTATTCCCAAGTTGGTCCAACGGTTGTTGCCTGCTAAAGGTACTCTCAAAATTAATGTATGTGGAAGTTCTCTTGGTAATCGAGGTCAAAGTGGAGGTGGAGGTATATAAAGTAATCATTTGGGCAAGGCTTTACGATTTTTCATTCTTACTTTGGGATTAAATCTAGTCTCTAAGAAGAAGAAAAATACCTTATTCAAGATATGAATTTGTATCAAAATTTAAAGGATTGTGATTTAATTATTTAATCTGACTCAAACTTCTGAATTGAAGCTATAAAGGGTACCATTTCATGTCCTTGGAAAATTAAATGGGAAGTGGAGAAAATCAGAATCATTTTGTACCATTTTATGTCCGTAGAAAATTAAATGGGAAGTCGAGAAAATCATAACCTTTCTATCTCTTCTTTCTGTCATAATCCATCACATATATAGAGAAGCAAATATGGAAAGAAATTTCGTAGCTAAATTGGGAAGTGATGAATCTCCTCCAATGTTCTCTGATTAAATAGATGCTTTTCCAAAAGTATTTAGAGGGCTTGTAAAGATGGATAAACTTCAAATTCCTTCTATAAGAAACTTTAAAGTCTAGTTTAGTTTTTCTTTGTCTTGTTTAAGGCCTTATTATTATGTTGCTAGTCTTTTTTCTCTAATTAATTGTAAGCTGTAGTGAGGGCTATTCTCACTTGTATATAAATAAAAATCCAAATTTCCAAAAAATAGTTTTACACAATAACAGTGACCATCCCTATCTTTAATTAAAAAAGGAAAAAAATCCCCTCTCGCAGCTCGTCTGATGTTCATAGGCTGTAAAGGAAATATATCGATCGTCGTCAAGGACATGGAATTGCATGAATGTGTATAGATTGGAGTCATCGACCTATGTTACACAAAACAGGCAAAAGAAATAGCTATACTTGAAGTGATGACATAAAAAATACTACTAGTGCGTGCGATACCAAGAGAATCATGGTCTCAAAGATCATGTTACGAAATGAGAAGGTGTGAGGCACCCATTCCACCCTTTTGGTCTCTCATGGGTAATAAAAAGTTATCCTACTCCTAAAAATATGTGAACATATGTAAAATGTGTAAGAGCATGCTATACATGAAAAAAAGGCAAGGAATGAAAAATTTCTAAACATGTGACAATGTGTCAGGAGTTAAATGTGACAACCTGCCTAATTAAACCTTGGGTGATCAAGTCTTAATTTAATTTAAACAGGTTTCTTAAATGGTTCATTCTTAGCATCACTGCCGAAAACTTTTTAAATTACTAACCACTTAAGTGAAATTAAGCTTGTGCCAAATTTTATCTTCCTTAAACAGAATAAACAACCCGTACGAAACGATACAATTCCGGCAATACTAAAACAAATCGCATAAATAACTGAATACAAATAAAGTCTTACCGAAAACCACGGCCAAGAAAAAACAACTCAACATCCAAAATTAGAATAACTGTAAAAGTAAAGATTGGGCAACATGTCCCAACTGAGAGTACTAAAACTGAGATCATGCACTAGATCTCAAACAGAGAAACGTCTAAACAATCCCTGCAACATCCACACGTGCTGCAGCTCCCAAATCCCTGGAATGAAATCATGTTGGGTGTCCCTGTAGCTGGGCACCTAAAAGGTTTTAAAAAAAATTTACATAGCAGGAGTTAGTACTAAAAAACATTTAAAAATATTTTGCAAGCGGTTATCAAAATTGAGTTATTGATTACACATATTAAGATTTCTCACACTCCCTTGAGCTTCTTCAACTGTCTTCTATAGTGCATGTCTAACGAGGGTACTTAGTTCACCTAGTTATACGACCCCAGTTAACTAGATCAGATAACCCCACTGCATGTACCCCCTCGCTAAGTCCCCATAACATACTCGCAATATTTTAATAATCCGTATTTCATATGCTATAAACGTAGATAACTTACTTACTTCTCGTTATCCTTATCTTGTAATAATTACATCACACTACTTAATTATTACTAAGATATTTTCAATCCATCTCATTATCTACTATCCTAAATCAGTAGATTATACATATGGAATACATTTTATCACGTAACATGTATTAAACATTAGTTATCACTAACATATCCTTTTGACACACATATAGGACTCTTGGCTCGGAATGATTCATCGACCCCAAGTGAGAGTTGGTTCGGAACGGTCCATCCACCCCAAGTATTTATATATATATATATATATATATATATATATATATATATATATATATATATATATATATATATGTATATACACACACACATATTATAGTTCGGGACTCTTTCATCGCGACACCACTTTTAAGGTTTGGTTCGGCATTTTACATCGACCCCAAACATATAGCAACTTTATGTTAGTTCGGAATATCTCATCGACCCTAACATAATTAATTTAGATGAAGTTCTCTTAAACCAAAAATTCATATAATTTAGCAGGTACACACCTGACCTATCAAATCATGCCCGTACGTAATATATTTTACTTATATTCACCGTACTCATTAATTTACAATTTATTTCACTATCATATTTATTCGAGTTTTCACGCAACTCTAAGGGTCCTAGTTACCCCTCCCTTGATTCAGTAGTTAAGCTATCTCTAACCTACTGGTATTTTTTCAGAATTTACTCTCACTCTTTCCATAACTAAATTCTCACATTCCCGACACACGACTCAATCAGTTACCTTCTCGTCGGTCCATTTCTCCAAATTTCGCACTCAATCATTTATGAAGAAATCTCACGGTATACCTACCGGTATCTATTAAGTCCCTTCATAGGTAAAATGTCATCACTAAGGTTCCCATTAAGTGACAATAATTGAAAAGAAATTTATCCACAAAATTCTCTAAAGTACAGTTAGGGTCGATCGATCGATGGGATATGGTCGATCAATCGACTGCTTGATCGATCGACATTCAAGGGTCGATCGATCGATCGAACAGTGATAGACCCAAATCGTCTTCTTCATGCGGGTTACACCATTTTTGTTTCTCCATCTCCCATGATAATTCACCATACTTGCAACTAACAATTTCTAATCATTCCTACATATTCTGGGATGATTACTAACGATCTAAAACAACAAAATCATTACAAATTTTGTCCACATTAACTAAAAATCTTCTTATTATTCAAGAACCCTAAAAATACAATCTTTCCATCTTTTCATCATAAGTCCTGATTTTTAGTTCGATTTAATCATCAATTCTTCTATGATATCAGATTATTTGCAGATCAAAAAACGTTCTACATGAAATCCCTATCAATCATGGATCATATTCAAGTGTTTGCTCCCAAAAATATCATAAAAATCATGTTCTTCCTAAAACTTATATATGGGTATTATAACTCAATTTATTTTGCAAATAACCACTTGACTTATGTTTTGTAAGGTCTGATTTCATGGTTGTTGTTGATGATTGATGATTCTTATCCTGCAATCCTTCTTCCCAACAAGTTGGTAGTGAAATCTCCTTTGAATTCTCCCTACTTCCTTCTTTTGCCTTAGGAAATTGTCTCTCTCTTATCTCTAATGGCTATGGTGTATTTCCCTCCTCTGTAACCCTAGCCTCCAACTCTTATAATCTAACTTAGGGTTCCAAAATTCGTAGGTCTCCTCACCCTTAAATGTAAAGAGACCAAAATGCCCTCGTGTGGTCCCAGTTTAGCCCAAAAATGACCCGACACTCAACTAGTACCCCCGGGTACACTATTTTGACTAATTCGACCCTTTAGAAATCATTTGTGGACTCTAAATTATCTTTTGAGTTTTTTAAAATATGTTTCTCATCTCACCTTCAATTTTGTCTACGGGCGACACTTGGTCGAGATAAACTCAGGTACGTCCATATAAATCGCTAGGCCATACATATCAACTTTCAATATTTACTATTCACATTTAGTAAATTTTTAATTGTCATATTAATCAGTGCCTAACTTTCAATTTATGTCTACTAGCCATAATGATTAATTAATTACTTAATGATCATTATTATTATTACATCACATTAAATTACTTTACTCACGTAATTTAATTATAAACGTATCACATTAAATTACTATTCTCATAAACGTATCACATTAAATTACTCTACTCACATAATTTAAATGAATTGTATTTTCCTTCTCAACTATGCAGAAATAAGGGGTATTACATACTTCCCCCCTTACAAAGGAATTTCGTCCTCGAAATTAAAAAATACCTATAATGAATAATTCTGGATACTGTTTTTGTATATCCTCCTCTCGCTCCCAAGTAGACTCATCCATATTGTGATGTCCCCACTGTACTCGTGCCAAGGGTACCACCTTGGATCGTAGTTTGCGCTCACTATAATCCAGAATAGCCACGGGTCTTTCCTCATACGAGACATCTGGCTGCAAGTCGATCTCCTCCAGTGGAATGTGCTAGAAGTCTCTCTCACTCCTCTTGTATTTCTTCAGCGACGCGACATGGAATACATCGTGTATTGGCTGAAGATGCTCGGGGAGTCCCAATCTATAAGCTACAGATCCCACCCTCTCAATGATAGGAAATGGCCCCATATATCTTGGTGCTAACTTCCCCTTCTTGCCGAACCTCATAATTCCCTTCATAGGAAATACTCGAATTAACACCTGGTCGCCAACATCTAGTTCCACATGTCTCCTACCAGCGTCAGCATAACTCTTCAACCTATCATGAGCTATTCGAATACGTCCTCGAATCAACTCTATTTTGGAAGAAGTCTCCTGTATCATCTCTAGTCTCAATAGCTTGTTATACCCCACCTCTAACCAACATGTGGGTGAACGACAAGGCCTCCCATAATGTGCCTCAAATGGGGCCATACCGATAGTGAATTGGTTAGAGTTGTTATATGAAAATTCTACCAAATGAAGGTATTGCTACCATCCTCCCCCAAAATCTAGGACGCACAACCTCAACATATCCTCTAACATCTGGTTTACCCTTTCAGTCTGATCGTCTGTCTGCGGGTGATACGCCGTACTCAATCGCAAGTCGGTGCCCATGGCCTCCTAAAAACTCTGCCAGAAATGTGACACAAATATTTTGTCTCTGTCAGACACAATATTAATAGGAACTCCATGCATCTTAACGATCTTTGAAATGAATAGCTGCGCATATCGCATCGTATCATAGTCCGTACGAACTGGCAAGAAATGAGCTACCTTAGTCAGCCGATCCACTATCACCCATATAGAATCGTGACCCTTCTGCGATGTTGGTAACCCAGTAATAAAATCCATCGAGATACTCTCCCACTTCCACATGAGAATCTCCAGTTATTGTAGCATCCCCGAAGATCTCTGATGGTCAACTTTTACAAGCTCACATGTAACACACCTTGAGACAAACTCCAAAATGCCTCGTTTCATACCTGACCACCAATATATTCATCGCATGTCCTGGTACATCTTGTCCCCACCTGGATGTACCAAAAACTTTGACCCGTGCGACTCCGTCATTACGGCATGCCTCAAATCATCCTCCTTGGGTACTATCAGTATGACATTAAACCGTAGTCCGCCCTCTGAGCTGATAGAGTGGGGATCCTCCCCATCGGCCAGTAACTATCGTACTTTGTCCTGACAAAATGGGTCTTCGGCCTGTGCCCTGACTACTCGCATAACACTCTCGGGGGTGATAGCTAAAACTGCCACGTATGCTCTAGCTATTTCATCCTCGTATCGAAGTTCACTCCACTTCGCCTTCCAGATTTCTGCCAGTTCTCCGGTAGGCCTTCTGCTTAACGCATCCGCCACCACGTTAGCCTTATCAGGATGATATTGTATATCAAACTGGTAGTCCTTCACAAATTCAAGCCACCTCCTTTGCCTCATATTTAGATCCTTCTGTGTGAAAAGATACTGAAGTGACTTGTGATCCGTGAATAGAGTGAATTGCTCACCTAGAAGATAGTGTTTCCATATCCTCAATGCAAAAACGACCGCTGCTAACTCGAGGTCATGGGTGGGGTAATTCTTCTCATGTGTCTTAAGCTTTCGGGATGCATAAGCTATAGCTTTCTCTTCCTGCTGTAACAAACCCCCAAGCCCCTGTAAGGATGCATCAGTATAGACTCGGTACTCCCTTCCGCTCCTAGGCAAGGCAAGAACGGGTGCTGATGTCAACTTGTCCTTTAGCTCATAAAATTCTAACTGACAACAGTCACTCCATACGAAGGGCACTCCCTTTCGAGTCAGGTTCGTGAAAAAATCGATAATTTTTTATAACCCCTTGATGAAGCGACGATAATAACCGGCCAACCCCAAAAAGCTGTGAATTTCGGTCAGTGTCGTGGGCTGTCCCCACTCCCTCACTGTCGATACCTTACTCGGGTCAACAGAAATGCCGCTGTCGGATACAACGTGGCCTAGGAACTGAACCTCCCGAAGCCAAAATCCACACTTCTCAAATTTAGTGTACAACTGATGGTCCCTTAATGTCTGTAGAACCATTCATAAATGTTCAATGTGTTCCTCCTTCGTCCGAGAGTAGATTAGAATGTAGTCTGTGAATAAAATCACAAATTGGTCCAAAAATTCACTGAATACCATGTTCATGAGATCCATGAATACTGCAGGCGCATTAGTGAGCCCAAATGGCATTACCCTGAACTCGTATGACCCGTACCGCGACAGGAAAACGGTCTTAGGTACATCCTCTTCACGAATGCGCAATTAGTGGTAACCCAACCTCAAATCTATCTTTGAGAAGTATGCAACGCCTATCAATTGATCAAACAAGTCATCAATCCTCGGTAATGAATAGTTATTACGTATCGTCAACTTGTTTAGCTCCCTATAATCTACACACAGATGAAGTGAACCGTCCTTTTTCTTTACAAATCACACCGGCGCACCCCATGGCGATGTACTCCGTCGAATGAAACCCTATATTAAGAGCTGCTGAATCTGTTCTCTCAGCTTTCGCAATTCCGAAGGAGCCATGGGATACAGTGCTCTGGCAATCAATCTCGTCCCCGGTTCTAGGTCAATAACGAACTCTATCTCCCTGCTGAGTGGTAACCCTGGAATCTCCTAAAAGACATCCTCGAAATCCCTCACAACTGGGATTGAGTCTAGAGAAACGACAATCCCATGTGAGGTCTCCTCCTTAATATAATATAAATGAGTGCTCGATCCTCCCTCGGGGAGAGGCATCGCCACAAGGAACATCTCCTGTCCCGAGATGGAAAACACGATAGTCCTCTCATAGAAATCTACCATTGCCCTATAAAGCGCCAACCAATCCATGCCTAGGATAACGTCATAACACTCCATATCCAGGACTAGGAGGTCCGCCGCTAGACTCAATCTTCCGATAATAATGTCCACACCCTTACAAATCGAATGTATAAGGGACCCACTACCCATCGGTGACTCCACACACATAAGATAAGTGTAAACTATCACAAAGAGCATGGCTGCCCGTGCAAATCTAGTGGCAATAAACGAATGTGTCACCCCTATATCAAACAGAATACTACCCTCAAGTCCATGAATAGGAAACATACCCACGAATGCCGGCGGTGCTGGAGGTGTTGGCTGAAATGGAACGTCACAGATGTTGAACACATGCCCGTAGTGCATCTGGACTGGCTACGGGGCCTGTGCTATTGCTGGGGCTAACGGAGCCTGCTGCCCCTGTGGGGAACCTGTGGTTGTGCCCTGTCTTGCTATGCACAATTCCTACTCTTGTGACCTTACTGGCCACAAGTGCAACACTGACCCTGAAGCTGCCTCTGATGTTGGCCCTGTTGTCGCTTACGTTGGCCCTGTCAACCTTGGCCTTGCTGACCTCCACCTTGGTCCTCTTGGCCCTGTCAGCCTTAAGGAACTGGCTGCTGGGGACCCTGCTGGCCCTGTCTGTCAAAGTGATGCCTCCCATGCTTAAACTTCTTGGCAGAGTTCCCCTGTCGGGAATCCTTCCCTAGTTGGCCCACTGTTTGCCGTTGTGGTGTGCTGCTACCACTACTTCCATCCACTTTGCCCGGTTGGCTAGGCTCACCTCTCTTATTTCCCTTCGCATGAAAGCGGTGATCCTGACAGTGTAGTAGAGCGATATTGACGACATCTGTGTAAGTTACCAATACCGAATTGCCTATCAAATGCTGTCTGATTCTCCAGGTCAAGCCAACCATAAATTTTGACTTCTTCTGCTCCTCATTGCTCACCTCATTTGGCACAAAGTTATCCAAGAAGGTACAATCCTCCTCATAATCAGCTACTGAGCAATCACCCTGATCCACTTCGCTGAATTTCTTCCTCATCTCTGAATCTACTACTGGAGGAAAATACTTGCGGTCAAACTACACCCAAAACTCAGAAATTGCCATTGTGTCCATTTCCTCGGTGGTGGTAACTGACTCCCACCACTGAAAGGCCGCTCCTGACATACAGAAAGTGGCTAGCATTTCTTTCTGTACCCCAGTGCACTCTAGCATGCGCAAGTGGCGGTGGTTATTTTTCTTCCAGTTGTACGCCTCCACTACATCGGTACTACCCTGGAACTAGGATGGATGCCCTGTCTGAAATGTCTCTCTGACTCGTTGCTAAGTAAATGGGCCTGCTGGGGCCTGAACTACCGGTGCCACAGGAGGTGGTACTTGGGGCTGAGGAAAATGGGGTGCCATAGCCCTCATCGCTGTCTCGACTGCCTGTGCCACTATCACTGCAACCTGAGTAGTGGAAATTAACTCAGGTGGGGGCGGTGGCAGCGAAACCTGTGGCTCCTGATGAGCCTCCCTCACCTCATCTCTAGCTTTGGCCCTCTCCGCTCGCTGCCTCCTCGGTGGCATCTGAAATAAGATCAAATTGTATAAGTACACAGTTTATACAAAATTTTAAGAGCAGATGTACGATAATCCAAAAGCAGAAAGTGAATCAACAGTCCTAATAGTAGGGCTCTAATACAACCAGACGTTACGCTGAAACACAGTAAGCCATACAGATCCTATGGACACTAGAACCTGATGCTCTGATACCATCTGTGACACCCTGCCTAATTAAACATTGGGTGATCAAGCCTAAATTTAATTTAAACAGGTTTCTTAAATGGTTCATTCTTAGCATCACTGCTGAAAACGTTTTAAATTACTAACCACTTAAGTGAAATTAATCTAGTGCCAAATTTTATCTTCCTTAAGCAGAATAAACAACCCATACGAAACGATACAATTCCAGCAATACTAAAATAATTTGCATAAATAACTGAATACAAATAAAGTCTTGCCGAAAACCACGTCCAAGAAAAAAAAAACTCAACATCCAAAATGAGAATAACTGTAAAAGTAAAGATTGGACAACTTGTCCCAAGTAAGAGTACTAAAACTGAGATCCTGCACTAGATCTGAAAAAGAAAAATGTCTAAACAATCCCTGCAACATCCACACGTGCTGTAGCTCCCAAATCCCTGGAATGAAATCATGCTGGGTGTCCCTGTGGCTGGACACCTAAAAGGTTTTTAAAAAAATTTACATAGCAAGAGTTAGTACTAAAAAACATTTAAACATATTTTGCAAGAAGTTATCACAATTCAGATATTAATTACACATATTAAGATTTCGCACACTCCCTTGAGCTTCCTCAACTCTCTTCTATAGTGAATGTGTAATGAGGGTACTTAGTTCACCTATTTATACTACCCCAGTTAACTAGATCAGAATACCCCACTGCATGTACACCCTCGCTAGGTCCCCATAACATACTCGCAATATTTTAATAAATCATATTTCATATGCCATAAACGTAGATAACTTACTTACTTCTCATTATCCTTATGTTGTAATAATTACACCACACTACTTAATTATTACTAAGATATTTTTAATCCATCTCATTATCTACTATCCTAAATCAGTAGATTATACATATGGAATACATTTTATCACGCAACATGTATTAAATATTAGTTATCACTAACATATCCTTTTTACACACATAAAGGACTCTTGGTTCAGAATGATTCATCGATCCCAAGTGAGAGTTGGTTCGGAATGATCCATCGACACCAACTATTTATATATATATACACATATTCTGGTTCGGGACTCTTTCATCGCGACACCAGTTTTAAGGTTTGGTTCGGTATTTTACATCGACCCAAATATATAGTAACTTTATGTTGGTTCGGAATATCTCATCGACCCTAACATAATTAATTTAGGAATAGTTATTTTAACCCAAAAATTCATATAATTTAGTAGGTACACACTCGACCTATCAAATCATGCACGTACGTAATATATTTTACTTATATTCACCGTACTCATTAATTTAAAATTTATTTAACTATCATATTTATTCGAGTATTCACACAACTCTAAGGGTCCTAGTTACCCCTCCCTTGATTCTGTAGTTAAACTATCTCTAACCTACTAGTATTTTTCCGGAATTTACTCTCACTCTTTTCGTAACTAAATTCTCACATTCCCGAGACACGACTCAATAGTTTACCGTCCTGTCAGTCCATTTCTTCGAATTTTACACTCAATCATTTATGAAGAAATCTCACGGTACATCTATTGGTATCTATTAAGTCCCTTCATAGGTAGAATGTCATCACTAAGGTTCCCATTAAGTGACAAGAATTGAAAAGAAATTTATCCATAAAATTCTCTAAAGTACAGCCAAGGTCGATCGATCGATGGGATATGGTCAATCGATCGACTGCTCGATCGATCGACATTCAAGGGTCGATCGATCGATCGAGAAGTGATAGACCCAAATCGTCTTCTTCATGCGGGTTACACCATTTTTGTTTCTCCATCTCCCATGATAATTCACCATACTTGCAACTAACAATTTCTAATCATTCCTACATATTCTGGGATGATTACTAACGATCTAAAACAACAAAATCATTACAAATTTCGTCCACATTAACTAAAAATCTTCTTATTATTCAAGAACCCTAAAAATACAATCTTTCCATCTTTTCATCATAAGTCCTGATTTTTAGTTCGATTTAATCATCAATTCTTCTATGATATCAGATTATTTGGAGATCAAAAAACGTTCTACATGAAATCCCTATCAATCATGGATCATATTCAAGTGTTTGCTCCCAAAAATATCATAAAAATCATGTTCTTCCTAAAACTTATATATGGGTATTATAACTCAATTTATTTTGCAAATAACCACTTGACTTATGTTTTGTAAGGTCTGATTTCATGGTTGTTGTTGATGATTGATGATTCTTATCCTTCAATCCTTCTTCCCAACAAGTTGGTAGTGAAATCTCCTTTGAATTCTCCCTACTTCCTTCTTTTGCCCTAGGGAATTGTTTCCCTCTTCTCTCTAATGGCTATGGTGTATTTCCCTCCTCTCTAATTCTAGCCTCCAACTCTTATAATCTGACTTAGGGTTCCAAAATTCGTAGGTCTCCTCACCCTTAAATGTAAAGAGACCAAAATGCCCTCGTATGGTCCCGGTTTACCCCAAAAATGACCCGACACTCAATTAGTACCTCCTGGTATACTATTTTGACTAATTCGACCCTTTCGAAATCATTTGTGGACTCTAAATTATCTTTTGAGTTTCTTAAAATATGTTTCTCATCTCACCTTCAATTTTGTCTACGCGCGACACTTGGTCGAGATAAATTCAGGTACGTCCATATAAATCGCTAGGACGTACATATCAACTTTCAATATTTACTATTCACATTTAGTAAATTTTTAATCGTCATATTAATCAGTGCCTAACTTTCGATTTATGTCTAATAGCCATAATGATTAATTAATTACTTAATAATCATTATTATGATTACATCACATTAAATTACTCTACTCACATAATTTAATCATAAACGTATCACATTAAATTACTCTACTCACGTAATTTAAATGAAACGTATTTTCCATCTTAACTATGCAGAAATACAGGGTATTACATTAAATCATCGTGTCTATGTCATGGGGAAGATGAGAATGAATCGTTCTAAGAAGAAAGACTAAAAGAAAGTAAAAATGAAGAGATAGACAAAATATGAGACATGCGTCGAATCGTGATTCACCATGGAAGAGTGAATACGCATGTCAACAAAACTGCTAAAAAGATAATAAAATAAGTAAAAGTGGCTAAACTCTGAGCGATGCATCCGATCATAACTAAATATGATCAAGTGAGTACGCATGCAATATGACCACTAAAAGTGATAAAATAAGTAAGAATGTCAAAACTATGAGCGATGCACTGGATCATAATTCACCATGAGAAAGTGAGTATGCATGTCAATGAGATCTCTAAAATGTAATAAAATAAGTAAAAGAGGACAAGGGAGTAATATATGTAAAGTATATAAGTAGAATATTATTAAAATAAAATGAAATAAGTAAATGAGGACTCAAATCCAAAAATAGTTTTAGGACACCAACATAGCCAAAAATGACATCAAAGTCCACATAGTTCAGGTGGAGAAAAAGGTGGGATCTAACACATAATCCAAAATTAGAGATTCTGTTTTTAGTTTATGAATGTAACGTATGAAATATGATGAAAATGTGTAAAAAAAGTGAGAAAACTTTAATTTTGGGATTTATGGGATAAAGCATTTTTTTGGGTTTCTTAATTTATGAAAAATTGTTTTGAAAGTACTATGTAATAACAAAAATGAATTTAATGGTGGGTGAGAACAAATTTTAAATAAGAAATGTTGTAAAATTAACAAAATATGTAATGTAGAAACAAATTGGCTTAGTTGATTGAAGAGTATTTGGTCGTTTAAATGTTTGAATTCTGATTTTTGAAGGTTTTAAAATCTGATTTTTTCGTGCAAAGGATAGTGGTGGGGTGATGGTAAATGATGGAAAGTGGTGAGGTGAGATGTATTGTATGAGAATGTTTTGGAAGTGATGTAATTGGACTGTCGCACAAATTATGAGGATGAAGCATCTTTAATAGTGAGGTGGGGGTCTCCTTAAATATGAAACCCCATATTGTCAAGATGACAATGCTTCCCCTACGGTGTATGTCAGCCAACTTATTTGTTGCCCAGCCTGCTAGCAGGGTCGCCAGACTTGGCATCTATGTACTGTCCCACTTGGAAACCGACAGGGGGGAGGGGGTGTGGCAATTAGAAGGCATAAATGGATTTCTTTAGTAAAATGGTCGTAAAACGCAAATTGCAAGTCAGCTTTGCGTATGTTTGAAAATATTGGAAAAAGGATTCAGATCTCTATAATAGTGTGTTGACATACTCTCGGATCCGACAGTTTATCAAAATCAAATAGGTTCTGTAGAGAATAAAAATGTCCTCTGGTTTGGACTTGTAGGAGGACCGAGGGTTCGAGACTATAAGGGACTTTGTTTGGGCCTTATGGAGGTGTATGGGAGTATTTGATTAGGGTGTCTACACACACATTCCTCATGACCAAAGATCAATACAAGTGATATATAATAGTTTATAACTGCATCCTTTGACTGGCGGTGAGACTAGAATAAGGATTCGGTGCTCCAATAATCATGAGCACCTGAAACGTGAGTTCACTTGCGATGGGTTAGGCCCACCGCAAGCTAACAAAGCTACGCAACCCAAAAAACATTATGTAAATAAATAATAAACCCACAATTTTTAATCTTACATAAATCCCATTATGTGAAGATTTCACAGCGTCTGTTAATAAATAACTAGAATTTCCCAAATTTAATAACTTGATTATTATTTAAATAGCGTGATTGTGGCTGCCTCCCACTCCCCATAGATGTAAGTAGTCCAACGACATGCTTGTACAAGAATATTAAATATATCCCATCATAAAAAAGATAAAACTCCACCACATACACCACAAACTCATCATCAAATGTAAATCCAACCTTAACCATATAGACCCCAAACACATCATCACATATAAATCAAGCCTGCATCATATACACCCCAAAAACACTCCATCAAAAACATAATATTCAACCATGGCCATCCATACTAGATCATGCACAAATAAACATGATGTTCACTCCCGGTACTCTACAAATATTAGTACTAACATTACTAATCAATTTACCCACGTTTTATTATGGAATTTGTCATAATTATCTAATTCTCTTATTTCTTTAATTTCCATTTATTCTCTTACTATATTTCATTTTTCACTATCTAAAACCTTTTATTATCATTACATAATGACATATTTATCTTAAAACGGGATATTTGTAAGCATACGTAATTCGTTTGGATTATGCATGAAGTCTAGTAGAAATCTTTGTAAGTTAATTTGGGGAATTTTCCTTTTCCTTTTAATCCTTTAGTACATTATTTATCCACTAAGTTATGACATATGAGGAATATGAAAATTTCAATTTTTCATTATCAATAATAAAGGGAAGTACCAAAAAGTATATAAGTCCTACATATTAGAACAAGACGTTGAATTATAATTTTTCTAATAACATGCATTTGATCTTAGTAACAACATTCATAAATTTTTCAAAGTTCAATAAAATTCTCATTTCCTATTCAAATTTACTTAAGGTTTTACTTAATTAACTTAAACGTATGAATAAAATAAATCTAGAACTACTATGAAATACATGTTTTTTCTCAATACTATCTTTCAATAATTCTATCGAAATCTAGAAAAATTATAACTAATTATTATAAAAAAACTATTATCTTTATTATTCATAAAATTACATATACGATATTATCTATATTTGATCTTCATCATGTGAACTAGGATTAGAATGAAATTATAACTAAAATACATAAAAGGGGTGTAGATTTCTAACTTTATTTTAGATATAGATTCTAAAATGATGACAATTATGGTACCAGATTTCTCTATATAAAATATCTAACTTTAAAAATTAAATATAAGCAAAAATTTGAGTCGGGTCCATGATTTGTGTTTTTCAAGATTGCTACGAGTAAGTTTTTGAAAATGGGGTTGAAAATAAAAACCAAAACTCTCAACACCCTAAACCAAGCTTCGAGCCTCTATAGAAACCTAACACCCCACTATAGGGGCCCCAAGGGTAGCCATAGAGGCCTAAGCCCCTCATTCTCTCTCCCTTTTGTCTATTCTTTCATTTTCTCATTCTTTTTTATCTTTTCTTCCCGATTTTTCTCAGCCAGCAATATATATATATATATATATATATATATATATATATATATATATCCCTTCATATTGATTTAAAATAGATCCCATGCTCTATTTAATTACCCTTTTTTACCTTTAAGTTGAAAGTTTAATGAAACAAAACCCTCTTTTATCCCTTTAATTATTATAAGATATCCATAAATCGTATAAATTTATATTGTGTAAGGACATGATTTTATAAATGTCCGTTAACAATTAAGTATGTCGTATACCGCTACAACCGTCGAAAAATTATTCAAGATCATACGTACATCAAGACGGATTCGAATATTAAGCTTCTTCAACATTCAAACCTCTGCAAGGTTAATTTCAGTGAGAAAGTATTTAATTCCCTTTACGGTTCACTTGAAAGTGTTGGGATATTTTTTAAAAGAGGTTTTGAAACGTTTCCAAAATATTTGCTAAGTGTTGAGGCGTTGTTTTTCCTCAAAATAAATTTTCCAAGATTTAAAGATAAATTTTTTAAATAAAAAATGAATTTATTTTTAGCTCCTTTTCATTCAAGCGACGACCTTCTATCGCTCGAAGCTGTCGTTCAAAAGACATACGCTTATGGTTTGAATGACATCATATATTGTTCGAGCGACGCGCCGCCTTAACATTTTTATAAATAGCTCATTAAACGAGTATGTTTTCTAGAGGAGACCTGAGTTTTACACACTACGAAAAATTGCAAACTACAAAAATGTTTTGTCTTCTCCTTTAAAGTTTTAATCCTTATTTTCAATTCAGAAAACATCCCAATATTCATGTGAATTGTTTTGGAACCCAGGATACAATCTTGTGAAGTTTTCTTTGTAAAAAGGATCCCTATTGCTTATATAGGTGCCACTTAATTGAGGTACTAGGCTGACGACTGCGTGTCATATGGAGTAATCGTGGGTGTTCCTGGGCTTACTGGACTTTGTGTCCTGGTGGAACTTTTGCAGTCGATTAATTATTGTTTTAAGAACCGCGTGTTCTTATGGGTTTTCTTCGGATAACTCATTGTTGATTTCGCTGGTAATCTTGTAAGTTGTAAATTGCAAATTATTAGTGAAATTAAGGTTTTTTCCCTTCGGGGATTTTTTCTGAAAATTAGTTTCCTTTGCATGCTTCTTATAATTTTATAATTTCAAATCACTTAGATGCATGAGTTAGGGTTTAACTAAAATTTGGGATAAATTGAATTAAGTCAATTTGAAGTCACTTGAAATTTTCCTCTGCACTAAACATGTTTACAAATTGATATAAAATCTTATTTAAGTAGATTATCGCATTCTCAAATTGCTATCAGAGCGGGTTGCACTAAGTTATTATGTTTTGATCCAAATTTTCTTAAGTATGACTTTTGGTGGTATTGATTATTTTAGATGTCAACTCTTTGAAAGGTCTATTTAGAAAGTTCACATGGATTCTTGTTTTAAATCATCCGTCGAAAATAACTGTGAGAGGTGTCTTGGTTTTTAGGGAATTAGTCAAATGGTGGATGAGTGTCCCACTAATATAAGGAAGATTTTAGTAAAGCAACATGTCATGTTTCTTCACTTAGTGATAGTGATTCTGAAAATGAAGTTTTTTATGCTTTTAAGTGGGAGCTTCCCACCCCAGTGACTAGTGATGACAGTGAGGAGGAAGAGGAAGAGTTGAGTGACTTCCAAGTTTCGTACGATAACCTGTATGTGGAATCTGTAAATTTAAAGAAGTCAAACTTGAAACTAGAAGATAAATTGAAAAAATGTGCCTTGGTTAAGAATAACATGAATGCCATAGTTAAGGATCTTAGGACACAGGAGAAGAAGCTTAGAGATAAGTTAGGTTATGTCTAGGGTGAGAGAGATAGTTTTAGAGGGTTGATGGAGACTATGAAAAATTAGCATATAGAGTTTGCGAATTATAGATGTGTACTTAAGTCAAGGAAAGGTGAGCTTGAGAAAAGTTTAAGAGAGACATGTAAGGCGAATTTTGATTTGGAGTCTAGGTCAAAAAAGTTATATAAGATGCTAGACACTGTCCAAATAAGGTAGGATAATTGTGGTATAGGCTTCGATGATACAGTTACACCCATTTCCAAAGTCACCCCACACGTGTGGGAGTGCCTCCTATGATTATGAGGAGAAATAACCTAGAGTTATTAGGAGAGATCCACCTAGGGATTTTAGGAGAGAGCCACCTAGAAACTTTAGGAGAGGGTTATCTTTAGGTAAAATTTACCACCTGATTTACACTTGCACACACTGCGGTAGGTAAGGTCATCTTAGGCGATTTTGTTATAAACTTTAAAATACTCTAAGGAAATTTAATAGGAGAACAAATTCGATTCCCAACCTCCCCTATTGTTACAGGTATGTTTGGGTTAGGAAATCGAATTTAGAGGCTTTTTGATTAATTGTTCATGACACTTGTTTGATTTCACGTGATTCACCTCGTGTTAGATCTCTCGGTTTATTGTGTTTAATTGTTTGTCATACGCTAGTTGTGTTTCATGATATATTCTTGCTAGTGTTATGACATGTGTACTTTTTGTACTCAATTTTTGGTTTTGATAAAATTTTGAAAAATACAAAAAGATTTTCATTTTTGTAGAAAAATATAAAAGGATTTTATTTTCATAAAAAATTTTGAAAGAGACAAAAAAGAGTTTTGTATTTTGTTTTTACACCCTATATGAATGGACATTTAGGATGGCCGAGTCACAATTTCATTCCATATCCATGTGATGATTTGATAGTTTTTTTATATGCGTTATCATTTCATTCATGTTCTTTAGAATGTTTGGAGTCATTGAGATGTGATTAGTTGTTACTACCTACATGTTTGACTCATAAGTTACTTTGATGCACTCTTGCACAGATTTGTTTCATTATCATACTTGGTTATCACATATTGATCAGAGTGTTGTCATCTCAATTCTATCTTTAAAATGAACCATATGCAATACAACCTGACAATGGAAGTAGTGCATGTAAAAATCATTTACCGCGATGAATTTAATTTCAACAAAAATGATGAGTGAATCATGGGAAGGGGCTGCAAGATTTCAAAATTAACTCGTCGTGAAAGCCACCGTTTAAAATTGCCCAAAAAAATTTAAGGGGAATAAAAACATAAGTATGCCAAAAAGGGGCCACCTCAAAACAAAAATATAATGATTATTATTTATGTGGGAGTTTGGAGGGAAATAAATGAAAATCAGGTTTGCACATTCTAACAGCGTCATGAAAAAGCATTCATAATTTAAGACGTTATTGGTGTGGGAATCAGTCAAGACTTTAATGTGTTGATGGATTGAGTCGATGTCATTTAAATTCAAAACTTTCAACACCTTGGGAAGATTTTGAGATTCATTCGTTAGGAGTAGACATATGCATCGTGAACATATGTTATGATTGATTGCATTGATTTCCTATTGAATATGTTCGCACTCATTTATTCTGTATCCATGATTTGGTCGTCTTAGTGTAAATTCATGGTGCGTGATTTTTGTAAAATTATTTTTTTGCATTTTTGTATGAAAATTGAAAATCAAAAATAGTTTGTGGAAAGATTTTGAGTTACTCTTTCCATGAGTGCAATTTTATCCATATTTTCTATGCATTTTTATTATGACAACTCCATGTTTATTTTATTTATTCGTTTCCTTGTCTATTTCGGTCAAATAAAAAGGGGGAGAACGAATTATGGGGGAGTTTTTTCATTATGGGGGAGATTTGATTATATAAATTGATTTATTCGAATATCATTTCAAACTCTATGGTTCACGAAGGTATTTGGTATTTCTCATGTTTATAGGTACAAAGATTGAAGATAAATATTTTCCACACCCTAATGAGAAAAGCTAATAGATTTGAAGATTTGAAGTTGAAGATTTTAAAGAAAACTTTGAGACTAGCATTTTTTATACCTTTTAAGTTTTGGGTTCATGGGAGGGTATTAGATTTTTATAGGCATATATCTATTGATAATTTGGATGTTTTTATTTTGGAACAGCATAGACATAGGGGAGATTTGTAAGGACATGCTTTAATAAATGTCCGTTCAAAAATAAGTATGTCATATACTGCTACAACCATTGAAGAATTGTTCAAGATCATACATACATCAAGACAGATCCGAATATCAAGCTTCTTCAACATTCAATCCTCTGCAAGGTTAATTTCGATGAAAAATTATTTAAGTCCCTTTACGATTGACTTGAAAGTGTTGGGATATTTTTTAAAAGAGGTTTTGAAAAGTTCTCAAAATATTTTATAAGTGCTAAGGCGTTGTTTTTCATCAAAATAAATTTTCCAAGATTTAAAAACGAATTTTTGAAATAAAAAATAAATTTATTTTTCATGCTTTTTTGTTCGAGCGACACCTAGCTCGTTCTAGCGATAGTCTTTGGTCACGTGAATCTGTCGTTCAAACAACATACGCTTCTGGTTCGAACGATATCATATTTCATTCGAGTGACACGTCGCCTTAACATTTTTATAAATAGCTCATTAAACGAGTATGTTTTCTAGAGGAGACATGAGTTTTACACAGTACAAAAAATTGCAAACTGCAAAAACGTTTTTGTCTTCTACTTTTAGGTTTTAATCATTGTTTTCAATTCACAAAACATCCCAATCTTCATGTGAATTGTTTTGGAACCCAAGATACAATCCTGTCAAATTTTTATCTTGTACAAATGATCTCTACTATTGATAATTGTGCCACTTGATTGAGGTACTGGGATGACGACTACATGTCATAGGGAGTACTCGTGGGTGCTTTTGGGATAACTAGACTGCGCGTCCTCGTGGATCTTCTACAGTCGATTCATTATTTTTGAAGAACCGCGTGTTCTTGTGGGTTTTCTACGGATAACTCAATGATGAATCGTTGGTAATCTTGTAAGTTGTCAATTGCAAATTATTAGTGAAATAAAGGTTTTTGCCCTTCGGGAACTTTTTCTTGAAAATTAGTTTCCTTTGCATACTTCTTATATTTTCTGATTTCAAATCATTTAGATGCATGAGTTAGGGTTTAACTAAAATTTGGGATAAATTAAATTAAATGAATTTGAAACCACTTGAAATTTTTGGCTACACTGCACATGTTTAATTATTGATATCAAAGGTTATTTAAGAAGATCACCGCATTCTCAAATTGTTATCCGAGCGGGTTGCACCAAGTTATTATGTTTTGATCCAAATTTTCTTAAGTATGGCTTTTGGTGGTATTGATGATTTTAGATGTCAACTTTTTGAAAGGTCTAGTTGGAATGTTCACACGAATTCTTGTTTTAAATCATCCGTAAAAAATGACTCTGAGAGGTGTCTTGGTTGTGAGGGAATTGGTCATATGGTAGATGAGTGTCCCACTAATTTAAAGAGGATTTTTAATTAACCCACATCTCATGTTTCCGCACTTAGTGATAGTGATTCTGAAAACGAAGTTTTTTTATGCTGCTAAGCGAGAGCTTCCCATTTCTGTGACTGGTGATAAGAGTGAAAGTGAGGAGAGTGAGGAGGAAGAGGAAGAGTTGACTGAGTTGCAAATTTCCTACACTAACATGTATATGGAATCTGTAAAGTTAAAGAAGGCAAACTTGAAACTAGAAGCTAAATTGAGAAAACGTGCCTTAGATAAGAATAACATGAATGCTTTAATTATGGATCTTAGGACACGTTAGGAGATGCTTAGAGATAAGTTAGGTTATGTCGAGGATGAGAGAGACAGTCTTAGAGGGTTGATGAAGACTATGAAAAAGGGGCTTTTAGAGTTTGAGGATTCTAAACGTGTACTTGAGTCAATGATAGGTGAGCTTGAGAAAAATTTAAGGGAGACGAGTAAGGTGAAGTTTGATTTGGCGGTGAGGTTAGGAAAGTTAGATAAGATGCTTGGAACTGTCCAAATCATAGAGGATGAGTGTGGCATAGGCTTCGATGATAGTGTTGCACCCATTTCCAAATCCAACCCCACACGTGTGAGAGTGCCTCCTAGGATTATGAAGAGAGAAGCACCTAAATTTATTATGAGAGCCACCTAGGTATTTTATGAGAGCGCCACCTAGAAACTTTAGGAGAGGGTTATGTTTAGGTAACACTCATCGCCCGATTTATACTTGCACACACTGCGGTAGGCAAGGTCATCTTAGTCATTTCTATTATAAACTTTAAAATACTCCTAGGAAGTTTAATAAGAGAATAAATTTGATTCCCAAAACCCCCACATGTCGTTACAAATCTGTTTAGGTTAGGAAATTGGATTTAGAGGCTTTTGGATTAATTGTTCATGACTCTTGTTTGATTTTACGTGATTCAACTCATGTTAGATCTCTCAGTTGATTGTGTTTGATTGTTTTTCTTACGCTAGTTGTGTTTCATGATATATTCTTGCTAGTGTTATGACGTGTGTACGTTTTGTACTAAATTTTTGGGTTTGATAAAATTTTGAAAAATACAAAAAGATTTTCATTTTTTTTTTGAAAAAAATACAAAAAGATTTTATTTTCATAAAAAAACTTGAAAAAGACAAAAAGAGTTTTGTATTTTTTTTTACACCTTATATGAATGGACATTTAGGATGACCGAGTCATAATTTCATTCGATATCCATGTGGTGATTTGATCGTGTTTTAATATGCGCCATCATTCCATTCTTGTGCTTTACAATGTTTGGGGTCTTTCAGATGTGATTCGTTGTTACTACCAACATGTTTGAGTCATAAGTTTCTTTAATGCAAACGTGCACGGATTTGTTTGATTATTGTACTTGTTTATCACATATTCGTCGAAGTGTTGTCATCTTAACTTTGTCTTTAAAATGAACCATATGCTATAAAACATGACAATGGAAGTAGTGCATGTAAAAGCCGTTTACTGTGAGGAATTTAATTGTAAAATAAATGATGAGTGAATCTTGGGAAAGGGCTGCGACAATTCAAAATTAACTCGTCGTGAAAGCCACCATTTAAAAGAGCCCGTAAAAAAATAAAGGCAGTAAAAAGATAAATATGTCAAAAAGGGGCCACCTCAAAATAAAAATATAATGATTATTATTTATTAGGGAGTTTGGAGGAAAAGAAATGAAAAACGAGTTTACACGTCCTAACAGTGTCATGAAAAATCATTCATAGTTTTAGACGTGATCGGTGTGAGAATCATTATTGACTTTGTTATGCTAATGGAATGAGCCGATGCCATTTAAATTCAACACTTTCAACACCTAAGGACGATTTTGAGATCCATTCATTAGGAGTAGACATATGCAGCGTGCATATATGTTATGATCGATTGCGTTGATTTGCCTATTGAATATGTTCACAACCATTGGTTCCGTATCCATGATTTGGTTGTCTTTGTGTAAATTCATGGTGTGTGATTTTTGTAAAATTATTTTTTTACATTTTTGTATGAAAACTTAAAATCAAAAATAGTTTGTGAAGAGATTTTGAGTTACTCTTTGCATGAGCGTAGTTTGATCCATATTTTCTATGCATTTTTGTTGTGACAACTCCAAGTTTATTTTGTTTATTCATTTCCTGGTCTATTTCGGTCAAATAAATAGGGGGAGAACAAATTATGGGGGAGTTTTAGCATTATGGGGGAGATTTGATTATCTTGATTGATTTATTCTTATATCATTTCAAACTCGATTGGTTCACGAAGGTATTTTCTTTGTCTCATGTGTGTAGGTACAAAGATTGAAGATCAATATTTTGCACACCATGATGAGAAAAGCTTAAAGATTTGAATATTTGAAGTTGAAGATTTTTATGAAAGGTTTGAGACTAGCATTTTTTATACGTTTTCAGTTTTGAGTTTATGATAGGTTATTAGATTTTTATAGGCATTTATGTTTTGATAATTTGGACGTTTTTATTTTGTACCGGCATAGACATAGGGGAGATTTGTAAGGACATAATTTTATAAATATCCGTTAACAATAAGTATGTCGTATACCGCTACAATGATCGAAGAATTGTTCAAGATCATACACAAATCAAGACGGATCTGAATATCAAGATTCTTCAACATTCAAACCCCTGCAAGGTTAGTTTCAGGGAGAAAGTATTTAATTCCCTTTATGGTTCACTTAAAAGTGTTGAGGCATTGTTTTTGGTCAAAATAAATTTTTCAAGATTTAAAGATGAATTTTTGAAATTAAAAAAAAAGTTATTTTCGAGTTTTTTCGTTCGAGCGACACCTGCCTTGTTCGAGCGACAACCTTCCATCTCGCGAAGCTGTCGTTCAAATGACGTACACTTCTGGCTTGTACGACATCATATTCCATTCGAACGACGCACCACCTTAACGTTTTTATAAATAGCTCATTAAACGAGTATGTTTTCTAAAGGAGACCAGAGTTTTACACAATACAAAAAACATCAAACTGGAAAAACATTTTTGTCTTCTGCTTTAAAGTTTTAATCCTTGTTTTCAATTCACAAAACATCCCAATATTCATGTGAATTATTTTGGAACCTAAGATACAATCTTATTGAAGTTTTTCTTGTAAATAGGATATGTACTACTGGTATAGGTGCCACTTGATTGAGGTACTAGGCTGACGACTACGTCTCATACGGAGTAATCGTGGGTGTTCCTGGGCTAACTGGACTACGCGTCATGTTGGATCTTCTGCTGTCAATTCATTGTTGTTTCAAGAACCGCGTGTTCTTCTGGGTTTTCTGTGGACAACTCATTGTTGATTTAGCTGGTAATCTTGTATGTTGAAAATTGTAAATTATTAGTGAAATAATGGTTTTTACCCTTCGGGGATATTTTCCTGAAAATTAGTTTCCTTTGCATGCTTCTTATATTTTATGATTTTAAATCACTTAGATGCATGAGTTAGGGTTTAACTAAAATTTATGATAAATTGAATTAAGTCAATTTGGAATCACTTGAAATTTCCTGCTGCACTACACATGCTTACACATTGATATCAAAGCTTATTTAAGAAGATCACCGCATCTCGACTCTTTGAATCTCATTTTTTATCAAAATAAACTACTTCTCAACCTAATCTCCATGTTGTTCAATTTACAATAAGTTCTGTAATTATTATGAAATAAATTTAAAATCCTAAAAATTCGTGTAAATCATAACTGTGTTATTTATATCAATATCTTGAAATAATAATTCATTAGTAATGATTTAATGATTTATTTTTTTTCTTTTCTCAAGATATTTATACAATTTATTTAACTATTTCTTTATTAAAAAATACGATATATTACACTCTTCCACCTAGTAAAAAGAATGTTGTCATTATGATAGGAATGAATCTACCATCAACTAACATGTAAATATAACATAATTTGTCACAACCGTAAATTACGATAATTCAATAATAAAGTAAATATCCCATCATACAAGACACAATATGTAAGAACTATTTTTCTAGGATTGTTCATAGCATAGCTTTAGGCTAGTTTGACGTATCCCGTTATAAATCATCACGCACCGAGAAGATAAATCGAACTCAAGAATCTCCAAGTTTGAAGACTTCCCGACATCCCGATGAGGTATTAAACGATTTAGAGTTGAATTAATTCTTCGAATTATAATTGATATGTTTACTTTTGATAAAAAATGAACAGGGTTTTTTATTTCGAAAAAGGAAAATGTTTTATGTTTTCAAAATCAGTTTGGAACTTAATTTTTCGAAAATATATTTTCTGAGTTTACTGTAGGAGGAGTTTTTTTACAACAATTTTTATTTTATTTATGTCATTCAAATGACATCCCAATGTGCTTCAAATGACATCTTAAGGCCGTTAGATCATCGTTTTTAGTTTGGATCAATTTTGAATAAAATGACATGCTACGAGTTTGGTTTTGTTTAGATCGTTAGTAACGAGAAGACATCTCGTTCGATTGACATGTCTGTGTCGTTAGAACGACGTATTGATCTCGTTCTGACAATTTCACTGCCTTAAAGTTCTAATAAATACATGTTTCTTGATTCGAAATATTTAAGACTTTTATAAAAACGTAACTGCATATCTGTTACAAAAGTTCTTTATGTTTTTTGTTAAAAAATACTCTTATAATTCACAACTAAATATCCTGCAATATTTTTCTTATGAAATAGTTTAGAACCCTAGAAAGTTGTGTATCTTTGCGTACACCATTTATGGAGAGGATCTTCATTACTAACTTGTGATACCTGTGGGGATTCACTACTGAAAAAGAATGCTGAGGCCGATGGAGGTATACTGTCCATTATGGTTCTTGAGGAAATCATTGTTGATTTGAAGGCTATGGTCTTTGTGAGTCTCTGAGAAAATTCATTGTTGTATTTTACTTGTAAGTTTTTAAGTTGCGTTTTGCAAGTTATTAGTTGAATAAAAGGTTTTTGACCTGTGGGAATATTTTCCTAAAACTTGGCCTTATCATATTAGCATGTTTGATTTATCCGTTTTATCACCATAGATGCATGAATAGGATAAAAAGGTAAAATCAATTTAAAATTCCCTTCCACATATAAAATTGGTATTGAAATTTTTATTTAAACCCCCTTGCAATTATTTTGCATTTACGAATTGGTATCAGAACAGGTTGCTCTAAGTTATCGAGTGATCCTGATTTTTCCTAAAAGTTTTTCTATCTGATGCCTTTTGTTTCTTACAAATTGGTATCAAAGAGGGTTGCACTAAGTTATTTTTTTTATCTTCTTTATCATCTTTTTGGGTGGTTGTTTATTCTTCTCCCTTACGGTTGTTTTTGTCTCTCGATGGATTCTCATTTGAATTAGAAGTTTGCCGAAAGAATTGAATTTATTAAAAATAGTTTTAAAAATATTTTGGAGCTTTTGCAAACTGTTCAAAATCAAAGATATATCGCTCGTGAGAAGTTAGGTTCTCTATATGATTATTTTAAATCTTTATAAGTGGCCAAAAAGGAGAGTGATGATAAAGTCCTTATTTTATAAAAAGAATTAGAGGACTTGAAAAATTCTAGTGTTTGTGTTTATGCCAAAGAGGATACAAATATTTTGATTAATAATTTTAAGGCACATGAGAAGACTCTTAGGGATAAGTTTGTATTTATTTATGGAGAGCGATATAACCTTATAGAATTGAATGAAAATATGAAGATGGAGTTCCTAAAATTGGAGCACTATGGTTCTTTGCTTGAGTCTTAAATTTTGAAATTGAAAGATGATTTCAAAGGATCGAGTAAGCTGAGTTATGATGGTAATGGCTCATCTTGTTCTCATTCTTCAAGTGTTAAAGCCAAAACCATTGTTTGTTTTAGAGCATCAATCAAAACCAAGGACGTTAGAAACTGTCACACCTTAGGTAACATTCCTCATGTTTACACATATTCACATTGTGGTAGGAAAGGTCACCTCAAACGTTTTTGTTTTGATCTTAAAAGAGGTCCTAAGAAGTTTAAGGATAGTGTCTCATCGGTTCCCATAACCCCTCGAGTTAGTTACACACCTATTTGGGGTTAGAAAACTATTTTGGAGATGCTGAATGTTAGATTGGTTAATTCTCACATGCTTGCATATGATGCCTCATGTGCTATTTATTATGGATGATTGCTTGCATGATTTTATTTGCCATGAACTAATTGTGCTTCATGATATATATTTTCTAGTTGTATGACAAGTGTACTTTTTGTATTATATTTTTTTATTGTTTCATATTGAAAAATAGAAAAAGATTTTTAGCTTATATAGTTTTTGCAAAGTACAAAAAGATTTTTTTTTAAATTCAAAAAGATTTTAAATTCTTTGTGTATTTTAGTTTTACACATTTGGTGCGACATATTTGTGTTTTTGAATCCAATTCATTATGCAATTTCCATGTGGCTAGGACTTTTGGTTATGACTTTAGATTCTTAGATTGATTTTAACCATGTTTATGGAGTTGTTTTGAACTTGACTTGCTTTATGGATTCGACTTTGTATATGCCTCAACACACACATCCACGAGCTAAATGAATTTTGATTTCATGATGTATATTTGAACTTGATGAGATGTTCTCCTATCAATCTTGTCATCTACATGTTTATTTGACTATGAAGGATTTGTGCATGTAAGAACCGTTACCCGTGAGGATTTGTTTAATATTGAAAAAATGATGAGTGAGCACGAAAAAGGGCTGCAAGAGGCATGTGAACTCACTATGAAAGCCACTATTTGAAAAGAGCTCCAAAAAACTAAGGCAATAAAAAGAATAATATGCCAAAAAGGGGCCAACTAGTTTAGTTTGATATGTTCATTTAAAAGAAAAGAAAATAATTATTTTTTGAGGGAGTTTGGATTGAAATATCAATGGATTTTAATAATGACAATGAATATTAGTTATGCTTATTTTGTCATGACGATGTTGATTTGTAGAATCATTAATATTCTAGACTTGTGTGCCTTGTGCTTTTTTTGTTCATTAAGTTCAATTTTATTTGTCAATTGAGGCTAAAGCTTTGTTTGATAAATTTTTGCAGTCAATTAGAACTTCTTGAACATATTTGAGTGTTTGGGTTATAATTCTTTTGTTACTTGTTCACACCCATTCATTTCATTCCACACGTTTGGACACATTAATACTATACTAGTGTATAAAGCTTATGTGTTTTGTGATCGAATATACCATATATAAGATATATTATTTATTGTATGATATTTTTGTAAGTTTTACATTTTTTTGAGAAGAATTGAAAATTTTCAAAATAGTTAACGTTTGTTTGCCTTTAATGATCATTACATATGCTTGATTTATATCTTTTGTGATGATGTCTTATCATCATCGCGATGCTTGGTATTTGGTGTTTATGTTTCTACTTCTTTATCTATTTGTCTATTTCGGATAAAAATAAAGGCAGAGAGTAAATTAAAATGGAGTTTTGATGAGTTTGAATTATGAGGGAAAAATTATTTATTTATGAGATTTATTTTGTTTCAAACAATATGTGTCTCAAGGGTATATGTTTGTTGTCTCGTGTGTGTAGGTACTTAAAGAGTAATTCAAAACACACAAATGAAGACAAAGTTTAAAAGTAAAGAAGAAGTCTTTGAAGACATAGAGACTTATGTCATTCCTTTCTAGCGTTGGGAAGAGTATTAGTATTCTTGTCATAGGAAATTTTGATTTTAATTTGGTGTTCGGTCTTTTTGTTTGTTTGGTACCGATTTAGCCAAAAGGGGAGATTTGTAAGAACATTTTTTCTAGGATTTTTCATAGCAAAGCTTTAGCCTAGTTTGGCGTATCCCGTTACAAATCTTCATGCACCGAGAAGACGAACCGAACTCAAACATCTCCAAGTTTAAAGACTTCCTGACATTTCGATGATGTATTAAACAATTTAGAGTTTGAATTAATTCATGAAAATATATTTGGGCTGTTTACTTTTTATAAAAAATACAAACTGGTATTTTATTCTGAAAAAGAGAAATGTTCTCATTTGCGTTGGAAATGTTGGACTTGAAGAGTTATCATCATAACCAACTGAGTGCCTTAAAGACAAATGATGGATTGTCATTTGCGTTGCCCCCCACGCCCCCTCCACCTTTATATATCTAATATAAAACTATTTTTGGTAAGTTTTTGGTTGCTGATTTCATCTATATTCTCATTTATATTTGATCGTAGAAGGATTATTTGCTTCATATTAAACCGATGTGATGGTTTTTCATTTTAAGAAATTTTATTTGTAACTGTAAAAGTGTTCTTTTATAGTTCCACCGTTGAATATTCTAAGGTATGTGTTCCCACGGGACATAATTCAGACTATTGAGACCCAAGTTCAAGATATTATTGAGTGACCTATCCCAAAAATAGTGGCACATTAAGTAGATTCCATCAATTGGCTCTACGTACTATTTTGGTAGGGGATCAGCGGTAGAGTTCCATCATAAACGATTGAAACTCACGTGTTAGCCACAATGCTCGGGAAAAATGGAATGAGTATCACGTTGTTCATTGTTTCTAGTGATAATCTTACTTACTCAACCTAGAATATGAAGTTTTATGTGATTGGATATAAGCACGAGTACTTCTTACAATGAGAGTTTGTAATGAAGTCCAACCATGAGGCGTTGCGATTCTTCAAAAGCCAAAACAAAATTAGTGATTGTCACACTGAATGATCTAAATCCATGAAATGTTATACCTTTCACTTGAAGTATAAGAAAAGAAAGGAGAATCACGTTGCAGACAATAAGCGAGATCATACATTGTAATGATGCATACTTTACTTTTTACTTCACTGAGGTACGTGGATTGTATGCATCTGGCACATACTTTGGTGATTGTTGAGGAGTGAGACCTATAATAATACATCACAAGGGTTTTCATCGAGTTCCTCTTATAGTATGGCTTCCTTTTTGTGGTTCTTCCATGTGCATTTCAGTATACTATGTTTTATGCATCCTGACTCTATGTGTCGTAATTTGGTGATCAGCTCACTTGTATTTCCTCCATTCACAAATGTCTTCATATTTATATGCATCCACACTATTACCTCTTTTATTTCCACACTACAACAATGCATTACAAATGGTTATTGTATGATTATGTATGTTAAGTTTATTGTTAAATTTGATTAACTGTAAAAATAATTGCAAAGGTTTACAATCCACTTAGAAACTAGAAACTACACAAAAGCAAACTTTTCAATCAGTTTGTTGTTGGAGCATAAAGTCTTTTGATTTAGACCGGTATAAGTGGAACCCTCTCCATATGTACCTATAATAGATACTGCATATAATACATACTACATATAATACATACTGCATATAATACATACAGCTATATGTTTGCCCAACAACTTATATAGTTATACATTTCACTATCAGGTTGTTTAAAGTCAATGGGCAACCATTGTTTATCCACGAGCCTCTCGATTTGATAATATGACGATAAGTTAAAAATATATAGTTTAATATTAGAAATAAGCCATTAAAGGGTGAAAACACAAGCCAACCCCCAAATGGCACCTTAAGAGGCACTAACACCTCGCACGAGACAAACGTAACTCGTAGGAACTGGTCGCGTAGTGACTGGCCTCTCGGTTTGAGAACATGAAGATAATTTTAAAATATATAGAATAGGCTTAGAAATAATCCATTAAAGGGTGAAAACCCAAACCATCCCCCAAACGTCTCCTTAAGAGGTGCTAACACCTCGCACGGGCCCAATATAACTCGTAGGAACTGACTGCATAGTCATGGGCCTCTCGGTTTGAGAATATGATGATGAGTTGAAAATATATAGATTAAGCTTAGGAAAAATCCGTTAAAGGGTGAAAACTCAAACCAACCCTCAAACGGCATTGTAAGAGGCACTAACACTTCAAACGGGACCAACGTAACTCGTAGGAACTGATCGCGTAGTCACTGGCCTCTCGATTTGAGAGTATGATGATAATTTGAAAATATATAGATTAGGCTTAGAAACAAGCCGTTAAATGGTGAAAACCCAAACCAGCCCCCACACGGTCCCTTAAGAGTCACTAACACCTAGCACGGGACCAATGTAGCTCTTAGAAACTGACTTCATAGTCACGGGCCTCACGGTTTAAGAATATGACGATAGTTTGAAAATATATAGATTAGTCTTACAAATAAGTCGTTGACGGGTGAAAACCCAAACTAGCCCCCAAATTGTCCCGTAAGAGGCACAAAGACCTCGCATTGGACTAATGTAACTCGTAGGAGCTAACCATGTAGTTAGAAATTTTGTAAGATTTTCAATTTGGGAATATAATAATTTTTCTGACTCGTATATGCGATTTTTTTAGCTTGAGTATGTTTTTTTTTATAAATTACATGGTTACTAATATCATATTTTTTGTATGCTATTTTTTTTTGCAGGATAACATTTAATCATTATCTTTTATTCACGTGGAACACGCGGAGAAGTCAATGGTTTACAACAAGGGGATTATTTATTTAATGTCATTAATATTCAATACTATATTTGTTTATGTTATGGTCGTTCCGACCTTTGTTATTTTATTGTTAACTTTAATGGCCGTGCGGGCTTTTGTAATTTTATTTTTATATTTTATGATCGTGCGAGTTTTATATTAAGCAGGTTTTATACTAGCAATTGTCCAGAAAATAGAGAAAATTCTGTCCAATTTTTTTTTAGTGTGTGAACTACTAAGACATGTAATATTTTGAAGTTCGTATGTACATTAGTTTATCAACAACATGCGAGATTCGCAATTCGTGAATTTTCTTATTTTCAAATAATATTTTTTTTCTTTGATCCAAAAATTTGGCAAAGTTCAAAACCATGCCAAAAGTGCATCAAATTTGGCATGATTTGAACTGTGCCAAAAGTATATAAAAAATTACTCAATCTGGCATAGTTCAAAAGTATGCTAGAAATATCAAATTCTGGCATGGTTTAAAAGTGTGCCAGAAGTGTTCCTATTTGGCCAAATCTGGCACAGTTTCAAACCGTGCCAGAAAAAATGACCATTTTGGAACACCTGATTCTCGCACAGTTCAAAATCGTGCCAGATTTTATCTGGTACAGTTTTAAACCGTGCCAGATTGCTATTTTTGGTGTAGTGAGAGAAGTATTCTGATATATAATCAAGTGTAATCCATTTTGGTGTGTGAAAGATTTATGTCAAAGAAAAAATAATCATTGTCCAATAAAAGTCAGTCAAAATATATATGTAAACATCAAAGATTATAGATAGCTATGTCACGTGATGAAAGGATTTCTTCTCATAACAATTGTGTGCGTGGCTTTGAGGTGAATATAATATATACCTTATATATATTAGTACATAAACAAAAGGGTTAATTGCCCAAGGGAGACTTACATAGTGTGTTAAGAAATTTGCGAAGTCATTTCAAGTTGTGACAAAAGGATATAGAGTGGATCTAGATGGCTAGTGTGAGTGATCGCGCGCGTGAAATGCGTGTTCGTGTAAGGACATGGTCATTGTTTTCTTTTCATCGCGATAAATAAAACCAAAATTACGACTACACTTGCGAGGCAAGCACATCGGTAAGTCAAGTATCGAAAGATCCACTCAAACGAGTTGCTAGAATTTATATGATTTAATACGTCTCAATAAAAGTGTAAAAGGTGATTTACAAACTAAAAAGTAAAAGATGTATAAAAGGTAAATATTAATCTAGACGAGAGAAAATAAAGCTAGATTAAGAAAGCGAGTAAAACTATAGGTTGCGTCGAATATCCCTCACCCGAGTTAATTAGTATAAAATGGTCACATGGGTCGACGAGTTATTACAATTGAGTCTCATTTCGACAGCTAATTAAATCAAGGGTTGTCATGCCCCTATATCCGCATAAAACCCTAATACAATTTTGGTGTCAAAAAATACCCTGAAAATTACACACGAAAGGTTGTAAGCACGGGACATACATGATATGCCCTGTCAAATCTTCTAGGCATAATAACTAGGACAACACACCCGAAATAGACCCGTAAACACCATCACCAAAGCCAAGAAACATGTCAACCCGAGTGAGTTCCATTCAAACACAACCTAGACTAATTTAGCTAGAAAGCATGTTAAAAATGCGATAAAGGAAAGCGATAAATAAATGCGGTAAATCTACACTAGAAGGCAATTAAATCAAAGCATGTAAAGAAAGCATGTAAACTAAATTATCAAAGCATGAATTAAGTAAAAACAACTATATTAATGGAGAGGGTGAATGAATAGTCAACTTACAAACCCAAAAGGGAGTCAATCCAAGAAAAAATGAAGAAGAACTCTCCAAAATCACCCAAACTCTAAGTTATTCTAACCTAAAATATATTCTATCACTTGATATATGATATTTAAAACAAAAAATGGTTTATATAGTAAGTGGAATTAAATTAGAAAAGAAAAGAGAAAAGAAAAGAAAAGACGAAATATCAGTTGGAAATAGGGGATCAATCGATCGATCCCCTGTGATCGATCGATCGATGGAAAAAATATCATTCCACTGTCTCCCCACGATTTGGCAAAACTGAAGGATCAATCGATCGATCAAGTAGGTATGAGCACACTGCATTCCTTTTCCTCCTCTTTTCTTCTCTTTTGGTTTCATTATCTTTCTCTTCCGCTAAAATCGCCGTAACTTCTTCGTTCTGAATCAAAATTGCTCATTGTTCGCTGCCACGCCAAGCTTATGAAGAGGGATACAACTTCCATGTAGATTTTGCGCCAGGTGCCCAAGTTGTGAAAAGACTAAAATGCCCTTGAACGTGCGATCGTGAATGGAAATCGAGCGGAAAGCGTCTGAACTTCACACTTAGCATACAAATACCTATAAAAGCTCAATTAACCCCTGCAAAACTTGTTAACGTAGAAATTCGAGGTTGTCTGGTTAACGAGCATAAATATAGGGAATAAGATACTCGAGAGAGGTAAAATGCGTAGGTTCAAGGGATGAAATACGTAATATTTGCATCGTATCAGTGAGTATCATATATATATATATATATATATATATATATATATATATATATATATATATAGACACACACACACACTCGAAGTTACTTGATTAAAAAATCTCCTAATCCCTTTACCCTCGGTTTAAGGTTGATCCTATGTTTACAACTTTGAGTTGTGGGTAAATGGATTAGCAGATTTTTTAATCAAGTAACCTCTAGTGTCTGTGTGTCTATATAAATATTAGAGGGACGAAAAGCATAAGGTATTAAAGTCCTTGCGCATGATTTTAAAAAACAAGATAAAAGGAAATAGATCTGACCAAGTTAGAACTTCGTGGGGCCCTAGGCCAACTCAGAGAAGGTAAAGGGTCTATTTTTACTATATAGATAAAGAGTTCATAAGATAATACACTAGCAGGGGCTATTCGGCTAAATAAAATATGATGTAGGGCCTACTCTTCTTGCACTCATGTGCATAGGGTTTTTAAACTCTACATGTAATATATATAATACACTACCACAAATCTTATAATACTCAATGTTACTATTTAACTACAAAAAGATACAAAATCTTAAACCAATAAATCTCTCATTTTTCTCTTATCCAAATGCCATTTTCATAATTTACAATAACTATCTAGTAACTTCGAAGCGAAACAGGTATTTTTCAAAAATAAATATTAATATATAAATATACAATTGTACAAATAAAACTTGTGACAAAAAAGTTTTAAAAAGATTATTATGATAATGTTTAAAAAGATTAAGATGATTAAATATTAATTTTAGAGTTAATAATAGTTTTGTTTAACATTATCCTCCTTTTGATGATGACCAACAATCATTCGCAAAGATCCATAAAATGATTAAATTAAGAATAATTATTGAATCACACATATTTCTCCCCTTTATGACATTATCAAAAATATTTTTCATATAAATCAACATTAAAAAGCGAAGCTTTCCTATCGAAAACAATGTATGCACATGATTTCAATCATGAGATATAGTAAATCATATATAAATGTCATGAAATATCCGGTAAGCACAAATATCATATGAATATTCAATAATCTTGGAAAATCCTCATAAATATTAATAGATCACAAAAATTTTAGAATATGCTAAACACAAAGAAAATTACCACTTGAGATTATTAACTAGGTGGCACACATCTTTGGCATTTCCTTCTATAGTGATTTTCTTATCTTTTTATTTTACAAAAACTTTAACAAAATTTTCGGCTAAGTTTTCAGAAGATGAGCATGCAATATTTTCATTAAAAGAAGTAGGAACATATGACTGCATATTGGGCGGTGAAACAAATGTCCATGATGGAGGATTCACCCAAGGAGCATGTGGCAGAGATGAGTTAATGGTATGAAGTGCGATGTCAAAAGAAGCATACTTTTTATATTGAGAACTGCTCACACCTTTAATTTACGATTCACAGTCTACCCAAGAAGTATAAATGCCAAGTGTTTTTCAAACCAGACAACATAAAAATTCTTCGCCATCGTAAGAAGAGATAAGAGAGAAAATGTGAAGCGCACAAATGGATTAGAAGACAAGGGGTATGTAAAGAGAAAAGATTTTGTCATTTTGTTCAAGATTTATCCATTTTTGAGATACAAGCTTAAACTTCTCGGGATTATCAATCATATAATAATACCCATAATAATGCATCAAAATTTATGATCAAGCAATTTTTCTATAAATCAATTTCAATAGACATTTATCTCCCCCTAAAGGATACCAATCAAGGCATATATGCATAAAATAAATAAGGTGCATCTTTTTCAAAAGATAAAATATTTCAACATTTACTTTCATAAAGTCATTTTCAACAAAATCTCAATAAATTCACAAGTCATTTTTAATTCAATAATCATATGATTTTTCAAATCAAGCAAACATATCACAAATGTTACTTTCTATAAAAAATTATATTCTTCATTGGAAGTAAATAATTATCAAATAATGGGACTAGTCATATAACATGCTATAAAAATAAATACAAAATTCAATATGCTCATAAAATCAATGAATGAATATAACAATATCAACATACAACACATATAACTAGCAAATTTATAAATGATATTTTTGCTTTAGATTAACATACAATGCCGTTAAGAATTAATACACTATTAAAAATATATGTATGAAGACAAGTGTGAATTGTTATCTCAAAAAAAAATTATCATCAAAACCTAGTGTATGTCTTACAACACAAACTCATCAAAGGATAGATGATATTCAAAATTAAAGAACGATGTTCCTTACCACCTTTCCAATACCAAAGATAATTTCATGAAATTCTCTCCAAGTATCGGATTTTCATCTTTTGGCAATGATACATAAATTATTAATTTTGTTTACTATGTCAAATCATGCGCCTTGAAAATCCAAAACCTATCTCAAATTTACCTACATGACTTTGAAGATTTTCTCTTTTGGTACCCAAAATATGTGAGGTCCATATGGTTAGTATACATGATAGTTCCGTTAGGAACTCAAGTTAACTTTCTCAATTTAAATTTATATGGATAAAAATATGATAAATGTGTGTGTCTACTACAAGATGTGCATAAGAAATTAGGGTTACTAGATGAGGGATTATTTTGAATAATTCTTTTTCTCATTTTTGTTCTTATTATAACAAATTTCAACTTTGTCAAAAGTCTATCTGTCACACCCCAAACCCAATATCCATACTAATCATTAGTTATTAGAATAATTGGATCATAATCTCGATCCCATTGAAATATTAATTCATTTATCAATATTTTTCTACATAATGAACATATTATTATTCGTGTGCCATAACGAAGTCAACATCAGAGTCATAATTAGAGATTATACAATTCTATGATTAACTATGATCAACTCAATCCATGCTAACTCAATATATAAAATGCGTGAGTATATTAAAATCTTCAGTGTGACAATGATAAAATCTCCATACTTAAATCCTAGCTCTTCTAAGGGTGAAACTCTCAAAGTTACCGGTCATATAGTATCCTAGCTGGCAGCGTACAAACCTGAAATTGTTAAAATATAAACCATAAGCATTATGCTTAGTGAGGTACTCCTTCCATGCAATAAGATGAAAATTATATATTGAATATGTGGATATAAAATCCGAACAATCCTGCCCATTGGTAATAACAAATCCTGGATCATAAGATCCAATAGTTCTACCCATTGGCAATAACAAATCCTGGATCATAAGACCCAAATAATTCTGCCCATTGGCAATAACAAATCCTGGATCATAAGACCAAAAGAATTCTGGATATTTTAATATCCAAAAAAATCATGAATACCAAAGTATTCAAACAAATCCCGCTCTTAGAGCTATATTCATATATCTATATATATGAAACAATCATAAGTACACTCACCTTGACAGTTTAACTGGATTTTCACTTTCCTTTATCTGGTACTTATTCAATCAGATCTTCTTCCCTTCCTTTCATTATTAAAATATTAGTATCATCATAAGAATATTAATAATCCAAAGAATAATTTAAACATAATTCAATCCATAAGCATCACATGATTCCATTCAAATCATTTATCACAAGTGAAGTTCCATCCAAACCCATGTTAATATATTTAACATATCCAAATCATATACCAAATATACATTCATTTATTCTTGGTAATTCAATCCTTATCATATTAGGATTCCAATACAAAAGACGGTGAGGTATTTCAAGTTTCCTAAAGAGAGATAGACCCATTGCTTTTCTACCTCGCAAATCTGCCCTGTAGGCTCCTCTATTGTTCAATCAACTTTCAAGAATTTTCATAATTTTTATGCATCATAACTTTCTGTGATATTTTACCCAATTTCATAAAACATATTGAATAATACAAGATTAAAATTTCATAATTTTAAGTGTTCATTTGTTATGTAAAGTAAGACATCAAACATATGGTATGCATACTTTCACCTTTGGGGCAGATTTCATACCCGAATTTCAAACTCTCACCAAAGACTCATTTCTTGGTATTTTAACATTATTTTCGGATATTTTATATATATATATATATTAGTCCAGGTTAATCTCCAATTGGAATCAATCAATTACATTAAGTATACAAAAATATATGGAAGTTTGAATAAACAAAGTTTCTAAACAAAGCAATTTTAGGGTTTTGTACATTGAACTTAACTTAAACTTTAATCTAACCACACACATATATAAAGGGCTTAAAGTTTAGTAAACAAATGACGATTTATATCATATAAAACAGTAATATAATAAAAATCATAAGATTTGTGGTTAGGATTACCTTTGGGACTTTTACGTAATTTCTACGGATTTTTCTCCTCTTTTCTCCTCACTTTTTCTTCCTAACTTCCTATTTCTATTTATTTAAGCTTCAAATCTCTCATGGATGAATTTGGATGAATGAAGATATAATTCTAAGGGTTTGAAGTCGGACAAAGCCACCACCCTTACCCACCAATGAAAACAAAACATTCGTTTCCATAATAAGACAAAATACCACTTAACGGATGGATTGTTTTGCCCTTGTTTCGTAGTTTTGGTATAACTTCTTACTCGAACCTCCGTTTAACACATTGTTTGTTGTGTTACAACCCTAAATTAACTCTATACAAATATCTAGCTTTCACCTCAAGTCAATTATTACGTTATAAAGGTCAAAACTAGCCTTACACATGAACATTCTTACCGAAAACTTCAAAATCTCACATTTGTAACTAATTCGATATTTCATGATTTATGAAGCTAGGATTAGACTAAATTTAATGACTTAACATTATATATACTAATAACATATAATCCATAACGCATACGATAATCATGATTTAAACATAATTTATCATAATTATATTCGGGTTGTCACAATTCTCCCCCTGCTATGAAATTTCGTCCCCAAAATTGACATACCTTGAATGTCTGAACAAAAGATATATGGATAGAGAATCTTCACGATATCCTCACTCTCCCATGTATCTTCTTCCATGAATTCCTTCTCCTCATAACCTTCACGAGTGGGATCACTTTTGATCTCAATATTTGTTCTTTCCTATCGACGATTGCAAGTGGTTCTTCCACATAGCTCAAATATTCTTTTAACGCAATAGATTGTTCCACCAATACATGTGAAGGATCCGCTACATACTTCTTGAACATAAAAACATGGAAACCATCATGTAATTGTGCTAGTTCATGTGGTAATGCTAACTTGTAGGCAACCATCCCGACTTTCTCAAGAATTTCATAAGGTCCAATGTAGCATGGACTTAATTTACCTTTCTTTCCAAACCTCATAACTCCTTTTCATGGCGATATTCGAAGAAACACGTAATCCCCCTTGTGAAATTCTAAATCTTTTCGTCGCTTATCCGCATAACTTTTCTGTCTGCTTTGAGCCGTTCTCATTATATCTTGAATAATCTTCACTTTTTCAGTGGTGACTTCAATCAAATCTGGACCCTCTATCTTCCTTTAACCAACTTCACCCCAATATACAGGTGTACGACACCGTCTACCATACAACGCTTCATATCGTGCCATAACAATAGTAGATTGAAAACTATTGTTATATGGAAATTATATCAAAGGTAAATATTCATCCCAATTACCTTTGAAATCAAGCACATAAGCTCTAAGCATATCTTCCAAAATCTGTATTGTCCTTTCAGACTGCCCATCTGTCTGAGGATGAAAAGCCATACTAAACTTTAAGTTAGTACCCATAGCATACTGCAAGCTATCTCAAAATATGGGTTTAAAAGTAGGGTCCCTATCTGAAACAATAGATATCGGTGCTCCATGCAATCGAATAATGTCATTAACATATAACCTAGCATACCTATCAACTGTATACGTAGTCTTAACTTCTAGAAAATGAGCGGACTTGGTCAATCTATCCACCAATACCCAAATCGAATTTGACCCCTTCTGAGATCGAGGAAGCCAAACCACAAAATCCATCGTTACATGATCCCATTTCCATTCCGGTATTGGCAATGGCTGAAGCAGACTAGTAGGTTTATGATGCTCCACTTTCACTTGCTGACATATAAGGCACCTAGCAACAAAATCAGCTATTTCCTTCTTCATATTATTCCACCAATAATGCTCCTTTAAATCCCTATACATTTTAGTACTACCAGGATGCATAGTATAAATGGAATTATGAGCCTCATCTAAAATTTCCTCTTTTAATCCACCCACATTAGGCACACATAACCACTGCTTATACAATAAAGCGCCATCATTAACAATATAAAAATCTTCAGACTTACCATCTCGGACATCTTGTCATTTCTTTTCAAGAAAAGGATCTTGACTTTGTAAATCACGAATACGGGTAGATAACAAAGGCCTCACGCTTACATGAGCAAATAACCTACCCCCATCAGCTAGCTTCAATTCTAATCCCATCAATCTCAACTCCATGATGTGGGAAACTCTGGCACACCGAATACAAGATAACCCGGCTGAAGCCCTTTCTACTCAGAGCATTTGCAACTATATTTGCCTTCCATGGGTGGTAGTGAATTGTACAATCATAGTCTTTAATTAACTCCATCCATCGCCTCTGCCTCAAATTCAACTCCTTCTGAGTAAATAAATACGTAAGGCTTTGATGGTCAGTAAAAAATTCACATACCTCACCATATAGATAATGACACCATAATTTCAATGCAAATAAAATAGCAGCAAGTTCCAAATCATGTGTAGGATAATTACATTCATGTGTACGCAACTGCCTAGAAGCATAAGCAATAACTCTACCATGCTGCATAAAAACACAACCCAACCCCTAGTGTAAAGCGTTGGTATAAATAATAAAACCATCTCCACCATGCGAAATAGTAAGAACAGGTGCAGTTACCAACCTGTTTTTCAATTCATCAAAACTATTTTCACAATCAGAATTCCATTCAAACTTGAGGTGCTGGTGCCACTCACGGTGCCGTTCAGGAGCTATTTTGTGTTTTAACCAACTAATGCCATGTTTTTATGCCTAAGTCTAGAAATATGAAAATTATCGCCGTATTCTCAAACTGGGGGTCCCGTGATCGAGCGGTTAGTTCGTACGAATTATATTGGCCCCGTGCGAGGTGTTGGTGCCACTCACGAGACCATTTCGAGTTTTCACCCACTAATGCCATATTTTTATGTATGAGTCTAGAAATATGCAAATTATCGTTGTATTCTCAAATCGAGAGTCCCTTGATCGCACGGTCAGTTCCTACGAGTTACATTTGTCTTGTGCGAGGTGTTGGTGCCACTCACGGGGCCATTCGGGGGATCTTTCGGGTTTTCACCCACCCTCCCCATGTATTTATGCCTAAGTCTAGAAATATACGAATTATCACCATATTCTCAAATCGGGAGTCCCGTGATAGCACGGTCAGTTCCTACGAGTTTAATTGGTCCCGTGCGAGGTGTTGGTGCCACACGGGACCGTTCGGGGGTTGTTTCGATTTTTCACCTACTAACGCCATGTTTTTATGCCTAAGTCTAGAAATATGAAGATTATCGTTGTATTCTCAAATCGAGAGCCCCGTGATTACGCAGTAAGTTTCTATAAGTAACATTGGTCCCGTGCAAGGTATTGGATGGGGCCATTCGGGGGCTGTTTTTTATTTTCACACACTAATGACATATTTTTATGCCTAAGTATAGGAATGTGCAAATTATCATCGTATTCTCATATCGGGAGTTCCGTGATCGCGCGGTCAGTTCCTACGAGTTACATTGGTCCCGTGCAAGGTGTTAGTGGCACTCACAGGGCCATTTCAGGCCTATTTGAGGTTTTCAGCCGATAACGCCATATTTTTATGCGTAAGTCTAGAAATATGCAAATTATCATCGTATTCTCAAATCGGGAGTCCTTTGATTACGTTGTAAGTTCCTACGAGTTACATTGGTCTCGTGTGAGATGTTGGTACCACTCATGGGGTCGTTCGAAGGCTGTTTTGGGTTTTTACCCACTAATGACATGTTTTTATGCCTAAGTATAGAAATAATCAAATTATCATCATATTCACAAATCGAGAGTCCGGTGATCGTGCGGTCAGTTCCTCCGAGTTACATTGGGTTTGTGGGAGGTGTTGGTGCTACTCACAGAGCCATTCGAGGGTTGTTTCAATTTTTCACCCACTAACGTCATGTTTTTATGCCAAAGTATAGAAATATGCAAATTATCACTATATTCTCAAATAGGTATTCCAGTGATCGCGCGAGTAGTTCCTACAAGTATCAGTGGACCTGTGCGAGGTGTTGGTGCCACTAACGGGGCTGTTCGGGGGCTGTTTCGTGTTTTCACCCACTAACGCCATGTTTTTATGCATAATTTTATAAAAATGTGAATTATCATCATATTCTCAAATCGGGAGTCCCATGATCAGTTCCTGCGTGTTACATTGGTCCCATGCGAGGTGTTGGTGCCACTCACGAGGCCGTTCGGGGCTTATTTTGGGTTTTCACCTACTAACGCCATATTTTTACACATAAGTCTAGAAATATGCAAATTATCATCGTATTCTCAAAATGAGAGTCCCGTGATCACGTGGTTAGTTTCTACGAGTTGCATTGGTCCCGTGTGAGGTGTTGGTGCCACTTACGGGGCCGTTCTGGGGCTGTTTCGGGTTTTCACCCACTAACGCCATGTTTTTATGCCTAGGTCTCAAAATATGCTAATTATCGTCATATTATCACAACCCGAGTCCCGTGATGGTGTGATAAAGTCTTACCAATTACATTGGTCCTGTGCAAGGTGTTGGTACCACTCACGGGATCGGTTGGGGGTGTTTTGGATTTTTAACCACTAACGCCTAGTTTTGCCTAATCCCTGATATTTTTAAATTATCGTTATATTCTTAAACCGGTAATCCCATGATCACGGAGTCAGTTCTTTCGAGTTACATCGATCCCGTATGAGTTATTGGTGCCAATCACAAGGCCGTTCGGGGGTTGTTTTAGGTTTTCACGCACTAACTCCATGTTTTGATGCCTAAGTCTAGAAATATACAAATTATCGTGGAATTCTGAAATCGAGGGTCCCGTGATCGCGCGGTCAGTTCGTACGAGTTACATTGGTCTCGTGCGAGGTGTTTGTGCCACTCACGGGGCTATTTCGGGTTTTCACCCACTAATGCTATCTTTTTATGCGTAAGTCTAGCAATATGCAAATTATCGTCGTATTCTCAAACCAGAAGTCCTTTGATCGTGTGGTAAGTTCCTACAAGTTACATTGGTCCGGTGCGAGGTGTTGGTACCATTCACGGGGCCGTTCAAAGGCTATTTTGGGGTTTCACCCACTAATGTCATTGTTTTATGCCTAAGTCTAGAAATGTGCAAATAATCATCGTATTCTCAAATCGGGAGTCCCGTGATCGCGCGGTTAGTTCCTGCAAGTTACATTGCCCCCGTGCGAGGTGTTGGTGCCACTCATGGGGCCGTTTGGGGATGTTTCGGATTTTCACCCACTAACGCCATATTTTTATCACTAAGTCTATAAATATGAAAATTATCATCGTATTCTCAAATCGGTAGTCCCGTGATCACACGGTCAGTTCCTATGAGTTACATTGGTCCCGTGCGAGGTGTGCGTGCCACTAACTGGGCCGTTCGGAGGCTGTTTTGACTTTTCACCCACTAACTCCATGTTTTGATGCCTAAGTCTAAAAATATACAAATTATCATCGTATTCTCAAACCGAGGGTCCCGTTAATGCGCGGTCAGTTTGTATGAGTTACATTGCTCCCGTGCAAGGTGTTGGTACCGCTCACGGGGCTGTTTGGGAGAGGTTTCGAGTTTTCAAATTCTAATGCCATATTTTTATGCCTGAGTCTAGAAATATGCAAATTATCATTGTATTCAAAAAATCGAGAGTTCCGTGATCGCGCGGTCAGTTCCTACAACATACATTAGTCCCATGCGAGGTGTTGGTGCCACTCACGGGGCCGTTCAGGGGCTATTTTGAGTTTTCACCCACTAACGCCATGTTTTTATGCGTAAGTTTAGAAATATACAAATTATCATCATATTATCAAATCGGGAGTCCTTTGATCGCGCGGTAAGTTCCTATGAGTTACATTGGTTCCCTGCGAGGTGTGGATACCACTCATGGCGTCGTTCGAAGGATGTTTTAGGTTTTCACCCACTATTATCATGTTTTTATGCCTAAGTCTGGAAATATGCAAATTATCGTCGTACTCTCAAACCGAGAGTCTTGTGATCGCGCGATCAGTTCCTACGAGTTACATTGGTCCCGTGCATGGTGTTGGTGCCACTCACGGGGCCGTTCGGTGGCTATTTCGGATTTTCATCCACTAACGCCATGTTTTTATGCCTAAGTCTAGAAATATGCAAAGTATCATCGTATTCTCAAATGGGTAGTCCCGTGATCGCGTGGTCAGTTCCTACGAGTTACATTAGTCCCGTGTGAGGTGTTGGTTCCACTAACGGGGTTGTTCGGGGGCTATTTCGAGTTTTCACCCACTAACGCCATATTTTTATGCCTAAGTATAGAAATATGCGAATTATCATCGCATTCTCAAACTGGGAGTCCCGTGATCGCACAGTTCCAACGAGTTACATTGATCCCGTGTGAGGTGTTGGTGCCACTCACGGGGGACGCTCGGGAGATATTTTGGGTTTTAACCCACTAATGGCATGTTTTTATGCCTAAGTCCATAAATATGCAAATTATTTCCGTATTCTCAAACCGAGAGTATCATGTTCGCGCGGTCAGTTCCTACGAGTTACATTGGTCCCGTGCGAGATGTTGGTGCCACTCACTGGACCGTTCTGTTTTCATGGCGCCATGTTTTACCTAAGTCCTGATATTTTTAAATTATCATCGTATGCTCAATTTGGGAATCCCGTGATCGCACAGTCAGTTCCTATTAGTTACATTGGTCCTGTGCGAGGTGATGGTGCCACTCACGTGGCCGTTCGGGGGCTATTTTGGGTTTTCACCTACTAATGCCATGTTTTTATGCCTAAGTCTTGAAATATGCAAATTATCATCGTATTCTTAAACCCTGAGTCCCGTGATGGCACGATAAGTTCCTAAAAATTGCATTGGTCCGATGCGAGGTGTTGGTGCCACTCACGCGGCTGTTCGGGGGCAGTTTCGGATTTTTACCCACTAACGCCATGTTTTGCCTAAGTCATATTATTTTTAAATTATTGTCATATACTCGAACCGAGAATCCCGTGATCACGCAGTCAGTTCTTACGAGTTACATTAATCCCGTGTGAGTTGTTGGTGCCGTTTAAGGGGCCGTTCAGGGGCTGTTTAAGGTTTTCACCCACTAACGTCATGTTTTGATGCCTAAGTCGAGAAAAATGCAAATTATCATCGTATTCTCAAACCGAGGGTCCCGTGAATGTGCGGTCTGGTCATATGAGTTACATTAGTCCCGTGCGAGGTGTTGGTGCCACTCACGGGGCCGTTTGGGGGCGGTTTCGAGTTTTCACGCTCTAATGCCATATTTTTATGTCTGAGTCTAGAAATATGCAAATTATCATCATATTCTAAAATCGAGAGTCCCGTGATCGCACGGTGAGTTCCTACAACTTACATTGGTCCCGTACGAGGTGTCGGAGCCACTCACGGAGCCGTTCGGGGGAGATTTCGGGTTTTCAACCACTAACGCCATGTTTTTATGCGTAAGTCTAGAAATATACAAATTATTATCATATTCTCAAATCGAGAGTCCTTTGATCACACGGTAAGTTCCTACGAGTTACATTCGTCCCGTGCGAGGTGTGGGTACCACTCATGGGGCCGTTCAAAGGCCGTTTTGGGTTTTCACACACTATTGTCATATTTTATGCCTAAGTTTAGAAATATGCAAATTATCATCATATTACTGTGATCGTGCGATCAGTTCCTACGAGTTACATTGGTCCCGTGCGTGGTGTTGGTGCCATTCACGGGGCCGTTCGGTGGCTGTTTCGTATTTTCACCCACTAACGCCATGTTTTTATGCCTAAGTCTAGAAATATGCAAATTATCATCGTATTCTCAAATCGGTAGTCCCGTGATCGTGCGGTCAGTTCCTACGAGTTACATTGGTCCCGTGGGAGGTATCGGTACCACTAATGGGGTTGGTCGGGGGCCGTTTCAGGTTTTCACCCACTAACACCATGTTTTTATGCCTCAGTCTAGAAATATGCAAATTATTGTCGTATTCTCAAAATGGGAGTCCTGTGATCGTGCGGTTCCAATGAGTTACATTGATCCCGTGCGAGGTGTTGGTGCTACTCACGGGCCGTTCGGGAGATGTTTTGGGTTTTAACCCAATAACGATATGTTTTTATGCCTAAGTCTAGAAATATGCAAATTATAGTCGTATTCTCAAACCGAGAGTCCCGTGATCACGCGGTCATGTCCTGCGAGTTACATTGGTCCCGTGTGAGATGTTGGTACCACTCACGGGACCGTTTAGGGACTGTTTTAGGTTTTCACCCACTAATGCCATGTTTTGATGCCTAGGTCTAGAAAAATGCAAATTATCATTGTATTCTCAAATCGAGGGTCCCGTGAATGCGGGGTCAGTTCGTATGTGTTACATTAGTCCCGTGAGAGGTGTTAGTGCCGCTCACGGGGCCGTTTAGGGGCGGTTTCTACTTTTCACACTCTAATGCCATATTTTTATGCCTGAGTCTAAAAATATGCAAATTATCATCACATTCTAAAATCGAGAGTCCCATGATCGTGCGGTGAGTTCCTACACCTTACATTGGTCCCGTACGAGGTGTTGGTGTCACTTACGGGGCCGTTCGGAGGCTATTTCGGGTTTTCACCCACTAACGCCATGTTTTTATGCATAAGTCTAGAAATATACAAATTATTATCATATTATCAAACCTTGAGTCCTTTGATCGCGCAATAAGTTCCTACGAGTTACATTCGTCCCGTGCGAGGTGTGGGTACCACTCATGGGGCCGTTTGAAGGCTGTTTTGGGTTTTCACCCACTATTGTCATGTTTTATGCCTATGTCTAGAAATATCAAAATTATCGTCGTATTCTCAAACTAGGAGTCTCGTGATCGCGCGATCTGTTCCTACGAGTTACATTGGTCCCGTGCGTGGTGTTGGTGCCACTCAAGGGGCCGTTCGGGGGATGTTTTGGGTTTTCACCCACTAACGCCAGGGTTTTAAACCTAAGTCTAGAAATATGAAAATTATAATCGTATTCTCAAATCGGGAGTCCTATGATCGTACAGTTAGTTCATACGAGTCACATTGGTCCCGTGCGAGGTGTTGATGCCATACACGGGGTCGTTCGAGGGCTCTTTCGGATTTTCAACCACTAACTCCATGTTGTTAAGCCTAAGTCTTGAAATATGCAAATTATCATCGTATTCTCAAATCGGTTGTCCCGTGATCGTGCGGTCAATTCCTACGAGTTACATTGGTCCCGTGCGAGGTGTTGGTGCTACTAATGGCACCATTCGGGGGCTGTTTCAGGTTTTTACCCATGAACGCCATATTGTTATGCGTAAGTCTAGAAATATGCAAATTATCACCGTATTCTCAAATCGAGAGTCCTTTGATCGTGCGGTAAGTTCCTACGAGTTACATTGGTCCCGTGTGAGGTGTTGGTATTGGTACCACTCATGGGGTCGTTCGAAGGCTGTTTTGGGTTTTCACCCACTAACGTCATGTTTTTACGTCTAAGTCTAGAAATATGAAAATTATCATTGTATTCTCAAATTGGGAGTCCCATGATCGCACGATCAGTTCCTACAAGTTACATTGGTACCGTGCGAGGTGTTGGTGTCACTCACGGAGCCGTTCGGAGGTTGTTTCAATTTTTCACCCACTAACGCCATGTTTTTATTCCTAAGTCAAGAAATATGCAAATTATGATCGTACTCTCAATTTGGTAGTCACGTGATCGCGCTGTCTGTTCTTACAAGTTACATTGGATCCATACGAGGTGTTGGTGCCACTAACGGGTCCATTTGGGGGTTATTTCGGGTTTTCACCCACTAACGCCAAGTTTTTAAGACTAAGTCTAAAAATATGCAAATTATCATCGTATTCTCAAACCGGGAGTCCCATGATCGCGCGGTCAGTTCCTACGAGTTACATTGGTCCCATGCGAGGTGTTGGTGCCACTCACGGGGCCCTCTGGTGGCTATTTTGGGTTTCCACCTACTAACACCATGTTTTTATGCCCTAGTCTCGAAATAAGACAATTATCATCGTATTCTTAAACCTGGAGTCCCATGATGGCACGATCATTTCCTAAAATATATATTGGTCCCGTGCGAGGTGTTGGTGTCACTCACGGGGCCGTTCGGGGGCTGTTTCGGATTTTCACCCACTAAGGCCATGTTTTGCCTAAGTCCTGATATTTTTAAATTATCATCATATACTCAATCCAGGAATCCCGTGACCGTACGGTCAGTTCCTACGAGTTACAATGGTCCCGTGCGAGGTGTTGGTGCCACTCACGTGGCCGTTCGGGGGTTGTTTTGAGTTTTCACCCACTAACGCCATATTTTTATGCCCGAGTCTTGAAATATGCAAATTATCGTCGTATTCTAAAATCGAGAGTCCCGTGATCGCGTGTTCAGTTCCTACGAGTTACATTGGTCCCGTGTGAGGTGTTAGTACCACTGACGGGGTTTGTTCGGGGGATGTTTTGGGTTTTCACCCACTATCACCATTTTTATGCCAAATTCTAGAAATATTCAAATTATCGTCGTATTCTCAAACTAGTTGTCCAATGATTGCGCGGTCTATTCTTACGAGTTACATTGGTCCCGTGCGAGGTGTTAGTGTCACTCACGGGGCCGTTCGGGGGCTATTTCGGGTTTTCACCCACTAAAACCATATTGTTATGCTTAAGTCTAGAAATATGCAAATTATCGTCGTATTCTCAAATCGGGAGTCCGTTGATCGCGCGGTGAGTTCCTACGAGTTACATTTGTCCCATCCGAGGTGTTGGTACCACTCATTGGGGCCGCTCAAAGGCTGTTCTGGGTTTTCACCCACTAACGCCATTTATTTATTCCTAAGTCTAGAAATATGAAAATTATCATTGTGTTCTCAAACCGGGAGTCCCGTGATCGCGTGATCAGTTCCTACGAGTTACATTGGTCCCATGTGAGGTGTTGTTGTCACTCACGGAGCCGTTCGGTGGCTGTTTCATTTTTTCACCCACTAACGCCATGTTTTTATGCCTAAGACTAGAAATATACAAATTATGATCATATTCTAAAATCGGTAGTCCCATGTTCGCGCGGTTAGTTCCTACGAGTTACATTGGATCCATACGAGGTGTTGGTGCCACTAACGGGGCTGTTTCGGTGCTATTTTGGGTTTTCACCCACTAACACCATGTTGTTAAGCCTAAGTCTTGAAATATGCAAATTATCGTCGTATTCTCAAATCGAGAGTCCCATGATTGCGCGCTCAGTTAGTACTAGTTACCTTGGTCCCATGCAAGATGTTGGTGCCACTTACGGGGTCGTTTGGGGGCTAGTTTTGGGTTTTCACCTACTAACTCCATGTTTTTATGCCTAAGTCATGAAATATTCAAATTATCATCGTATTATCAAACCCGGAGTCCCATGATGGCACGGTATATTCCCAAAATTTATATTGGTCCCGTGTGAGGTGTTGGTGCCATTCACGTGGCCGTTCGGGGTTTTTTTCGGATTTTCACCCACTAACGCCATGTTTTTCCTAAGTCCTGATATTTTAAAATTATCATCGTATGCTCAATCCAAGAATCCCGTGATCGCACGGTCAGTTCATATGAGTTACATTGGTCCCGTGCTAGGTGTTGATGCCACTCACGTGGCCATTCGAGTGTTGTTTTGGGTTCTCACAGACTAACGTCATGTTTTTATGCCTAAGTCTCAAAATATGCAAATTATCGTCGTATTTTCTATCCCCTTGTCACGTGATGGCGCGATATGTTCTTAAAAATTACATTGGTCCCGTGCAAGGTGTTGATGCCACTCACAAGGCCGTTCGAGGGCTATTTCGGATTTTAACCCATTAACGCCATGTTTTGCCTAAGTCGTGATATTTTTGAGTTATCGTTATATTCTCAAACCAGGAATCCCCTGGTCACGCAGTCAGTTCTTACGAGTTACCTTAATCCCGCGTGAGTTGTTGGTGCCACCCATTGGGCCGTTCGGGGGCTATTTCGGGTTTTTACCCACTAATGCCATGTTTTGATGCCTAAGTCTAGAAATATGCAAAATTTTGTTGTATTCTAGAACCGAGGGTCCTGCGATCGCGCGGTTAGTTCATACCAGTTAGATTGGTCCCGTACGAGGTGTTGGTGCGGCTCATGGGGCCGTTTGGGGGTAGTTTTGAGTTTTTACCCATTAACGCCATATTTTTATGCCAGAGTCTAGAAATATGAAAATTATCATCATATTCTAAAATCGAGAGTCCCGTGATCACGCGGTCTGTTTCTACGAGTTACATTGGTCCCATGCGAGGTGTTTGTGCCACTCACGGGATCGTTCGGGGGCTATTTCGGCTTTTCACCCACTAATGCCATGTTTTTATGCGTAAGCCTAGAAATATGAAAATTATCATCGTATTCTCAAATCGGGACTCCTTTGATCGGGCGGTAAGTTCCTACGAGTTACATTGGTCCCGTGCGAGGTGTTGGTAGCATTCACGGGGCCATTTGAAGGCTATTTTTAGGTTTTCAGTCACTAATGTCATTTTTTATTCCTAAGTCTAGAAATATAAAAATTATCGTCATATTCTCAAAATTGGGAGTCCCATGATCGCACGGTCAGATCCTACAAGTTATGTTGGTCCCGTGCGAGGTGTTGGTGCCACTCGCGAGGCCGTTTGGAGGTTGTTTCAGATTTTCACCCACTAACGCCATGTTTTTATGCCTTAGTCTAGAAATATACAAATTTTCATTATATTATAAAATTGGTAGTCTTGTGCTCGCGCGGTCATTCCCTACGAGCAACATTGGTCCCTTACGAGGTATTGGTGCCATTAACGGGGCCGTTCGGAGGCTGTTTCAGATTTTCACCCACTAACACCATGTTTTTATGCCTAAGTCTAGAAATATGCGAATTATCATTGTATTCTTAAACTGGGAGTCCCGTGATAGTGCGGTTAGTTCCTACAAGTCACATTGGTCCCATATGAGATGTTGGTTCCCCTCACGGGGCCATTCATGAGCTATTTTGGGTTTTAACCCACTAACGCCATGTTTTTATGCCTAAGTCTATAAATATGCAAATTATCACCATATTCTAAAATCGAGAGTCTCGTGATCACGCGATCAGTTCCTGCAAGTTACATTGGTCTCGTGCGAGATGTTGGGGTCACTAACAGGATCGTTTGGGGGCTGTTTCAGGTTTTCACTGACTAGTGCCATGTTTTTATGCTTAAGTCTGGAAATATGCAAATTATCAATGTATTCTAAAACCATGAGTCCCGTGATCACGCGATAAGTTCCTATAAGTTACATTGGTCCCGTGTGTGGTGTTGGTGCCCCTCACAGGGGCGTTCAGGGGTTGTTTCGGGTTTTCACAATGCCATGTTTTTAAGCCTAAGTCTAAAAATATGCAAAGTATCATTGTATTCTCAAACTGGGGATCCTATGGTCGCACGATCAGTTCGTACGAGTTACATTGGTCCCGTGCGAGGTGTTGGTGCCACTCACGGGGCCGTTTTTGGACCGTTTCAAGTTTTCACCCACTAATGCTATATTTTTATGTCTGAGTCTACAAATATGCAAATTATCATTGTATTCTAAAATCGAGAGTCCCGTGATCGCACGATCAATTCCTACGAGTTACATTGGTCTTGTGCCTGGTGTTGGTGCCACTCACGGGGCCGTTCGGGGGCTGTTTCAAGTTTTCCCCCACCATCGGCATGTTTTTATGCCAAAGTCTAAAAATATGTAAATTATCTTCGTATTATCAAACCAGAAGTCCCGTGATCGCGCGGTCAGTTGCTACAAGTTTAATTGGTCTCGTGCGAGGTGTTGATGCCACTCGCGGGGCCGTTCGAGGGATGTTTTGGGTTTTCACCCACTAACGCCATGTATTTATGCCTAAGTCTAGAAATATGCAAACTATCATCATATTCCCAAATTGAGAGTCCCGTGATTATGCAGTAAGTTCCTACAAGTTACATTGATCCCGTGCGAGGTGTTGGACGGGGCCGTTCGGGGGCTATTTCTGATTTTCACCCACTAAGGACATGCTTTTATGACTAAGTCTAGAAATATGCAAATTATCATCATACTCTCAAATCGAGAGTCCTTTGATCGCGCGGTAAGTTCCTACGAGTTACATTAGTCCCGTGCGAGGTGTTGGTACCACTCATGGGGCCGTTCGAAGGATTTTTTGGTTTTCACCCACTAACGTCATGTTATTATGCCTATGTCTAGAAATATGCAAATTATCATCGTATTCTCAAACCGGGAGTCTCGTGATCGCGCGATCAGTTCCTCCGAGTTACATTGGTCCCGTGCGAGGTGTTGGTGCCACTCATCGAGCCGTTCGGGGACTGTTTTAGTTTTTCACCCACTAACGCCATGTTTTTATGCTTAAGTTTAGAAATATGAAAATTATTATCGTATTCTCAAATCGGTAGTTACGTGATCGCACAGTCAGTTCCTACGAGTTAAAGTGGACCCGTGCGAGGTGTTGGTGCCACTAACGGGACCGTGTAGGGGCTGTTTCGTGTTTTTACCCACTAACGCCATGTTTTGAAACCTAATTCTAAAAATAAGTGAATTATCATCGTATTCTGAAATTGGGAGTCCTGTGATCGCACGATTAGTTCTACGTGTCACATTGGTCCCCTGCGAAGTGTTGGTGCCACTCACGGGACCGTTCGGGGGCTATTTTGGGTTTTCACCTACTAACGCCATGTTTTTATGCGTAAGTATCGAAATATGAAAATTATCTTCGTATTCTCAAAGCTGGAGTCCCATGATGGCACGGTAATTTCCTAAAAATTATATTGGTCCCGTGTGAGGTGTTGGTGCTATTCACGGGGCCGTTCGAAGTCTATTTTGGGTTTTCACCCACTAATGTCATGTTTTTATGCCAAATTCTAGAAATATGCAAATTATTGTCGTATTCTCCAATCGGGAGTCCTTTGATCGCGCGGTAAGTTCCTACGAGTTACATTGGTCCCGTGCGAGGTCTTGGTTACCCTCATGGTGCCGTTCGGGGGATGTTTTAGATTTTCACCCACTAATGACATGTTTTTATGCCTAAGTCTAGAAATAATAAAATTATCATCATATTCTCAAATTGGGAGTCTTGTGATCACACGGTCAGTTCATACGAGTTACATTGGTCCCATGCGATGTGTTGGTGCCACTAACGGGGCCGTTCGGGGGTTGTCTCGGGTTTTCACCTACTAAGTCCATGTCTTTAAGCCTATGTCTAGAAATATGGAAATTTTCGTCGTATTCTCAATCTGGGGGTCCCCTGATCGCACGATCAGTTCCTACCAGTTATATTGGTCCCCTGTGAGGTATTGGTGCCACTCACTAGGCCGTTCGGGGGATGTTTTTAGTTTTCACCTACTAACACCATGTTTTTATGCCTAAGTCTCGAAATATGTAAATTATCATCGTATTCTCAAACTCGGAGTCCCCTAATGGAACGTAATTTCCTAAAAATTACATTGGTCCCGTGCGAGGTGCTGGTGCCACTCACGGGGCCGTTCGGGGGCTGTTTTGGGTTTTCACCAACTAAAGCCATATTTTTATGCGTAAGTCTAGAAATATACAAATTATCATCGTATTCTCAAATCGGGAGTCCTTTGATCACGCAGTAATTTCCTACGAGTTACATTGCTCCCGTGCGAGGTGTTGGTGCCACTAATGGGGCTGTGCGGGGGCTGTTTCAGGTTTTTACCCACTAAAGCAATGTTTTTAAGCCTAATTCTAGAAATAAGAGAATTATCGCCGTATTCTAAAATTAGGAGTCCTGTGATTGCGCGATCAGTTCCTACATGTCACATTGATCCCATGCGAGGTGTTGGTTCCACTCATGGGGCCGTTCGGGGGCTGTTTGGGTTTTCACCTACTATCGCCATGTTTTTATACGTAAGTCTCAAAATATGCAAATTACTATCATATTCTAAAAGTTGGAGTCCCATGATGGAACGGTAATTTCCTAAAAATTATATTGGTCCCGTGCGAGGTGTTGGTGCCTTTCACGGGGCCATTCGAAGGTTAATTTTGATTTTCACCCACTTATGTCATGTTTTTGTGCCTAATTCTAGAAATATGCAAATTATCGTCGTATTCTCAAACTGGGAGTCCTTTGATCGCGTGGTAAGTTCCTACGAGTTACATTGGCCCCATGCGAGGTGTTGGTTCCACTCACGGGGCCGTTCGGGGACTATTTCAGATTTTCACCCACTAACGCCATGTTTTTATGCCTAAGTCTATAAATATGCAAATTATCATTGTATTCTCAAACCGGGAGTCCTTTGATCCCGCCGTCAGTTCATACGAGTTACATTGGTCCCGTGCGAGGCGTTAGTGCCACTAACAGGGCCGTTCGGGCGATGTTTTGGGTTTTCACCCACTAACTCCATGTTTTTAAGCCTAAGTCTATAAATATGCAAATTATCACCGTATTCTCAAATCGGGAGTCCTCTGATCGCGCAGTCAGTTCCTACGACTTACATTGGTCCCCTGCGAGGTATTGGTGCCACTCACCAGGCCGTTCCGGGGCTGTTTTTTGTTTTCATCTTGTAACGCCATGTTTTTATGCCAAGTCTCAAAATATGCAAATTATCGTCGTATTCTCAAACCCAAAGTCCCCTGATGGCACGGTAATATCCTAAAAATTACATTAGTCCCGTGCGAGATGTTGGTGCCACACACGGGGCCATTCGTACGCTGTTTCATATTTTCACCCACTAACTCCATGTTTGTATGCCCAAGTCAATAAACATGCAAATTATCATCGTCTTCTCAAACCGGGAGTCCCGTGATCGCGCAGTCAGTTACTACGAGTTACATTGGTCCCGTGCGAGGCGTTGGTGCGACTAATGGGGATTTTCGGTGGCTGTTTTGGGTTTTTACCTACTAACGCCATGTTTTTAAGCCTAAGTCTAGAAATATGCGAATTATCATCGTATTCTCAAATCGGGAGTCACATGATCGCGCGGTCAGTTCCTACGAGTTACATTGGTCCTATGTGAGGTATTAGTGCCACTCACCAGGCCGTTCGGGGGTTGTTTTTGGTTTTCACCTACTAACACCATGTTTTTATGCCTAAGTCTCTAAATATGCAAATTATCATCGTATTCTCAAACCAAGAGTCCCGTGATGGAACAGTAATTCTAAAACTTACATGTGTCCCGTGCGAGGTGATGGTGCCACTCACGTTGCCGTTCGGGGGCTGTTTTGGGTTCTCACCTACTAACGCCATGTTTTTATGCCTAAGTCTTGAAATATACAAATTATCATCATATTCTAAAACCCCGAGTCCCGTGATGGCCTGATAAGTTCTTACAAATTACGTTGGTCCCGTCCATGGTGTTGGTGACACTCACGAGGCCATTCGGGGCTGTTTCGGATTTTTACCCACTAACGCCATGTTTTGCCTAAGTCTTGATATTTTTAAATTATCATCATATTCTCAAACCATGAATTCCCTAATCACGCAGTGAGTTCTTACGAGTTACATTGATCCTGTGTGAGTTGTTGGTGCCACTCACAGGGCCGTTCAGGGGGCTATTTCGGGTTTTCACCCACTAACACCATGTTTTGATGCCTAAGTCTAGAAATATGACAATTATCATTGTATTCTCAAACCAAGGGTCCCACGATCGCGAGGTCAGTTCATACGAGTTACATTGGTCCCGTGCGAGGTGTTGGTGCTGCTCACGGGGCCGTTCGGGGGTTGTTTTGGGTTTTCACCCACTAATGCCATGTTTTATGCCTATGTCTAAAAATATGCGAATTATCATCGTATTCTCAAACTGGGAGTCCCATGATCACGCGGTCTATTCCTACGAGTTACATTGGTCCCGTATGAGGAGTTGGTGTCACTCACGGGGCCGTTCGGGGGCTATTTCGGTTTTTCACCCACTGACGCCATGTTTTTATTGATAAGTCTACAAATATGAAAATTATCATCGTATTCTCAAACCCAGAGTCCATTGATCATGGGGTAAGTTCCTACGAGTTACATTGGTCCCGTACGAGGTGCTGGTACCATTCACCGGGTCGTTCGAAGGCTGTTTTGGGTTTTCTCCCACTAATGTCATGTTTGTATGGCCAAGTCTAGAAATATACAAATTATCATCGTATACTCAAATCGGGAGTGCCGGGTTCGCATGGTCAGTTCCTACGAGTTACATTAGTCCCATGAAAGGTGTTGCTGCCACTCACTGGGCCGTTCGGGGGATGTTTCGGATTTTCACCTACTAACGCCATGTTTTAATGCCTCAGTCAAGAAATATGAAAATTATCATCGTATTCTCAAATCGATAGTCCCGTGATCGCGTGATCAGTTTCTATGAGTTACATTGGTCCTGTGCGAGGTGTTGGTGCCACTGACGGTGTCGCTCGAGGGCTGTTTCGGGTTTTCACCCACTAACGCCACATTTTTATGTCTACGTTTAGAAATATACGAATTATCGTTGTATTCTCAAACTGGGAGTCCCGTGATAGCGCGGGTCAGTTCCTATGAGTCACACTAGTCCCGTGCAAGGTGTTGGTGCCACTCACGGTCCGTTCGGGAGCTATTTTGGGGTTTAACCCACTAATGCCACGTTTTTATGCCTAGGTCTAAAAATATGCAAATTATCGCCGTATTCTCAATTGGGAGTCCCGTGATCGAGCGATCGAGTCGTACGATTTACATTGGTCCCGTGCGAGATGTTGGTGACACTAACGGGACTGTTCGGGGATTGTTT